>OX422219.1:131400224-132600224 GCA_949130495.1 Sambucus nigra | reverse complement strand
TATTAGGGTTAAAAGATTAAATTTTAATGATGTGATGAAATGAGGTTTGGGGCAGAAGTAAGGACCTTAAGAATAATGATGTTATATGTGGGAATAATAGGAAACTTAATAATCCCTTTGAGATAGGTCTTAAGTACAAGAAACTATGACGTGAGATGTGTCTACATTCTACATTATGTATTATCGGAAGACTTAAAATGTATAAAATTGGAATAATGGTATAAGGATGTAGAATATACCTTTATTAATATTGAGACATCTAAGATGTGTGAATGCTTAGTATATAACTTATGTGTATGACATACCTACCATACTTGCTATCAAGGGAGGTTTACATTCGCTTAGGTCCATCTAATCTTTGTCTTCGCGGATTTAGATTGGTACCTCGAGAACATAGGTCAGATAAGGACTTATTGGGAAGTTAATAAGACTGCTGATCGTGGGAGCGTAGATATGTGCGTGACCCATGTGATATGACTGTGTTCGCCTCCATTGTTTGTGATTTGCTATTATCTGAGAACGATTCCTGAGAGATTTGGAATGCGTGATCCTTATGTACGTGAAGTACCGGGATGGATAGCAGAGTATGTGTGCACCGTAGCTTAGTCTCGGGGTGCTAGTATTGTATATTTATGATGTGAATAATATACGGTTAGATGAAAAGACTTATCACGTTTATATAGTGAAATATAATTATTGTGTTGCACGATTAAAGATAAAAAAAGATAACCTATAGTGCTTTGTATTTCTAATAATTGAGAATCCGGGAATTTAATGTAAAACTCTCTATTCAATTGATGATGTTGAAATTAAATTGCGAATCGAGTAGAAAGGTTAATAATTGTTTTGGTCTAGATAGATATGAGAATCACTTGTATCGGTACGCTTCGTTAGGAGTGCACAAGTAGTCGAGAGGTGAGTATTTCATGTGAGAGCACGTCCTAACATGTACTTTGCATTCATTGTTTAAATGTTGTTAAAACACTTGATATTTTTAAAATATTCTCCACATTCGGGCTCTGACCCGTTTTCTTTCAAATCTATCTTTTTGTAAAAACCATTTTTAGGTGCCCAGCCAAAAGGACACCATGCATAGGAATTCTATTCAGGTGACGAGCTGTAGCTGTTGTGGAAGTTACAGGGCCTTGACAGTAGACGCCTCCTTTTCTTGTCTTGATTCCATATTCAGTTTCATCATTTGTAGGGCATGTCGCCCATTTCTTTTAGAGACACTTTACATTTCAGTTATTCAGACTTTAGTTTGTAATTAATTCAGGATACATGCTATTGTTCTAATTTCAGTTTCGTATTTGGATTGTTGTGAGGAGTATTTCCTCCAGACTTATTATTATTTGATGATTACTATAGTTGGACTTTATTGTGAATGGTTATGTTATCCTTTACATTTCACTTATTGCATGTTAATCAGAGTTAACTTAAAATTTGGCAACTCACTTTTTAAATACTAGGTGGTTAGTAATTATTAAAATGTTTTCGACAGTGATGTTATTAACTGAACCAACTTGGCATTTTGTATTAATTTAATAAAGGAGTAGCTACCCGGTATTTAATTAGTCGGGGTGTCACATTTAGATTTATGTTTTCTTCCATTTTACTTTTCTCCCAATTAGGTATTAAAGCTAAATCCCGTTTTTAGCCTAATGGGCCAAGCCCAAGTGACCCAAATAGCCCCGTGTGGGTCCAATAATGCCTAAAAATGCCCCGTGACCCGTTTACTAACCTAGGATACACTTTTACGACTATCTCGGCCCCTTCGCACTCAACCGTGCACTCAAAATTGACATCCGAATTAATTTATAAAAATCCTTATCCCACACCCAAATTAGTCTATACCGACTCCCGACCGAGATAAATAAATTTCACGTCACTAATACACGTTATGACGTAAATAAATTATTACTATTCACTTAGTAATTAAATTTTCCTAAATGTTAACCATTCACTCTCCGATTAATATTTAAATAAATATTACCATAATTGATTTAATTAAATTACGACACACAAGTAATTTAAAATTCCCAAATTAATTAAATATTACATGCACATAAATACGGGGTGTTACATACTCCCCCCTTATAAAGGAATTTTGTCCCCGAAAGTTGGTCATTACTATGGCGAATACTCTGGATACTATTTTCACATATCCTCCTCCCGGTCCCACGTATACTCATCAATACTGTGATGACCCCACTCCACTACACTCTAACTGGTGGTACTATCTTAGACTACAACTTGATCTCACATAGCTACCAGTCTCCCCTCATATGAGGTGTCTTATTGCAAGTCATTATCCTTGAGTGGAACGTGCCCAAAAATCTCAATCGCTCCTCCTGTATCCCTCCAGCTATGCCACGTGAAACACATCCCGTATCCACTGAAGATGTTCTGGCAAACCCAGTCGATAAACTACCAGTCCCATCCTCTCAAAGATAGGAAAAGGACCAACATACATCGATGCTAGCTCCCCTTTCTTGCCAAACTTCATCACTCCTTTCATAGTATACACCCGAACCAATTACCTGGTCATAAATTTTTAACTCGATGGCCCCTGACAACATAGTGTCCCAGAAGATGAGCCTATACTCCGCTGGATCCACTATCTCTCAGTTAGGAAATTTCCCTCCTATATGGGTGTCAATTTCCTTATTTCCAAAATGCGTGACTATCTTTCAGGTAATTACCCACATCATCCCTAATTAATCATGTCAGACTTGAACCTTTAACTCACGGTAATGTACCCCTCCTTACGTCCCTGAACTATATGAAAGGATACAACTTACTTAATTCTCGTTGATGGATTATAACCCATCTCGGGTACTAGCAACTTGTTATTTCCCCACCTCTTATCTATCAAAGGTGGATAATGAAACTTTTCCCATAAAGTCTCCTAAGGTGTCACGCAGACCAAAACGTTACGAGGCATCACGTAACTCTACCTGTGGTAAATACTACTCCTGAATTACCCAAAAATCTAAAATTCACTATCCTCACTTCCCGTCTACCCATCGACTTATGGGCGACACATTTAACCCAATATGTAACTCTGTTCCAATCACCTCCTAATAGTTTACCAACCTGATCATTAATCCCTTCACTGGAACCATAGAATAAAACTTTCCTGGTTGATACCCTCCAATCAACCTTTTTCCATCCTTAAATGGTCTACCCGACGACAAATTCAGTATATCCCATTCAACACCGATTCCCACACTTAAGAACTCTATTCCTTGTGCGGTTTTTGTCAGGCGGGAATCTATACCTTGTCTATGTATAAAACCACTCTAGGTATATGACTAAGTGATACTCTTTTCTATCTTCCCAAAAATGTGGGTTTCTCCCTTTCCTAGGGATATCTTATTAAATAGGTCTCCACCACCTTCCCACTCCCTACGGTGGAGGTAGTTCTCCTTGATATACATATAGTCAGATCGTTTCCTTTCTCAAACGGATTTCAGTTCACTACACTTTTCCACTTATTCTCTGACTGCCCCCCAGGCGTACATTCAATATGTTTATTTACACATCCCTTTTATTTAAGATGACTCCGAAATCACACTAACCAGGGTGCCCATACACACTATATCCTGTGCTTAATCGCACAAAAATTTACCTTAATTAACCAGGGTGCCCATACACCCTATCCCCGTTCTCAACCGCATGAAAGTTACCCGACTATGCTAGCCATAACACGTAGTATAACTTCCAACCCGTAGTCATATCACATACATGAATAATAATCGAGGTACCCAACCTATGTACTAACGACCAAACATCTGCCCACTTCTAATGTTGCGCTAAGTTTCATGCGTGGGACGTCTCGCAAAGCGAAATCCAAACAAGGAACCCCCCTGATACACTACGATCTAACATTGTCGGTCTTTGAGATCTTCTAGACCCTTAGTCCATAGAATGTACCCCCAAATACTTATCTCTTCACACAAAAGCATACACGCATACTCTTATGCTTCCAAAGGCAACATAAAATACCTCGCCCTTACTATCACTAGTTCTTGCACAAAATAAATCCTGAGCCATCTCTCCCTACTCTAAAAGTAATTCTAACGTCACTGAATCGCTTCAGTATACATCCCTTCTTACCGGGAAAAATATAATAATACAAGACATTCTTATATGTCTATCGTACCACACACACACACACACACACACACACACACACACACACACACACATATATATATATATATATATATATATATATATATATATATATATATATATATATATATATATATATTTATATATATGTTAGTCTCCCTCTCAGGTGACACCTAGCAGGAGTCATTCATAACCTCGTGTCACGAACACCAAAACTTACTATCACTATCCGTAATAGTTCACACCCATTGCTAACCAATCCATACCCAAGAAAAATCATGCTTCCATAACTCTCCTCAAAATGAGTAAATCTCATAAAATATACCCTCTCAGTTTTCACACCTTCTCCCCTGTATATAAGACCAAAGAGAACCCCGTTACCCCGTGGCAACCATATACTTAATAGTAACACTACTATACACCCACTAAACTCTTCCCCCACTCGAATATAGTGCTAACAAGAATATTGTGATCACTCATGTCACGAAATTCACCTCAACTATCCGAGGATAAAACTCATACTTCCACTCACCTATCCACCGACGACCCAAATGGTTCTTGGACATAATATTCCCATCCGATCGAACTAAAATTTTGCAATTGTTGTCCCTACTAGGCATTCCACTTCTATTCCCTACCTCACTGTGGACATAGTCAATTATTGTGGTTCCACTTCCACACATAAGACACCTATCTGTGTCAATCCCCTTCCTCTGGACCAAATGGCCGTGTTGGGGTTTTCCTTCTCGCGTACTTGGTAGCCTTGACCCTAAGTGCTACCCCCGTTGTCCCTTAGGCTGCCCTATTCCTATGGGACTCGTTATTGGCCTCGATGACCCGGATCAAATCCACCGTCAATAGGTAGAAATTTACTTAATTTAAAACATCAATATGGGTCCCTTACTAGGTATACCCTTCTGTTGTGCTTCACTAGCACCATTAAATCTCCTTTTGTTCTTAGGTTAAACTCTCTAACCTTATTGGCTCCTGCACCTTATAAGTGTTAATGTAAGCTAGAAAAGAAAAGATATTGACGACCTCAACACTAGTCATCCTATTCGGATTTCCCATCCATTATTGTGTATTCTCACAGAGTTCATTATCCATTTGCAGGTTACTTTATCATTCTCCGTATCCCCTTCATCGATTTCGAAGTTCGCTTATATAATTTATCGTCTCTCTCACGATCAGTTACAATCTTATCCATTTCATAAACTCTAAAATTTCACTGGCATCCTTATTTGAATAGCGGATGGACGATCTTATGGTCACACCGTACTCAAAAGTTCTCATTTGACTCCATATATTCTCCTTCATACGTGGTGACTGACTCTCCTACCACTACAAAACCGCCCCACTAGGCCAAAAATTTCATTCAAAATTTATTCCTGGGTGCCACCGCACACCATCCTACACAATTATCTTTAGGTTATTTCCTACCATTAACTTATCACGCTACTCTGCTACTCGAATCCTTATAGATGGCCCTTCCAAAAGGGTCCTTCCACACTTTCGCCACCCCCTTGCTGACTACCCTGAGTGAGACTGAAATTGTACCACCGTTATTTACAATAGTGCTTTGGGAGACTATCGCTCTTGGGTGATTATTCTATCACCACCGCCCTGAACAACAATCAAGGTGATTCCTGACACGATCACCGTTTCTAGAATATCACATGTCTTCTATTGATCCTCTCCTCCTACAATCCTCCTATGGCCCTTTTTGGTCGTCCCAAAGAATGTTCGGTGTACAAAGCCCAACCGAACTCGTGTATAACTCACATCACTATACTTGATAGCAGAAGAACGTAAGTCGCATACGTAGAGGAATACACCAATCCTATCATAAGGCTCTACATAAAAGAACGCTAAGCTAAAACGTGAAAAGCCGCATAGATCCTAAGGACACTAGATACTGATGCTCTGATACCATCTGTGACACCCCGCCTAATTAAACCCCGGGTGATCAGTCCTAAATTAAATTAGAACAGGTTTCTCAGTTGGTTTATTCTTAGAATCACTGCCGAAACTTTTTAATTACTAACTACCTAAGTGAAATTAGACTGGTGACAAGTTTTATCTTTCATTAATTCAAAGAAATACTCGTGCGGGAAAAAATCATTAACAATCACAAGCTAACTAAAACCAACCATCACATATAAATAAGAAACTCGTCGAATAAACCATTGGCTAAATTCCAACACAAATGTAAATACAGATAATAATGGATCTCAAGTATCTCAAATAAATATTAAACAAAACCGTGAGCAACATGCTCAGATATCTGATAGAAAATCCCAACACTAGGAATAGAAGGAATAGAGGCGCCTATCCAAATCCTGCAACATCCACATGTGCTGCAGCAGCGAATCCCTGGAATGAATCAAGTCTGGCGTCCCTGTGGCCGGACACCTAAAAGGTTTTGAAAATATTTTATAGCAAGGGTTAGAACCCAAAACATTTTGAAAACATTTAACAAATGATTAACTTGTAGTAATAAAATATGCATGAATGCGCTTCATATTTTAGTTAGTGTCGCACTCCCTTGAGGACAGACTCACCCCTTAACTAATGTGCACACCTAACGTCTTCTTTATATCCCACCTAGTCCTCTACCCAGAAACTAGATACTTAATATAACTCTTATCAACCGCCCTACTCAATCCCACGTATTTTAATGTATGACTTATAAGTTACTTATCGCCTTAACTTAGTTAATCATTTTTCCTTGAAAGACATATAGCATTTAATAGTTATATAATTAATACACTTTTCTCCATGTATTTAAACTTTCCGTATATAATTATTCATCCATTACGTACGTACAGTTATCTTATAACAATCACACATGTTGAATGTGAATATAACCCATATATAATTAATACAATTCACTACATGTATTTAATGACCCGTATATAACTATTTATCCCATTATATACGTAGAACCATATTACAACATTCACACATATGTTGAATATAAATATAACCCATCCTCTCGAGTAATAACTCATTGGATGTATTCTCTAAAGTGCTATTACACTAGGTGTACTCGCATAACTTAGTTACCCCCAAGTCAGAATCGCTCACTAACTTGGCCAAAAACATAAACATAATGGAGGCGATCATATTCCTTCCCTGAAAGTGAGATAAGCCTCTCACCCATATAACGGACGCTATGACCTGGGGATATACTCGCCCTACTCCTCAAGCTAGGAGATTCACCCACATCGTGCAACCTCCTCCGATAGCACTAGAGTATAAATATTAATAATATCTAATCACTGATATTTATATTCACACACCATATATATACTATCGTACCCCGTATATATATAAATATAAAATATCCCGCCTTTACCGTGTAGGGAGTCCGTAAACTAGCCTATACTTAGCATCTCGAGTTTATGGCCCAACTCTGATTATGAATTAATTTGCACATTAATTAATTAAATTATTATTGGTCTCACCCAACTAATATTTTCGGACTCGCTCTCATGGGCCGAGAATAAAATAATACCCGAGTCTAAATCCCCGACTTCGAATTAATTAGCTTTCAATCTTAATTAATTTAATACCTTGGCATCGCTCAATTAATATACCTAGACTCGCGTACTCGATCCCTATTTAATTATTTTGGAATATTTTCCCCCCAAAATTAACCGTAGTGTGTCACACATAAATCCCTCCCAATCCCAATTACTTTCCCTTATAATTGTTAGGAAATTATGTTCCATATTTATTTCTCACTAAATAATGTATGGGAATAAAATTTTAAATTAATTTCTCTTATATAACAAAACTGGCTGACCTGTCAAAAATCCTGGACCATCGATCAATCGATCCCAGCCATCGATCGTGCAACACTAATGGATTTCTGGGATTCTATGTTTGGTCCTATTAAGTTCATTGATTTATAGATCCTATTTATGATCCTCTAGGTATTCGAAGACCACTGGATTGGGACCACACTAAAAAAAACTCATAAAACTCTCCAAATACTTGGTTTGTGAGAAAGGTGATGATGGCCTCTGCAATAAACGGATAAAGCCCTTTAATGTTATAATAGTACTTCAAGTAGTCCATTATTTCAATAACTACCTATTCTTAGATATAGCGAATCCATAAATACCCTATTGTATCATCATGAATAGGGTAAATCATCATCATAACCTGATAGTCAAGAAAAGGGGAGAAGAACAATAAAAATATTCAATATGGATTTGTTGACTATTAAAAATAGTTGAGAAAGATAAGAACTTGCATAGAGTAATGATAAATGTAAAAATGAATCTCCAATGTGAGTTTAAGATGAAATGGGATGATGGTAGGTGAATGGATAGTTTGAAAGGCATTAGTTGTGGGGGGGGGGGGGGGCAACTTCTAAGGTAATTCTCATCCTTACATGAATTCCCTAAATGGTGGAAGGCGCATACTACTGTCCTTTGGGCTAATTAGCTCACATTTATTAGTGTTTCCTTAAAACACCAAGGAAAATTATGTTCCCACCCTCGAAGTCCAACAAGAAAAATGAAGAAAGGTCACAATTAAAAAAACGTGTCATAATCTTTCGACCATAGCCCTTATGGATGACCAGATCTCACTATTGATCATAAGCAGCGTCTGATTTCTAAATCAAGTAAAAATATTTACCCTAATCAACTAAAAATCTTTGGGGGAAATTTAAGAAAAAATATTCGACCACAGGTGTTAATGTGCAATGTTTCTTCTAGTCTCTTCATCAACCATAGTTCAAGAGGATGAGCATAGTTGAGGCCGATTAATAGAGATACTGAAATTAAATATAGCTAATAAATACCTCAGTTCTATCTAAGGTCATGGAGTCCCACATGGACAAATATATTCATTTTCTCTAAGAATGTAACCCTACTCCTTGGGAAAATGGTAATGTAATATTTGCTATCAAGAAACAATCAATAAAAAGAGATACAAAACACCTCTCGAACGTAGGGACATTGCGGAACCACATACATATCATTTTCATATGTGATTGTGCATGATTTTATTTTGTTCTGCGGTAATTGTGTTAAATTCATACCAATAGGTTTTTACCACCTATACTTTCCTTAAATAAAGTTTTTAAAGAAGGAATTTGTCTTTTTTCCTCCTAAAGATCCAAGAGAGGCATCACCCCTCACTACCTAGCTTGGTAATTTTGTCTTATATAGGTAACCTTCCTAGGTACTCCTTAATTCGTTTGGGATCAGATCATTTAGAGGAGTGATTTCATTTTGACGTCTGGATCGTTTTCCATACTTTTTGTGAGCATTTCCACTCATGAAAGCGGTAACAACCCGTTTAATTAAATATCAGGTGATTAGCCTTTTATTAAATTAATACAGAATATACAGTTGGTTCATCCTTAGCATCATTGTCAAAAACCTTTTTATTAATTACTAACCACCTAGTATTTGAAAATTGAATGTCAATATTTTATTTATTTAATTAACATAAAACCAAATAACAATTAATATCACATTCAAACATTTAAATATCAAAATTATAATGAAAAGCAATAGAATAGTAATTAAGTCTGGATCATACAGTCCAATAAAATATCCATAAATTAATCCAAAATAAAACCAACTCCCATGACTAGTATAATATAAAGAAATCCAACATCTCTCAATAACAATAGTGTAAAGATTTGGACAACAAGTCCGACAAGAATGACTGGCTCACCAAGAGAAACTGAATGAATATAGAAGCATGTACTATAAATAACATGCAACTCCCATCACAACTGCAATGTGCCAAAGGATAGAATCTGCTAGGCCCGGTGTCCTTGTGTCAGGGCACCTAAAAGGTTTTACAAAAAAAATAGACAATTGGAGAAAACAGGTCAGAGCCCGACTGAAATAGTTTTAAAAGTTTAGCAAGTGTTTAAGTTAATTTTATTTGAAAATAATATATACATTTTAAATTCACGTTCTCTCACTTGAGATTCTCACCTCTCTTATAATGTTCACGCCTAACGTATCTATCTAACCCTTCCTAATTATACTACCCTGACAAACTAGTATAACCTAATTATTATTCGCCCCTATAAATCGTAACATTCACTCATATCGTTCATGAAATATTTTATGGAATTATTCCTAATTATGCGTCAATTATAAATTTCTCAATTTATAAGTTAAATATTCATATCTCAAATTTAAATATCTTTATCTTTCTTTCCTACTGAGCACACACAAAAGAAATAATTTAACATCACATATATTTATTAATGTATAATCATAATAATATTGCGCCCTTAGACTGAGACCTCCTGGTGCATGCATACTCTGCTATTATGTCCTTATACTTCACGTACAAAATGAAGGAATATTGGTTCAGTATCTCACTTGAACCTTAAATTAAATTCACACATAATGGAGGCAAACATAGTTCCCATCCAAATGGGTCACACACATACCTACGCTCCCATTTAACCATCAAACTATCATTTTCATAGATAGTACGTCTCCAACGTTCTATGTTCTAGGTACAAGTCTAAAATCCAACTAATAGGCTCATTAGGATAAGACTGTAAACGTCGCAAAACCTCCTCACAATAGCAAGCAGTGTAGGTATGTCAGATACATAATTTATCATAAAATAGGTGTTCACACAACCTATTAAATTAATATTCACAATAAATTCATAATTTACGATTGTTCTCTCTATCGTACGAAATTCATCGCTCTAAAATATTTAATTTCCCTCTTTATATTTTTATTATTTATCCCAAATCTCTCATCATAAATTCAGGCAGAAAAATCACCTAGATGTTCTCACATGTCATACAGTGTCAGATCTAACCTTAATAGAATAAATTTTCCATTTCCAAAAGTCGTTCGAACGAACCTGACATGTCGTTTGAATGAAAATCCCAGGTCGCTTAAACGAGATGTGATCTCGTTTGATACTTTCATTAGAATTACGTCTAATGTCATTCGAACGAAAATCCTACTGTTTGTATTCTACCTACATAATTCTGTTTTTTGCACCATTTTTAACATTATAACTCTTCATCATACAACTCTAACTTCCCCTACAATTTTTCCCAATAGTATGCCAATCCGTATACATGATTTCTACACTATTATTTCCATCAAATTACTAATTAACCTCAAATCAAAAGAGTTAAATCGTGGATATTCATTAAAATATCAGTTTACCATTGTTCATCACTAAAACCTATGAAACCCAGATTTCTTTAATTTCTAATTAACCTCAAATCAAAAGAGTTAAATCATGGATATTCATTAAAATATCAGTTTACCATTGTTTATCACTAAAACCTATTAAACCCAGATTTCTTCAATTTTTAATTGTTCTAGATTCATCAAATTCATATTACAACATACAAGGCAAATAATCCTACTCCAAAACAAGATTTTAATTCCTCACAGTAATCATAAACTTTGACGAATTTTAAATTAGAAAATTATCCTATTTTAGCATGGATATTATACTTGGATAAAATTGAGCAAGATAAACACTTGTCGTTTAATGTAGGCCTGATCCATTGAAGAAGTATTATAGCCTCCAAGAATTTTCTTCCTAAATCTTCACTCCAAGTATTTTCTTGCACAAATTCTTCAAATCTTCCCTTAGACTCTTGAAATTCTTTCTCAATTCTCTACTTTCTCTTTAACTCTCTATATAATTCTCCTAAACTTTGGTTTGTGAAAATGACACTTCCCTTAGCCCAACCTTTGATTTTATAAGTGAAATCCCTTCTTGTCTTTTCAATTACAATTAAGAAGCCCAAAAGTCACCTAAATAAGTCCCGATTAATCTTAAAAGCTCGTCGAGACTCCAACATGACCACCAGGTAATCAATTCTAACTTTTTTACCCCTCCGGACACACTGGCCCACTCAAATGACCATATGAATTATTAAAAATGAAAATATATTTTATATCCTAATTTATGTCCCGAGATGACTAACGTGCATGTCCCGACTAACTTTATCATAACTACCGTATTTTTCACTCACGGCAATTTTAATTGTCTCATATCATTATTATTACTCTTATTCATTGAGTAATATTCAATATAAATATTAAACATTATCTTGCTAATTAATATTTATTTAAATCTAGATTAATCTCTAATTAAATTTTCCATTATTTAAATTAATTAATTAAATAAATCCCAAAAATTACGGGGTATTACATACTTCCCCCCTAATAACGGGATTTCGCCCCAAAGTTCAAAAATAAGATATACATGGTAAGAAGAATTCTGGATATTTATCGCACATCTCCTCTTCACGTTCCCGGGTGGACTCCTTGGCATTATGTTGCCCCCACTGAACACGTATAAGCATGACTACCTTCGATCGAAATCTCCTCTCACTACAGTCTAGGATATCAACATGTTTCTCATCGTACAAAATATCCAGCGGTAAGTCTATCTCCTCCAATTCAGTACGAGTATAATTCAACTCATCCTGTAGGTAACACTGTAATGAAGAAATATGGAACACATCGTGAATATGGTGCAAGTGTTCCGGCAACCCAAGTCTATACGCCACTTCTCCAATCCGCTCGATGATAGGAAACGGTCCAATGTACCTCGGTACGGATTTTCCCTTTTTCCCAAATCTCATTATCCCCTTCATAGGATATACACGCAGTAACACCTGATCCCCCACATTAAACTCTAAAAAAGATCGCTTAGCATCGGCATAATTCTTTTGTCTGTCCTGATCTATCCATATATGACTCTGAATCATCTCTATCCTATCTGAAGTCTCATAGATCAACTCTAGCCCAAGTAGCTTGTTGTCTCCCACTTTTAACCAACAAGCGGGAAAACGATGCGCTCTACCATATAATGCCTCAAATAGTGCTATGCCAATAGTGAACTGATAAGAGTTGTTATTAGCAAACTCCACTAGTGGAATGTATGGATCCCAACCTCCCCTGAAATCCAGGATACACATTCATAACATATCCTATAACATTTGATTAGTCCGCTCTGTTTGCCCATCTGTCTATAGGTGACAGGCTGTACTCAAACGTAATTCCATGCCCATGGCCTCCTAGAAGCTCTCCCAAAAGTGAGACACAAATATCTTGTCCCTATCGGACATAATATTGACGAGCACCCCGTGAAGTTTCACTATCTTGACAATAAAAATCTGAGCATACAGTGCCATGGTATAATCTTTCCAGACTGGAAGAAAATGGGTTACCTTGGTCAACCGATCCACTATCACCCATATCAAATCGTGACCCCTTTGAGAAGTAGGCAACCCGTTAATAAAATCCATGGAAATTCTCTCCCATTTCCATATAGGAATCTCTAGTGCCTGGAGAACCCTTATTGGTCTCTGGTGGTCCACCTTTACTAAATGATAGGTGGTACACTTCGAGATGAATTCCGTGATGTTTCTCTTCATCCCACTCCACCAGTACTGTCGTCTCATATCTTGGTATATCTTATCCTCTACAGGATGTACTGCGAATTAGGATCCGTGTTCCTCTGCCATTATAGTATGTTGAAAGTCCTCCCCCTCAGGAACTATTAACGTCCCATTGAATCGTAAACCTCCCTCTAAACTTGTGGATTACGACTCGGCTCCACCATCTAATAGCTATCTAATCCTCTCCTAATAAAATTGATCCATCGTTTGTGCCTATACCAGCCGCGTGACAATCTGGGGTGTAACGGTCATAACTAACATGAATGATCTGGAAATGGTGCCCTGATAACCCAGCACCTTCCATTTTGTCTTCCATACCTCGGCTAACTCCCCCACTAGTTTACGGTTCAATGCATCGGCAATCACATTGGCCTTCCCTGGGTGATACTGGATCTCAAACTGATAGTCCTTCACAAATTCAATCCAACTGCGCTGATGCATATTCCGCTTCCGCTGAGTGAACAAATACTGGAGTGACTTGTGATGTTCACAGGCAAAATTTCTTTCCCAACGGGTAATGTCTCCAAATCCGAAAAGCAAACACAACTGCTACTAGCTCCAAGTCATGGGTGGGGTAATTCCTCCCATGAGGCTTAAGCTTGCGGGAAGTAAAAGATATAGCCTGATCCTCCTGCTGAAGTACTCCCCCCGAGTCCTTATAGGGTTGCATTGGTGTAAACTAGGTACTCCACTCCTGGCTTGGGTAGAGCGAGAACTAGTTCAAAAGTCAACTTGTCCTTCAGCTCATCAAAATCCAACTAACAAGAGTCATCCCAAATGAATGGTACCCCTTTGGGAGTCAAATTAGTCAAGGGACCTGCAATCTTCAATAAACCTCGAATAAATCGCCTGTAATATCCTGCCAAACCCAAGAAACTACATACCTCCGTCAGTGTCATGGATTTTCCCCACTCCTCACCGCTGAAACTTTACTCGGGTCTATCGATATTCCCCCCTCCGCAATAGTATGACCCAAAAATTATGCCTCACATAGCCAGAACCCACACTTTTCATATCTAGCATACAACTAGTTCTCACGCAGTGTCTACAAAAACCATCTTAGATGCTCGACATGCTCGTCCTGAGTCTGGGAATAAACCAAAATGTCATCTATATGAAAATCATGACAAACTGATTTAAGAACTCTCTGAATACCCTATTCATCAAGTCCATGAACATAGCTGGAGCATTGATTAGCCTGAATGGCATAACTCGAAACTCATAGGATCCATATCTTGTCAGAAAGGTAGTCTTAGACACATATTTCTCCTTGATACGCAACCGTTGATACCCCTACCTCAAGTCTGTCTTGGAGAAGTAGGATGCTCCTCTCAACTGGTTAAATAAGTCATCGATTCGGGGCAATGAACATTTATTCCGTATTGTGGCTTTATTTCACTCCCGATAATCAACACATAATCGTAATAACCCATCTTTCTTCCTTAAAAACAACACTGGGGAACCCTAAGGCGAGGTACTCCTATGAATGAAACTTTTTCCCAATAGCTATTTGATCTGATCCCTTAACTCCCTTATTTCTACATGAGCCATACGGTAAGGTGCATGTGCTGTCGAACGAGTTTCTGGTGCTAAATCTATCACAAACTCAATCACCCTACTAGGTGGTGATCCCGATATCTCCTGAAACACATCAATGAACTAGCAAACGACTGGAACCGAATCTAAGGGAATCACCACTCCCTTAGAGGTCTCCTCCTCAATGTAATATAAGTTTGTATACGACCCTCCTTCTGAACGAGGCGTTGCCACCAAACACATCTACTAACAAGGTCTAGCAAAAAAAAAAATACTCCTACTATAATATAAAATTATGGCCCGATAAGCAGCTAGCCAATCCATTCCTATAATAACGTCATGATCAGTCATGTCTAACACTAGCATGTCTGCAGGAAAAATTAATTTCCAAATTTCTACACTCATTCCCCAACAAGTAAAGAATATCAACGTCCCATTACCTAATGGTGACTCAACACATGTAACCATACTATCTGTTGTATCTAGTAACCCCGGGGTCCATGCAAACCTAGTGGCTATGAATGAGTGTGAAGCCCCAGTATCAAATAAAATACGCCCCAAAATACCATGGATAAAGAACATACCCTCTATTGCAGGTGGGGCCTAATGAATGTTGTACACACGCCCATAATGTATATGTCCCTGCTAAGGTGGGACGTCTAGAACACCTTGAATGACAGGCAAAGCGGGCAGCGGTGCTGGTGCTGGGAGGGTAACTTGAAAAATTGACCTCTGTGGCTCCTCACGAGTACTTTACGGTTGCTTCACTTTACCCTTATCAGGGCAATCATGTTTCTTGTGACTGGTCCTTCCACAAGTGAAACATCTCCCAATAAGTTTCCCCCACACTAACCCTGATGTCCTCGTCCCTACTGGCCATTACCATTCCTCCATTGGCCCTGTTGTACACATTGTTGATCGTTGTGGAATGTTTGACTCTATTGTCCCTGATGGACCTCTCAAAAACCTCCCTGCCTGAAATCACCGGATCTGAATCGCTTAGCACTTAGCAGGATCCCCCTGGTGGGAACTGTGATCACCCTGTCGAGGATGATCCTGAGTTGATGGTGCCCCACTAGTATTTCCAACCCCATTTTTACCCTGATGACTAGACTCGACTCCTTACTTATTCCCCTGAATATGGAAACGGTGGTCTTGACAATGTAACAAGGCATCATTTAACACATCTATGTATGTTAGCAAAGAAAGATTACCCAATAGGTGATGTTGGATCCTCCAAGTCAGGCCATCCATAAACATCTAAATCTTCTTTTCTTCAGTGGGCACCTATGTTGGCACGAGATTTAACAATCGTGTAAATTCCTCCTCATATTCAGCAACTGTCTTCCCCTCCTGGTTGAGATCCAATAAATTTTTCCTCATCTCAGTCTGGAAGGCAGGTGGAAAATATTTACAGTCAAACTGTTCCTAGGACTTCTGTATCACCATATTATCTCTCTCCTCCGTTGTGGTAGTGGACACCCACCACTGCAATGTCACCCCGACTAGATTAAAAGTATCTAGAATCTGTTTCTGAACATTAGTACACTCATACATCCTCAAGTGCCATTGGATATCTTTCTTCCATTATCTTGTTACCACTACGTTAGAACCCCTTGAGAAATTTGGGGGATGTGCTTTCTGAAAAGCATCCCTAACTTGCTCCCATGCAGTAAGGAATGTCGGTGCCAATGCTGGTGCCGCAACCTGTGCCTGTGCTCGAGTCGGCTGTACTACTGCGAAGGCTACATTAATCGCTTGGGCGACTATGGCGGCTGATAACTCTTTATTTGTGTTCCTTCAGATATGATTTGGAATCTCGCTGCGGTCAAACTTCGAGTATCAAAATTGCAGGAATTGCCTACAAAACTTGTTAAAATTTCAGTATCGTGGCAAATTCGGGTATCAATCCAATTTCTAGCGTTGAAACTGTAATCGTGAAAATTTGCAATTCCAATTTTTATTAAAAATCTTTTTGTTTTTTTAAAATTTTTTCTTGAATGTTTTTTTTTTTAATTTATATTTTAAAAACAATTTTCAAGGGAGGAAACGATAATTTATGCAATTAAAATGACTATGAAAAATGAGAAAATAATCTAGTTGAGAATTTATGAGAAGAAACAAGAGGTGGGATTACACCGCGTAGTCGAATTAATTTAAAGTCCAAATCATTCGATTGAATAGTTCGAAATAATATTAAATTTAAAATTTAACTCTCTTTACAATCCTAAATTCAATTTGATCATTTTTCAGCAATTAAATCAGGAGTAGTCACAACATAAAAAAATAAAAGATTTACACTCGTTTCAATAAAATATCCGCTAAGATCAATTTATTAAAATTTTTACGAATCTTTGAATTGCACACACAGAATTAATATTTTAATTTACGAATAATACTTATCTCTAAGTGAAATCAAAAAATTAAATATTAATTTTGCACCATTAATTTATTAACTCTCGTTACATAAATTAATGAGTGATTTTCTCAATTTAATTACCCTAAAACACATCAATGAATCATTGTTCAAATAAAACAACTCGACATACGCGTTTCACCCCACCCCTTGAATGGGGTGTTTAGCCACACATGATTAGAATTTTAGCACAAGCACAATTAATAAACAAGAATTAAAGAGAAAAAGTAAGAAATAGGATACGCAATAATGTCTTGAGTCAATTATGTGCATGAACACGCGTCTTAAACTCGTCACAAATTCTGACCGGATTACAAAACTATAAGTAGAAAAAGAACCTAAAATCTTTTCTAAACCTGAAACTATTTTTTTTGTATTTTTCTGACTATTTTTTCTACCCTCTTTATTTTCTTTTTCCTGTCTCTCGTCTCTCTCTATCTGTATCTTCTCTTTTTTTTGTGTGAGCGAGTCCCTTTTTATGAGAATCTCTTACTCATTTGAAGAACCCACGAAGTTGTTTTCTAGAAGAGGATTTGGTGGGATCTCAATTATCAAGTCAAAGAGACTTTTTGTAGGGAATTGATTTGGCTTGGGTTTGGTTCGATTTTTCTGGGAGATACAAGGCTTGGATCTTTAATTGTGGCTCATGGCAGATCGGGTAGTGGGTCGGGTTTGCTGAGATTTTGGGTTTGACACGGGTGGAATGGGTCGGAGTTGAGATCGGGTCGGTGGGTTTCGGTCGGGCAGACCCGATTTGGGGCTGCTCTTGGGCGCGGTCGCGTTCGGGTTTGGAACCGGGCCGCCTGGGTTCGTCGCCGTCAGGGGTCTTTTTTGGGGTTCCGGGTTTTGGCTAAAAATGGCCAACGGCAGGAGGGTGGAGTGGTTTGGCGGACCCACTTGGATCAGGGAAGGTTCAGGCCGCCGGAGATGGGTATGGTATGCAGTTGGTTCGTGTGGGGGTTTGGTTTCTAATGGTGGGAGGTGAGAGAGAAATTGGGTTGTGTTGTTTGGGGAAGAAGATGATGAACAATAAAAGGGGTATGTGTTTATTTGGTTTGGGTGTGGTGTAGGTAATAGGATGAGGGTGAGGGTGAGGGTGAGGGTGAGGGTGAGGTGTATGGTAGTGTGTGTGTGTTTAATTTGGATCATTAAATAAAATGACACTATCTAAAAAATTAAACTAGACTAAAATAAAAAATAAAATCTACTCTATTACTAAGAGACTAAAAAAATTAAAAAGAAATAATAAAGAAATAAATAAAACTCTATAAAAAAATAAAAAATAAAAATCCTAACTAATTAAATTAAAACTAAACACTAAAGAAAAATAAGATAAATTCCTAAAAACTAGTCCTAAAAAAATAAAATTAAATAAAGATTATAAATTAAAAACTAATAAAAATCAAAATAAAAAATAAAGAATTAGAAAAATAGAAAATAAATCCTAAAAAATTCTAAATAAATCTAAATAAATTCTAAAAATAAAATGACTAAAAATAAAAATCTAGAAAATAATAAAGGCACAAACTCAACACACACGGGGCTCGGGGAATGGTCTGGGCTCTGCCTAGGGTTAGGTTTGGGTTACGGGACTGTTTCGGAACATTGGATCACATCGGGGAAAGCTCAAATAGGACTCCGGACTTTGCGGTTTCCTTTGATTTCTTCGATGCATACTTTTGACCGCTTCTGCGTCGCAATTGCACTGATTTAGCATTATTTAACACTACGACTGGGTATTGACCTGCAAAATGATAAAATACGAACATAAGGCCAATTTTAATTCAAACGAGCGACTAAAATGCATCTATTCGGGGTATAAAATATACACTTTTGGGTGCTTATCACACCACCCCCAATCAGAACATTTCTAGTCCTCGAGCAAAAATTAGAGAGAAAACAGAGATAAGTATCCAAAAGTGTGTCACTTTCGCAGGCACTGGCGATTGCACTTAGCATGTGCAACAAGCCGTTAAACCTATAGGTTGCCCTACAGGACGCGTAGTGTCTCGTGAGGGTTTTCAGTGAATGTACCCACAAAATTCGAAACTTATTTGAATGCAGCATCTGAGTAGATGATGAAACGCTATACAACCCAACTTTAAAAGGACATCAAGGAACACCGTATTCAACTATCAAAATGTGATAAAATTACTTGACACCAAAAAGCGTAATCCTTCCTAAAACTCAGCATGTGTAGTGTGACATAATCTTAAGTATCATTAGAGTAATTCCAATATCGCCTTTTAGGAATCGATGCTTTGACTTCAATTCTCACTGGATATATTTCTCTGAATCGAACTCTCTGAGAATTGAGTAAGTGTATCTCTCTAGTGTGTTAGGATGTGAGTAAATGTAAACAAGTTCAAACGTCTCACACACTTTATAAGAAAGGACGGATACATGAAAAAAAACTTCTGATCTCATGAAGCGATGCTAACCACTATGTCGAGAATGTCGAGTTATTCACCATATAATCTTCTCGTTTGCCCGAACACTTTGCCAAGGGTGAAAGGTATGAGGGGCTAATGAATAAGATGAATGATGGGGTGTGTTTGAGAAAAGTGTGACACACTTTGATTGACTATTGTCTTCATCTTTTGAATTTATCATCGCATATTTCTTTTTCTTTGTTTCTATTTTTTTTATTGCGATACATTTCTCTTTTCATAGCACAAATGAAGACAATTTACATGGAAAATTTCAAACACTCTTTTTCTCAAAAATGATGGCAATGATGGATGGTATTGGGGACATATGGATAAGGGTAATATGGAAAATGATAATGGGTGAATGATAATGTGATAGGGAAAATGGTATGTGTATGGAAAAATCGGTTTAGTGCTCGGGACAAACTACAAGATACATGTTTCTTACAACTCGAAAGTAATGTCATTCTCAGTTATTAAGCCAAATTTAAAAAAATAATGAGATCATGCAACGACTAAATGTAGTACCCAAAGAAAGTTGAGTTAACTTGTGACTCGGAGATACGTAAAAACCCTCAAAAAGGTGAAAAGCTCAAATCTCACGGGTTTAAGTCGCCACTAGTGATCTTTTAAGGCTTTCTTGAGAATATATTTACTCTTCAACTTTTGATTGTTAAAGTGATAGTGCAAAATTGCCGAGCTTAGGAATTCATGGTGCAAGTACGCTTTAAGAGGTATTAATTAATTTATTATAAAAAGCGCAATTTTTGGGTCAAACACAGATATTCCGAGATTTCTAAAAGAGGGATGATAAACAAATC
The DNA here is from genome assembly GCA_949130495.1 of Sambucus nigra. NCBI lineage: Eukaryota > Viridiplantae > Streptophyta > Magnoliopsida > Dipsacales > Adoxaceae > Sambucus > Sambucus nigra. Next base: position 132,579,446 of record OX422219.1, on the reverse strand, counting down.
ATGTCATAAAAATTTTAATTTAACTGCACAAAAAGTTTAAAATCACTTGTTTCTGAAAATTTTCAAAAGAGGTACAATTTTGATAAATTTCCCACCCCCAAACAAAAGAGAACATCGTCCTCGATGTTTAAAACCATATTTATAAATAAAAGTACAAGGGAGGAAAGATATTACCATAATGAACAGCTAATGAAATGTACTGCATTATGGGGCATAGATGAAACCTGAAGAACATATGTGATACAAAAAGACGTACAATTCTATAAAGCATGTGAAAACGCCACCCCCAAACAGGATAAGACTCATACTCAGAAACAATGAACAATGGGCTGCCTCCCGGTAGCGCTAAGTTTAACGTCTTCAGCAGACCGAAACAATCTCACCCTAAAGATAAGATCTGTGAAAGTGCGGGGCGGCAAAAAAATTGGGTGATGAAAATCACCCCCAGACAAGACCGAACAGTCCGTCTTCATAAATGGGATCAACAAGGTCAATTTCTTCAATGGGAGATGGGCCTAACTCTAAGAAAGGCTTCAATCATTGACCGTTGACTTGAAATAGGCTACCATCCTTAGGACTTTGAACTTTGATGGAACCATAGGGAGTAACAGATTTAACAACAAAAGGTCCAGACCAGCAGGTTTTTAACTTCCCGGGAAAGAGATAAAGACGGGAGTTATACAACAGCACTTTCTGACCAGGGTGGAATTCTTTGCGGAGGATGCTTTGGTCATGGATCTACTTCATTTTGTCCTTGTATTTCTTGGACAAATCATAGGCATCATTATGTATCTCCTCTAATTCATTAAGTTGGAGCTTTCGATGAATGTCAGCCTCGTCAATATTAAAATTAAGGGATTTAACATCCCAATAAGCATGATGTTCAAGCGCGACAGGGAGGTGGCGTGGTTTTCCAAAAACCAGGCGATAAGGAGACATGCCAATCGGAGTCTTAAAAGTAGTACGGTATGCCCACAAAGCATCATTCAAGCATAAGGACCAGTCTTTCCTATTAGGATTAACTGTTTTTTCTAAGATTTGCTTGATTTCGCGGTTGGAAACCTCAACTTGACCACTAGTCTAAGGGTGGTAAGAGGGACCAACTTTGTGGGTAACGCTATATTTTTTGACGAGATGTTCAAAGAATCGATTACAGAAATGTTTACCCCTATCACTAATGATAGCTTGGGGAGTTCAAAAACGTGTGAAGACGTACTCCTTAAGAAACTGGACCACAATGCGATGGTCATTAGTGCGGCAAGCGATGGATTCAATTCATTTGGAAACATAATCAGCTGCAACTAGTATATATTGGAAACCATGAGAGGAGGGAAAAGGACCCATGAAATCAATGCCCCATACATCGAAGATTTCGACGATGAGAATGGGTGTGAGGGGCATCATGTGACGGTGAGAGATACGCCCAGATTGTTGGCATTTGGCACAAGCCTGGTACTAGTGGTGGGCATCACGAAAGAGAGTGGGCCAGTAGAAACCACTTTGCAAATTTTTTGTGGCGGTTTTCTTGGAGCGAAAATGGCCACCACAGGCACCATCATGAAAAAAGGAGAGTATACTTGACTGTTCATGGTCAGTAACACATCGGTGAATGACTTGATCAAAGCAATACTTAAAAAGGAAGGGGTCATCCCAAGAGTAAAATTTCACTTGGGCCATGAACTTAGAGCGCTCTTGTTTCGACCAATGATTTGGCAGTTGGTCTATAACAAGGAAATTAACAATCTCAGCATACCAAGGAGCAGTGGAGATAGCAAAAAGTTGCTCATCAGGAAATGTTTTAGAAATAGGGACAAGATCAGATGCAGATGTAATAGTAAGGCGGGAGAGATGATCTGCAACCAAATTTTTGCACCCTTTTTTATCGCGAATTTCGAGGTCAAGCTCTTGAAGCAAGAGAATCCACCGTATCAAACGTGGCTCAGAATCCTTCTTCTGAAGAAGGTGCCTCAGGGCAGCGTGATCAGTGTAAATGATGATAGGTGAACCGATGAAATATGATCTAAACTTATCGAGTGCGAATACAACAACTAGCAACTCATCTTCGGTAGTCGTATAATGAAGTTGAGCGTCATGGAGAGTTCTGCTAGCATAATAAATGACATGCTGGCGCTTGTCAATCCGCTGACCAAGTACTGCACCGAGAGAAAAATCAGATGCGTCACACATAAGCTCAAATGGTAAAGACCAATTAGGAGGCTAAATGATCGGAGCAGTAGTGAACTCGGCTTTAAGGCACTCAAAGGAAGCAACACATGCGTCATCAAAGACAAAGGGAACATCTTTGGATAAAAGGGTTGTTAAAGGTCGAGCAATTTTAGAAAAATCCTTGATGAAACGACGGTAGAAGCCCGCATATCCTAAGAAGGAACGAATGTCCTTAACAGACTTATGAAGGGGAAGCGATGAAATAATGTCAACTTTAGCTTTATCGACCTCAATACCTTAGCGATAGACGACGTGACCTAAAACAATCCCCTTTTTTACCATGAAATGACATTTTTCCCAATTGAGGACCAATTGCTTTTCCTGACAACGTTTGAGGACCATAGTGAGGTGAGAAAGGCATTGCTCGAAGGAAGAACCAAAAACAGAGAAATAATCCATAAAGATTTCGAGAAAACGTTCAACCATGTTGCTAAAAATGCTAATCATACACCGTTGAAAAGTCCCAGGTGCATTGCAAAAGCCAAAGGGCATGCGAGAATAGGCAAACGTGCCAAAGGGACAGGTGAAGGTAGTTTTCTCTTGGTCTTCAGGGGAAATTGGAATTTGGTTGTATCCTAAATAGCCATAAAGGAAGCAGTAATACGCATGATCAGCTAAACGTTCGAGCATTTGGTCGATATAGGGAAGAGGAAAATGGTCCTTACGAGTGACAACATTTAGCTTTCGATAGTCAATGCAAATACGCCAGCCCGTTTGCATACGGGTAGGAACAAGCTCATTGTCACTATTTTTTATGACGGTGACACCAGACTTTTTTGGTACCAGATGAATGGGACTGACCCACTGACTGTCTGAGATAGGGTAGATAATACTAGCATCGAGCAATTTTAAAATTTTAGTGCACGACTTCTTTCATAGCAGGGTTGAGTCGACGTTGGGGTTCACGAGAAGTCTTGGCGTTCTCCTCCAAATGAATGCGATGACTACAAACATTGGGGTTCACGCCGTGAATGTCGGAAATGGTCCAACCGATAGCAGTGCTATGCGAGTAAGAGTGTGCACTAATTGCTCTTCTTGATCAGTGGTAAAATCGGAAGCAATGATAACAGGGTGATGGTTGTTGGGGAATAAGAAAGTATATTTCAACTCAGAAGGTAAGGGCTTAAGCTCCAAAGTAGTAGGTGGCGCAGGAGCAACATCGGACTCAGATGCAGAGATAGAGTCCGGAGGGTGCGCGGGGCATAAAGTGGGGGAATCTGATGTGGTAGGGAGCTCAGAAGGTGGAACGGGATGATCCAGAGAGTGAATAGTATCATAGAGAGGCTCGAATGGAGGATCCCTAGATGAAGTGTCCATCAGTGGAGTGGAATATAGCAGGGCATTGAGTTCAGAGATCGAGGAATCAATGTCAAAGTCAGATCCAAAATGAGCTAAACATTGTTGGAGAGGATTGACAGAGAAAGTTTGGTCCAACATTTCAGTAACTAAGGAGTCAATCACACACACCTCATCAATAGAATCGACATCAGTCGGTTGTTGCATAAGGTGGAATATATTGACTTCTACAGTCATGTTGCCAAAAGAGAGATTCATGGACCCGTCACGAAAATTGATGATGGCACTGGCAGTGGCCAGAAAGGGGCGACCCAATATGATAGGATTATTGGTTGGGTCGGGTGCAGGAGTGTCTACGATGATGAAATCCACAGGATAGTAAAAGTCTGAGACTTTCACCAAAACATCTTCAACGATTCCTTTAGGTACTTTCATGGAACGATTAACAAGTTGAAGAGTTACTCGTGTAGGTTTCATGTTTTGTAAACCTAACTCAAGGTAGAGGGAGTAAAGTTGAAAAATGTTACTAAAGCCGTTTTTTAAAAATAAACTATTTAAGTAACTCCGATCTGTTTTTTTAAGAAACTCTTTTCGTAAAAACCAAACTATTTGAAGACAAGATGTGTTTAACAAATTAGTATGTACGAGATCTATTCAAGAATTGAATAACAAGTTTATATAGTAATTTAAAAATCTTAAACTCTGCACAACCAAGAGTGAGATGAGGAGATGAAGAAATATTATGTTCACAATATTTTTTACGTGGTAAAACCTCACCAATTGAGGAAACATCCACGACTCCCTCTACGGAGTAAAATGAAAAATCCACTAAAAAAAATATATGAGTTACAAACTATATAAGTAACATGCAAACAACTCAGTCCTATATAAGTTTAGGAATGTACCCTCTGGTGTCCTTAAACTTCTCTGCAGTTCTGATTGTAGATGTAGTTCTCCCAGTTTGTTAACTTCTGATTTGTTCCAGCACTTTACGTCGACTCTTTATTCTCAAGATCTTATTACCAACACTTTTCGTTTTGTAGGGTGAAAGTGTTTGTGGAAGTGCTTTCTAACACATGCATGCACACACACACACTTATTAAGTACAAACAGTCCTAACAAATTACTATAACACTATATGCTGTGATCTTTTCTTTTTCTTTCTTCTTACAAAACTTTTCACCTTATTTGACCTTTAAATCATTCCCAGAATCCATGGATACCTTGCTAGGAAGACAGACAAGGTCTTAATCAATCTCAGAATTTAGAGAAACTTTTCGAGATTGAAAACCTCCAAGTGAGATTCCAAACGAGGTCAAAGGTTTGGTTTTACAAGAACTAGAAATAGAAAACATTTATTGTTGATTTCAAAGTAAGCAAACGTTTTATAAAAATAATCAACAATATATTTCTCAAGATGAGAAATAAAATGAAGCTAAGTGTAATGTAACATGAATAACTCAGATCTGAAATTTCTATGAAATCAGAAAGTAGATCTGAGTAAAACGTTTAAGTTGAAAACAACATCAAGAGAACACGAGGTTACAGCAACAAAAACAATCTCAACTCAAACTCTCAAACTCTCAAGAACACTCAGAGAAGTGTTTTGGATATGGAGGTATTTTGAATAAGTGTTTGAGTTTGGATGGAAGAGGTTTGACGAACAGGGTTAGGGTTTCTAACTCTCTCTCTTCTCTCTGTTTTCTCTGTTTTCTCTCTTCTCTCTCTACTCTCTCAATTCTCAGAGGAAATGAAAATGGCAAAATTCTTCGAAGTCTGAGAGAAGGGTCCCTTTTATAGGGTAAGGAGAAGGTTCGAGAGGCTGGCTCAAAACCAAGGGCCTGGATTAAGTCAAGCCAAGTTGACTTAGATCTAAGGGTTCTAATAAAGCGGTGATTAAATGAATTCTGATTGGTCTAAAGAGTTGTACTGGGATTCACCAAGACAACATGCAGAGCGTTGATAACTAATGATCCAAGGGCTAGGAATGAACGATGATATAACTCAGTAAAGAAACGCAACTTCAGCCAGTCAGACGAGGACAAGTGTTGGTCAATAACAGGATAACAAACGCGCGTCCAAAGTTAATTAAAACCACACCCTCAAGTTTACTCCGCTTTCGGATTCTACCCAAGGTAACATTAAGTTAATATAATCAACAAATGATATTTACAAATTAACCCCAGAAACTTTTAAATCAAGTTTTAATTAAGAAAACCTTATTTTAAAAATGTTTAAAAAATCCCAAAAAATTATTAAAATTCCAATTTAGGGATTTAAACACACTCAACACATGAACACACATAATTATGCAATATGATATGTAAAAAATGAATTCTACTGTGTGTGAGTGTTGGCAATAGGTTCTTGATCAAAGCAAGAAAAAGAGATGAAGTAGAAAACCAAATTCTGAGGTTCTTTGGATTCTAGGGAAGACACAATTTTGTCACAATTTCCAAACTAGATGAGCACTTATACAATATAGACTCAAGTGAGTCAAAAGTATAAGAGCTTCAATCTCCCCCTTTGGAAATATGAGACAAAATCTCCTTTGAGTCGTCTAGGACTCGTAGGGCAACAAGAAAATAAGAAAAAACTTATTCCTATCAAAATTCTATCTACCCAATTCCTAGAAATCAAAAAGTACATAACTCAACTAAGTACATTTGAATACCCTATTACAACTGTTGAGAGTAACTGTACAATAAGAACCTGTAATAATTCACTAAGATCAAGCTGTTTAGCATATGTACAAATTGAATAGACTCAAATTTCTCCCCCATTTTGTCTCAAATGGACAAAGGGAAAAACTTGGATAAACAGCAAAAAGATTAGTCAGAATAAACCATACCAATAGATTTTAGTAATGAAATGAATCTATTATAATCTAGAGGTTTGGTAAACATATCTGCGAGTTGTAGATCAGTAGGAAGATAATTGATTTCTAATTCCTTAGATTCAACCAATTCACGTATAAAATGATGTCTTATTTTAATATACTTTGTTCGCGAGTGTTGAACAGGATTTTTAGAAATATTAATCGCACTTTGATTATCAAAATAGAGATGCAATTGGTTTTCTTGAATACCATAATCACTTAGCATTTGTTTAAGCCACATTAATTGAGCACAACAGCTGCTAGCGGCTATGTATTCAGATTCAGCTGTTGAGAGTGATGTACAGTTTTGTTTTTTACTACTCCATCCTACCAAGTTATTACCCATATAATAACATGCTCCTGATGTGCTTTTACTATCATCAGTACACCCAGCCCAGTCAGCATTAGTGTACCCAATTATAGTGCTTGGTGTGTCATTAGTGTACCAAATTCCTAGATTTAGAGTGCCTTTTACATATTTAATGATACGTTTAACAGCATTCAAGTGGCTCTCTTTAGGATTACTTTGATATCGAGCACATACACACACAGCATACATAATATCAGGACGCGAGGCAGTAAGGTATAGTAAAGTGCCTATCATACTACGATACAGAGTAGGATCTACAGATGTTCCATTTTCATCTTTAAAGAGTTTTAGCGTAGTACTCATGGGCGTTTTAGCATTTTTAGCACTCTCAAGGCCAAATTTCTTTACTATCTCTAAAGCGTACTTGGATTGCGATACAAATAATCCATATGAATTTTGTTTGACTTGAAGGCCTAAGAAGAATTGTAGCTCCCCCATAAGGGACATTTGAAATTCCTTATGCATAGTTTCAGAGAAGGATTTGACTTCTGAGGGAGAAGTTGATCCAAATATAATATCGTCAACATAAACTTGAGCAATAGTGATGTGTTTGTCAAAATGTTTGACAAAAAGGGTTTGGTCATTTCCGCCTCTTTTAAAACCTTAATCTAAAAGAAAACTGGAAAGATGCTCATACCAAGATCTAGGAGCTTGTTTAAGGCCATACAAAGCCTTTTTCAGACGAAATACATGATTTGGATGCTTAGGGTCAATGAACCCTTTAGGTTGTTCTACATAGGTTTCTTCAGCTAGTATTCCATTAAGGAACGCAGATTTGACATCCATTTGGTACAGTGTAAAGTGCATGTGGCAAGCTATAGCAAAAAGCAGACGAACAGATTCTAAATGAGTAACAGGAGCAAAGGTCTCGTTAAAATCTATTCCTTCTATTTGAGAGTATCCTTGAGCAACTAATCTAGCTTTATTTCTAATTATTATCCCATTTTCATCAGTCTTATTTTTGAAAATCCAACGTGTGCCAACAACCTTTTTGTGATCAGGACGTGGAACAAGATACCAAACATCATGAATGACAAATTGTAAAAGTTCTTCCTGCATAGCAGAAATCCAATGAGAGTCATTCAATGCCTCATTAACATTATTTAGTTCCACAAGGGAAACAAAACATGCATAATGTGCATAGTTTCTGAGTTGAGATCTTGTACGCACTGGCTCACTAGGGTTACCAACTACGTTATTTATGGGATGATCTTTAGAAACCCAGTTAGGTACCTCAGGGGTCTCAATAGGTAATGAATTATCCATGGTAGAGGAGTCATTTTCTAAAATATTTCTAGACTCTTCCTCAATATAAAATTCACCAGTCTTGCTTTCTACAGTAGTGTCACTTAAAATTACATTTATGGATTCCATCAAGGTTTTAGTTCGAAGATTGTACACTCGATAAGCTCTACTGTTAGGCGAATATCCTAAAAATATGGCTTTATCTCCTCGGCTCTCGAATTTGGACAAGTGTTCCCTATCTTTGCATACATAACAAGTACTGCCAAAGGTTCTAAGGTATTTAAGATTAGGCTTTTTATTGTACCAAAGTTCATAGGGGGGTTGTTTGGAATTCTTTCTAAGATAAACCCTATTTATAATATGACAAGCAGTACGAATGGACTCTACCCAAAAATATTTAGGTAAATTCTTGGCATGTAACATAACACGTGCCATCTCCTGAAGGGTACGATTCTTTCTCTCTGCAATACCATTCTGTTGAGGGGTCTTAAGAGCACTGAACTAGTGTTTATAACCATTATAATCATAGTATTCTACAATACCAGTGTCTTTGAATTCACCAACTCTATCACTACGAATTCTATTCACTTGAGTAGACTTCTCATTTTCGATCCTAAGTAGAATTTTTAGGAAGGTTTGAAATGTTCTAGGCTTTTGTTTTAAGAAGGCTACCCAGGTAAATCTAGTGAAGTCATCAACCATAACTAGGATGTAACTGTGTCCACAAAGACTAACAGTTTGGGAGGGACCCATTAGGTCCATATGGATGAGTTCTAAGGGATTAGAGGTAAGAATATCTTTGACTTTCTTATGAGGTGCCTTAACAATTTTAACTACTTGACAGGAACCACAGATAAGATTGGGTATAAGTTTGATTTTAGGAACTCCTCTAACTATTTCCTGAGAGGTCAATCTACTAAGATTATAGTAATTTATATGACCCATTCTGTTATGCCATATCTCATTGTCATCCATTCTGGCAACATTACAGATTTCAGAATTGTTCATGACAGTGTAGCAATTGTCAGGAGTTCTGAATCCAGTAATTATGCATTCACCTTTTTCATTCAAAATTTTGCAATTTTTCTTTGAAAAGGTAACAGTATGATCTGAGTCACAAAATTACGATATGCTAAGTAGATTTGCCTTAAGACCTTTGACTATAAGAACATCTTGAAGAATAGGAAGCCCATCTTCTTGGAGAGTTCCTTTGCCTATGATTTGAGATGAAACTCCATCACCAAAAATGACTTTACCCCCAGCAAAGTTGGTTTTGTTAAAAAGTTTAGTTTCATCACCAGTCATATGCTTAGAACATCCAGAGTCTAAATACCAACCAGATGATGTGTGTCCAGCTTTTAAAGCAGTAACAACAACATTACACTTCATCTGAGGTAATAGATCATCTTTTCTAACCCAAATTGCCTTAGTTTTCATCTTGCGCTTATTAGCTCTTAATTGATAAAATTTGCGAGCTTTGGATTTTTGCTGAAAAACATTTTGCGCATGATTTTAAAATTTGTGAAAAACTTGGGCATTTGGTTTAGGAAAGTGCTTAGGATTACTTCTAGTAAATGTTCTTTTAGGTTTGGTCTTTCTCTTTCTATAATTAGAATTTCTATCTGGCTGTCTAGGAAGTACATAATTGTTACGGCTCCTCCTAGAATAGTTAAAGTTTTGATAGATATAAGGATTATAGGTAGGTTTAACGAGTCTCCTAGCATAACAATCATCAAAAGAGTGACCATATATGTCGCAGTAGGAGCAATAAAGATTTCTCAGAATTGGGGTCTCCTTAGGAAAGTCTCAAAACAAAGGTTTTATAGAGTTTTGAGGCTGAACTCTATTCCTAGGTGTGACAGTCTTGAATGCAGACTCACTCTTCCTAATAGAAGGACATACGTATTTAGCCTTAGTTGAACTTTCATGTTTTGAGCAACTTGATTCCCCAATGTTAAAATTTTAATTTTTTGAATCAAACTCAGTTTTTAGAGAATGAAAGTCTGGGCATGTTTCAATAGGTCCTCCTGACACAAACTTGATAGTTTCAAAAGATTTTGTTTGTGTTTTCAAATTGGGGCAAAACCCTATTCCAGTTCGATCATCAGAATTGGTTTTTGATTCAGCAACAAATTCATCAAAACATTTTGAATTATTTTCAAATTTTGTAAATTTTTTGAAAACAGTTGCTGTCTTTTCTTTAGTTTGCTCCAATTCTAACAAAGTCCCTTTGTATTTTTTCTCCAGATTTTTATTTGTTTCTTTTAAATATCTGAGCTTTTCATCAAATATTTTGATTTCATTTTATGAGTCAAACATTGGGTAGTATACTCTTCAGCATTCAGTTTAACCATAAGGCTTAGATCTTCTAACTTGTTAGTGAGATCTTTCACAATCTTTTCTAGTCTACTGCTTTTCTTTAGAGTTTTAGCATAAAGTGTGTGAATGTCAGGGAGGTCTTCATTGTCTGAGTCACTAAGTGTGGTGTGTGGAGTGACCCCTAAAGATTCATTTGTTAAACTCACACACCCATTGACATCGTCATTATCGCTATCCCTTTGACTCACACACCCCGAGGTAGAACATGCAACATTCTCAGTAATCAAAGCATCTAAACCAGTATAAACTTGATTCTCAATAGCAGGAGTAGAGTTACTAGAAGCATTCTCATACACAGGTATAAGCACATCATCATTATATATGATCTTAGCAAAGAAGGACATGCAAGGATCAAAGACATCAGATGACGCAGGTTCCTCCTTTTGAGAGTCACTTGAATCATCCCATGTTTTGCAAATGTTGGCTCTAGTGTTTTTGTTTTGAGTGTTCAAGTTAACTGTACAGTCTTGTGCAATGTGCCCCAGTTTACCACATCTATAGCATTCAGTCTTCTTAAGGTCTCTATTAGGTCTAGTGTGAGAGTCCTTATGATTTTTGTCATAGTTTTTCTCATGAGGCCTATGATTAGAGGAAGTTGGATAATTTGAATTGCCTTGTTTATTTGCCACTTTGTTTCTAAACTTAATAATTTTCTTAAACTGTTTAGTAATTAAGGCAATTTGATTGTCCAAACTCTCTATATTGCATTCCTCATCAGAATCATAAGTGGGGAATATAAGTTCAGGCTTAGTTATCTTAGAAGAGAAGCTAAGATTGGAATTAGTTTGTTTCCTATTGGTTTGATTCAATTGTTTCTTAAATTCTAGTTCCATTTCCACAGTTCTTAGTTTACTACTGAGTAATTCAGGAGTGAGATTTTGATCACACATTTCCTCAATAGCATATCTTTTGTTATCAAATTTCTGTGGTAATGATCTTAGAATTTTAGATACAATTTCATGTCTGTCATAAGTCACCCCATTAGCATGCAGTTTGGTCACAATATCAGTCAAGTTCATATAGAAGTCATCAAATGACTCAGTCTGAGACATAATTAAGGAGTTATATTACTGAATCATCATTTGGGTTTTAGTAGCCTTAACTCTAGTGTCTCCTTCATGAGCAGTGACTAAGGTGTCCCAAGCTTCCTTAGAAGTGGTACAGGATGAGATTCTTTTGAACTCATGTTCATTTATAGTCATAAATATGGCATTCTTTCCTTTATTATTATTTTGAGAAACTTGTTTCTCTTCTTGAGTGAACTCACTTAGAGCTTTCTTAACCCTCTCATTACTTCCTTCGTTGGCCGGTTTAGTAGGAAAAATATAACCATTTTCAACAATGTCCCAGACATCATCTCCCAAAGTTCCTTGAATGAAAGCAATCATCCTTACTTTCCAGTAAGCAAAATTGGTTCCATCAAAGATTGGAGGTCTGGTCAAGTTACCAAATCTTTCATTTTTCTCGTCCATTTTTGATTTTCAGAAAACATTTTCAGAAACACAGGATCTCTTTTGAAAGAAGTTTTGCAAAGATCTGATACCAATTGAAAAATGTTACTAAAGCCGTTTATTAAAAATAAACTATTTAAGTAACTCCGATCTGTTTTTTTAAGAAACTCTTTTCGTAAAAACCAAACTATTTGAACACAAGATGTGTTTAACAAATCATTATGTACGAGATCTATTCAAGAATTGAATAACAATTTTATAAAGTAATTTAAAAATCTTAAACTCAGCACAACCAAGAGTGAGATGAGGAGATGTATAAAGATTATGTTCACAATATTTTTTACGTGGTAAAACCTCACCAATTGAGGAAACATCCACGACTCCCTCTACGGAGTAAAATGAAAAATCCACTAAAATAAATATATGAGTTACAAACTATATAACTAACATGCAAACAACTCAGTCCTATATAAGATTAGGAATGTACCCTCTGGTGTCCTTGAACTTCTCTGCAGTTCTAATTGTAGATGTAGTTCTCCCAGTTTGTTAACTTCTGATTTGTTCCAGCACTTTACAACGACTCTTTATTCTCAAGATCTTATTACCAACACTTTTCGTGTTGTAGGGTGAAAGTGTTTGTGGAAGTTCTTTCTAACACATGCATGCACACACACACACTTATTAAGTACAAACAGTCCTAACAAATTACAATAACACTATATGCTGTGATCTTTTCTTTTGCTTTCTTCTTACAAAATTTTTCACCTTATTTGACCTTTAAATCATTCCCAGAATCCACGGATACCTTTCTAGGAAGGCAGACAAGGTCTTAATCAATCTCAGAATTTAGAGAAACTTTTCGAGATTGAAAACCTCCAAGTGAGATTCCAAACTAGGTCAAAGGTTTGGTTTTACAAGAACTAGAAATAGAAAACATTTATTGTTGATTTCAAAGTAAGCAAACGTTTTATAAAAAATAATCAACAATATATTTCTCAAGATGAGAAATAAAATGAAGCTAAGTGTAATGTAACATGAATAACTCAGATCTGAAATTTCTATGAAATCAGAAAGTAGATCTGAGTAAAACGTTTAAGTTGAAAACAAGATCAAGAGAACACGAGGTTACAGCAACAAAAACAATCTCAACTCAAACACTCAAACTCTCAAAAACACTCAGAGAAGTGTTTTGGATATGGAGGTATTTTGAATAAGTGTTTGAGTTTGGATGGAAGAGGTTTGACGAACAGGGTTAGGGTTTCTAACTCTCTCTCTTCTCTCTGTTTTATCTCTTCTCTCTCTACTCTCTCAATTTCTCAGAGGAAATGAAAATGGCAAAAGTCTTCGAGGTATGAGAGAAGGGTCCCTTTTATAGGGTGAGGAAAAGGTTCGAGAGGCTGGCTCAAAACCAAGGGCCTGGATTAAGTCAAGACAAGTTAACTTAGATCTAAGGGTTCTAATAAAGCAGTGATTAAACGAATTCTGATTGGTCTAAAGAGTTGTACTGGGATTCACCAAGACAACATGCAGAGCGTTGATAGCTAATGATCCAAGGGCTAGGAACGAACGCTGTTATAACTCAGTAAAGAAACACAACTTTAGCCAATCAGACGAGGACAAGTGTTGGTCAATAACAGGATAACAAATGCGCGTCCAAAGTTAATTAAAACCACACCCTCAAGTTTACTCCGCTTTCGGATTCTACCCAAGGTAACATTAAGCTAATATAATCAACAAATGATATTTACAAATTAACCTCAGAAACTTTTAAATCAAGTTTTAATTAAGAAAACCTTAATTTAAAAATGTTTAAAAAATCCCAAAAAATTATTAAAATTCCAATTTAGGGATTTAAACACACTCAACACATGAACACACATAATTATGCAATATGAGATGCAAAAAATGAATTCTACTGTGTGTGAGTGTTGGCAATAGGTTCTTGATCAAAGCAAGAAAAAGAGATGAAGTAGCAAACCAACTTCTGAGGTTCTTTGGATTCTAGGGAAGACACAATTTTGTCAGAATTTCTAAACTAGATGAGCACTTATACAATATAGACTCAAGTGAGTCAAAAGTATAAGGGCTCCAAACAAATTAACACTAGCCCCAAGATCAAGTAAAGCACTAGTAGTGAACTTGTCGCCTAACATGCAAGAGATAGTTGGACGACCATGATCTTTATACTTCACAACACCGTTATTATGGAGAAGGGATGTAGCTTGCTCAGTGAGGAAAGCATCGTGCAGAACATTTATCCTACGCTTAACAGTGCACAAGTCCTTCAAAAATTTGGCATACGAGGGGACTTGTTGAATCGCGATGAGGAAGGGAATGTTAATGTGAACATTCTGAAAAACTTTCTTGATCTCATCAAATTGCTGGGATTTCTTAGTGGGAGCTAACCGATGAGGGAAGGGTGCCTTGGGTACATAAGCAGAGGTGGGCTCAGGAGGAGTAGACTCAGTGGGAGCTAGGGATTTATATGGTGGGGTAACCTTAGGGATAGGCTCTAACAGTGGGATGGTCGGGTGGGGCACATCAGTGGGAGCATGAACACCATTATCAACTTGTTTTCCCGAGCGAAGAGTAGACACCGCTTTCATATCCGCTTGGTAATTGGGTAGATTGGAAGTGGAACCATCCTCGTAGGCCGAGTCTCTGCCATTCCCCTTAGGATTAGCAATGGGTTAACTGGGAAAATGACCTTTCTTTCGTTTAGACTCGAATTGGTTGAAACGCTGCTCAAGTCGTTGGAGAGCTTGAGTCTGAGTGGTCATAAACTGAGTGAGAATATTCTAGAGAGAAGAGGTGGAGGAATTGGGCGGAGGGGTATAAGATGGTTGGGGAACCAACTCCCGTTGGGAATTAAGCGGTTATGAATACTCAAAGGAAGGAGGGGGAACAGGAACAAGATGATTATTATTGTTTGAATGTCCGCCGTGGGGGACAAAGGAAGATGGAAAGTGCGATTGATGGTAAGGAGCAGACTGATGCGGGACAGGAGGGCGAGGTTGCCATAGTGGATTATGGGGAAACCCAGGGGTACCACCAACATGATGTTGGGGTTGGGCAGGAGCAGAGTTGTTGTCATACTTATAAGAGAAATAGGGGTGATTCCTATTGTTAGGATTGTAAGTAAACGACGGGGGAATGGGTTTTCTAGTGGTATCAAAGGCACAGGCTTGGGCCATAGTGGGTTCGGGATCATCTTGCAATAGGGGACACAAATGAGCTAAATGATCTTGACTTAAGCATACACCATAAGAGGAAGGACTAGAATCATTGACAGTCATTGCTTGTTTAGAAAGTGTAACATTTTGTTGCATAGTACAACTGAGAGCGTCAACGGTTTTAGTCAATGAGTGTAAGTTGTGGAGCAAAGTTTTAAAATCAGGATCATTTTTTACCTCAGAAATGTTCCCTACACGTGGAGAATCGGATCTCAAAAATGCATTGGTGCCCTCCCAATCTTGAGAGTCATCGCCTAATTCAAGGAGGAAATTATAGGAGGCAGTGGGAGTCAAATGCATGAACTTCCCTTTATGCATGGATTCAATCATAGTGCGAGAAGAAGGGATAAGACCATTGTAAAAACTATGGACTAGGTGACTTTTCTCAAGACCGTGATGTGGGCAACTATTAATATAGTCTTTGAAAACGGCCCCATGCTTCACAAAACTGTTTAGTAGGCTTTTGTCTAAAATCCTGAATTGCTTGGCGCATTTCATTTGTTTTGCTCATGGGATAGAATTTAGACATGAACTTCTTAACAAGTTGTTCCCAAGTGAGGATAGAATCCGGGGGTAAGGAATGGAGCCACATGGATGCATTATCCTGAAGAGAAAAGGGAAAAAACCGAAGACGAACATTCTCTTCGTCTAAGTTTTGATTTTTGAAAGTAGCGCACACAGTGAGAAATTTCCGCAAGTGAGTATTAGGAGACTCACGTTCAAGGCCATGAAAAATGGGCAACATAGAAATAGTTGCGGGGCGAATTTCATATTGCACGGCCGGAGTGGGCGGAAAGACGATACATGAAGGTGGAGTGGTCGTAATCGGGGCAAAGTAGTCCCTTAAAGAGCGTTCGTCGACGATGATGGGTGGGGTAACAGGAACAGGGGAAGTGGGAGAACTAGGCATCTCCGAAGAAGAACACGGATCAGAAAAATGAGGAGCAATGATAGGAACACGATCACCTAAGAGAGAATTGAGAGATGGAGCACTAGGGGAACGTGTTAAGTGATGATCAATGCGTTGCCAATGTGGCATAAAAGCAAGGAAAAAAATATTTTTGGGATTTTTGGGTATTTGAAAAAGAAGAAAATCTTTTTGGATTTTTCTGAAAAATAACGCAGAAAAAATGGAAAATATTTTTGGATTTTTTGTGAGAAAAAAAAAGAGGCGAAAAAAAAGGAAAATATTTTTGGAGTTTTGGGTTTATTTTAAAAAAAATGCCGAAAAAACGAGAAAAAGGGCGATGGACTAACGGTGAAAAAACTAACGGGAGGATCAAAAATTGGACTACCTAAAGGAACAACTTAGACACGTACACGAATGGAACAAGTCCGAAAAAGCACATAGCCAAATTATTATCTTCAAGTTAAATGAGTGGGTAGTCAATTTTAATTAGTCTGTGGGCGAGAAAATCACAGAATTTTAGGCCTCGCCGATAAAAGTGTGCTCCTACTTTCTTCCCGAGAGACAAGAGGCTTACTAGTTAAGGCTCACCACACTAGCTACTACAACAAACAACTATCTGGTACCATGCTGGGAAAAGCACAACCCGTTTTACTGGGCGGCCTCACTTAAAACCCAGTTTCCCTGGACAAAAATCTTAAGACAGTTGAATGAAGATTGGCAGGTGTGGAAAAGACTCACTAGAGTATCCTATAAGGGTATCGTTCCGAAAGGGTCCTAATGAACACCGTTCCTACTTGGATTGCTAGTTGATTGATTTTAATCTAAGTGAGAGCACGGGTAACAAGCAAATGGAGATGTGATTGAGTGGGTGATGAAATCCCAACTCGTTACAATGACCGGGTATAGGTCTTAGGTAAATTTATTCATCAAACCATCCAATTTAAGTGCGATACTGAAATAAAAAGCATATAGGAACAAGTAGCACACAAAAATTGACTCGCTTGTAGGAGATTCGCGAGTGATAAAGAGTTTACCTCCCACGGTTTTCACACACGTGGGGTGAAGACCGAGTTGAGTCGATCGGGGGGAAGTACGCCTACTTCAGTCGTCCCCGGGAGTCCTACCGACCCAAAGTAGAGAGGCTTCTAAATACTCGCCTTGGACGCCCTCTCTCTACCTTGTCCGGTTTCCCTTTTCGCTATTTTTTTTTGGAATAAATATTACAAAAATAAATCAGTGTCAAAATGCACCCAAATTAATTACAAGGCCTCAATAATCCTAAACAACCAATCTAAGGAGGGAGAGTAAGGAATAACTATAAAAAAAAATGTACAAATCTTCACGGGCTTCAATCTTCAAGAAATCGGCAACGGCGCCATTTGATAACTCTTTATTTCTGTTCCTTCAGATATGATTTGGAATGTCGCTGCGATCAAACTTCGAGTATCAAAATTCCTGGAATTACCTACAAAACTTGTTAAAATTTCAGTATCGTGGCAAATTCGGACATCAATCCAATTTCTAGCGTTGAAACTGTAATCGTGAAAATTTGCAATTCCAATTTTTATTAAAAATCTTTTTGTGTTTTTAAAATTTTTTCTTGAATGTTTTTTATTTATTTATATTTTGAAAAAAATTATCAAGGGAGGAAACGATAATTTATGCAATTAAAATGACTATGAAAAATGAGAAAATAATCTAGTTGAGAATTTATGAGAAGAAACAAGAGGTGGGATTACACCGCGTAGTCGAATTAATTTAAAGTCCTAATCATTCGATTGAATAGTTCGAAATAATATTAATTTAAAATTTAAGTCTCGTTACAATCCTAAATTCAATTTTATCCTTTTCAACAATTAAATCGGGAGTAGTCACAACATAAAAAAAATATAAGATTTACACTCGTTTCAATAAAATATCCGCTAAGATCAATTTATTAAAATTTGTACGAATCTTTGAATTGCACACACAAAATTAATATTTTAATTTAAGAATAATACTTATCTCTAAGTGAATTCCAAAAATTAAATATTAATTTTGCACCATTAATTTATTAACTCTCGTTGCATAAATTAATGAGTGATTTTTTCCAATTTAATTATCCTAGAACACATCAATGAATCATTGTTCAAATAAAACAACTCCACATACGCGTTTCACCCCACCCCTTGAATGGGGTGTTTAGCCACACATGATTAGAATTTTAGCACAAGCACAATTAACAAACAAAAATTAAAGAGAAAAAGTAAGAAATACGATACGCAATAATGTCTTAAGTCAATTGTGTGCATGAACACGCGTCCCAAACTCGTCACAAATTCTGACCGGATTACAAAACTAAAAGTAGAAAAAGAACCTACAAATTTTTCTAAACCTAAAACTATTATTTTTGTATTTTTCTGACTATTTTTTCTACCCTCTTTTTTTTTTCTTTTTCTGTCTCTCGTCTATCTCTATCTGTATCTCCTCTTTTTGATGTGAGAGTGAGTCCCTTTTTATGAGAAGCTCTTACTCATTTGAAGAACCCACGAAGTTGTTTTCTAGAAGGGAATTTAGTGGGATCTCAATTATCAAGTCAAAGAGTCTTTTTGTATGTGTTTATTTGGTGTGGGTGTGGTGTAGGTAATAGGATGAGGGTGAGGGGCGAGGTGTATGTGAGTGTGTATGGTAGTGGGGGGGTCTGTGTATTTAATTTGGACCCTTAAATGAAATGACACTACCTAAAAACTTAAACTAGACTAAAATAAAATTAAAATCTAAAAATAAAATCTACTGTATTACTAAGAGACTAAAAAAAATTAAAAAGAAATAAATAAAACTCTATAAAAAAATAAAAAATAAAAATCCTAACTAATTAAATTAAAACTAAACACTAAAGAAAAATAAGATAAATTTCTAAAAACTAGTCCTAAGAAAAATAAAATTAAATAAAGATTATAAATTAAAAACTAATAAAAATCAAAATAAAAAATAAAGAATTAGAAAAATAGAAAATAAATCCTAAAAAATTCTAAATAAATCTAAATAAATCCTAAAAATAAAATGACTAAAAATAAAAATCTAAAAAAATAATAAAGGTACAAACTCAACACACACGGGGCTCGGGGAATAGTCTGGGCTCTGCCTGGGCTAGGTTTGGGTTACGGGATCGTTTCGAAACATCGGATCACATCGGGGAAAGCTCAAATAGGACTCCAGACTTTGCAGTCTCCTTTGATTTCTTCGATGCATACTTTTGACCGCTTCTGTGTCGCAATTGCACTGATTTAGCATTATTTAACACTGTAACTGGGTGTTGACCTGCAAAATGATAAAATACGAACATAAAAACAATTTTAATTAAAACGAGTGACTTAATGCATATATTCGGGATATAAAATATACACTTTTGGGTGCTTATCAGCAGCAACCTCCGCAACATTCATAGTTCCTTGGGTTAGAGCTGGCTGTGCCCCTTCGTTGGCTTGTCTCGCACGTCTAGGAGGCATTTGAAATTTGAGCGAATTTTCATAAGTTGAAAATTCAAGATATCTCAAATAGGTGAAGACATAAGTACACAAATAAGATTACAACAGTCCTAAGAAGAGAGATCTACATCAAAGAACGCTACGCTGGAAACATAATAAGCCGCACAAATCCTAACGACTCTAGAACATGATGCTCCGATACCATTTGTAACACCCCGCTTATTTAAATAGCGGGTGAGCAGTCCTTTATTAAATTAAAGCATAATATACAGTTGATTAATCCTTTGCATCACTGTCAAAAATCTTTTTATTTAATTACTAACCACCTAGTATTTGAAAAGCCGAAGTCAAAATTTTATTTATTTAATAAAAATAAAACCAAATAATAATTAATATCACATTCCACCATTTAAATCTCAAACTTATAATGAAAAGCAATAGAATAGTAATTAAGACTAGATCATACAATCCAGAAAAATATCCATACATTAGTCCAAAATAGAACCAACTCCCATGACTAGTATACTATAAACAAATCCAACATCTGTGAATAATAATAGTGTAAAGGTTTGGACAACATGTCCGACAAGAATGACTAGCTCATCAGGAGAAACTGAATGAATATAAAAGCGTCTACCATTAATAACATGTAACTCCCACCACAGCTGCACTGCATCAAAGGATAGAATTTGCTAGGCCTGGTGTCCTTGTGGCTGGGCACCTAAAAGGTTTTACACAAAAAATAGGCATTTGGAGAAAATGGGTAAAAGCCCGAGTGAAATAGTTTTAAAAATTTAGCAAGTATTTAAATTCAAAATTTTTCAAAAAATATATACATGTTAGATTCATTTTCTCCAACTTGAGATTCTCACCTCTCATCTAATGTGCACGCCTAACATATATATCTAACCCTTCCTAATTATACTACCCTTCCCAACTACTATAACCTAATTATTATTCTCCCCTATAAATCGTAACATTCACTCAAATCGTTCATGAAATATTTTATAGCATTTTTCCTAACCATGTGTCAATTATAAATTTCTCAATTTATAGGTTACATATTCATATCTCAAATTTAAATATCTTTATCTTTCTTTCTTAATGAGCACACATAGAAGAACTAATTTAACAGAACATATATTTATTAATATATAATCATCATAATAATACACCCTTAGGCTGAGACCTCCTGGTGAATGCATACTCTGCTATCATGTCCTCGTACCTCACGTACAAAATGAAGAACTATTGGTTCAGTATCTCACTTGAACCTTAAATCAAATTCACACATAATGGAGGCAAACATAGTTCCCATCCAAATGGGTCACACACATACCTACGCTCCCATTCAACCATCAAACTATCATTTTCATAGATAGTATGTCTCCAACGTTCTATGTTTTAGGTACAAGTCTAAAATCCCACTAATAGGCTCATCAGGATAAGACTGTACGCATCGCAAAACCTCATCCCAATAGCAAGCAGCGTAGGTATGTCATTCACATAATTTATCATAAAATAGGTGTACACACAACCTATGATATTAATATTCACTATAAATTCATAATTTACGATTTTTCCATCTTTCGTGCAAGATACATCCCTTTAAAATCTTTAATTTCCCTTTTCATATTTTTATTATTTATCCCAAATATCTCCTCACGAATTGAGGCAGAAAAATCACAAAGATGTTCTCACAAGTCATACGGTGTCAGATCTATCCTTAACACAATAAATTTTCCATTTCTAGAAAATGTTGTTCGAACAAGCCTGGCATCTCATTTGAACGAAAAGACCAGGTCTCTTGAACAAGATGTGATCTCGTTTGATACTGTCATTTGAACGACATCTAATGTCGTTCGAATGAAAATCTTCTTGTTTGTCTTCTACCTATAGAATTCGACATTTTTCCACCATTTTTGACATTATAACTCTTCATCATACAACTCTAACTTCCCCTATAATGTTTCCCGATAGTATGCCAATACATTTACATGATTTCTACACTATTATTTCCATCAAATTACCAATTAACCTCAAATAAAAAAGAATTAAATCATGGATATTCATTAAAATATCAGTTTGCCATTGTTCATCACTAAAACCTATGAAACCCTGATTTTTTTCAACTTTCATTGTTCCATATTCATGAAATCCATATTCCAACATACAAGTTAAATAATGCTACTCCAAACCATGATTTTAATTCCTGACAATAATCATAAACTTTGATGAATTCCAAAGTACAAAATTATCCAATTCTAACATGGATATTATACTTGGCTAAAATTGAGCAAGATAAACACTTGACTTTTAATGTAGGTCTGATCCGTTAAAGAGAATTATAGACTTCGCGTAAATTCCTACCTAAATCTTCACTCCAAGTATGTTCTTGTACAAATTCTTCACATCTTCCCTTAAACTCTTGAAATTCTTTCTCAATTCTCTCCACTTTCTCTCTAACTCTATGTATTATTCTCCTAACCTTTGGTTTTGTGAAAATAACTCTTCCCTAAGCCCAACCTTTGATTTTATAAGTGAAATCCCAATTTTGGCTTTTAATTACCATTAAGAAGCCCAAAAGTCACCTAAATAAGTCATGATTAATCTCAAAAACTCTCTAGACCCAAAGATAACCACTGAATACTCAATCTTGACTATTTTGACCCCTCCAGACACATTGGCCCATTCAAAATGAACATATGAAGTATTGAAAATCAAAATGTATTTTATATCCTAATTTAAATCCCGACACTACTAACATGCATGTCCCGACTAAATTTATCATAACTGTCGTATTTTTCACTCACAAAAATTTTAATTGTCTCATATCATTATTATTACTCTTATTGATTAAGTAATATTCAATAGAAATAAATATTTACCCTTATCTCACTGATTAATATTTATTTAAATCCGAATTAATTTTTGATTAAATTTTCCATTATTTTAATTATCTAATTAAATAAATCCCAAAAATTATGGGGTATTACCTAGTTTGCATGCACTTATTACATCATTCCTATTTCAAAATGTGAAAGATGCTTTGATTTTATTGTTTTTGTGATATGTGATGAAGTTCTATGTTTACATTTCTTTTGTATATGGACTTAATTTGGATGATGGTTAAACCGTGAATTCTTAACAATTTGGTGCAAGTAATGATTAACTCAATGATATTTCAGAATTCACATGAAAAATCATGATAGTTAAAGTTTCTTGATATTTGTGGTTATGATTTCATTTTAAACATGTACTTTCATATCACTTAGATCATATGATTTTTGTTATGTGGGTTAAATTAGTTGTTCATTTTAATTATGATTAAATCGCTAGATCTAATTTCGGTTATCTTAAAATGATTCCATGGACAATTTTATAGTTGTGTGTGAAAAAACAATTTAAAGTTATTGAGAGTATTAATGAGCTATTTCTCATATATAAGCGTATATGTGTCTGAGTTATTCCTTTTTACATATAACTTAAATTGTTTCTGAAGATATCAAAATAAACATTTTCACATGCATTTCCATATATTCATATAATATTTTTTAGTGTTTAGGATTTAGGTTGGTCATGTTGGTTGATTCTTTTATCCACATTTTTCCCTATGTTTAGCTAATGGCCTAAACATTCTCACGGTTTTGATTAGTGCCCATATTCACGGTATGTTTTTTCAACCATACGCCTAAGTTTGTAGTCACTTTGCATATTGGGTTTTTAAGAAGATTTTTAGGGTTCGATGTAAAATATTTCAATTAATTTTACCCCCAAAGCAATCATTAGGGACTTTTTGACACAAAAAAAGGTGATTTTATAATTTAATATGAGGATTAATTCCATTTTTAATGTCTTTTACTTATACTGAGATTAAGAAACCCTACTTTTAACATTGGGGGTACTTCTAGATTTAACTCAATTAAGTGTTCTTCTTTCAAATCTTCTTGTAAGGACAAAATTTTCAAATGAGTCCATTGAAAGTATTTGACTTATTCCCATAACAAAACATGTTTTTGAGTCATAGATTATTTTTTTATTGTCTCGATACCACACAGTCTATGATATAAAGTTTAGTGAAGATATTGCGTCCAAGCTTCAAATATTTACATGCCGAGATTATTTTGGGGCATTTTTCACCTCTTCATTGCATTCTACTCTCTCAAATATGAATGCATAATGTTTATGGGGATCGAAAAATGATTTTAGGATGTTATTTTTATTAAAACAAAGTGTTTGAAAATGTTAAACTTGGATTATTCCCAGATAAGGATCATTTAAAGTTGTGTATATGATAAACTCTTGAGTTTAGATGGTTCAAACGACATTAACTGCCGTTCAAACGACATGTGGAGGTTGTTCAAATGACACGGCTTTGTTGTTCAAATGACATTGCTATCTAGTTCGAACGACAACCTCACCTCGTTCGAAAATTTTATTATATAAGGCGTGTTTCTCTCAGAATTTCGTAAGTTTTCGAACTAGAAAATCAGTTTCCATACAGTACATTTTCTGCACAAGTTTTCTATGGTTTTCAAAGTCTAAGAATATCCTTGGAGTTTCGGATCCTAGATTTCATACTCATATGATATAGAGATCTTGGTTTTCACCATTAGGTTTTTTTCATCACTTTAAACGTTGGGTTTTATGATGAAGGAGTTCGTGTTCAACATCGTAGACGTTTCTAAGCTGTATAGATGGACACCGAGACATACGCGGGCGCATGTGTTATGGATGAGCATCGTAGAAGGAATTCTATATGGGCACTGTAGAGGAGTCATTGAAGGATCAGAGGAGTGTCAAGACTTGTGGGGGATCGAGTCATTGAGCAAATGTATCGTTTGTACTTTATAATACCATATCATAGTGATTGTCTGGCTTGGGTCGTCTGAGATTTTTTCCCTTAGTGGTTACCTCATACATCTGGCGTTGATTTTCTGAACTTATTTATTTTACTTTCATTAATCACCTAGATGCATGCTTAGGATTAAATAAGATAAAATTGGGCTTAACTAAAATTGGTTCACACACTTGGTGCGATTTAAAATTTGGAAAAAGGTTTTCCCAAAAGAAAGTTGGTTTTGAAATTTTTAAACACATTCAAAAGAAAAAGGGGGCAACAAATTGGTATTAGTGCCAGAAAGATATTTTTTTATTGTGTTGATCCCTTTTGTTTTTAAGGATGAATTTCAGAAACTATGAAAGTTTTAGAGCTCCTGTTTCTTATGGCACTAATTATGGTTATTGGAAAATGCATATAAGAAGTGCTTTGAAATGAATTGATGTATGTGTGCGGTTAGTGGTTGAAAAGGGTTAAACTCCACCGATTACACAAGAGGGTGAGGCCACAGCTTTAAAACCCGTTGACTCATAAACCTAAGTCGAACATAGACTTGCACTTTATAAATCTAAAGGTCTTCATGTTATTTCCTCACATGTCACACTAAAAGAGTATAATAGAACCATGACTTGTGAAACTTCGAAAGAAGCTTGGGATATACTTGCCCTTACTTATGAGGGCACTAGCACGGTTAGGTCATCTAAACATCAAAACCTCAATACATTGTTTGAGATGATTAAGATTCTAGAGAGTAAGTCATTTGATGAGTTTTATTCTAGATTGTCCAATATTATCAACTCATCTTTTAACTCAGGAGAGAAAATACCCGACAACTGAGTCATAAAGAACATCTTAATATTGTTTCCGAGTAGGTTTGATGCAAAAGTGACCGTTTTGAACTCCTTTGGTATGTTTGATTCGACAAAACTTGAAGAGATTGTAAGTGACTTACCAACCTCTAAACTTGATATGCGTACCTCCAAGAAAGTGACAAAGAAAGAAAAGGGCATTGCTTTGCAATCCAGGAAGGAGGAGACTAAAGTTTTGGACAACGATTCTGATTCCAATTTTAAGGATATAGCCTTGTTGGCAAAGAAGTTCAAAAAGTTTCTTAACTTCGAAAAGCAATCGAAAAATGCCAAAAGACATGAGAAATTCAAGAACAACATGGTAGATCCATGTAAGAGTGTGTCGTGCGATATCGATTTGAATAAATTTGCAAATTCCAACTAAAAACTAATTTAATTGGTGTCCATTTTTAAACAAAATTAAATCAGTCCATAAATATGGAACTGTGTGTGTGTGTGTGTGTGTGTCAAACCAATAAACATAAATAACCAACTCGCAAATTTTAGTAAAAAAACCCTTTCGGGTAAAACCTTTATTTCACTATAATATGTAATACTTACAATTATAATGAAATTCGCCATGAGTTAACTGCAGAAAACCTACATAGACCACAACCTAGAGTCAGCCAGAACCACAGTTCCAATTCATCCCAAGAACACCCGCAAGAACTCCTTATTGACACGCAGTCGTGTCAGTCCAGTACCACAAACCGCTCCTAAATCAGCAGCACAAACTTGTAGTAAAAACTATGTCTTGGGTTCCACAAAACAACTCACATACAAGTAATTGGGATTTTCTGAATTGACCAAAAAAAACTTTGAACCCTTAAATGGAGAAGAAGACTTTTTGCAATATGCAGTTATCGATTTTCTAAACTAATAGATTTGCTTTATCTTGAAAACTGTTTCGAAAAAAAATATTCTCCACACCAAAAACAAAAGACTGGCTGCCATTATATAGCAAACATGGAGACGGTGGTGTGTCAGCATAAAAACCAGCATCGCTTGAACCAGAAGACATCTTGCTCGAACGATACTGATCTTGCTCGAATGAGACACGTGTCATTCAAACGACATTGTGATCTCATTCGAACGATCAGAATGTCAATCTCGAAATACGCCATCAGACTTAGAAAAAATTCCAAAACTTTCAAAACAACCAAACCTTCGAAACAGATAACTTTATAAAAGCTTTATATAAAAACATTTTTCATTTTTAGAAAAAATTTCTAACCTTTATAAAAAAATATCCCAACACTTTGAATATGAAATGCAAATGGACCTTAAACATATTCTTACCAAAATCAACTCGTTGGGCATGAATGTTGAAGACCACTTGATATTCGGATTCGTCTATTATAGATTTAAACTTTCCCAATTCTTCAACGGCTTATAGAGGTATACGACATACAAAATTGTAACGGGACTCACAAGATAAGGTCCTTACAAATCTCCCCTATATCTATGTCGGTACAACATAAAAACATCCGAATTATAAAAAAGTGACCTATACAAATCTACCCTCCCATGAACTCTAAAGTGGAAAGATAAAATGCTAAGTCTTCAAACTTTTCTTAAAAAATCTTCAACTTTAAATCTTCAAGCTTTAAGCTTTTCTCATTAGGGTGTGCAACATGATCATCAAACTTTGTACCTAAACACAAGAGAGAAATCAAATACCTTCATGACGCGTCGAGTTTGAAATTATACAAGAATAAATAGATCAATATTCAAATCTCCCTCATAATGCAAAAACTCCCCCATAATTCGTTCTCCCCTACTTTATGTGACCGAAATAGGGAAGGAAACGCATAAACAAAATCAACAAGGAGTTATCACGATAAAAATTAATAGAAGATATGAATCAAACTACGCTTATACAAAGAGTAACTCAAAATCATCCATAAACTATTTTTGAGTTTTTAATTTTTTCATACAAAAAATGCAAAAATAATTTTACAAAAATCATACACCATGAATTCACATTAAGACAACCAAATCATGGATACAAAATGAATGGGAGTTAACATAGTCCATAATCAAGTCAACGGAATCAAACATAACATATGTGAACGTTGTAGACGTAAACTCCTAAATAATGATTCTCAAAATCGTCCATAGGTGTTTAAAAGTATTAAATTTAAATGACATCGACTAAATCCATCAACACATCAAAGTAAAGAATGATTCCCACACCAATAATGTCTAAAACTATATAAATGCTTTTTCATGACGCTATCAGGACGTGCAAACCCATTTTTCATTTCTTTCTAACAAAACACCCTCATAAATAATAATCATTATATTTTTCTTTGAGGTGCCCCCCTTTTTGGCATATTTATCTTTTTATTGCCTTTAAATTTTTTTCGGGATCTTTTAAACGGTGGTTTTCGCGACGAGTTAATTTTGAACTCTCGTAGCCCTTTCCTGTGATTCACTCATCATATTTTGCTGCAATTAAATTCCTCATAGTAAACGGATTTTACATGAACTAATTCCATTGTTAAGTTTTATCGCATATGGTTAATTTTAAATACAGAACTAAGATGAGAACACTCCGACCAATATGTGATAAACAAGTACAATAATCAAAAAAATTCATGCAAGTGTACATTAAAGGAACTTATGAGTCAAACATGCAGGAAGTAACAACCAATCACATCTCAATGACTCCAAACATTGTAAAGCACAAAAATAAAATGATGATGGATATCAAAACACTATCAAATCATCACGTTGATATGGAATGAAATTGTGACTCGGTCATCCTAAATGTCCAATCATATACGGTGAAAAACTTAAATACAAAACTCTTTTTGTAATTTTCAAAAAAATTTATCAAATGAAAATCTTTTTGGCATTTTCAAATCTATCAAAAACAAAAATCTAATACAAAAAATATACACTTGCAATAGGCAAACCATATCAATATGAAAATAAACCTATGCTAGAAAACAAGTCTAAACTTCAACCGTTAGGTGCGGTGGAGTTTTCCAAAGGTGGTGACATCCAATGAAAAACCTCCATCAAATCATGTGAAGTCTTGACCAAAAACATTATCTGCTCCCTAATATGTGCAAGCTCTCTCGTGTAATCATCCGGAGGATCATGTGTGGGTGCGTGTGTGTGAACATGTGTAGTAGCAAAATATGACACATGACCCAACATAAAAAAAAATCCTAAGGTGTCCTCTATTCTTACTGTGTGTGTAAACATATACAGGCCTAGTAACACCTCTCTCAAAATGTTTCCTATGCGCTCTCCTATTAGGTATGGGATGCCTAGGTGGGTTGGGTTGAGAGCTATGTGAATCTAACACTAAAGTAGGAACTGGCTCGGGTGTAACTTGAGAAGTAGAAGAACTGTCATGACTTATTCCTAAACTCTCACCTCTACCCAAAATGGGATTGAGAACCATCTTTCCAGTCTTCTTAGATGCGTTCTCTAAAGGGACTCTGACCTCCTGGCCAAGTTCGATATCACTCTCGAGTTGGGATACACGTGTTATCAAACTAAACATCGTGTTGGTCAAATCACTCTTTTATCGGCCTAAAGCTATTAATTGTTCACTCAAATAAACCTTCACCTTCTCGATTTGAATCTCTTTTGCCTCAAACTCCCACAAAACCACTAACTCTCTCTCCAAATATCTCACCCTAAGACTCAACTCTTTATTCAATTTTTAGTATTTAAAGTCTCGAGTAAAAATCTCTAAATGCTATTTGGAGCTCACTATCACCCTCACTAGCGCACTTAGTCTCAAACTCGCTAGAAATACTCAACTCATCCTCGGGGGTCTCACGTGCACAAGTATCCTTATCATCGTGGGATAAATTGGCTTTGCTCACGTGACTAGATAAAAAGGCGACAAACTTCCCTTGTGAAGACTCATCCCTGGAATCTTTCATCTCTTCCTCACTATCGCTAAGAGTGCCTAGCATGGCAATATTTTTGCCCTTTCTCTTTAGCCTAGTGGGACACTCAAAAGATCTGTGGCCTCCCCCCTCACACTAAAAACACTTCTCCTCTTCCTTTTTCTCACCTTCTTTCTCGTCACTCTTTTTGGCCTGATTTTTATTTTTCTTAAAAATTCTTTTATTGGAAGAATTTTATTTAGAAAATTTGTGAAAGTTTTTAAAATTTTTTGCTAGTATGGCCATATCAAAATCAAACTCGAACTCACAAAAATTGACTTTCTTTTTATTCTTAGACTAGGATTTAAGTGCTATCCCTCTATCCTTAGGCTTGATAATGTTAAGAAACATGTCAATCTCATATGTCTAGAGGTCTCCTACCAGCTCTTCTAATTTTTGACGATTCGAATTACCTAAGGTATTCAAAACAGTCACTTTTGGGATAAAACGTTTTGGCGGCGATCTTAAAATCTTTTTAACCACTCGTGCATTAGGTATAGGCTCACAAAGATGGAAACTAGTGTTGACAATGTCAGACAAACGTACATAAAAGTCATCAAAACACTTAGTCTCAAGCATGGTAATCGTTTCAAATTGAGTAGTTAATTTTTGAATTATAGACTCTTTGACCGCGTTAATGCCTTGTGGGTGAATTGTAAAACATCCCAGGCTTCTTTAGACATGGTGAACGTCATAATACGTCAAAATTCATCCGGGGTGATGTGTTTGAAAATTGCACTAAGTCCATGTGAATTAAAAGTGCTTCACCTAAATTCATCCTCAGTCCAGTCTAACACGGGTTTTAAATTCGTGACATTATTTGCGATGACAGTGGGAGGAGTCCAACCTCTTTCACAAATTACCCAAACTCTTTCATCGATTTCTTTTAAATGTGATTTCATGGGATCTTTCCAGTAAGCATAATTAGACCCATCAAAAATTAGCAACCAATTATATAAGTTTTCATTTGAAAACTGTAGAAGGGTGCCTCAAGTTTCACTATTATATTTTGGGGTGAGGGTCCCTCAAATACCGCCTTTTAGCCTACATCAAAGAAAAAGTTAAGAAACACCAGGGTCCCGATATAAATTCATATTGAGAAGAAAACCCTAGGGTCCCGACATAAATTTATATTGAGAAGGAACCCCTAAGGTCCCAGCAAAAATTCATATTGAGAAGGAACCCCGGGGTCACAGCAGAAATTCGTATTGAGAAGAAACCCCCAGGTTCCCGACAAAAAATCATATTGAGAAGGAACCCCATGGTCCCGGTAGAAATTGATATTGAGAATGAACCTCAAGCTCCCGAGAGAAATGTATATTGAGAAGGAACCCCAGGGTCTTGACAGAAATTCATATTGAGAAGGAACCCCTAGGTTCCCGAAAGAAATTCATATTGAGAAAGAACCCCAGGTCCTGACAGAAATTCATATTAAGAAGGAACCCCCAGGGTCCCGTTAGAAATTCATATTGAGAAGCAACCGTAGGGTTCAGATAGAAATTCATATTGATAAGGAACTCCTAGGGTCCCGACAGAAATTCATATTGAGAAGGAACCCCCAAGGTCCCTCTACAGAAGAAATGCATATCTAGGAGGGACCTTCAAGATCCCTCTACAACATAAATTCATATTGAGGAGGAATCCTCAGGATCCCTCTATGGAAGAAACTCATATGGGAGACGAAACCCCCAGGGTCCCTCAAACCCCAGAAAACATTTGGTCACAGAACCCTCAAGGTCCCCCTCCTTCAACTGCAATAACGCATTTGGGTGAGGAACCTTCAAGGTCCTCCCCTCAGCTTCTAAAAAATAAGCCATGGTGAAAGAGTGGCTACCATGAGCAACCCCTCACCATGAAAAGTCATTCTTTAAAAGAATAAAAGTACTAACACCTATTTTCTTGTACAGGTTGTCTAGTTGAGCAGACAGGCCTCAAATTGGCCAGTTGGGATTTCTTGGGAGTTTTGTCTTGGCGGTTGAGGAATAAGGTTTGTTGAGCAATCTCAACCACTTAGCACCTTAGGATTGAGATAATACTAGTAGAAAGACCGCAGGAGTCAATTAATACCACACGCATCTCACACTTAGTCACAAGAGTGAATAAAGAAGCCGAAGGGTTGCCCATGAGAAATAAGCTTTTACAAAATGATTTTCTTATAAGAGAGGGCCCCCAAGGCCCCTCTCAAGAAAAAATTTATTTTAGAGGCCTCAAGATCCCCCCCTCAAGATTGATAGTTTTAGAGAAGGAGGTCCTCAAAGCCTCCTCTCTCAAGTTTACAAAGTTTGTACCACAAGTTATCGTGTCAAAAGATATGTACCAAATCAGATATTTTGTCTCCATTAGAGATATATTTTCTTTTTGACTTTTGTTTGCACCAGGTGGCACCTGCCTGAGGGGACAGACCGGTACACACAATTAGGGACAAATGGTACATTTCAGACCTTGTCCCTCACATACCCTCCCAAAGGTGACAACTCAACCTTAGTGACCAAGTATAAATAAGACCCTTGGGCCAGGTCAAAAGATGGAGAAAAACTCAATAGCACTATTACTCTGTCAAAATAATACCAGAACTTCCTAGTATTCTCTCCCTGCTCTCTCTCTAGTGCTGGGTGCCTTATTCTTTCACTCCTCACTGACAACCATCATTCTCAGGAGATCCTCTTGAGAAACGTTACTATTATTGTTGTGTAAGTTCATCATCTTGCAGAGAAGGAGTTCCAGCTTGAGCTCCATTTTTACCAAAAGGAGGAGGTTTCATCAGAAGTTGCTCCAAAAGTTCTTGAGAATCTTGTAGAGAGCGTCCATTAGAGTGGGTCACGCCTCACCCTTTCCAGTTATTCATAGACCCCAGTCTCACTACCCTCCTATAAAAACATTGCGACAATTTTTAAAATCCAATTTTTGAAAAAAATCGATATCACACAAATTTTGTGAAAAAATCGGAATTCACAATAAATTAGTGAAACCTGCTCTGATACCAATTTGTAAGAGTGTGTCGTGCGATATCTATTTAAATAAATTCACAAATTCCAACTATAAAAATTATTTAGTTAGAGTCAATTTTTAAACCAAATTAAATCAGCCACAAAATATTCAAGTACGTGTGTGTGTTAAACCAATAAACACAAATGACCAACTCGCAAATTTCAGGAAAAAATACCCTTTCGGGTAAAAACTTTATTTCACTATAATATGTAACACTTACAATTATAATGAAATCCACAATGAGTTAACCGCAAAAACCCACATAGACCGCAGGCTAGAGTCAGCCATAATACCAATTCCAATTCAGCCAAGGAACACCCGCAAGCACTCCTTATTTACATGTAGTCACGTCAGCCCAGTACCACAAACAGAACGTAAATTAGGAGTAAAAAATTGTAGAAAAACTATGCCTTGGGTTCCACAAAATAACTCACATAAAAGTAATTGGGATTTTGTGAATTGACAAACAAAAACATTAAACCCTTAAATGGAGAAGAAGACTTTCTGAAATATGTAGTTATCGATTTTCTAGACTAACATATTTGATTTCTCTTGTAAAAGTGTTTAGAAAAAAATCTTCTCCACACCAAAAACAAAAGACTGGTAGCCATTATATAGAAAACATTGGGGCGGTGGCGTGTCAGCATAAAAAGAAGCATCACTGAAATTAGAAGACATCTCACTCGAACGAGACACGTGACATTCGAATGACATTGTGATCTCGTTTGAACTATCAAAACGTCAATCCCGAAACACGCCATCTGATTTAGAAAAAAATTCTTAAACATTCAAAATGATCAAACCTTCGAAATAGAAACAAGCAGTAGTGAAAAAAAACTTTTTCTAAGAAAACTTTATAAAAGCTTTATATAAAAATATTTTTCATTTTTAGAAAAAATTTCTAACCTTTATAAAAAATATCCCAACACTTTTAATATGAAATGCAAATGGACCTTAAACATATTCTTACCAAAATTATCTCGTTGGTCTTGAATATTGAAGACCACTTGATATTCGGATCCCTCTTTTGTAGATTTAAATTTTCCCAATTCTTCGAGGACTTCTAGCGGTATACGACATACGAAATTGTTATGGGACTCACACAATAATGTCCTTACAATCCATCCCCTAAAAATAAGATTGAGAATGTCAAGAGGGTTGAGTCAGATGGGTGTTTTGGGTGTGATGGTTATGGTCATAAGGTTTTCACGTGTCCTACTAAACTTAATAAGGAGGGCAAGAAATTGATCGCACATAACTCCACCATAAGTGATAGTGAAACGAAAGAGGGAGAGAGTTCCCCCATTGAACATAACTTTATAGAATTCATGGCATGTCATGTGAGAGACGAAAATAAATCTTCCCATGAAGATTCTCATATGCATGACACTCCGAGGTCATTAAGTGTGAATCCCAAGTAAGTGAGGGTGAAGTTAGTGAGTATGAGGAAATTGATGTAGGAGAGTTGTAAGTTGCCTTTAGTGAGTTGCATGAGGAAATGACAAAGATGACACAGGAAAACTTGAAATTGCAAGCTAAGTTGAATGATCGTTTTATAGAAAATAATGATGCTTTGATAGAGGATCTTAGGGTACGAGAGAAGTCTCTTAGGGAGAAGCTAGAATATGTTGAGAAATAGAGACATTTGTGAGCTAGAAGAGAGATTTAAAGAATTGAGTAAGGTGAAGTTTGATTTGGAGGCTAAATCGGAGAAGTTGGAGAAGATGTTAGGCACCGTCCAAATCAAGGGCGATAGATTTAGTATAGGCTATGATGATAGAGTTGTTCCCATTCCCAATGCCAATACCAATCGTGTGAGAGAAACCACTAGGAATGTGAGGAGATGTCGACATTTGGATAATCATTCCTGCCTTGTTTATTCTTTAACTCATTGTGGTAGGTCACCTTAGACATTTTTGCTATGACCTTAGGAATGCTCCTAGGAAGTTAAGGAATAATGTCGTTTCGGTTTCCAAAACCCCCATGCGTAATTTCACACCTACTTGGGTTAGGAAATTAAACTTAGAGGCTTTAGGAATTAAACTTTATGGTTCTTGTTTGATTGAAATTGATTCTTCCCATGCTAAATCTAAAGGATGACTGTGTTTCCATGTTTGTCATACGCTAGTCTTTGCATGATGATATATATCCTGCTAATGTTATGTCATGTGTATCTTTCGTATTATATTTTTCATTTATTTGAGTCTTCTTCGAAAAATAAAAATAGATTTTTGGTTTTAAATATTTTTTAGAAAAATACAAAATGATTTTTGGCTTTAAATATTTTTTAGAGAAATACAAAATGATTTTATTTTTTAGGTCAAAAATATTTTTTTACAAAAACAAAAAGATTTTTGATTTATTTTTGTGTCGTGAGTGTTTCATGTTTGATGTGGCATATTAGTGTGTTTGGACCCCCATCATTTCATTATCAATGTGGCTAGGACATTTGGTCATAATTATTGATGCATTGGATGATCTTAGCCATTGTCTTAATTGGGTTGTTTTGAAGTTGATATGCATTTTAATTCGACTTTGTATATATGCCATCTTTGCACACATGCACGAGTTTATATGAATGTTTGACATCTCAAGCATATTTGAGTTTGGAGAGACGTTCTTATCTCAATTTTTTCATTTATGCGTAAGTAGACTTAGGAGGACATATGGATCTATCACATCTTTGGTGGACTGAATAAGGCCTGTATTTCCAAAAGAGTATTTAATAGCTCACATTTTCCAGTCTACTTAGCCCATGTGTGTCGGATAGTGCAACATTTGTTCACAAGTTCTATATGAACATGATTGCTTCTTTTGAGGAACATTTGATCCTAAGTTTATTTTTTCTTGGATTAAAGATCATCCTCACTGAGGGTTTTTGGTTTCTCATCTGAGTTTACATAGAGTGGACACTACGCCAAATCCTGCGCATGGTCACGGACTTGGGCCATGATCATTAAAGGTGGGTCGCGAATATGGACCATAACTATATCGGGTGTCACTATTTTTGGTGATCACATCACATGTCCCTGACGAGTATCATTGGTCATGGCCCATGATGGTCACGACCCAGGTCCGTGACCCCACCATTTGTCCCCACTAAAATTGTTCACAAAGTTGGGCCCTGGCCTATTAAGTTTTAAAATAAAAGATAGTCATGGCCTAAGTTCGTGGTCCAACCATTTGTGCCCATGAAACCTAGTCACGGGCTTGGGCCGTGACCACTCAATTTTTAAAATAAAAGATGGTCATAACCCATGTCTGTGCAAGGTTTTTGTTCCTCTTACGGGGCCATTTAGTGGTTGTTTTACGTTTTCACCCTTTGACGACATGTTTTTAGGCCAAAGTCTCATAGTTTGAAAATTTTCATAGTGCTCTCAAACCGGGAGTCCCGTGAGTATACGGTCAGTTCTTTCGTGTCACGTTGGTCCCATGCGAGATGTTCATGCCTCTTAAGGGGCATCTTTACAATTTTTTTACGTTTTCACCCTTTGACGACATGTTTTTAAGCCCAAATCTAACAAATTACAAATTTTCATCGTGCTCTCAAATCGGGTCGATTCATGAGGGTTACATTTGTCCTGTGCGAGGTGTTCATGCCTCTTAAGGGGGCATTTTATGGTTCTTTTGCGTTTCCATCCTTTGACGGCATGTTTTTAAGCCTAAGTCTAATAGTTTGTAACTTTTCATCGTGCTCTTAAATCGGGAGTCGCATGAGTACACAGTCGATTTTTGTGGGTTCCATTTGTCTTGTGTGAGGTTTTCGTGCCTCTTACGGGGCCATTTTCCGATTGTTTTACGTTTTCACCCTTCGACAGCATGTTTTTAGGCTTAGGACCAATAGTTTGAAAATTTTCATCATGCTCTTAAATCGGGAGTCGCGTGAGTACGCGATCAGTTCCTATGGGTTATTTTTGTCCTTTACTAGGTTTTCGTGCCTGTTACGGGGCCGATTTGTGGCTATCATACTTTTTTTACCTTTTAACGGTATGTTTTTAAGCCTATGTCTAAATGTTTTTAAATTTTCATCTTGCTCTCAAATCGAGAGTCTGGTAAGTACATGGTCGGTTCCTACGGGTTATATTGGTCAAGTGCAAGGTGTTATGCCTCTTACGGGGCTATTTTGTGGCTATTTTATGTTTTCACCCTTTAACGACATGCTTTTAATCCTAACTCTAATAGTTGCAAATTTTCATCGTGCTCTCAAATCGGGAGTCCCGTAAGTACGTAGTTGGTTCCTAGGGGTTACATTGGTCTCGTATGAGATGTTATGCCTCTTATGAGGCCGTTTTGTGGTTGTTTTACATTTTCACCCTTTGGCGGAATGTTTTTAAGGCTAAGTCTAATAGCTTGCAAATTTTCATCGTGCTCTCAAATCGAGATTCTCGTTAGTACACGATCGGTTCCTACGGGTTACATTGGTCTCGTGTGAGGTGTTCTTTCCTTTTACTGGTCTATTTTATGCTTGTTTTACATTTTCACCCTTTAACAACATATTTTTAAGCCTAAGTATAACAGTTCGTAAATCTTCATCGTTCTCTCAAATCAGGAGTCTCGTGATTATGCGGTTGGTTAATGCGGGTTACATTGGTCCCGTGAGAGGTGTTCGTACCTCTTACGAGACCGTTTTGTGACTATTTTACATTTTCACCCTTTAATGACATATTTTTAAGCTCGAGTCTAACATTCTACAAGTTTCATCGTGTTCTCAAATCGGGAGACCTGTTAGTGCTCATTCGATTTTAGCGGGTAACATTGGTTTCATGCGAGGTGCTATGCCTCTTACGGGTCCATTTTGTAGTTGTTTTATGTTTTCACCCTTTGACAGCATGGTTCAGTTTGCAAATTTTTGTCTTGCTCCAAAATTTTTGACGGCATGTTTTTGTCTTACGAGTCCCGTGAGTACGCGGTCAGTTCCTACGAATTGCATTGGTCTTGTGCGAGGTGTTCATGCTTCTTACGGGTCCATTTTGTTGTTATTTTATGTTTTCACGCTTTTGATGGAATTTTTCTAAAACTAACACTACCAGTTTGTAAATTTTCATCGTACTCTTAAATTGGGAGTCTCATGAGTACGCGGTTAGTTCCTGTGCATTACATTGGTCTCGTGCGAGATGTTCATGCCTCTTACGAGGCTGTGTTGTGGCTGCTTTATGTTTTCACCCTTTGATGGCATGTTTTTAAGACTAAGTATAATAGCATGCAAATTTTCATCATGATCTCAAAACGGGAGTCCCGTGAGTATGTGATCAGATTATGTGGGTTATGTTGGACCCGTGCGAGATGTTCGTGCCTCTTACAAGGCCATTTTGTGGTTATTTTACATTTTCACCCTTTAACGACATGTTTTTAAGCCTAAGTCTAAAAATTTATAAATTTTCGTCGTGCTCTCATACCAGGACTCTAGTGAGAATGCGGTCGGTTTCTATGGATTACATTGGTCCTGTGCGAGGTTTTCGTTCCTCTTACAAGCACAATTTGTGGTTGTTTTACGTATTCACCCTTTGACGGAATGTTTTAAAGCCAAAGTCTAACAGTTTACAAATTTATGTTGTGCCCTCAAATTGGGAGTCCCGAGAGTACGCAATCGGTTCCTGAGGGTTACATTAGTCCCGTATGAGCTGCTAGTGCCACTTACACTACCATTTTATGGGTGTTTACATTTTCACCCTAGGACGGCATGTTTTTGAGCCTATATCTAACAGTTTGCAAATTTTCATTTTAAGCTTAAATTTGGAGTCTCGTGAGTATCCCAATCGGCTTTGGTAGATTACATTGGTCCCGTGCAAGGTGTTCGCTCCTCTGACGGGGCTGTTTTGTGGTTGTTTTATATTTTTCAACCTTGACGATATGTTTTTAAGCCTAAGTCTAACATTTTGCAAATTTTTGTCATGCTCTCAAATCGGGAGTCTCGTGAGTATGCGGTCCGATCCTACGGGTTACAATGTTCCCTTGTGAGGTGTACGTGCCTTTTAAAGGGCCATTTTAGGCCTATTTTATGTTTTCACCCTTTCACGGCATGTTTTTTAGCCCAAGTCTAACAGTTTGTAAATTTTCATCTTGCTCTCAAATCGGGACTCCCGTGAGTACGCCAACGAATTATGTGTGTTAGATTGGTCCCGTGCAAGATGTCCGTGCATTTTACGAGGCGATTTTGTTGTTTTTTCTATTTGGCCCCTTTGACGACAAGTTTTTAAGCGTAAGGGTAACAGCTTGTAAATTTTCCTCGTGTTCTAAAACCAGGAGTCTCGTGAGTACGTTATCCGTTCATGTGGGTTACATTGGTCCCTTATGAGGTGTTGTGCCCCTTATGGAGACGTTTTGTGGTTTTTTTATGTTCTCACCCTCTGATGGAATGTTTTTAAGCCGAAGGCTAACAGTTAATAAATTTACGTCATGCTCTCAAATCGAGAGTCTCATGAGTACGCGATCAGTTCCTCTGGGTTACATTTATCCCGTGCAAGGTGTTCATGCTGTTTACGGGGATATTTTGTCATTGTTTGACGTTTTCACCCTTTGACGGCATGTTTTTAAACCTATGTCTAACAATTTGTAAGTTTTCATCGTGCTCTCAAACTGGGAGTCTCATGGGTACGCGTTCAATTTCGGGTGGTCACATTGGTCCCGTGCGAGGTGTTTGTGCCTCTAAGATATCCATTTTTTTGTTATTTTACGTTTTCACCCTCTAACAGCATGTTTTTAAACCTAAGTTTAACAGTTTTAAAATTTTCATCGTGCTCTGCAACTGGGAGTCTCGTGAGTAAGTGATTAGTTCCTACGAGTTGCATTAGTCCCGTGCAAGGTGTTCATGTTTCTTACAGGGCCATTTTGTGTCTATTTATGTTTTCACCCTTTGACGATATGTTTTTAAGTCTAAGTCTATTAGTTTGCAGATTTTGGTCATGCTCTCAAACTGAGAGTTTCATTAGTACGCGGTCGGTTACGGTGGGTTACATTAGTCGTACGCGAGGTGTACTTTCCTCTTACGGGGCTGTGTTGTGTTTTTTTTTACGTTTTCACCATTTGATGACATATTTTTAAGCCTAAGTCTAGCAGTTTACAAATTTTCATCGTGCTCTCAAACTGGGAGTCTCGTGAGTACGTGGTCAATTTTTGCAGGTTACATTGATCCCGTACGAGGGTTTACTACCAATTACAGGGATGTTTTATGGTTGTTTTATGTTTTCACCCTTTGACGGCATATTTTTATGCCTATGTGTTGACACCAAAATTAGTATGATGATGTGAACGAACAATAAGAAGACACGTGTCAATCTATGTGGCACAATAGCAACGAGGAAGATTGTTTCCCCGACCAATATACTCACTCCGAGCAACAAGTATACTCCGAGGAACACCAACCCTCCGAGGAACTCTTATCTTCCGAGGAACTCCAATGCTCCGAGGAACTTTTGGACGACGAGCAACTAAGGCGGTTCGAGCTGCACCTCGACCACAACATTAATTGCCAGATAATCAACAATTCAACTATTCATTGAATGCTTATCATCTTGACGCGCACGTTTGAAGAACATTAAATGAATTACCCTTTCATATGTGTATCATCTAATGTAACACCCTTTCATGTACAGCCTAAGGGCTATAAATACCTTGTATCACCCTCATTCAAAGGGACCGGAATTTCTTGATAGCACTTGTAATCGAGAATTCTCAAACACTCAGCAATAACATAACAGTGGACGTAGGCCATTCATATAAGGCTGAACCACTTTAAAATCTTTTGTCTTATTTATTTATCTGTGATTAAATAATTAGAGTAATCTAGTTTTTTACATCAACAGATTGGCGCCGTCTGTGGGAATCGATTGTTATTATCGTTTTTCACCAAAAATCATTCATCATCAATGGCGGATAATCCAGAATCTAGCAATCGAAACACTGGAAATGCTGGAAATCCTCCAAATCCCTCTGCACCTCCAGATCTGGCCGGAATTATGACGAATCTGGCTCAAGGACAAACCGCCATGCAAGACACAATGAGGCAACTCATACAAACCCTTCATGGCGGTGCACCTGCACGTTCAGGACAACGAAGTGGTCAGAGGCAAACTTATTTACTTTCTTCACGATCCAGGCGTACTGAGTCATATCGTAATGAGGAGTCTGATGATTTCTCTTATCAACCTGGGCGAACTTCGTCAATAAGGGCTACAGATACTGATCAACGTGTCACTCTCTCTCCAGAAAGACCCAGCGCCTTAGAAAGACTGAGTAGGGTGTCTCCTTTCAGTCGATTAGGCCCTAGGAGGAATATGAGTCCACTTAAGACCATGTGGAGGAGTTTTCGACAACTATCAGATCTAAGAGAAGGATCAGCACAATCACGACCAGTTGCTCGTCAAGATAAATCTCAAGAGGCTACTTCAGAACGATCTATTGCTCGAACCAATAGGCCCGAGGAAGGAAATGAAGCGTGGAAAGGGTCCCTTCAGCGATTGGAGGATAGATTGGGAGAAATGGCTAGGGCGAAGAATCCCCTACAATGAACTTTTGTTCAAGGGACACCTTCTGTCCAGGCCATTGTGAATTTTCCTACACCGTCAAAGTTTAAAGCACCAGTAGTGACCCCTAAATATGATGGAAAGACAGATCCTGTCCTTCATATAGAGCAATATCAAGCTGCCGCCGATATCTATGATGTCCCCGACGAGATGAGATGCAGAGCGTTCTCAGGAACTCTTACTAGAGCTGCCCATATATGGTACAACAATCTTCCTCGGGGTAAGATTTCAAATTTCTTTCAGTTGGCCGAGTTGTTCATCGGCATTTTCTGTTTTGGAGCAAAGCCAGTAAAACGAGTAGCACATTTGCTAAGTGTTAGACAAAAATCTGGTGAGAGTACTAGAGATTACATAACTCGTTTCAATAACGAGAAGCTGGAAGTTATAGATTACGAGGAGAAGACAGCAATCATCGCCTTGATGAGTGGGTTGTTGCCTAATAAGTTGTATTACACCTTGGCGAAAGATCCACCTAAAACTATGTCAGAGTTGATGGCAAAAGCGGCCAAAATCATGAATGCCGAGGAAGCTATGGCTGCAAAGAAGAATATAGATAAAAACACCAAGGTGGACGTCGACAAGTCTAAAAATAAAGAGCATAAGGGCAATGGTGGCGACAAGCATTCCAGAAATAATAAGTCATCATGGGAAGTCCTGAAGAAATTCGACAATTATACTCCCTTGAAAATGGGTATTAATCATGTCTTGGAAGAAATCAAGAATAGTGAGGAAGTAAAGTGGCCGAAGAAACTGAGGTCAGATCCTGATGCGAGGAACAGGGACAAATATTGCGAGTTCCACAAAGATCATGGCCATATGACTAAAAATTGCATAGCTCTTCAGAACGAGATTGAAACACTCATCCGAAGAGGAAAGCTAGCGAAATATGTTGACCGGGGAGGTGAAAGAAGAAATAATGATCGAACTAGAGAGAGGTCTAGATCTCCTCGTCGATCAGAGGAGAAAAAGAAGAGAGACCACGAAAATGATGCCGAAGATGACCCCGATCTTCCCAAGAAACCAAGGCAGCCAGAACGAGAGGTATTTTCCATACGTTTTGGGTCATTTGATTGTAATGTTATTACAGGAGGAAATGCAGGAGGAGGAGATCTTACTGCAGAAAGAAAAGCTTACCTCGGAGAGGCACAAGCTTGCTCGTATATTCAGCGAATAAATTTGGCCGAGGAGGATCGTCCGAGGAAGGTAAACAAAGAGAAGCTGGTTATTGGCTTTTCAAAAAATGACCTGGCAGGTATTCTTTACCCTCACGACGACCCTTTGGTGATCAAAATGAGGATGAAAGAAGTAGCGATTTCAAGGGTGCTGGTAGACAATGGCAGTTCGGCAGACATCATATACTATTCATGCTTTGACAGTTTAAATTTGAAGTTATCTCAATTGGAGCCTTATCACAGACCTCTTCTGGATTTTGCTGGAGAAAAAGTTTTTCCACTTGGGATGATCAAGTTGGATATATTCATTAGAACTTGGCCTGCTTGTCGAACAGAAAGAATACGCTTCTTTGTGATGGATAAGAATGTTCAGTCAGCCTACAACATCATCATGGGAAGAGTTGGTTTGAAGAAGTTCGAAGCAGTCCCATCTACAGTACATCAATGTTTAAAATTCCCGACAAATTTCGGAGTGGGAGTGGTGAAAGGTGATCAAAAAGTAGCTCGAGAATGCTATTATTCATCTGTCGAGCAAGAGGAACTTGAAGAATCAAGGAAAAAGACTACTACTTACCAGGTGGAGGAAAGTACGGAAATTGAAACATTTGATCCAAGAGATGAATCCCAACTTGTAAAAGGACAAGTGGTAGAATCTACAGAAAATGTTATTCTAGACGACGAACACCCTGAACGAGTAACCCAGATAGGTTCATCGTTGGATGCTTCAATAAAACAGGAATTGATAACTTTCTTGAGAAACAGAAAAAAAACTTTTACGTGGAGTCATGAAGACATGCCAGGAATAGATCCAAACTTCTTATGTCATGAGCTCAATGTGAATAAGGAGATCAAGCCTGTAAAGTAGAGAAGAAGGGTATTTAGCCCCGAGAAGAATCAAGCTATTCAAGAGGAGATCTACAAGCTCCAGAAAGCCCAATTCATTGAAGATGTGAAGTATCCGGACTGGTTGGCAAATGTGGTGATGGTAAAAAAGAAAAATAATAAATGGAGAATGTGTGTTGATTTCACTAATCTCAACAAGTCTTGCCCAAAGAATCACTTCCCATTGCCCAGAATTGACCAACTAGTGGATGCTACCTCGGGGCACGAGCTACTCAGTTTCATGGATGCTTACTCTGGATACAACCAGATCAAAATGAAACCTGAAGATAGGGAAAGCACTTCTTTTATTACCCCTAGGGGAACTTATTGTTATAATGTTATGCCTTTTGGTTTGAAAAATGCAGGAGCGACATACCAGCGGCTGATGAACAAGGTTTTTGGCGAACAAATCAGTTGCAATATGGAGGTCTATGTCGACGATATGCTGACAAAGAGCAAGAAAGCTGCTGATCATCTAGTTGACTTAGGTCAGACCTTTGATCAACTGGATAAATACCAGATGAAGCTCAACCCGACAAAGTGCACCTTTGGAGTACGAGAAGGAATGTTC
The DNA here is from genome assembly GCA_949130495.1 of Sambucus nigra. Taxonomy (NCBI): domain Eukaryota; kingdom Viridiplantae; phylum Streptophyta; class Magnoliopsida; order Dipsacales; family Adoxaceae; genus Sambucus; species Sambucus nigra. Next base: position 132,536,254 of record OX422219.1, on the reverse strand, counting down.
CTCGGGTACATCGTCAACCAGCGAGGCATTGAGGCAAATCCAGCAAAGATCAAAGCTCTTTTAGGGTTGCGATCTCCAACGACGAAGAAAAAAGTGCAGAGTCTTACAGGACGAGTTGCAACGCTTAATAGATTTGTATCTCGAGCAACTGATACATGCCTTCCATTCTTCAAAACACTTCGAAAAACTTTCTAGTGGAATGATGAATGTGAAAAAGCCTTTCAAGACTTGAAGAAATATCTGGGAACACCTCCATTGCTGTCCAGACCAGTGATGGGAGAAAAGTTGTACTTATACCTGGCAGTATCTGAAAATGCGGTCAGCTCGGCATTGATGAGATTGGAGAATGGAGTCCAAAAGCCAATTTATTACACAAGTAAGGCTTTCCGAGGTGCAGAGATCAGGTACCCAAAGTTGGATAAATTGGCATTGGCATTAATTGAAGCAAGTAGAAGAATGAGGCCATATTTTCAGGCCCATACCATTATCATGTATACCGAGATGCCATTAAGACAAGCCCTTCATAAGCCAGAAAAGTCAGGAAGACTGATGTACTGGGCAATAGAGCTCGGTGAATATGATATTGTGTATGAACCCAGATCATCCTTAAAAGGGCAAGCAGTAGCAGACTTTATAGCAGAGTTTACATATCCTGATACCCCCGAGGAACAAAAGTTGCTCGCTGACCAACCTGTGGATGTTACAGGGTCAACAGACATGAGTCCAGACCAACTCCGGTTGGTAAAAGGGCTTGTGGATGTAGAAAGATCATCAAATTCAAACCCAGACCAACTCCGGTTGGTAAAAGGGCGAGAATAGATGGTCGACGAGGAGCGAAAGATATCAGGGGAGGATGAAACAAAACAACAAATATTTCACCGAGGAACGTTGTCAGATAAGAATTTTGAAGACGAGTTACCTACGTGGAGATTGTATGTAGATGGGTCATCTTGTACAACAGGTTGTGGAGCAGGGATTGTTTTGAACACCCCAGACGAGATTGACGTGGAATATGCCTTATGATTCCAATTCAAAGCTTCCAATAATGAGGCTGAGTATGAAGCCTTAATAGCAGGTCTTAATTTAGCAAAGATTATGGAAGCACAACAAGTGATGGTATTCAGTGATTCTCAATTAATTGTGAATCAGATAATGGGAATGTATGCAGTTAAAGGAGAACTAATGGTCAAGTATCATGCAAAGGCGATGGAGTTGTTGGCAGAATTTGATGCCATTCAGTTAATCAGAATACCAAGAATGGAGAATGCACAAGCAGATGCACTAGCCCGACTAGCATCAACTACTCGTACCGAGTTGTGAAGAACAATACTAATTGAGGTGTTAGAAAGTCGAAGCATAGATGAAGACCTGACGATGAATGTTATTTCCCTTGATTTAGGACCATCTTGGATGGATCCCATCAGGGCATATGTCGAGGAAGGAGAATTATCGGAGGATAAGATCGTTGCCAAGAAATTGAAGTTTAAAGATGCTTGGTATGTACTAACTAATGGTGTTTTATATAGACGCGGAATTATGGCAGGTTTGTAAAGATGTGTACATCCCTCCGAGGTGAAAGAATTAATTGAAGAGATCCATGAAGGGTCCTGTGGAGCCCATGTAGCAGGTCGAACACTTTTGCAAAGGGTGATGACGCAGGGATATTACTGGCCGACGATGAGGGCTGATTGTATAGCATATGCCAAGAAGTGTGACAAGTGCCAACGTTTTTCCTCTATCCGACGAACTCCACAAGCATTGTTGACACCCATAACTTCTCCTTGGCCATTTTCCATATGGGGAATTGATTTGGTTGGACCACTGCCTACGACCCGAGGAAGATTCAAGTACCTCGTCCTTGCAGTGGATTACTTTACTAAATGGGTAGAAGCTGAGCCTCTGATCGATATGACGTACGAGAAGGTGTACCAATTCGTTTGGAAGAACATCATCTTCCGATATGGTCTCCCTCATGCCTTCATCACAGACCATGGAACACAATTCGATAACGAGGAGTTTGCCGCCTATTGTCATCAGTCAAACATTTTGAAGGTTCATTCAGCACCAGGCCATCCTCAAAGCAATGGACAGACTGAAGTGACGAATAGAACATTATTAAATGGTTTGAAGAAGAGGTTAAATGAGGCTAAAGAAAATTGGATTAATGAGCTACAGTCAGTATTTTGGGCCTACCGAACAACTCCCCGAGAAGCAACTGGAGAGTCCCCATATATGCTGGCATTTGGAAGTGAGGCTATAATACCTGCCGAGTTGGGTCTACCAACACACAGAGTGCTGAATTTCAATTCCCCAATCAGTGATTCGATGAGAAGATTAGATTTGAACATGCTCGAGGAGGTTAGAGAAGAAGCAACCATTAGGAATGCTGCATATCAACAACGAACAGCTCTGTTTTACAACAAGAGAGTGAAGAAATGCGATTTAAAGGAAGGAGATTACGTGCTAAAGAAGGTCATTCAGAAGCACAATAAATTGGAAGCAAATTGGCATGGACCTTACCGAGTTACAGAAGTTGTTCGACCAGGAACTTACCGAATAGCAACTCTAGAAGGAGAGGAATTCAAGAATGCTTGGAATGCTGAACACCTTCGCAAGTATTATCAGTGATGTAAAATGTACAGCAGGTCCATCAATATGAATAAAACGATGATGTTTCACCATTTTTCGCTCCTTTGTTTGAAATTTTTTCGGGGAATACTAGTGTTGTACACTACGCTGCTCGACAGTAAAAAGAAGACGATAGTTCAAACCCACGACCAACTTCGGTTGGTAAAAGGGCGAGAACAAACTATACTCCTTTGGTTAGGAGGCATACACTAGCGTGACCAACTCCGGTTGGTAAAATAACTAGTAGATAGTTCGAGTGTGATCAACTTCGGTTGGTAAAATAGAGAGAACAAACTATACTCCTTTGGTTAGGAGGCATACACTAGCGTGACCAACTCCGGTTGGTAAAATAACTAGTAGATAGTTCGAGCGTGATCAACTTCGGTTGGTAAAATAGCGAGAACAAACTATACTCCTTTGGTTAGGAGGCATACACTAGCGTGATCAACTCCGGTTGGTAAAATAACTAGTGGATATGATAGTTCAAACCCATGACCAACTCCGGTTGGTAAAAGGGCAAGAACAACATTCTTAAAAATGCCAATTTCGGCTGGTTAAGAAACAAAATATGCTAACTTATGTTGGTCGGAAGGTAAAACTATTCTAGAAAATACAAAATATTCCAAACTGAATCAATTATGGTTGGTCGGGGATAAAAATCCACCAACTGTATTTGGTCGACGAGGATAAGATGATCGACCTTGGTTGGTCGGACACATTTTAAAAAAAATTTCCAAGTATGGTTAGTCGGGGATAAAAACTCTCACTAATTATAATTGGTCGACGAGAACAATTTAACAACCTTGGATGGTTGGAAAAATTTTAAACATTTTTTATGCCCATTACTTTGTTATTAAGTAATCGAGCAACATTTTTTATACTTGTAATCAGATTGGTCGATGAACCACAAAGAATTGTTATGCAATCATAAATATAAAAGTGTTAGACAAGTACAAAACAATAGCAATACATATTTGCAAACAAAAAATGAAAGTCTTTCATTAAAATTCAAAATAAATTACAAGTTACATATGTGTGCTAACTATTACATTGAAAATCCTATTCTATTGGTTTTTTTCCCCTCAGCCTTCGATACAGGTTCCTCGCCAGCAGGAGGATCATTTAATGTCTGAGGAGAATTGATAAAATTCAAGTCCTTCAACATTCTGACATTCATTACTGAAGGAGTATCCAAGAGATGCTCGGGACGAGATACTTCAATTTGAGAATGAAGATTATAGTCACCAAGATATTTTGAAATTAAGCTCCGAGGAATGGCACGAGCTGGGATCCATTCCATGTCCAATTTATAGGGTGGTACAGGCAGGTCTAGTAGCCCAGGAGTATGATAATCCCACAGGTAGTGCCCCTGTTCAAGCTTCAGCACACCCAGGGCATTCAACCATCCCTGTTTATAACCTTCATTATTGGCATTTTCAATGCGAGCATCCAAGTGATAAAGGGCCTCATTATAGCCTGCATTCCAGAATTCGCGAGGTTGTTTATGGAATTGGAAAGTTAATCTTTCTAACTGCTCATGAAGGTTCCTGGCAAAAACATCCTTATTATTCAAAGCAGACTTCGTCGCAGTAAGTTGATCTTCCAAAGTCAGGATTTTCTTGGACATTTCAGACAAAGCCCGATCTTTTGCGTTCAACTGGTACGCTTGAGTTTCCAATGTTGACAGAGTACGAGCTTCTTCAATACTACGAGGAGTTCTTGATCGACCCCGAGCAGCTGGAGTGCTTCGTTCCTCGTTAACATCCTGGGCAGCTCTTCCTCGCCCACGAGAACCTCTTCCTCGTCCCCGAGCAGTAGAAGAAATACCAGACCTTCTTAAAGTATCCAAATCTTACCTTAATTTGGCATTCTCAATCTCTAAGAATGAGAACCCTTCGTCGGAGACTGGTACCAAGGCAGTGGAAGATGAAGCTGCAGACTTATAGTGTGCCAACTCTTTCTGCAAATTGTTGTTCTCTTATTCTAGCAGCTCGGCGATATGTCTGCAGGCCTCAACTTCACCTTTTAGGGTCCTCTCCCTGACATCATACCGAACAATGAGTTTGTCATAGCCCTTCTCGTCAGAAAGCTGTTGATATTTCTTTTCATACCCCTCATGTAACAAGTCATTTGACTCCCTGTATTGATCCTTGAGATCTTCTAGAGTATATTGAAGCTCCTCGATCATATCATAGTAGGCCACGTTATTGGCCACTGCTCTATCAAGCAAGTCCTTCAAGTACCGATAAGCTTCGATTTCTTGCTCTGAAGCACCATGACCAAGGATATCGGCAATTTCGGATGTACTGAGGTCTGTGTGACCAGCTTTATAATACTCATGGCATTGCTGCATCAACTTTGTGTCGTTAGCAGACAAAAGATCCATCATGGCCAGAAACTAACAGAGAAAGAAAAAGAAGATCAAGACAGAGTGCAGATAAAGAAGAGACAATCATATGGAAAGAAAGAACTCAAATTTAATTAGATCATAAGGCAAAAGTTACAAAGATCTGAGATATAAAGTACAAGTAAGGAGAAAAATAGAAAGATAGTACCGAACAACTTCACCCCTTTTCCTTGTCTCCCAAGACTTTCTCGGGAGGCTGGGACGAGGAGCTTGGTTGCTCGGTAGGAACACTGATTTGATTGACTGGAGTTGGGATTTGTTCAAGAGGAGCATGCAAAGAAGAAATCTCCTCAACAGATGTCTGGTTGGGTTGAGGAGCAAGGATTTGATCACCCACAATCATTGAAGATTCTTCAGATGCAGCTTCGTCTTCATCTTTGTCTTCAATAACTGGAGGAGGACCAGGGAGATGTTGTTGAAATAGCTCGGAGTCCTCTCTTACCTTCAATTCCTGCAAGGCAGCAACCCAGCCATCATGGAAGAATTTCAAACTTCCATAATTCACCTGGGTCATCATTGCTGCTACCCCCCTATCCCATCCTTTATCCCAACCAGTTCGAAAGGATTTCTTCACAGATGTTTTTCTCTTCATCTTCTACGAGGAGAGCTTCTCGGATAGAAGGTCCTCGGAGGCTTTCAGCTTGGCCTCCAACTCCTCCTTCTGACGATTTGCTTCGCGCAGAAGTGTCAGCTCTTCCTCAGCTGATTTCAGCTTATTTTCAAGCTCCCCGAAAGTAGTGAGCTTCTCGGAGTATTTCTTGTTCTCCCTCTCCAAATCCTTCACTTTGTTTCCCAACTGCACCTTTTCTGCTTCAGATGCAGCCAATTTCTTCTCCCATACACCTTTATCCTCGTCATACTTCTGACGGGATTCCTTCAGAGATTGGGCCAAACCCTAGAATGCATCCTCTACTCCAGACGAGGAGCTTGAAGCCTTGAGCGCTTCATCTTTCTTCACAATGGTGTTAAAACAACTCACCAGCTGAAAAAAGAAGGTAGTGATGAGTTAATGCCGAGATACATATATTGATAGAAGGAAAAATTCAAGATAAAAAGAAACTTACTGAAGCAATATGACGAGTAGTCAGGGATGTCAGCATATCCCTAGACATGTTTTCCTCGATGCCTTGGACCTCAGGAATAATCCAAGTTTTTACCGAGATCATTGCAGAGCTCGGGGGAATGATGGTTGGAACACCAGCTCCACTAGTTTGGAGCTGGGGGATGGCTTCAGAAAAACTAACCGAGGAGGATTTCTTCAATCTCCTCAGTGGAACTTCAGCAGTTTCAGCCAAAGAACCCTTGGTGGGGGAAATAGTGATCACTTCCACAGAAGTACTTTTCTTGCTCGGAGCCATTGGAGGCTTCTCGGGAGCCTTCTGAACAGCAACAGAAGGAACAACATCAATTTTCTTGGTCCCCTTTGGGACTTCAGCCTTGTTCCTCTTTCCATCCCCGGCAGAGGAAGTCTCCTCGAAGATAGCAGGAACTCTTCTCTTGCCCATCTTCTGACTTAGAGGAATATGAGATTCTGGTGAAGATTCCTCGGAAGCTGGCAATGGGTCACTAATGCTGACCACAGGACGAGCAGTAAAGGATGATGTGTAGCTCCTGTACTGCAACAAATATGAAGCAGACCTGATGTGCTCATCTGCAACTCTCTGATGCAAACTCCAGATATGTTTCAATTGTTTTATATTAACTTCTAACTCTTTTGGAGTTTTTCTCTTGCTGTCAACTGCAAATAAAAACATAGTGAAATATCAGTCATACATTTTGTCAAACACAATGAAATCATAATTTCAAAAAACAAAATAAGATGAAAGTAACCTATCCCATTGCCATATGGGGGGCATCTAGGACCCTCATATACTGCATCTCCAATCAAAGGGGCATGTTGCCAATTTTTTATAACTACCCCATGTTCAAAATAATCCCTGTTTGCATCAGGGAGATTGACTACTAAGGCCCTATTCAAAAACCTAGTTTTTAAATAAAAAACATTGTCTAAAACAGCCCATCTGTAGAAGTACATAATCTCAGGAATTCCTATACGAGTTCCATGAGTTTGATTTAACCTATGTACCCCATTAACTATTCTCCATGTGTTGGGGGCTATTTTTGCAGGGACAACGTCGAAGTACTGACATAACTCTAAACACAACGGATTTGGTGGAAACGAAAATCCACATTCAGCAATAAATAGGCTAGGGAACCAGTGTCCCTCAGCCAAATTAAAATAACTTGAAGGCTCAGAAAGAACCTCCAAAGTTACCCAAGAAGGAATAGAGAAGTCAGAGCGGAACTTCTCAAGAGATTCGATAATATAAACCATGGTGAATAAAAAGAAATGAAGAAGAAAATCTTACAGGAAAAAAGGAGATCTGTTGACGGACAAACGAAGAAGGAAATGAACGCATAAGAGAGAGAAAAGCTTTAGAAAACTCGAAAGCAAAAATTGAAAAGGTAGAAGACGATGGGATTTCCTCTGAAGTTTAAATACCTTGCCTTGGGAAACGGCGAAAGAAATGATTACAAAAAGGAAATATTACGCTACCGGCGGCTAAAAGGACAAAAAGGGCACGAAGATCGAAGCGCCTATAAAAATGCACAAAGGCGGATTCTGCGAATTTGGAAGGAAATTTAAATATGAAGAAAAGGCTCCTAAAACCCACGAAGGTCATTTAATATCGCCATATACCGAGAAAGAATGTTCCATACTCCTCAAAGTTCGAAATATGAAACATTGGGGGCTTCTTTTGACACCAAAATTAGTATGCTGATGTGGACGAACAATAAGAAGACACGTGTCAATCTATGTGGCACAATAGCAACGAGGAAGATTGTTTCCCCGACCAACATACTCACTCCGAGCAACAAGTATACTCCGAGGAACACCAACCCTCCGAGGAACTCTTATCTTCCGAGGAACTCCAATGCTCCGAGGAACTTTTGGACGACGAGCAACTAAGGCGGTTCGAGCTGCACCTCGACCACAACATTAATTGCCAGATAATCAACAATTTAACTATTCATTGAATGCTTATCATCTTGACGCGCACGTTTGAAGAACATTAAATGAATTACCCTTTCATATGTGTATCATCTAATGTAACACCCTTTCATGTACAGCCTAAGGGCTATAAATACCTTGTATCACCCTCATTCAAAGGGACCGGAATTTCTTGATAGCACTTGTAATCGAGAATTCTCAAACACTCAGCAATAACATAACAGTGGACGTAGGCCATTCATATAAGGCTGAACCACTTTAAAATCTTTTGTCTTATTTATTTATCTGTGATTAAATAATTAGAGTAATCTAGTTTTTTACATCAACAGATTGGCGCCGTCTGTGGGAATCGATTGTTATTATCGTTTTTCACCAAAAATCATTCATCATCAATGGCGGATAATCCAGAATCTAGCAATCGAAACACTGGAAATGCTGGAAATCCTCCAAATCCCTCTGCACCTCCAGATCTGGCCGGAATTATGACGAATCTGGCTCAAGGACAAACCGCCATGCAAGACACAATGAGGCAACTCATACAAACCCTTCATGGCGGTGCACCTGCACGTTCAGGACAACGAAGTGGTCAGAGGCAAACTTATTTACTTTCTTCATGATCCAGGCGTACTGAGTCATATCGTAATGAGGAGTCTGATGATTTCTCTTATCAACCTGGGCGAACTTCGTCAATAAGGGCTACAGATACTGATCAACGTGTCACTCTCTCTCCAGAAAGACCCAGCGCCTTAGAAAGACTGAGTAGGGTGTCTCCTTTCAGCCGATTAGGCCCTAGGAGGAATATGAGTCCACTTAAGACCATGTGGAGGAGTTTTCGACAACTATCAGATCTAAGAGAAGGATCAGCACAATCACGACCAGTTGCTCGTCAAGATAAATCCCAAGAGGCTACTTCAGAACGATCTATTGCTCGAACCAATAGGCCCGAGGAAGGAAATGAAGCGTGGAAAGGGTCCCTTCAGCGATTGGAGGATAGATTGGGAGAAATGGCTAGGGCGAAGAATCCCCTACAATGAACTTTTGTTTAAGGGACACCTTCTGTCCAGGCCATTGTGAATTTTCCTACACCGTCAAAGTTTAAAGCACCAGTAGTGACCCCTAAATATGATGGAAAGACAGATCCTGTCCTTCATATAGAGCAATATCAAGCTGCCGCTGATATCTATGATGTCCCCGACGAGATGAGATGCAGAGCGTTCTCAGGAACTCTTACTAGAGCTGCCCATATATGGTACAACAATCTTCCTCGGGGTACGATTTCAAATTTCTTTCAGTTGGCCGAGTTGTTCATCGGCAATTTCTGTTTTGGAGCAAAGCCAGTAAAACGAGTAGCACATTTGCTAAGTGTTAGACAAAAATCTGGTGAGAGTACTAGAGATTACATAACTCGTTTCAATAACGAGAAGCTGGAAGTTATAGATTACGAGGAGAAGACAGCAATCATCGCCTTGATGAGTGGGTTGTTGCCTAATAAGTTGTATTACACCTTGGCGAAAGATCCACCTAAAACTATGTCAGAGTTGATGGCAAAAGCGGCCAAAATCATGAATGCCGAGGAAGCTATGGCTGCAAAGAAGAATATAGATAAAAACACCAAGGTGGACGTCGACAAGTCTAAAAATAAAGAGCATAAGGGCAATGGTGGCGACAAGCATTCCAGAAATAATAAGTCATCATGGGAAGTCCTGAAGAAATTCGACAATTATACTCCCTTGAAAATGGGTATTAATCATGTCTTGGAAGAAATCAAGAATAGTGAGGAAGTAAAGTGGCCGAAGAAACTGAGGTCAGATCCTGATGCGAGGAACAGGGACAAATATTGCGAGTTCCACAAAGATCATGGCCATATGACTAAAAATTGCATAGCTCTTCAGAACGAGATTGAAACACTCATCCGAAGAGGAAAGCTAGCGAAATATGTTGACCGGGGAGGTGAAAGAAGAAATAATGATCGAACTAGAGAGAGGTCTAGATCTCCTCGTCGATCAGAGGAGAAAAAGAAGAGAGACCACGAAAATGATGCCGAAGATGACCCCGATCTTCCCAAGAAACCAAGGCAGCCAGAACGAGAGGTATTTTCCATACGTTTTGGGTCATTTGATTGTAATGTTATTACAGGAGGAAATGCAGGAGGAGGAGATCTTACTGCAGAAAGAAAAGCTTACCTCGGAGAGGCACAAGCTTGCTCGTATATTCAGCGAATAAATTTGGCCGAGGAGGATCGTCCGAGGAAGGTAAACAAAGAGAAGCTGGTTATTGGCTTTTCAAAAAATGACCTGGCAGGTATTCTTTACCCTCACGACGACCCTTTGGTGATCAAAATGAGGATGAAAGAAGTAGCGATTTCAAGGGTGCTGGTAGACAATGGCAGTTCGGCAGACATCATATACTATTCATGCTTTGACAGTTTAAATTTGAAGTTATCTCAATTGGAGCCTTATCACAGACCTCTTCTGGATTTTGCTGGAGAAAAAGTTTTTCCACTTGGGATGATCAAGTTGGATATATTCATTAGAACTTGGCCTGCTTGTCGAACAGAAAGAATACGCTTCTTTGTGATGGATAAGAATGTTCAGTCAGCCTACAACATCATCATGGGAAGAGTTGGTTTGAAGAAGTTCGAAGCAGTCCCATCTACAGTACATCAATGTTTAAAATTCCCGACAAATTTCGGAGTGGGAGTGGTGAAAGGTGATCAAAAAGTAGCTCGAGAATGCTATTATTCATCTGTCGAGCAAGAGGAACTTGAAGAATCAAGGAAAAAGACTACTACTTACCAGGTGGAGGAAAGTACGGAAATTGAAACATTTGATCCAAGAGATGAATCCCAACTTGTAAAAGGACAAGTGGTAGAATCTACAGAAAATGTTATTCTAGACGACGAACACCCTGAACGAGTAACCCAGATAGGTTCATCGTTGGATGCTTCAATAAAACAGGAATTGATAACTTTCTTGAGAAACAGAAAAAAAACTTTTACGTGGAGTCATGAAGACATGCCAGGAATAGATCCAAACTTCTTATGTCATGAGCTCAATGTGAATAAGGAGATCAAGCCTGTAAAGTAGAGAAGAAGGGTATTTAGCCCCGAGAAGAATCAAGCTATTCAAGAGGAGATCTACAAGCTCCAGAAAGCCCAATTCATTGAAGATGTGAAGTATCCGGACTGGTTGGCAAATGTGGTGATGGTAAAAAAGAAAAATAATAAATGGAGAATGTGTGTTGATTTCACTAATCTCAACAAGTCTTGCCCAAAGAATCACTTCCCATTGCCCAGAATTGACCAACTAGTGGATGCTACCTCGGGGCACGAGCTACTCAGTTTCATGGATGCTTACTCTGGATACAACCAGATCAAAATGAAACCTGAAGATAGGGAAAGCACTTCTTTTATTACCCCTAGGGGAACTTATTGTTATAATGTTATGCCTTTTGGTTTGAAAAATGCAGGAGCGACATACCAGCGGCTGATGAACAAGGTTTTTGGCGAACAAATCAGTTGCAATATGGAGGTCTATGTCGACGATATGCTGACAAAGAGCAAGAAAGCTGCTGATCATCTAGTTGACTTAGGTCAGACCTTTGATCAACTGGATAAATACCAGATGAAGCTCAACCCGACAAAGTGCACCTTTGGAGTACGAGAAGGAATGTTCCTCGGGTACATCGTCAACCAGCGAGGCATTGAGGCAAATCCAGCAAAGATCAAAGCTCTTTTAGGGTTGCGATCTCCAACGACGAAGAAAGAAGTGCAGAGTCTTACAGGACGAGTTACAACGCTTAATAGATTTGTATCTCGAGCAACTGATACATGCCTTCCATTCTTCAAAACACTTCGAAAAACTTTCTAGTGGAATGATGAATGTGAAAAAGCCTTTCAAGACTTGAAGAAATATCTGGGAACACCTCCATTGCTGTCCAGACCAGTGATGGGAGAAAAGTTGTACTTATACCTGGCAGTATCTGAAAATGCGGTCAGCTCGGCATTGATGAGATTGGAGAATGGAGTCCAAAAGCCAATTTATTACACAAGTAAGGCTTTCCGAGGTGCAGAGATCAGGTACCCAAAGTTGGATAAATTGGCATTGGCATTAATTGAAGCAAGTAGAAGAATGAGGCCATATTTTCAGGCCCATACCATTATCATGTATACCGAGATGCCATTAAGACAAGCCCTTCATAAGCCAGAAAAGTCAGGAAGACTGATGTACTGGGCAATAGAGCTCGGTGAATATGATATTGTGTATGAACCCAGATCATCCTTAAAAGGGCAAGCAGTAGCAGACTTTATAGCAGAGTTTACATATCCTGATACCCCCGAGGAACAAAAGTTGCTCGCTGACCAACCTGTGGATGTTACAGGGTCAACAGACATGAGTCCAGACCAACTCCGGTTGGTAAAAGGGCTTGTGGATGTAGAAAGATCATCAAATTCAAACCCAGACCAACTCCGGTTGGTAAAAGGGCGAGAATAGATGGTCGACGAGGAGCGAAAGATATCAGGGGAGGATGAAACAAAACAATAAATATTTCACCGAGGAACGTTGTCAGATAAGAATTTTGAAGACGAGTTACCTACGTGGAGATTGTATGTAGATGGGTCATCTTGTACAACAGGTTGTGGAGCAGGGATTGTTTTGAACACCCCAGACGAGATTGACATGGAATATGCCTTATGATTCCAATTCAAAGCTTCCAATAATGAGGCTGAGTATGAAGCCTTAATAGCAGGTCTTAATTTAGCAAAGATTATGGAAGCACAACAAGTGATGGTATTCAGTGATTCTCAATTAATTGTGAATCAGATAATGGGAATGTATGCATCTAAAGGAGAACTAATGGTCAAGTATCATGCAAAGGCGATGGAGTTGTTGGCAGAATTTGATGCCATTCAGTTAATCAGAATACCAAGAATGGAGAATGCACAAGCAGATGCACTAGCCCGACTAGCATCAGCTACTCGTACCGAGTTGTGAAGAACAATACTAATTGAGGTGTTAGAAAGTCGAAGCATAGATGAAGACCTGACGATGAATGTTATTTCCCTTGATTTAGGACCATCTTGGATGGATCCCATCAGGGCATATGTCGAGGAAGGAGAATTATCGGAGGATAAGATCGTTGCCAAGAAATTGAAGTTTAAAGCTGCTTGGTATGTACTAACTAATGGTGTTTTATATAGACGCGGAATTATGGCAGGTTTGTAAAGATGTGTACATCCCTCCGAGGTGAAAGAATTAATTGAAGAGATCCATGAAGGGTCCTGTGGAGCCCATGTAGCAGGTCGAACACTTTTGCAAAGGGTGATGACGCAGGGATATTACTGGCCGACGATGAGGGCTGATTGTATAGCATATGCCAAGAAGTGTGACAAGTGCCAACGTTTTTCCTCTATCCGACGAACTCCACAAGCATTGTTGACACCCATAACTTCTCCTTGGCCATTTTCCATATGGGGAATTGATTTGGTTGGACCACTGCCTACGACCCGAGGAAGATTCAAGTACCTCGTCCTTGCAGTGGATTACTTTACTAAATGGGTAGAAGCTGAGCCTCTGATCGATATGACGTACGAGAAGGTGTACCAATTCGTTTGGAAGAACATCATCTTCCGATATGGTCTCCCTCATGCCTTCATCACAGACCATGGAACACAATTCGATAACGAGGAGTTTGCCGCCTATTGTCATCAGTCAAACATTTTGAAGGTTCATTCAGCACCAGGCCATCCTCAAAGCAATGGACAGACTGAAGTGACGAACAGAACATTATTAAATGGTTTGAAGAAGAGGTTAAATGAGGCTAAAGAAAATTGGATTAATGAGCTACAGTCAGTATTTTGGGCCTACCGAACAACTCCCCGAGAAGCAACTGGAGAGTCCCCATATATGCTGGCATTTGGAAGTGAGGCTATAATACCTGCCGAGTTTGGTCTACCAACACACAGAGTGCTGAATTTCAATTCCCCAATCAGTGATTCGATGAGAAGATTAGATTTGAACATGCTCGAGGAGGTTAGAGAAGAAGCAACCATTAGGAATGCTGCATATCAACAACGAACAGCTCTGTTTTACAACAAGAGAGTGAAGAAATGCGATTTAAAGGAAGGAGATTACGTGCTAAAGAAGGTCATTCAGAAGCACAATAAATTGGAAGCAAATTGGCATGGACCTTACCGAGTTACAGAAGTTGTTCGACCAGGAACTTACCGAATAGCAACTCTAGAAGCAGAGGAATTCAAGAATGCTTGGAATGCTGAACACCTTCGCAAGTATTATCAGTGATGTAAAATGTACAGCAGGTCCATCAATATGAATAAAACGATGATGTTTCACCATTTTTCGCTCCTTTGTTTGAAATTTTTTCGGGGAATACTAGTGTTGTACACTACGCTGCTCGACAGTAAAAAGAAGACGATAGTTCAAACCCACGACCAACTTCGGTTGGTAAAAGGGCGAGAACAAACTATACTCCTTTGGTTAGGAGGCATACACTAGCGTGACCAACTCCGGTTGGTAAAATAACTAGTAGATAGTTCGAGTGTGATCAACTTCGGTTGGTAAAATAGAGAGAACAAACTATACTCCTTTGGTTAGGAGGCATACACTAGCGTGACCAACTCCGGTTGGTAAAATAACTAGTAGATAGTTCGAGCGTGATCAACTTCGGTTGGTAAAATAGCGAGAACAAACTATACTCCTTTGGTTAGGAGGCATACACTAGCGTGATCAACTCCGGTTGGTAAAATAACTAGTGGATATGATAGTTCAAACCCATGACCAACTCCGGTTGGTAAAAGGGCAAGAACAACATTCTTAAAAATGCCAATTTCGGCTGGTTAAGAAACAAAATATGCTAACTTATGTTGGTCGGAAGGTAAAACTATTCTAGAAAATACAAAATATTCCAAACTGAATCAATTATGGTTGGTCGGGGATAAAAATCCACCAACTGTATTTGGTCGACGAGGATAAGATGATCGACCTTGGTTGGTCGGACACATTTTAAAAAAAATTTCCAAGTATGGTTAGTCGGGGATAAAAACTCTCACTAATTATAATTGGTCGACGAGAACAATTTAACAACCTTGGATGGTTGGAAAAATTTTAAACATTTTTTATGCCCATTACTTTGTTATTAAGTAATCGAGCAACATTTTTTATACTTGTAATCAGATTGGTCGATGAACCACAAAGAATTGTTATGCAATCATAAATATAAAAGTGTTAGACAAGTACAAAACAATAGCAATACATATTTGCAAACAAAAAATGAAAGTCTTTCATTAAAATTCAAAATAAATTACAAGTTACATATGTGTGCTAACTATTACATTGAAAATCCTATTCTATTGGTTTTTTTCCCCTCAGCCTTCGATACAGGTTCCTCGCCAGCAGGAGGATCATTTAATGTCTGAGGAGAATTGATAAAATTCAAGTCCTTCAACATTCTGACATTCATTACTGAAGGAGTATCCAAGAGATGCTCGGGACGAGATACTTCAATTTGAGAATGAAGATTATAGTCACCAAGATATTTTGAAATTAAGCTCCGAGGAATGGCACGAGCTGGGATCCATTCCATGTCCAATTTATAGGGTGGTACAGGCAGGTCTAGTAGCCCAGGAGTATGATAATCCCACAGGTAGTGCCCCTGTTCAAGCTTCAGCACACCCAGGGCATTCAACCATCCCTGTTTATAACCTTCATTATTGGCATTTTCAATGCGAGCATCCAAGTGATAAAGGGCCTCATTATAGCCTGCATTCCAGAATTCGCGAGGTTGTTTATGGAATTGGAAAGTTAATCTTTCTAACTGCTCATGAAGGTTCCTGGAAAAAACATCCTTATTATTCAAAGCAGACTTCGTCGCAGTAAGTTGATCTTCCAAAGTCAGGATTTTCTTGGACATTTCAGACAAAGCCCGATCTTTTGCGTTCAACTGGTACGCTTGAGTTTCCAATGTTGACAGAGTACGAGCTTCTTCAATACTACGAGGAGTTCTTGATCGACCCCGAGCAGCTGGAGTGCTTCGTTCCTCGTTAACATCCTGGGCAGCTCTTCCTCGCCCACGAGAACCTCTTCCTCGTCCCCGAGCAGTAGCAGAAATACCAGACCTTCTTAAAGTATCCAAATCTTACCTTAATTTGGCATTCTCAATCTCTAAGAATGAGAACCCTTCGTCGGAGACTGGTACCAAGGCAGTGGAAGATGAAGCTGCAGACTTATAGTGTGCCAACTCTTTCTGCAAATTATTGTTCTCTTATTCTAGCAGCTCGGCGATATGTCTGCAGGCCTCAACTTCACCTTTTAGGGTCCTCTCCCTGACATCATACCCAACAATGAGTTTGTCATAGCCCTTCTCGGCAGAAAGATGTTGATATTTCTTTTCATACCCCTCATGTAACAAGTCATTTGACTCCCTGTATTGATCCTTGAGATCTTCTAGAGTATATTGAAGCTCCTCGATCATATCATAGTAGGCCACGTTATTGGCCACTGCTCTATCAAGCAAGTCCTTCAAGTACCGATAAGCTTCGATTGCTTGCTCTGAAGCACCATGACCAAGGATATCGGCAATTTCGAATGTACTGAGGTCTGTGTGACCAGCTTTATAATACTCATGGCATTGCTGCATCAACTTTGTGTCGTTAGCAGACAAAAGATCCATCATGGCCAGAAACTAACAGAGAAAGAAAAAGAAGATCAAGACAGAGTGCAGATAAAGAAGAGACAATCATATGGAAAGAAAGAACTCAAATTTAATTAGATCATAAGGCAAAAGTTACAAAGATCTGAGATATAAAGTACAAGTAAGGAGAAAAATAGAAAGATAGTACCGAACAACTTCACCCCTTTTCCTTATCTCCCAAGACTTTCTCGGGAGGCTGGGACGAGGAGCTTGGTTGCTCGGTGGGAACACTGATTTGATTGACTGGAGTTGGGATTTGTTCAAGAGGAGCATGCAAAGAAGAAATCTCCTCAGCAGATGTCTGGTTGGGTTGAGGAGCAAGGATTTGATCACCCACAATCATTGAAGATTCTTCAGATGCAGCTTCGTCTTCATCTTTGTCTTCAATAACTGGAGGAGGACCAGGGAGATGTTGTTGAAATAGCTCGGAGTCCTCTCTTACCTTCAATTCCTGCAAGGCAGCAACCCAGCCATCATAGAAGAATTTCAAACTTCCATAATTCACCTGGGTCATCATTGCTGCTACCCCCCTATCCCATCCTTTATCCCAACCAGTTCGAAAGGATTTCTTCACAGATGTTTTTCTCTTCATCTTCTACGAGGAGAGCTTCTCGGATAGAAGGTCCTCGGAGGCTTTCAGCTTGGCCTCCAACTCCTCCTTCTGACGATTTGCTTCGCGCAGAAGTGTCAGCTCTTCCTCAGCTGATTTCAGCTTATTTTCAAGCTCCCCGAAAGTAGTGAGCTTCTCGGAGTATTTCTTGTTCTCCCTCTCCAAATCCTTCACTTTGTTTCCCAACTGCACCTTTTCTGCTTCAGATGCAGCCAATTTCTTCTCCCATACACCTTTATCCTCGTCATACTTCTGACGGGATTCCTTCAGAGATTGGGCCAAACCCTAGAATGCATCCTCTACTCCAGACGAGGAGCTTGAAGCCTTGAGCGCTTCATCTTTCTTCACAATGGTGTTAAAACAACTCACCAGCTGAAAAAAGAAGGTAGTGATGAGTTAATGCCGAGATACATATATTGATAGAAGGAAAAATTCAAGATAAAAAGAAACTTACTGAAGCAATATGACGAGTAGTCAGGGATGTCAGCATATCCCTAGACATGTTTTCCTCGATGCCTTGGACCTCAGGAATAATCCAAGTTTTTACCGAGATCATTGCAGAGCTCGGGGGAATGATGGTTGGAACACCAGCTCCACTAGTTTGGAGCTGGGGGATGGCTTCAGAAAAACTAACCGAGGAGGATTTCTTCAATCTCCTCAGTGGAACTTCAGCAGTTTCAGCCAAAGAACCCTTGGTGGGGGAAATAGTGATCACTTCCACAGAAGTACTTTTCTTGCTCGGAGCCATTGGAGGCTTCTCGGGAGCCTTCTGAACAGCAACAGAAGGAACAAAATCAATTTTCTTGGTCCCCTTTGGGACTTCAGCCTTGTTCCTCTTTCCATCCCCGGCAGAGGAAGTCTCCTCGAAGATAGCAGGAACTCTTCTCTTGCCCATCTTCTGACTTAGAGGAATATGAGATTCTGGTGAAGATTCCTCGGAAGCTGGCAATGGGTCACTAATGCTGACCACGGGACGAGCAGTAAAGGATGATGTGTAGCTCCTGTACTGCAACAAATATGAAGCAGACCTGATGTGCTCATCTGCAACTCTCTGATGCAAACTCCAGATATGTTTCAATTGTTTTATATTAACTTCTAACTCTTTTGGAGTTTTTCTCTTGCTGTCAACTGCAAATAAAAACATAGTGAAATATCAGTCATACATTTTGTCAAACACAATGAAATCATAATTTCAAAAAACAAAATAAGATGAAAGTAACCTATCCCATTGCCATATGGGGGGCATCTAGGACCCTCATATACTGCATCTCCAATCAAAGGGGCATGTTGCCAATTTTTTATAACTACCCCATGTTCAAAATAATCCCTGTTTGCATCAGGGAGATTGACTACTAAGGCCCTATTCAAAAACCTAGTTTTTAAATAAAAAACATTGTCTAAAACAGCCCATCTGTAGAAGTACATAATCTCAGGAATTCCTATACGAGTTCCATGAGTTTGATTTAACCTATGTACCCCATTAACTATTCTCCATGTGTTGGGGGCTATTTTTGCAGGGACAACGTCGAAGTACTGACATAACTCTAAACACAACGGATTTGGTGGAAACGAAAATCCACATTCAGCAATAAATAGGCTAGGGAACCAGTGTCCCTCAGCCAAATTAAAATAACTTGAAGGCTCAGAAAGAACCTCCAAAGTTACCCAAGAAGGAATAGAGAAGTCAGAGCGGAACTTCTCAAGAGATTCGATAATATAAACCATGGTGAATAAAAAGAAATGAAGAAGAAAATCTTACAGGACAAAAGGAGATCTGTTGACGGACAAACAAAGAAGGAAATGAACGCACAAGAGAGAGAAAAGCTTTAGAAAACTCGAAAGCAAAAATTGAAAAGGTAGAAGACGATGGGATTGCCTCTGAAGTTTAAATACCTTGCCTTGGGAAACGGCGAAAGAAATGATTACAAAAAGGAAATATTACGCTACCGGCGGCTAAAAGGACAAAAAGGGCACGAAGATCGAAGCGCCTATAAAAATGCACAAAGGCGGATTCTGCGAATTTGGAAGGAAATTTAAATATGAAGAAAAGGCTCCTAAAACCCACGAAGGTCATTTAATATCGCCATATACCGAGAAAGAATGTTCCATACTCCTCAAAGTTCGAAATATGAAACATTGGGGGCTTCTTTTGACACCAAAATTAGTATGCTGATGTGGACGAACAATAAGAAGACACGTGTCAATCTATGTGGCACAATAGCAACGAGGAAGATTGTTTCCCCGACCAACATACTCACTCCGAGCAACAAGTATACTCCGAGGAACACCAACCCTTCGAGGAACTCTTATCTTCCGAGGAACTCCAATGCTCCGAGGAACTTTTGGACGACGAGCAACTAAGGAGGTTCGAGCTGCACCTCGACCACAACATTAATTGCCAGATAATCAACAATTTAACTATTCATTGAATGCTTATCATCTTGACGCGCACGTTTGAAGAAAATTAAATGAATTACCCTTTCATATGTGTATCATCTAATGTAACACCCTTTCATGTACAGCCTAAGGGCTATAAATACCTTGTATCACCCTCATTCAAAGGGACCGGAATTTCTTGATAGCACTTGTAATCGAGAATTCTCAAACACTCAGCAATAACATAACAGTGGACGTAGGCCATTCATATAAGGCTGAACCACTTTAAAATCTTTTGTCTTATTTATTTATCTGTGATTAAATAATTAGAGTAATCTAGTTTTTTACATCAACAGATTGGCACCGTCTGTGGGAATCGATTGTTATTATCGTTTTTCACCAAAAATCATTCATCATCAATGGCGGATAATCCAGAATCTAGCAATCGAAACACTGGAAATGCTGGAAATCCTCCAAATCCCTCTGCACCTCCAGATCTGGCCGGAATTATGATGAATCTGGCTCAAGGGCAAACCGCCATGCAAGACACAATGAGGCAACTCATACAAACCCTTCATGGCGGTGCACCTGCACGTTCAGGACAACGAAGTGGTCAGAGGCAAACTTATTTACTTTCTTCACGATCCAGGCGTACTGAGTCATATCGTAATGAGGAGTCTGATGATTTCTCTTATCAACCTGGGCGAACTTCGTCAATAAGGGTACAGATACTGATCAACGTGTCACTCTCTCTCCAGAAAGACCCAGCGCCTTAGAAAGACTGAGTAGGGTGTCTCCTTTCAGTCGATTAGGCCCTAGGAGGAATATGAGTCCACTTAAGACCATGTGGAGGAGTTTTCGACAACTATCAGATCTAAGAGAAGGATCAGCACAATCACGACCAGTTGCTCGTCAAGATAAATCTCAAGAGGCTACTTCAGAACGATCTATTGCTCGAACCAATAGGCCCGAGGAAGGAAATGAAGCGTGGAAAGGGTCCCTTCAGCGATTGGAGGATAGATTGGGAGAAATGGCTAGGGCGAAGAATCCCCTACAATGAACTTTTGTTCAAGGGACACCTTCTGTCCAGGCCATTGTGAATTTTCCTACACCGTCAAAGTTTAAAGCACCAGTAGTGACCCCTAAATATGATGGAAAGACAGATCCTGTCCTTCATATAGAGCAATATCAAGCTGCCGCCGATATCTATGATGTCCCCGACGAGATGAGATGCAGAGCGTTCTCAGGAACTCTTACTAGAGCTGCCCATATATGGTACAACAATCTTCCTCGGGGTACAACAATCTTTTATGGTTGTTTTATGTTTTCACCCTTTGACGGCATATTTTTAAGCCTATGTGTTGACACCAAAATTAGTATGATGATGTGAACGAACAATAAGAAGACACGTGTCAATCTATGTGGCATAATAGCAACGAGGAAGATTGTTTCCCCGACCAATATACTCACTCCGAGCAACAAGTATACTCCGAGGAACACCAACCCTCCGAGGAACGCTTATCTTCCGAGGAACTCCAATGCTCCGAGGAACTTTTGGACGACGAGCAACTAAGGCGGTTCGAGCTGCACCTCGACCACAGCATTAATTGCCAGATAATCAACAATTCAACTATTCATTGAATGCTTATCATCTTGACGCGCACGTTTGAAGAACATTAAATGAATTACCCTTTCATATGTGTATCATTTAATGTAACACCATTTCATGTACAGCCTAAGGGCTATAAATACCTTGTATCACCCTCATTCAAAGGGACCGGAATTTCTTGATAGCACTTGTAATCGAGAATTCTCAAACACTCAGCAATAGCATAACAGTGGACGTAGGCCATTCATATAAGGCTGAATCACTTTAAAATCTTTTGTCTTATTTATTTATCTGTGATTAAATAATTAGAGTAATCTAGTTTTTTACATCAACACTATGTCTAATAGTTTACATTCGTATTGCTCTTAAATCAGGAGTCTCGTGAGTACGCAGTCGATTTCGATAGGTTATACTGGTCCTTTTGAGGTGTTCTTGCCTCTTATAGGGTCGTTTTGTGGTTGTTTTATGTTCTTACACTTTAACACCATGTTTTTAAGCCTAAGTCTAATAGTATGCAAATTTTCATCTTACTCTCAAATCGAGAGTCCCGTGTGTACATGTCCTTGCGAGTTACATTGGTCCCGTGCGAGGTGTTTGTGCCTCTCACCGGGCTGTTTTGAGGCTATTTGACATTTTCCCCCTTTGACGACATGTTTTTAAGACTAAGTCTAACATTTTGCAAATTTTTGTCGTGCTCTCAAATCGAGAGTCTCGTGAGTACGCGATCGGATCTTACAGGTTACATTGGTCCCTTGTGAGGTGTACGTGCCTCTTACAGGGACATTTTAGGGCTATTTTATGTTTTCACCCATTGACAACATGTTTTTAAGCCCATGTCTAACAGTTTTCAAATTTTTATCGTGCTCTCAAATCGGGACTCCCGTGAGTACACCATCGAATTTTGTGTGTTACATTGGTCCCATGCAAGGTGTCCGTTCATCTTACGAGGCCATTTTGTTGTTGTTAATATTTTGACCTTTGATGAAAAGTTTTAAAGGCTAAGTTAACCGCTTGAAAATTTTTATCGTGCTCTAAAATTGGGAGTATCGTGAGTACGCGATCGGTTCCTGCGGGTTACAGTGGTCCCTTGCGAGGTTTTAGTGCCTCTTGTGGGGCCGTTTTATGGTAGTTTTACGTTTTCACCCTTTAATGGAATGTTTTTAAGCTAAAGGCAAACAGTTCATAAATTTACATCGTGCTCTCAAACCAGGAGTCCCGTGAGTACACGATCAGTTCCTATGGGTTACATTTGTCCCGTGCAAGGTGTTCGTGCTGTTTTCGGTGATGTTTTTGTGGCTGTTTGACGGCATGTTTTTAAACCTATTTCTAACAATTTTCAAGTTTGCATTGTGCTCTTAAACTGGTAGTCTCATGAGTATGCATTCAATTTTAGGTGGTTACATTGGTCCCGTACGAGGTGTTCGTGTCCCTAACGGGGCCGTTTTGTGGTAGCTTTACGTTTTCTCCCTTTAACGGCATGTTTTTAAACCTAAGTCTAACAATTTATAAATTTTCATCGTGCTCTCATACCGAGACTCTCGTGAGAACGCGATCGGTTTCTATGGATTCTATTGGTCCTGTGCGAGGTGTCCGTGCCTCTTACAAGGACAGTTTATGATTGCTTTACGTTTTCACCCTTTGACGGAATGTTTTAAAGCCAAGCTAAAAGTTTGCAAATTTATGTCGTGCCCTTAAATCGGGAGTCCTGAGAGTACGCGATTGTTTCCTGAGGGTTACATTAGTTCCGTACGAGATGCTATTGGCACTTACACGACCATTTTATGGGTGTTTACGTTTTCCCCCTTCGATGACATGTTTTTAAGACTATGTCTAACAGTTTGCAAATTTTCATTTTAAGCTCAAATTAGAAGTCTCGTGAGTATCCCGATCAGATTTGGTAGGTTACATTGGTCCCATGCAATGTGTTCGTTCCTCTGACGGGATTGTTTTGTGGTTGTTTTACATTTTCACCCTTTGACGACATATTTTTAAGCCTAAGTCTAACATTTTGCGAATTTTTATCATGCTCTCAAACCGGGAGTCTCCCGAGTACGCGATCGGATACTATGGGTTACATTGGTCCCTTGTGAGGTGTACGTGCCTTTTACAGGGCCATTTTAGGTCTATTTTATTTTTTCACCTTTGCACAGCATGTTTTTGAGCCCAAGTCTAACAGTTTGTAAATTTTCATCTTGCTCTCAAATCGGGACTCCTGTGAGTACGCCATCGGATTCTGTTTGTTTCATTATTCCCGTGCAAGGTGTCCGTGCATCTTACGAGGCCATTTTGTTGTTTTTTCTATTTTGACCCTTTGACGACAAATTTTTAAGCCTAAGTGTAACAGCTTGCAAATTTTCATCGTGCTCTAAAATCGTGAGTCTCGTGAGTATGCGATCGATTCCTGTGGGTTACATTGGTCCCTTGCGAGGTGTTTGTACCCCTTGTGGGGACGTTTTGTGTTTTTTTTTACATTTTCACCCTTTGATGAAATATTTGTAAGCCAAAGGCTAATAGTTCATAAATTTACGTCGTGCTCTCAAACCGGAAGTCTCGTGAGTACGCGATCAGTTCTTATGGGTTACATTTTTCCCATGCGAGGTGTTCATGCTATTTACGGGGATGTTTTGTCATTGTTTGACGTTTTCACCCGTTGACGGCATGTTTTCAAACCTATGTCTAATGATTTGTACGTTTTCATCGTGCTCTCAAATTGGGAGTCTCATGAGTACGCGTTCAATTTGGGTGGTTACATTGGTCCCGTGTGAGGTGTTCGGGCCTCTAACAGAGCCGTTTTGTGGTTGTTTTATGTTTTCACCCTTTAACGGCATGTTTTTAGGCCTAAGTCTAACAGTTTTAAAATTTTTCATCATGCTCTGCAACCGGGAGTCCCGTGAGTAAGCGATTAGTTCCTACGAGTTGCATTAGTCACATGCGAGGTGTTCGTGTTTCTTGCAGGGCCATTTTGCGATTGTTTATGTTTTCACCATTTGACGATATGTTTTTAAGTCAAAGTCTATTAGTTTGCAGATTTCGATTGTGATCTCAAACTGAGGGTTTCATGAGTACGCGGTCGGTTCCGGTGGGTTACGTTAGTCGTATGGGAGGAGTACTTGCCTCTTACGGGGTCGTGTTGTGGTTGTTTTACATTTTCACTATTTGATGATATGATTTTAAGCCTAAGTCTAAAAGTTTGTAAATTTTCATCGTGCTCTCAAACCCGGAGTCCCGTGAGTACGTGGTTGATTTTTGTAGGTTACATTGATCTCGTGCGAGGTGCTCGTGCCTCTTACGAGACTATTTTGTGGTTGTTTTACATTTTCACCATTTAACGGTATGTTTTTAAGCCTAATTATATCTGTTTGAAAATTTTCATCGTGCTCTAACATCAGGACTCGTATGAGTACGGGATCGATTTTTGCGGGTTACATTGTTCCCATGGAAGGTGTTCGTGCCTCTTACAAGTCCATTGTGAGGTTGTTTTACATTTTCACCCTTTGACAGAATGTTTTTAAGCCAAAGTCTAATAGTTTGTAAATTTATGTCGTTCTCTCAAACTGGGAATGCCCGAAGTACGAGGTTGGTTCTTGTGGGTTACAATTATTCCCGAACAAAGGGTTACTACCGCTTATGGGGATATTTTGTGGTTGTTTTATGTTTTCACCCATTGACAACATGTTTTTAAGCTTACGTCTAATAGTTTACATTCTTCTTGCTCTTAAATCGGAAGACTCATGAGTACGCAGTCGGTTTCGATAGGTTATACTGGTCCCTTTCGAGGTGTTCTTGCCTCTTACAGGGCCGTTTTGTGGTTGTTTTATGTTTTTACACTTTAACGTCATGTTTTTAAGCCTAAGTCCAATAGTTTGAAAATTTGTATCCTTCTCTCAAATCGAGAGTCCCATGTGTACGCGTTCAGTTCTTGCGAGTTGCATTGATCCCGTGCGAGGTGTTCGTGCCTCTTATCGGGATGTTTTGTGGTTGTTTTACATTTTCACCCTTTAACGACATGTTATTAAGCCTAAGTCTAACATTTTGCAAATTTTTGTCATTCTCTAAAATCGGGAGTCTCGTGAGTACGCGATCGGATCCCATGGGTTACATTATTCCCTTGTGAGGTGTATGTACCTTTTACACGGTCATTTTAGGGCTATTTTATGTTTTCACCCTTAGGCGGCATGTTTTTAAGACCAAGTCTAACAATTTGTAAATTTTCATCGTGCTCTCAAATCGAGACTCTCGTGAGTACACCATCGGATTTTGTATATTAGATTGGTCCCACGGAAGGTGTTCGTGCATCTTACGAGGCCATTTTGTTGTTGTTTATATTTTGACCCTTTCACGAAAAGTTTTTAAGCCTAAGTGTAACCGCTTGCAAATTTTTATCGTGCTCTAAAGTCGGGAGTCTCGTGAGTACGCAATCGGTTCATGTGGGTTACATTGGTCCCTTGCGAGGTGTTCGTGCCTCTTGTGGGGTCGTTTTATGGTTGTTTACGTTTTCACCCTTTGATGGGATGTTTTTAAGCTAAAGGCTAGCAGTTCATAAATTTACATCATGCTCTCAAACTAAAAGTCCCGTGAGTACACGATCAATTCTTGTGGGTTACATTTGTCCCGTGCGAGGTGTTCATGATGTTTACGGGGATGTTTTTGTGGTTATTTGACATTTTCACCCTTTAATAGTATGTTTTTAAACCTATGTCTAACAATTTGCAAGTTTTCATCTTGCTCTTAAGCTGGGAGTCTCATGAGTACGCGTTCAATTTTAGGTGGTTACATTTGTCCCATGCGAGGTGTTTGTCCCCATAACGGGGCCGTTTTGTGGTTGTTTTACGTTTTCACCCTTTAACGGCGTGTTTTTAAGCCTAAGTCTAACAGTTTAAATATTTTCATTGTTCTCTGCAACCGGGACTCCAGTGAGTAAGCGATCAGTTCCTATGAGTTGCATTAGTCCCGTGCGGGGTGTTCGTGCTTCTTGTAGGGCCGTTTTACGGTTGTTTATGTTTTCACCTTTTGACGACATGTTTATAAGCCTAAGTCAATTAGTTTGCGTATTTTGGTCGTGATCTCAAACTGAGAGTTTCTTGAGTACGCGATTGGTTCCTGTAGGTTACCTTAGTCGCATGCAAGGTGTACTTGCCTCTTATGGGACCGTGTTGTTATTGTCTTACGTTTTCACCATTTGACGGTATATTTTTAAGCCTAATATAGGAGTTTGCAAATTTTTGTCGTGCTCTCAAACCGGGAGTCCTGTGAGTATGTGGTTGGTTTTTAGAGGTTACATTGATCCCGTACGAGGTGTCCGTGCCTCTTACGAGACTATTTTATGGTTCTTTCACATTTTCACCATTTAGAGGCATGTTTTTAAGCTTAAGTCTAACTGTTTGCAATTTTTCATCCTGCTCTCAATTCGGGAGTCGCATGAGCACGGAATTGATTTCTACGAGTTACAACGGTCCCGTGCAAGGTGTTCGTGCCTCTAACGAGGTCATTTTGAGGTTGATTTATATTTTCACCCTTTGACAGAATGTTTTATGCCAAAGTCTAACAGTTTGTAAATTTATGTCGTGCTTTCAAATCGGGAATCCCCGGAGTACGCAGTCAGTACTTGTGGGTTACAATTATCCCGTGCGAGGTGTTACTACCTCTTACGGGGATCTTTTGTGATTGTTTTATATTTTCACCCTTTGACGGCAGATTTGTAAGCCTACGTCTAATAGTTTACATTCGTCTTGATCTTAAATTGGGAGTCTCGTGAGTACACAGTCGGTTTTGATAGGTTATAATGGTCCCTTTCGAGGTGTGCTTGCCTCTTATAGGGCCCTTTTGTGGTTGTTTTATGTTTTTACACTTTAGCGCCATATTTTTAAGTCTACGTCTAATAGTTTGAAAATTGTCCTCGTGCTCTAAAATTGAGAGTCTCATGTGTACGCGTTCAGTTCTTGTAGGTTGCATTGGTCCCGTGCGAGGTGTTTGTGCCTCTTACGGGTCCATTTTGTGGCTGTTTTATGTTTTCACCCTTTGATGGCATGTGTTTAAGCATAAGCCTAATATTTTTGCAAATTTTCATCGTGCTCTCAAATCGGGAGTCTCGTGAGTATGCAGTCGGTTCCTAAGGGTTACATTGGTCCCTTGCGGGCGCTCGTGCCTCTTACGTGACCGTTTTGTGGTCGTTTTACGTTTTCACCCTTTGGTAACATGTTTTTAAGCCTAAGGCTAACAGTTTGAAAATTTTAATCGTGGTCTCAAACTAGGACTCCCGTGAGTACGCGATCTGTTTATATGGGATAAATTGATCCCGTGTGAGGTGTTGGTTCCTCTTCTGAGGACACTTTATTGGTGTTTTACATTTTCACCCTTTAACGACAAAAATTTTAGCCTAAGTCTGACAATTTGCAAATTTTCGTCATCCTCGAAAATCGGGAGTATCATGAGTAAGCGATCGGTTCCTGTGGATTACATTGGTCCCGTACGACGTGTTCATGCCTCTTGTGGGGCCATTTTATTATTATTTTATGATTTCACCCTTTGATGGTATGTTTTTAAGCTTAAGTGTAATAATTTATAAATTTTCAATGTGCTCACAAATCGCGAGTCCCGTGAGTACGTGATCAGTGCCTGTGGGTCAAGTTAGTTCCGTTCGAAGTGTTTGTGACTCTTATGGGGTCATTTTATAGCTTTTTATATTTTTAGCCATTGATGGCATGCTTTCAAGACTAAGTCTAACAGTTTGTAAATTTTCATCGTGCTCTTAAATCGGGAGTCTCGTAAGTACACGATCGGTTGTTGTGGGTCACGTTGATCCGGAGTGAGGTGTTCGTGCCACTTACGGGGCTGTTTTGTGGAGGTTTTATGTTTTCACCCTTTGATGGCATATTTTGATGCTAAAGTCTAAGAGTTTGCAAATTTTCATCGTGCTCTCCAACCGGTAGTCCCTTGAGTACGCAATCGGTTCCTGTGGATTATATCAATCTCGTGAGAGGTGTTCGTGCCTCTTACGGGTTTATTTTGTGGATATTTTCCGCTTTCACCCTTTGACAGAATGTTTTAAAGCCAAAAGTCAAAAACTTTGAAACTTTACATTGTTATCTCAAATCGGGAGTCCCGTGAGTACGCAGTCGTATCCCGTGGGTTACATTGGACCCGTGCGAGGTGTTCATGTCGCTTACGGGGACGTTTTGTGGCTATTCTAGGTTTTCACCATTGGACAGCATATTTTTAATCCTATGTCTAACAGTTTGTAAGTTTTTATCGTGCTCTCAAATTAAGAGTCTCGCGAGTACACATTCATTTTTGAAGGGTTACATTTGTCCCGTACGGGGTGTTCGTGCCTCTTACAGGTTCATTTTGTGGCTGCACTACATTTTGACCCTTTGACCGCATGCTTTTAATTCTATGTATAAATTTTGAAAATTTTCATCATGTTCTCTGTGACACCCGCCTAATTAAACCTCGGGTGATCAAGCCTTTATTAAATTAAAACAGGTTTCTCAAATGGTTAATTTCTAGCATCACTGTCAAAAACCTTTTTAATTACTAGTCACCTACGTGAAAATTAGACCGGTGCCAAATTTTATCTTTCTTAATACAGAATTAACCGTGTGAAACAAAGTATAACAATCACCATGTACTACAACCCAATCAGAAAAATATAAGCACAAGAGAACAAGAGTATTACCGAATAACCATCGTCTAAAAAAATCTCAAAACAACAATAGAACAACCACTAGTCTGAAACTAAACATCTGAGACTGATACCGGACCACAAGTCCATACATAGAATAGTGTGAGATCTTGCACTAGATCTTAAAGAGGGATATCGTCTAATCAAAATCATGTAAGCATCCATTGTGCTACAGCTTCGAGTCCCTAGAATGAAATCACCATACATGGCATCCCTGTGGCTGGACACCTAAAAGGTTTTGAAAATATTTTATAGCAAGAGTTAGTACTCAAAACATTTTGAAAATATTAAGCAAGCATTTATCACAATATAAAATGTGGTTATTGATTACGCATTTTAGGTTCGCATACACTCTCTTGAGTTTCCTCACTCCTCATCTATTGTGCACACCTAATGTTCTACACTTAACCTGCCTAGCCATATCTCCCAAGCTAACTAGGACTAAAGTCATCATCTGAACTTATATATACCTAAGTTCTTGTACCTCCCATAAGTACATCCATTTCATTAACATCTCGCGAAGGTTAATTACTTCTCAAGTAACATTTCACCTATGTTATGTTTCAAAACTTCTCATTTAGTTTCACTACTAAATTTCTACAATTCTCATAATTAATATCTTCCCACTTTTGTAATTAAGTTTCACTACTTAAATTACTAATTAGATATTCTCTCTCTAATGTCATTTTTCGTAATTAAGTTTCACTACTTAACTTACCAGTTTGATATGTATCATTAAACACGTCATATATCAATTTACCAACACACAAAAGTATAATATCATTAAGTATATATTTCACACACAATATATACCAAATATCAGTCATTACTATTATGTCCTTTTGAGACACGTATAGGACTCTTGGTTCAGAATGATTCATCGACCCCAAGTAAGAATTGGTTCGGAATGATACCTCGACCCTAATTATTTATATACATATATTCTGGCTCGGACTCTTTCATCACGCCACCAGTTCGAAGGTTTGGTTCGGTATTTTTCAACGACCCCAAACATATGATAATCTAATGTTAGTTCGGAATACTCCATCGACCCTAACGTAGTTAATTTAGGTATACATCTCTCAACCTAATAGTTCAAACAATTTAGTAGGTACACACCCGACTTATCAATCATACTTGTACGTAATATAGTATTCTCTTATATTAACTGTATCCGTCAATTTACGATTTCTCACTATCGCAATTATTTGAGTATTCACTCAACTCTAAGGGCCCTAGTTACCCCTCACATATAATTTCAATAGTTATCACTTACCCTACTGGTCTATCACTTGAATTGACTTTACCTCGCCTCGTAGCTCAATTCCAAATTCTCCGATGCTCTACTCAATCGATTTATTCTCGTCGGTCCATGATCCAAGTCCTACATCTAATGGCCTTACCAAACCTCAACAAGATACCTACTGGTCTTATTGTCATTCCCATATAAGTATAATATAAATCCTAGAATTCCCATTCGTTCCCAGAAATCCAAAGAACCCTTAACCAAGGAAAAATTCGAGAAAAACACCTTAAGTCGATCGATCGACTCTTGGGTTCGATCGATCGACCTTATCGATCGATCGACATTCAAGATCGATCGACATTCAAGATCGATCGATTAATCGATCTGGGACAGCAGCAACTCATCTTCTTCGTTAATTTCTTCTCCCATTAACAAACCTCCAAACTTCATTATAGTACACCAAACTTCGAACCAATTATCCTAACGTGTGCCCACATATACTAGGACAATTTCTAACATTTCAAATACATAAAAACTTCAATTCATTTAAAGAAATAGTGGATTAAAGTCAGAATTTCTTAAAACCCTTGTTATGGTGTTCATCTCATATATTCATTCAAAACCCAGATTTTATTCGGAAATAATAATCAAATCAGCTCTGGATATTTTTCCTCTATATATGTTAAATCATTCTACGTGGGATTTCTATCCCAACATGCATAAATATCATTCCTTTCTTATCAAGATAATGATTTAACAAAAATATTCAAAAACCCTACACATGGGTATTATAAATTTATAACTTTTTAATAAATAACTTGCCTTGACAGAGGGGCCCCGATTTTATGCAGTTGATGATGGATTGATTCTTCGCTTCTTCAATCCTTCCTCCTTTGGCTCCATGGATGCAAGATCCAAACCCAACCTCTTTAAAAGCATCTTCTAAGCCTTGAGAATGATTTTCTCCTTCTCTCTAATGGTCTTGGTGTTTACATGGGTGCTCTAACCCTAAACCCTCTTTCATACAGCTGATAAGAGACTCTCAAAATTCGTAGGTCTCAATACCATCACATGTTAAAAGACCAAAATGCCCCGAACGGTCTCGATTTAGTCCAAAATTATCCCGGGACTCAACTAGTACCCCCAGGTATACTATTTTGACTAATTCGATCCTTACGGACTCATCTATGACCTCTAAATTATCATTTGAGTCACTTAAAAATATATTACTCATTCTCACCCCAAAATGGTCTACACGTGCTAAGTAACTACGTACTACTTACGCTAAGTAAATAGAAAGAGACAATATTAATAAGTATCTATTCTTGATTAATACTCCATATTCACAATTATTAATAAATCTCGCTAAATTACTTTTCTGGCGTAATTTAAATCAAATCGTATTTTCTCATTTAATTATCCAATTTCATTAAATAGAAATACGAGGTATTACATACTTCCCCCCTTACAAAGGAATTTCCTCCTCGAAATTAGGATAAGGCTGGTATTAAGACTAGGGACCTTAAACATCACTGCCTCCTCTAATACCCAAAAATCCAATCATATTATTCTAAGGGTCGCCCCAAGTGCATGCCTTACTTCATTATAAACCCTTATCGCATGTTATCCATACCTCATATATTATAAGTTAGTCTCACTACTTAATATCTCTATAGATTTTTCCCAATCTAACGTTGACTCTAGAAATTAAGTTTCTCCCTACTTAATCTTCCCTTTTGATGTATATCTCTATATATAGAATCTATGTGTCTACTATCACTCATACGTAGAATATTTTAAGGTATATATTTCACACACAATATATATTATAAGGAGAATTAGTCTAGTAAAATCATCGGCCCCAATTGTCCTATCATTTACGTTTATCCGAAAATCCCTCGACCCCAAGGTAAATGTAATGCATATGTTGGTTAAGGCCTTCCGTCGATACCAATGTTTATTATTCATCGTCGATTTGGTTTGGCAACTCATCGACCCCAAATCAATCTTTCATGTATTGGTCCGGAACATCATCGACCCCAATACAGAATTAAGTATACTTATTATCGCACATAAGTAGGAAAATCATAAGGTATACATTTTTTACACACAACATAAACTATTAACCCTTATTTTATAATCACCCCCTTTCTATAACACTTTTGGGGTTATTGTCTCGAAATTCCACCTCGATCATCAATCGTGATTTGTTATATTGTCTTCAAATCACACCTCGAGCACCAATATATATATATATATATCTCATACCACATGAGTAGACAATTTATGAGCCATATATTTCACACTTCATATATTCTAAAATGTCATACTCCAATAGAATGTCCTCATATCATGCGTTAAGGTCTAAAAGTTCAGAATGTCTTCTCGAACCACACCTCAAAGTACATATAAGTTCATAATAGGTATCCACGAACCTAATCCTTATGTACAGTCCATATAGGCACACTCACACTACCTATAAATATGCTCATATAGGTATACATTCAACCTATGAATTGATCAATGGGTTCTTCAAAAATTCCACTATCGTTAGGGCGTAGTATCTTCCTTTCTCACAATCATTGAGTCATAGGAGACACAACATACCCAAAATAAAACTTCATCTCCATTCATCCCTAACCATCTCTCACAGGGTGGGATTTTAGGATTTCATCCTAATTCACCACGATATAGAGAGGCACCTTGCACTTGTGCACTCTTTCTTTTCAATGACATACTAGTCCATCCCGATCAACCCATTTCGCTACCCCAACGGCATGTTTACTTAGTTACGATGTTCATAGCTCATCCCCAAATTTTAAGTCTTCCTACTCATTCCATCACTGGAAACGTAGTTTCCCTACCAATTTTTCGGTTGCTCATTTCGAGCCCATCTTTCTCTATCAATTAGTGGTGAGTCTGGAGACAATCTCACTATGTCTCTTCCTCAACGGTGCTTCCCACTTATGTCATCTTTCCTAAAGTGGTACTCTATTCCCCTTTCTCTTCGGGTATATCATACTTTATAATCCGTGCACTCTTCGTTATTGGCCCACTTTTAGTGTTGGTTACCTTATCAGAATTAACATTTTAGTAATGCATAAGTCACTCTTAACACTCAGTTAAGTAGCACCTTGTGTTACTTCTTCACAACAGTTAGGTCTCCCATATCAAGAGATAAATTTTGAACGTCTTCCCACTGACTTTTATCCCATGGAGTGTGATGGCTCTCTCAGCACATAAGAAGCTTGGATTATCGTCTATCTCCCATGACGTTGAATCCATTTCATCAATATGACTTGCCTCATAACTTCCCCACTGTCATACTTATGAAATATAATCTTCCACATCCCTCTATCTCAAATGACTAAGAAGGGCAATTGACTAGGCCGCCCATACACCCTCTTCTCCGTGCACATTTGCAAAAACATTACAACCGTCGCACTCGTAACCAGCTTTTCATCAACTCTCCCCTTATTTTCACGGCGTGACTACAAACTCGAGGGTATTCTCAATCTTTTATAGACTAAAAATCAAATTCTTTCCCATAAAGTCCCACTTATCCCTTCGTGGTAAGATAAGCTTTTTAGTGTTTTCCCACAACACTACCGGCTCCACTGATGTCCTAGCTTCTAACATCATCTCTTCTCCTGATGTACATACAAATTCAGTCGTATCCCCTTTCGCAACCGAACATAAATAAGGGACTTCAGTCAATGCATTCTTACTGAGCATTGTCGGAACAACACATAGTCGAGATACTCAATTTTCATCCCCCGACAATAGGTACGACCATACTCCAACATATCTAAAGAAGTCAAGTGGAACTGTGCTTTTACTATCACTAAGTACTTAGCACTATTCATAATAATGAGCTCGATCTCTCCGCTTAGCAGTCATATGACATACCTTGAATCACGTCATTAAGGTCCCTACACACTAGGATCAATCACTATGAGACATCCATAATCTCTGAAGTCTCTAACATACTGAAGAATAATGCGAGCTCGAACCTTTTTTAGGTAAGGCATCGTCATATACCTCATTCACTCAAGGCTAAAACTCATATACTTTCTTGCCCATCGCAGTGGTGGTTCAACTGGTTCCCAAACATAACATGCTTGTCCTTCTTAGAATGAAAAACTTATCGGAGTTATTATTCCCTTAAATAACTTCGGGCAAGAACAAAATGTGTGGTCTCACATCCCACATAAGACATATTTTCATAAATCCCCTTATTCCAGGCCATGCCGACCGGTCTAGGGTATTCCTCCTCTCGGACTTGGTAGTCTCAATTTTGAACACTATCATCATGGTTCCCTTAGTTCCGATGACCAAGAGGAGCACACTATTAGACTTAACAGTCTCGACTTAGCATCAATTTGATAAATTTCCTTAGTGGGTTTCCACTTATGGCTTGCACTAACCCCTTTACATTCAGTCTTACTCTTTGACTAATTCCTTAAACTCTTTTAGCTCCGCTCACCTAGGAGCATTTTCATCAACCTTGTCAGAAGCATCGTACTGCCATCATACACATAATCCCAACAGAATTTTCCCAAAATTACGAGCGACAACAACTCGTGAGTCCATTATCTCAAGGGCTCTTTTTCCCTTATACCTATCTCATTGGGTAAAAGTCCACTTCAACAGATAAATTTATTTCTCACAATTGGCCTCTACCAGGTTTTTACGTGATGGGTTCAGAAATTCCCATTTACTTCGCTTCTGAACCATCATTGGAGGAATTTGCAATTAAACTATATCTAAGACCCCTCTATTTGTATATTGACCCTCGGTCCGGATGTGGTGACTAGTATCCCCACCACGTTGCCTCTATAAAGATTTACCCAAATTTTCACTTATGAGCACTTCTACTCTATCCTTAATGCCAAGACCTCTGGACATTCTACATCCATTGGTTAACATGCACAATCGACATTTTTAGATTATATATTTTTTTCACAGGTTGTTCTCTTCAAAGATCTTTCAGACCTCCTCCCATTATCATTGTATTGGGCGGGTTTAGATTAGCATCACTCTTTGTCATCGCAGTACTTTGAAAATGCCTGTTATGCCCCAACAGTCCTTGCAGCATCTACTTCCATTACACACTAGGAGTGACCTCGATAAAGGTCATCTCTTCCTCGATTACCATCCTCGAACACTCCATGCTTCATGCTGATCCCCTTCCTCCTGCAGTTCTTCCAATGCCTGCGTTGGTCCTACCGCCATGTTCAATGTACCGTACTCAATCGAACTCGTATTTATATCACTTCATCTACTAAATAGCACGAGAACATAAACCACGTACGTAGAAGAGTACAATAATCCTAAGATAGGGCTCTATATCAATCAAACGATATGCCGGAAATGTAGCAAGTCGTTCAAATCCTATGGACACTAGAACCTGATGCTCTGATACCATCTGTGACACCCCGCCTAATTAAACATCGGGTGATCAAGACTTTATTGAATTAGAACAGATTTCTCAAATAGTTCATTCTTAGCATCACTGTGGAAAACCTTTTTAATTACTAATCACATACGTGAAAATTAGATCGGTGCCAAATTTTATCTTTCTTAATACAGAATTGACTATGCGGAACAAAGTATAACAATCATCATGTACTACAACCCAATCAGCAAAATATAAGTACAAGAGAACAAGAGTATTACCGAATAACCATCGGCTAAAAAATCCCAAAACAACAATAGAACAACCATTAGTTTGAAAGTAAACATCTGAGACTGATACCAGTCCACAAGTCCATACATAGAATAGTGTGAGATCTTGCACTAGATCTGAAAGAGAGATATCATCTAATCAAAATCCTGTAAGCATCCACTGTGCTACAGCTTCGAGTCCCTGGAATTAAATAAGCATACATGGCGTCCCTGTGGCTGGAGACCTAAAAGGTTTTGAAAATATTTTATAGCAAGAGTTAGTACTCAAAACATTTTGAAAATATTTAGCAAGCGTTTATCACAATATAAAATATGGTTATTGATTACGCATGTTAGGTTTGCATACACTCTCTTGAGTTTACTCATCCTCATCTATTGTGCACACCTAACATTCTACACTTAGCCTGCCTAGCCATATCTCCCAAGCTAACTAGGACTAAATTCATCATCTGAACATATCTATACCTAAGTTCTTGTACCGCCCATACAGTACATCCATTTCATTAACATCTTGCGAAGGTTAATTAGTTCTCAAGTAACATTTCACCTGTGTTATGTTTAAAAACTTCTCATTTAGTTTCATTACTAAATTTCTACAATTCTCGCAATTAATATCTTCCCACTTTTGTAATTAAGTTGCACTACTTAAATTACTAATTAGATATTCTCTATCTAACGTTACGTTTCGTAATTAAGTTTCACTACTTAACTTACCAGTTTGATATGTATCGTTAAACACATCATATATCAATCTATTAACACACAGAAGTAGAATATCATTAAGTATATATGTCACACACAATATATACTAAATATCAGTCATTACTATTATGTCCTTTTGACACACGTAAAGGACTCTTGGTTCGGAATGATTCGTCGACCCCAAGTAAGAATTGGTTCGAAATGCTACCTCGACCCCAATTATTTATATACACATATTCTGGCTCGAACTCTTTCATCACACCACCAGTTTGAAGGTTTGGTTCGGCATTTTACAACGACCCCAAACATATGATAACCCAATGTTAGTTCGGAATACTCCATCAACCCTAACATATAATAACCCTACGTTAGTTCGGAATACTTCATCGACCCTAACGTAGTTAATTTAGGTATACATATCTCAAACTAATAGTTCATAAAATTTAGTAGGCACCTGTCAATCGTACTTGTACGTAATATAATATTCTCTTATATTAACCGTATCCATCAATTTATGATTTCTCACTATCGCATTTATTTGAGTATTCATTCAACTCTAAGGGCCCTAGTTACCCCTCACATATAATTTCAGTAGTTATTACTTACCCTACTGGTATATCACTTGAATTGACTTTACCTCACCTCGTAGCTCAATTCCAAATTCCCCGATGCTCTACTCAGTCGGTTTATTCTTGTCGATCCATGATCCAAGTCCTACATCCAATGGCCTTGCCGAACCTCAATAATATACATACTAGTCTTACTTTCATTCCCATATAAGTATAATATAAATCCTAGAATTCCCATTCGTTCCCGAAAATCCAAAGAACCCTTAACCAAGGAAAAATTAGAGAAAAACACCTTAAGTCGATCGATCGACTCCTGGGTTCGATCGATCGACATTCAAGATCGATCGATCTGGGACTGCAGTAGTTCGTCTTCTTCGTTAACTTCTTCTCCCATTAATAAACCACCAAACTTCATTATAGTACACCAAACTTAGACCCAATTATCCTAACGTGTTCCCAGATATACTAGGCCAATTTCTAACGTTTCAAATACATCAAAACTTCAATTCAGTTAACGAAATAGTGGATTAAACTCAAAATTTCTTAAAACCCTGGTTATGGTGTTCTTCCCATATATTCATTCAAAACCCAGATTTATTCCGAAATAATTATCAAATCATCTCTGAATATTTTTCCTCAATATATGTTAAATAATTCTACATGTGATTTCTATCCCAACATGCATAAATATCATTCCTTTCTTTTCAAGATAGTGATTTAACAAAACTATTCAAAAACCCTACACATGGGTATTATAACTTTATAACTTTGTAATAAACAACTTGCCTTGATAGAGGGGTCCTGATTTCGTGGAGTTGATGATGGATTGAGGCTTCTCTTCTTCAATCCTTCCTCCTTTGGCTCCTAGGATGCAAGATCCAAACCCAACCTCTTCAAAAGCATATTTTAAGCCTTGAGAATTATTTTCTCCTTCTCTCTAATGGTCTTGGTGTTTACTTGGGTGTTCTAGTCCAAAATTACCCCGGGACTCAACTAGTACCCCCGGGTATACTATTTTGACTAATTGGACCCTTTCGGACTCATCACTGACCTCTAAATTATCATTTGATTCATTTAAAAATATATTACTCGTTCTCACCCCAAAATGGTCTACACGTGCTAAGTAACTATTTACTACTCGCGCTAAGTAAATAGAAAGAGGAAATATTAATCAATATCTATCTCTCGATTAATACTCCATATTCATAATTATTAATAAATCTCGCTAAATTACTTTTTTGGTGTAATTTAACTTAAATCGTATTTTCTCATTTAACTCTCCAATTTAATTAAATAGAAATACTCAGAAATACGGGGTATTACACTCTCAAACTGGGAGTCCTGTGAGTACACGATCAATTCCCGTGAGTTGCATTAGTCCTATACGAGGTGTTCGTGCTTCTTACAGGGCTGTTTTATGACTGTTTTAGGTTTCCACCCATTGACGGCATGTTTTTAAACCTAAGTCTAATAGTTTGCAAATTTTTGTCATGATCTTAAACTGAGAGTTTTATGAGTATGGGATCAGTTCCTGTGGATTACATTGGTCCAGTGCGAGGTGTTCGTGCCTCTTTGGGGTTGCATTGTGGCTGTTTTATGTTTTCACCATTTGACGGTATGTTTTTCAGCCTATGTCTAACAGTTTGCAAATTTTTGCAAAGCGCTCAGATCGGGAGTCCCGTGAGTATGTGGTATATTTCAACGGGTTACATTGGTCCCGTAAGAGGTGTTCGTGCCCCTTACGAGACCATTTTGTTATTGTTTTATGTTTTCACCATTTGGCGGTATGTTTTTTAGCCTAAGTCTAACAGCTTTCAAATTTTCATCGTCCTCTCAAACCAGGACTCCCGTAAGTACAGGATCAATTTTTACGGATGACATTGGTTCCATACGAGTTGTTCGTGCCTCTTACGAGGCCATTTTGTGGTTGTTTTACATTTTCACCCTTTGACAAAATATTTCTAAGCTTAAGTCTAAAAATTTGCAAATTTATGTCGTGCTCCCAAATCGGGAGTCCCAGAAATATGCGATCGGTTCCTGTAGGTTACATTGGCCCCGTGCGAGGTCCTAGTGCCTCTTACGAGGCCGTTTTGTAGTTTTTTTATATTTTCACCCTTGGATGGCATCTTTTTAACCCTATGTCTAGCCGTTGGCAAATTTTCATCCTGATCTTGAATTAGGAGTCTCATGAGCACGCGTTCGGTTTTGGTAGGTTACATTGGTTTCGTGTGAGGTGTTTGTGCATCTTACGAGGCAATTTTTTAGCTATTTTAGATTTCACCCTTTAACGGCATATTTTTCAAGGTAAGTCTAACAGTTTGAAATTTTTTGTCGTGCTCTCAAATCGAGAGTCCTATGAGTACGCGATCACTTCTTGCGGGTTATATTCATCCCTGTGAGGTGTTCGTGCCTCTTATGAGGCTATTTTGTGGTCGTTTTACGTTTTCACCCTTTGATGACATGTTTTTAAGCCTAAGTCTAACATTTTGCAAATTTTTGTCGTGCTCTCAAATCGTGAGTCTTGTGAGTATGTGGTCGGATCCTGTGAGTAACATTGGTCCCTTGCGAGGTGTTTGTGGCTCTTACGAGGATGTTTTATGGTTGTTTTATGTTTTCACCCTTGGACGATAGGTTTTTAATCCCAAGTCTAACAGTTTCTAAATTTTTGTTGTGATCTCAAATCGGGACTCACGTGTGTACGTGATCAGATTCTACAGGTTACATTTGTCCCATGCGAGGTATTCGTGCCTCTTACGAGGCCATTTTGTGATTGTCTTATGTTTTCACCCTTTGACGGCAAGTTTTTAAGCCTAAGTCTAACCGTTTCAAAATTTTCAGCGTGCTCTAAAATCGAGAGTCCCGTGAGTATGCGATCGATTCCTGTGGGTTACATTGGTACCTTACGAGGTGTTTGTGCCTCTTGTGGGGTTGTTTTGTGGTTATTTTACATTTTAACCCCATCACGTCATGTTTTTAAGCCTAAGTCTAACAATTTATAAATTTTCATCGTGCTCTCCAATTGGGAGTCCCGTGAGTATGCGGTCAGTTCCTTTGGGTTACATTGGTCCTATTCTAAGTGTTTGTGCCTCTTACGGGGTCGTTTTGTGGCTATTTTACATTTTCACCCTTTCATGGCATATTTTTAAGACTAAGTCTAACAGTTTGTAAATTCTCATCGTGATCTCAAAGCGGGAGTCTCGTGAGTACACGATCGGTTTCTATGGATTACATTAGTCCCGTGCGAGGTGTTCGTGCCTCTTACGGGCTATTTTGTGTTTTTTTTCACCCTTTAACGGCATGTTTTTAAGCCTAAGTCTAACAGTCTCAAAATTTTCGTTGTGCTATCCAACCGGGAGTCCCGTGAGTAAGCTGTCAGTTCCTGTGGATTGCATTAGTCTCGTGCGAGATGTTCGTACTTCTTATGGGGTCGTTTTGTGACTTTTTAACGTTTTTACACTTTCATGACATGTTTTTAAGCCTAAGTCTAGTAGTTTGTAAATTCTTGTCGTGCTCTCAAACAGAGAGTTTCATGAGTACGCGATCGGTTTCTATGGTTACGTTGGACCCGTATGAGGTGTTCGTGCCTCTTATGGGGACGTGTTGTGGCTGTTTTACATTGTCACCATTTGACGACATGTTTTTAAGGCTAAGTCTAACAGTTTGCAAATTTTTTTCGTGCTCTCAAATCGGGAGTCTCGTAAGTATGTGGTCGGTTTCTGCGGGTTACATTGGTCCCGTGTGAGGTGGTCATGCTTCTTACGAGGCCATTTTATGGTTGTTTTATTTTTTCACCATTTGACAGCATGTTTTTAAGCCTAATTCTAACAGTTTACAAATTTTCATCCGACTCTCAAATCGGGACTCTCGTGAGTACACGATCGGTTTCTGCGGGTCACATTGGTCTCATGCGAGGTGTTCATGCCTCTTACAAGGCCATTTTGTTATTGTTTTATGTTTTCACCCTTTGATGGAATGTTTTTAAGCCAAAGTCTAATATTTTTCAAATTTATGTCGTGTTCTCAAATCGGGAATACGAAGTGAAATTTATGTGTTACATTGGCCTCGTGCGAGGTGTTAGTGCCGCTTACAAGGCTATTTTATGGTTGTTTTACGTTTTCACCCTTTGCTGGCATGTTTTTAAGCCTAAGTCTAACAATTTACAAATTTTCTTCGTCCTCTCAAACTAGGAGTCCCATGAGTACGCGGTTGGTTACTGCATGTTACATTGGTCTCGTACGAGCTGTTTATGCCTCTTATGGGTCCCTTTTGTGGATGTTTTATGTTTTCACCCTTTGGCAGCATGTTTTTAAGCCTAAGTATAACAGTTTAAAAAATTTCGTCTTGCTCTCAAACCGAGAGTCCTGTGAGTACACGATCAATTCTTATAGGTTTCATTGGTCCCGGCGAGGTATTTGTGCCTCTTACGGGTTCGTTTTGCGAATGTTTTATGTTTTCACCCGTTGACGACATTTTTTAAGCCTAAGTCTAACATTTTGAAAAAAAAATATGCTCTGAAATCGGGAATCTCATAAGTACGCGGTCGGTTCCTATGGGTTACATTAGTCCCTTACGAGGTGTTCGTGTCTCTTACGGCGCCGTTTTGTGGCTTTTTTACATTTTCTCCCTCTGACGGCGTGTTTTTGAGCATAAGTCTAACCGTTTATAAATTTTCATCGTGCTCTCAAACTGGGACTCCCGTGAGTGTGCGTTCAATTTCTGACTGTTACATTGGTCCTGTAAAAGGTGTTTGTTCCTCTTACAGGCCACTTTGTGGTTGCTTTACATTTTCACCCTTTGACGGCATGTTTTTAAGCCCAAGTCTAACAGTTTGCCAATTTTCATCGTGATCTCAAATCAGTACTCTCGTGAGTACGCGATCAGATTTTGCGGGTTACATTGGCCCTGTGCAAGGTGTTCATGCTTCTTACGTGGATATTTTATTGTTGTTTTATGTTTTCAGCCTTTGACGATAAGTTTTTAATCCCAAGTCAAATTGTTTGTAAATTTTCATTATGCTCTAAAACTAGGAGTCCCGTGAGTACGCAATCGATTCCTGCGAGTTACAGTGGTCCCTTACGAGGTTTTCATGCCTCTTATGGGGCCGTTTTGTTATTCTTTTACGTTTTCAACCTTTCACGATATGTTTTTAAGCCTCAGTCTAACAATTTACAAATTTTTATCGTGATCTCAAACTGGGAGTCCCGTGAGTATGTGGTTAGTTCCAGTGGGTCACATTGCTCCCGTTCGAAGTGTCTTGCCTCTTACAGGGTCGTTTTGAGGTTGTTTTACATTTTCACCCTTTGATGATATGTTTTTAAGACTAAGTCTAACAGTTTGTTAACTCTCATCCTACTCTCAAACTAGGAATATTGTGAGTACGCAATTGGTTCCTATGGGTTACATTGGTCCTGTGCAAGGTGTTCCTGCCTTTACGAGGATATTTTGTGGTTGTCTTACATTTTACCCTTTGACGGCATATTTTTAAGCCGAATTCTTACAATTTACAAATTTTCATCATGCTCTCAAATCAGGAGTTCCGTGAGTATTTGATCAGTTCCTATGGGTTCCATTGGTCTCGTGCGAGGTGTTTTTACCTCTTAAAGGGTCGTTCTGTGGCTACTTTAAATTTTCTCCCTTTAACGGCACATTTTTAAGCCTCAATATAATAGTTTGTAAATTTTCATTATCTTCTAAAATTGGGAGTTCTACGAGTACGTGGTTGGTTTCTAAGGGTTAGAATTG
Organism: Sambucus nigra; assembly: GCA_949130495.1. Classification (NCBI taxonomy): domain Eukaryota; kingdom Viridiplantae; phylum Streptophyta; class Magnoliopsida; order Dipsacales; family Adoxaceae; genus Sambucus; species Sambucus nigra. Next base: position 132,493,274 of record OX422219.1, on the reverse strand, counting down.
TCTTGTGCAAAGTGTTCATGCCTTTTATGGGGCCGTTTTGTGGCAATTTTATGTGTTTACGCATTGATGACATATTTTTAAGCCTAAGTCTAACTGTTAGCTAATTTTCATCGTGCTCTCAAACCGTGAGTCCCATGAGCATACGGTCGGTTCTTGTGGGTTAGATTGGTCTCGTCCAAGGTGTTCGTGCCTCTTACGGGGTTATTTTGAGGGTGTTTTACATTTTCACCCTTTGATGCCATGTTTTTAAGCCTAAGTCTAATAGTTTGCAAATTTTTGTCCTACTCTCAAATCGGGAGTCCCGTGAGCACGCGATCGGCTCCTACGGGTTACATTGACTCCGTGCGAGGATTTCGCGCCTCTTATGGGGCCGTTTTATGGTTGTTTTACGTTTTCACCATATGATGGAATATTTTCAAGCGTAAGTCTAACCGTTTGAAAATTTTCATCGTGCTCTCAAATCAAGAGTCTCGTTAGCATGCGGTCGATTCTTGTAGGTTACATTGGTCTCGTGTTTGGTGTTCATGCCATTTTACAGGGCCGTTTTGTGGTATTTTTATGTTTTCACCCTTTGACAACAACTTTTAATCCTAAGTCCAACAATTTGCAAATTTTGGTCGTGCTCTCAAATCGGGAGTCCCATGAGTACGCGGTTGGTTCCTGTGGGTAACATTAGTCCCATGCAAGGTGTTCGTGCCTCTTACGAGGCCATTTTGTGGTTTTTTTACGTTTTAACCCTTTGACGGAATGTTTTTAAGTCAATGTATAACAGTTTGCAAATTTTCCACGTGCTCTCAAACCAGGTGTCCCATGAGTATGCGGTCAGTTCCTACGGGTTACATTGGTCCCATGCGAGGTGTTCGTTCATCTTACAGTTCCATTTTATGGTTGTTTATGTTATCACCCTTTGATGACATGTTTATAAACATATGTCTTATATTTTAAAAAATTTCATCGTGCTCTCAAATCGGGAGACTCGTCAGTATGCTGTCGATTTCGACGGGTTACATTGGTCCCGTGCAAGGTGTTCGTATCTCCTACGGTGTCATTTTGTGGTTGTTTTACATTTTAACCCTTTGACGGCATATTTTTAAGCCTCAATCTAATAGTTTGAAACTTTTCGTTGTGCTCTCAAATTGGGAGTCCCGCGAGTACACGGTTGGTTTTTAAGGGTTACAATGGTCCCGTGTGAGGTTTTCGTGCCTCTTACGGGGCCGTTTTGTGGTTATTTTACATTTTCTTCCCTTGACGGCATACTTTTAAGCCTAAGTGGAACAGTTTGCTAATTTTCATCTTGCTCTCAAACCGGGAGTCCCATGAGTACGCAGTGAGTTTTGCGAGTTACATTAGTCCCGTGCAAGGTGTTCATGCCTCTTACGAGGCTATTTTTTAGCGATTTTACATTTTCATCCTTTGACGACATGTTTTGAAGTCCAAGTATAACAGTTTGCAAATTTTTATGGTGCTCTCAAACCAGGAGTCCCTTAGTACGCAGTTAGTTGCTACGGGTTAAATTTGTCCCATGCTAGGTGTTCATGCCTCTTGCAAGGCGATTTTGTGGTTATTTTACATTTTCACCCTTTGACAGCATGTTTTGAAGGCTAATTCTAACAGTTGGTAACTTTTTGTGTTGCTATCAAATCGGGAGTCCCATGAGTATATGGTCGGTTCCTTTGGATTACATTATTCTCGTGCGAGGTGTTCGCACCTCTTACGGGGTTATTTTGTGACTGTTTTATGTTTTCACCCTTCGATGGCATGTTCTTATTATTGAGTTTAATAGTTTGCAAATTTTCCACGTGCTCTCAAACCGGGAGTCCCGTGAGTATGCGATAAGTTCCTACAGGTTACATTGGTCCCGTGCGAGGCGTTCGTTCCTCTTACGGGGCCATTTTGTGGTTGTTTTACATTATCAACCTTTGACGATATGTTTCTAAGCCTACGTCTTATAGTTTATAAATTTTCATCCTGTTCTTAAATTGAGAATCTCGTGATTATGCTGTCAGTTTCTGTGAGTTACATTGGTCCCGTTCGAGGTGTTCATGCCTCTTACGGGGCCGCTTTGTGGTTGTTTTACGTTTTCTCCCATTAAGGTCATGTTTTTAAGACTAAGTCTAATAATTTGCAAATTTTTGTCGTGCTCTGAAACTAAAATTCCCGTGAGTAAGTAGTCGTATCCTGTAGGTTATATTCGTCTCGTGTGAGGTGTCCACGCCTTTTATGGGGCCATTTTGTGGTTGTTTTACATTTAACCCTTTGACGGCATGCTTTTAAGCCTCTGTCTAACAGTTTGAAAATTTTCGTTATGCTTTCAAACTGAGAGTCCCCAGAGTACACGATCAGTTCCTGTAGGTTGCATTGGTCCCGTACGAGGTGTTCGTGCCTCTTACGAGACCGTTTTGTGGCTATTTTCTATTTTCACTCCAGGACGACATGTTTTATAGCCTAAATCTAAATTTTTGCAAACTTTTGGGTTGTTCTTAAACCGAGAGTCTTTTGAGTATGCGGTCAGTTCCTGAGGGTTACATTGGTCCCTTGTGAGGTGTTCGTGCCTCTAATAGTGCCATTTTGTGGTTATTTTACGTTTTCACCCTTTGACAACATGTTTTTAAGCCCAAGTCTTACAGTTTGAAAATTTTTATCGTGCTCTCAAAATGGGACTCCCGTGAGTACATGATAAATTTTTGTGAGTTACATTAGTCCCGTGCGAGGTTTTCGTACCTCTTATGGGGCCGTTTATTGACTATTTTATATTTTCACCCATTGATGGGATGTTTTTAAGCCTAATTCTAACAGTCTGTAAATTTTCATTATGCTCTCAAATTAGGAGTCCCATGAATACGCAGTTGGTTCCTCCGGGTAACATTGGTCCCCACGAGAGGTGTTTTTGCCACTTATGGTACCGTTTTATGGCTGTTTTTCATTTTCACCCTTCGACAGCATGTTTGTAAGCCTAAGTCTAACAGTTTGCAAATTTCCATCATTCTCTAAAACTAGTAGTCCCATAAGTACGCGATCGATTCCTACAGGTTACATTGGTCCTGTGCGAGGTATCCGTGCCTCTTAAGGGGCCATTTTCTGGTTGTTTTACGTTTTCACCCTTTAAGGGCATATTTTTAAGCCTAATTCTAACAATTTGCAAAAAAAAAAATCATGCTCTCTGTAAAGACATAATTTTATAAATGTCTGGGGTAGAATCTAGAAATTTTTTGTTTTCCCTAGATCACAGTTTGTATGTCTGATACCGCTACATTCGGCACGTCAACACGATCATCCACGACGGCCTTTATCCGAATCCATGCATCCATCATCTTCACACGTGCATCATGCTACATGCAACGTCCCGTTACTCCACTTCGCATTATTGGTACAATGATTCATTTGAGTTGTTTATATTTGCATAAATATTTGGGAATTTTTTACAAAATGTTTTTTCGAAGTCTGATTTCTTTTTATAAAAAGCATAAATTTTTCTAAGTGTATAAGCGGAGTGCCTCGGTCGACGAGCTCGTTCAAACGAGTTCACACTATCATTCGAGCGAGATAAGCATCTCGCGCGATATCGTTCGAACGATATGTGTCCTTCATTCGAGCCAGATGCCTATCTCGTTCGAGCGACGCCGCCGCCTCAATTTTCGTATAAATATCTGGTCACTTTCTACACGATTTTGAAGTCTTTTTCAAACACGATTTTTGCAAAAAATAGCCCAGAAAAAAGACTTCAACTTTTAAGGTTTTGTGCCTTATTTATTCACGTAAACACTCCCATCTATGTATGTGAATTTTTAAACCTTCATGAGGATCATTTTTACTCATTTGGAGTCATTTGTGGAGAAGCCGTTCTCTTCTGCATTGCTACCCACCTGGAGTTCTTACGGGAGATTCCAGCCGAGACATCGAAACTGACGCCTGGGGGTATTTCGTATGTCACTCTTATATTCATTATAATTTGTGTAACCTTTTTTTACAAATTATAGTAAAAATAAAAAGCTTTTGCCCCTTTGGGAGATTTTTCCTCATTTGTGTGTTTCGTTTGTGATTGACTGTTCTTGCATGTTCATATTGATTTCAATCACACCTAGATGAAAGTTTTAGGATTTAATTAGAAAACTGAGTTTAATTAAATAATTTCTTAATTTTAACAGAAGCGCACTCTTCAAATTGGTCTCAGAGCCAATTACACAATTATACCATGTAATTTTCCACAAAATTTTTCTAAGATATTCTGAAAAATTGATTTTAAAAAAAAAAGGGAGTGTTCAATGGAGAAATTATATAATAAAATATCAATTTTTGACGGGATACATTATGCTTACTAGAAAGCCCGCGTGAAATCTTCTTCAAAGGCCATTGATGACAGAGTTTGGATTTTGGTGGACACCTCCCTCCCTCACTATTGATAACGTGACTAATTTAAAATCTCTGACTGCGTGGACTGAAGAAGAATTTAAATGGTCATCTTTTAATTCTAAGGGTTTAAGTGCTATTTCTGGATCCATCGCACCTGACGAGTTCTGACGCATAATGACGTGCACCACGTCAAAAGACGCATGGCATGTTTTACAACTTACCCATGAAGGAACTAATGCTGTGAAAGAGTCTAAACTGCAAAATTTAACAACTCAATTTGAAACAATCACCATGCTTGAGAATGAATGTTTTGATGAATTTTATGTTGGGTTATCTGATATTGTAAACAATAGCTTTAATCTTGGTGAACACATTCCTAATGCTAGAGTTTTTAAAAAGATTCTAAGATCACTACCTAAGCGTTTTAACCCTAAAGTCACTGTGCTGAATTCTATGGGTAATTTAAACAAACTTAAATTAGAGGAACTTGTAGGAGACTTACAAACGTATGAAATTGATATGTTTTCTAAATCTATCAAGCCTAAAGATAAGGGAATTGCACTCAATTCCCAGGATAGAAAGAGTGAAAGGTCGGCAAGAAAGAGAGTTGAGTCATCTAGAAAAAGGACGATAGAAACGTCAGATTCCGAGTGTGACTTTGATTTAGAAAATTTGGCCATGTTTGCTAAAAATTTCAAGAAAATTATCAAATTCAAGAAATATGGAAATTTCAAAGATAAAAAGAATTTTGAGAGAAATAAGAAAAATGAAAAAGATTTTAAAGACCATCCTAAGAAAGACAGTGAGAGATGCTATGAGTGCGACGGTAAGGGTCATAGAGATTTTGAGTGTGCTACCAGGCTAAACAGACTTGCCAAATAAAAAGGCAAAGTTGTCCTTAATGCTAGCCTTAGTGACGACAGTGAGGTCGAGTCGGTGGACTCTGGAGATGAGTCACCGCATGAATGTAACTTCACTGCATTCATGGCTAGTCATGTGAATACTTCTAATGCTCCTCACGACGATGAGGATGCTGCTTCACAGGGACACCTTGACCGTGAGAGCGATGTGAGTGAGGGGGAGGATGATGCAAGTGAGAGCGAGAGTAATTTTCAACGCGCCTACGCTGAGTTATATAATGAGTCATTTAAAACCAAAAAGTGCAACAAAGCGTTAGTTCTTAGGATCACCTCTTTCGAGGAAGATTTAGAAGAAGCGAGAGAGAGATAGAGAGAGAGAGAGAGAGTCCTCCACCTACAATACCTTAAGAGAGAGAGAGAGAGAGAGAGAGAGAGAGAGAGAGTCTGCCTGTGTTGAGAGAGAAAGTTTGATTAGAGATAAAGAGAGACTGTTTGAAGAGAGAGAGAGTTTTTTTGAGAAAGAGAAAGGGGACTTGACTAAATAAGTGGCTAGTCTTATGAGTGAGCTCCATTCCTCCATGGAGACTCGGAAGAAACTTTAAGCCCTTATAGCTCAGCTTACTCATGATCTTGAGAGAGCACAGGAAGTCAAGGTTCAAATTAAGGACAGATCTGGAAAGATGGAAAAGATGATCCTCGGTCCCGCCTTAGGTATTGGTGATAGGAAGGGAATAGGTTTTATGGTGCCTCCACATCCCAAATTGCACCTGGACCAGTTCCTGAGTTTACTACGACCACATATGGCCATCGTCAAAAACCACGAAGGAGAGTTCGACCAAGAAAAGCAAACTAAGGTCCACCTAAGACTGTGTTCTTTTCTACATAATGCAAAAGAAAAGGACACCTTAGGGAGTTTTGCTATAGTTTGGGTCGGACACGACGTACTACTGCTCCACCACATCATACTAATGATTTTTCCAGTCTGAGAGAGCGTGTTGAGTTTTTACCTGCCACATCACAGAGTTTGATGGAGGAATTCTGACGGATGTCTTTACCGTCAGTGAATGCTTCTCTCATCCCGGCTAAAACCAACAACAATAAGGGTATACAAAAGGCTACCACTTTTTGGGTACCCAAGAAAGATAAAAAGTCCCTTGTTGTTCATGTCACTCTCAAAGCACATAATACCTCATAGTGGTATTTTGATAGTGGGTGCTCCAGACATATGATAGGTGATGTCTCATTTTTTACCCACCTAGAGGATTATAAGGAAGGTATAGTCACCTTTGGAGACGGGATAAAGTCTAGCATCGTAGGATGAGGTACAGTAGAGTTACCAGGATTTCCTAAGCTAGAGAATGTTTTATACGTCAAAGGTTTGAAAGAAAAACTTTTCAGCATTACGCTGAGGATAGAAGATAATTGTTATGGGACTGTGCCCACGTCCTCACTTGTCTGCAACAGCGCCACGATCACTCCTATAGATATGTGGCACCAACGTCTAGGTCATGTGAACGTTAGATATTTGACACGTTTAGCTAAAAAGGAACTAGTACGTGGCTTACCATCACTTGGAAAGCCAACTTCCACGGTTTGTGGACCCTGTCAGTTGGGAAAGAAAATCCGTAGCTCCCATAAGAAGTTGCATCCCTTTACTACCTCTCGTGTACTTAAGTTTATTCACATGGATCTTATGGGTTCTACTCTACTGAGAGTCTAGGTGGTAAGAGGTATATCCTCATGACGGTGGATGATTTCTCCAGATATTCGATTGTAGGTTTTCTGAGAGAGAAATCCGATGTTGTAGAGTTTTTAACAACCAAGTGCCTTATCCTGCAAAATCAAGACGGAGTCACTATTAACAGGATACACAGCGACAATGGCGCGAAATTTAAGGAAGCAAAGGTAGATCTTTACCGTGATAGCCTTGGGATCAAACATGAGCTTTCTGCTATGAAGACTCCTCAGAAAAATGGGATTGTTGAGAGAAAGAACAAGATGATTCAGGAAATGGCTAGATCTATGCTTCAAGGTCGTAAAGTTTTCGGAGATTTTGGGCAGAGGCAGTGTATACTGCATGCCACATGGTTAATAGGGTTTACCTATGTCCACACACACTTAAGACGTCTTATGAATTGTGGACTGGAAAGAAACCTAAGCTGGCATATTTTCGTGTCTTTGGGAGTAAATGCTACATCATACGGGATAGAGAGGAATTAGGAATGTTTGACTCCCAGGGCGACGAGCGAATATTTATAGGATATTCAGCAAATAGTAGAGCGTACCAAGTTTTTAACCTGAAGATGTCTAAGGTTATGGAGTCAATCAACGTCACCGTGCAAGATGATGAACCTACAACGTTTATTGATCCTAGCCTTCAGTGCGAGGATGACTTTTCTGGCAGCGATTTACTTATCCCTCACCCACACCCTGTGGACCCTACTCCTCTGTTAGGGGATACACCTTCTTGGGTTTTCAAGAGTAATGACCCTTCCTCTATTGTAGGCGATACCACCTTAGGGGTCAAGACTCATGCTCATCTAGAGAACATTGTTAGTCATTTTTGCTACACGTCCACAGTTGAGCCCAGGAATTATAAAGAAGCACTCAAGGATGAACACTAGATATCTGCCATGCAGGATGAGTTGCTACAGTTTAAAAAGAAAAATGTTTGGGAACTTGTCCCCCGACCTAGTGAGACTAATGTGATAGGTACCAGGTGGACTCTCAAGAATAAAATGGATGAAAATGGTACCATAATCAGAAATAAGTCTAGGTTGGTCGCTCAAGGCTACACACAAATAGAGGGGGTAGACTTTGGGGAGATATTTTCTCCTGTTGCGAGGCTTGAGTCCGTCCGCTTACTACTCGCCATTGGATGTCATCTGCGCTTCAATTTATATCAGATGGATGTTAAGAGTTCCTTTCTAAATGACATTCTACACGAGGAGGTTTATGTGGAACAACTAAAAGGGTTTGAAGACCCTAAGCACCCTGAGCACGTCTACTATCTGAGGAAAGCCTTGTATGGTTTCAAGCAAGCATCCCGTGCTTGGTACGAGAGGCTTACTTCCTATCTCTTAGCTCGTGGCTTCAAGAGAGGGGGAGTTGATATGAGGTTGTTCGTCAGGAGAGATGACGGTGCTATTTTGGTTGCCCATGTCTATGTGGATGACATAGTCTTTGGATCCACGTGCTCCCACCATGCTCACCACTTTGAGGAGGAGATAAAAAGTGAGTTTGAGATGAGCATGGTAGGTGAGCTTACTTTCTTCCTTGGTCTCCAGGTTCGTCAACTAGAGGATGGGATGTTCATCTCCTAATCCAAGTATGCTAGAGACCTAGTAAAGAAATTTAGTTTAGACTCCATTAAGCATGCACGTACACCTATGAGTACTTCTATCAAGCTTAGTAAGGACACTTCAGGCAAGGACGTAGAGCAAACCTTGTATCGGAGTATCATAGGTAGTATTCTCTACTTAACTGCCAGTCGTCCCGACAAAGCCTTTAGTGTTGGAGTCTGTGTGCGATATCAGGCATTCCCGTAAGAGACACACTTAGTCGCTCTAAAATGTTTTATCAAATACGTGAGTGGGACTCTCTCATACGGTATTTGGTATTCCTTTGATACCGATGACCATTTTCCACCTATTCGGATGCAGATTGGACTGTGATGTAGATGGTTATAGGAGCACTTCTGGTGCGTGTTTCTATTTTGGTTCTACTCTTGTCTCCTGGTTGATCAAGAAGCAAAACTCCATCTCTTTGTCCACTGTGGAGGCTGAGTACATCATCGTCGGGAGTCATTGCACGCAACTCTTGTGGATGAAGTAAATGTTAGAGGATTATGGGATTTCACAGGACACCATGACCATTTCCTCTGATAACACTAGCGCGATACACATATCCCATAATTCAGTACAGCATTCGCGCACAAAGCACATCAGTATACGCGAGAACTTTATACGACAGTTAGTTGAGGAGAACGTCGTATCCCTGAATTTCGTACCCACCGTCCGTCAGTTGGTCGATATTTTCAAGAAACCTTTAGATGCCGTTAGATTCGAGAGTCTTAGGAAGTCTTTAGGGATTTGCACAGTTGACTGAGAGGTTGGTCCGTGTCTAGGATAGGATGCATTGTCATTTTCATATCATATGACTCCTATTGCTAGTTTGTATCATGTGTATTATTATTTTTGTTTTTTTATATTTTTTGAAAAATCCAAAAATAATTTCTTTTTGTAAAATTTTTAGAAAAGCACAAAAAAAAATTGTATTTTATTTGCACCTCTTATGGATGAGCATTTAAGATAGCCGAGTCACAAATTTCATTCCATTTATCCATGTGACTGTTTGATAGTGATTTGAGACGCTACATCATTGCATCCATGTGCTTTACATTGTTTGGAGTCTTTTAGATGTGATTAGTGATATCTTTCTACACGTTTGGCTCCTTATCTCTTTTATTGCATACATGAATGGTTTTATTTGATTATTGTACTAGTCTATCACATATTGGCTTGAGTGTTTCCATCTCAATTCTTTCTATATAACGAACCATATGCGATAAAACTTGACAAGATTGGAATACATGTATAAAACAGTTTGGTGAGATTGTGTTTTTTTAAAATGGTGAAGGGCTACGAAAGGTAGTTATCTATCCTTGTGATTAATCCATCGTTAAATCGGAGCTAAAAAATTGAGGAATTTTGTTATCCGGGGTCCAAAGAGGTTAAAAGAGCCCGAGAAAAAATTTAAAGGCAATAAAAAGGAATACTTGCCAAATATGGGCCATTAGGTTTAACCATTAATTCTCCAAAGTTTGAGAATTTAGATCACCTCTATTCAAAATAAAAATTTAAGGGAGTTTGGTTGGAGAATTTAAACCAGTTTGCACTTCCTTGAAAATCCTGAAAAAGAATTATATCGTTTTGGACGTTATTGGTGTGGAAATCATTTTGAGCATTGATTTGTTGATTTGATTGAGTCAATGTCTCATATTTCCATCTTTTTACACCTAAGGAAGATGTTGAGTTCATTCTTTAGGACTATCTGATATTCATCGTGCACATATATCATGTTTGTATGCATTGATTTTCCTATCGAATTTGATCACACCCCTACATTTACATTATCATCGACTTGGTTGTTTTTGTGTTTGTTCATGGGATGATTCTTTGTTGTATATTTTGTATGAAAAATTTTGAAAAATTCAAAAATAGAAAGTTTATTACCATGTGACATTTTCAATATTTATGCTTCTCATATCTGTCTATTTGGGGACATCATAAAAGGGGGAGAATGAATTATGGGGGAGAATTTTGTTGATTTATCAATGATTTTTGTGTAAGCTTAATTGATCTTTGATTTTTGCATATCATTATATTTCAAATTGTCGCGTGTCACGGGTAGCTGCTTTATCTCATGTGTGTAGGTACAAATTTGATATTGATTGGATTGCACACCCTGATGAGAAAAGCTTTGGGAGTTTCTGAAGAGGTGATGATTTGAAGACGTTGAAGTTTGATTGAAGACATGTTATTTAGTATTCTCAGTTTGAGGGTTTAATGGGGATATTATCTTGTATGTCATTTGATTGCATAATTTGAATTTTTTATGTATGTACCGGTATAGACATAGGGGGAGATTTGTAACGACATAATTTTATAAATGTCTGGGGTAGAATCTAGGAATTTTTTATTTTCCCTAGATCACAGTTTGTATGCCTGATACCGCTACATTAAGCACGTCAACACGATCATCCACGACGACCTTTATCCGAATCTATGCATCCATCATCTTCACACGTGCATCATGCTACATGCAACGTTCTGCTCAACCGTTCCCACTACTCCACTTCACATTATTGGTAAAATGATTTATTCGAGTTGTTTATATTTGCATATATATTTGGGAATTTTTTAGAAAATATTTTTTGAAGTCTGATTTATTTTTATCAAAAGCAAAAAATTTCTACGTGTAGAAGTGGGGTGCCTCGGTCTACGAGTTCATTCAAATGAGTTCACATTGTCATTCGAGCGAGATAAGCATCTCACGTGATGTCGTTTGAACGACATGTGTCCTTCGTTCGAGTGAGATGCCTATCTCGTTCGAGCGACGTCGCCGCCTCGATTTTTGATAAATATCTGGTCACTTTCTACAAGTTTTTGAAGTCTTTTTCAGACACGATTTCTACGAAAAATAGCCCAGAAAACATACTTCAACTTTTAAGGTTTTATGCCTTTTTATTCACATAAACACTCCCATCTATGTATGTAAATCGTTAAACCTTCATGAGGATCGATTTTACTCATCTGGAGTAATTTGTGGAGAAGCCATTCTCTTCTTCATTGCTGCCCACCTGGAGTTCTTGCGGGAGATTCCAGTCAAGACATTGAAACCGATGCCTGAGGGTATTTCATATGTCACTCTTATTTTCATTGTAATTCGTGTAACCGTTTTTACAAATTATAGTGAAAATAAAAAGGTTTTGCCCCTTTGGGGGATTTTTCCTCATTTGTGCGTTTCGTTTGTGATTGACTGTTCTTGCATGTTCATATTGATTTCAATCACACCTAGATGCATGTTTTTAGGATTTAATTGAAAAATGAGATTAATTAAATTATTTCTTAATTTGAACAAAAGTGCACTCTTCACTCTCAAATCGGGAGTCCCATAAGTACGCAATCGATTCCTACAGGTTACATTGGTCCTATGCGAGGTGTTCGTGCCTCTTATGGGGCCTTTTTGTGGTTGTTTTACATTTTAACCCTTTGACGACATGTTTTTAAGCCTCAATGTAATAGTTTGTAAATTTTATTCATGCTCTAAAATCAGGAGTTTCGCGAGTACGCGGTCGGTTTCTGAGGGTTACATTGGTCTCGTGCTAGGTGTTCGTGCATTTTACATTGCCATTTTGTGATTATTTTATGTTTTCTCCCTTTGCGGCATGTTCTTATTACTAAGCCTAATCGTTTTCAAATTTTCTTCATGATCTCAAATCGAGAGTCTCAAGATTACGCGATCGGTTCCTTCGGGTTACATTGGTCCCGTGCAAGGTGTTCGTGCCTCCTGCGGTGCCATTTTGTGGTTGTTTAATATTTTCACCCTTCAACGGCATATTTTTAAGCCTCAATCTAATAGTTTGAAACTTTTTGCCGTGCTCTCAAATCAGGAGTCTCGTGAGTACGTGGTTGGTTTTTAAGGGTTACATTGGTCACGTGTGATGTGTTCGTGCCTCTTACCGGGCTGTTTTGTAGTTGTTTTACATTTTCACCCTTAACGGCATATTTTTAAGCCTAAGTGGAACAGTTTGCTAATTTTCATTGTTCTCTCAACATGGGAGTCCAATGAGTAAGCGGTGGGTTCTGCGAGTTACATTGATCCCGTGCAAGGTGTCGTGCTTCTTACGGGGATGTTTTTTTAGCTGTTTCACATTTTCATCCTTTGACGGCATGTTTTTAAGCCCAAGTAGAATAGTTTGCAAATTTTTACGGTGCTCTCAAACCAGGAGTCCCTTAGTAAGCGGTCAGTTGCTACGAGTTACATTTGTCCCGTGCGAGGTGTTCATGCCTCTTGCAAGGCCGTTTTGTGTATGTTTTACATTTTCACCCTTTGACGACGTGTTTTTAAGGCTAAGTCTAATAGTTTGTAACTTTTTGTCTTGCTATTAAATCGGGAGTCCTGTGAGTATGCGATCGGTTCCTGCGAGTTACATTATTCCCGTGCGAGGTGTTCACACCTCTTACGGGGCCATTTTGTGACTGTTTTATGTTTTCACCCTTTGACGACATGTTCTTAAGACTGAGTATAATAGTTTGCAAAATTTTATCGTGCTCTCAAATTAGGAGTCCCGTGAGTACGCGATCGGTTCCTTCGGGTTACATTGGTCCCATGCGAGGTGTTCATTCCTCTTACGGAGCCGTTTTGTGGTTGTTTTACGTTGTCACCCTTTGACGACATGATTTTAACCCTATGTCTTATAGTTTACAAATTTTCAACGTTCTCTCAAACCAGGAGTCTCCTGAGTATGCTGTTGGTTTTAGCGGGTTACATTGGTCCCGTGTGAGTTGTTCGTGCCCTTTACGGGGCCGTTTTTAGCTATTTTACATTTTCACCCTTCATAGGCATGTTTTTAAGCCTAAATCTAACAGTTTGAAAATATTCATCGAGCTCTCAAACCGAGAGTCCCTTGAGTACGCGTTCAGTTCTAACGGGTTACATTGGTCCCATGTGAGGTGTACATGCCTCTTACGGGGCCATTTTGCGGTTGTTTTATGTTTTCACCCCTTGACGATATGTTTTTAAGCCTAAGTATAATATTTTGCATTTTTTTCGTGCACTCAAACCGGGAGTCTTGTGAGTACGTGATCAGTTCTTGCGGGTTATATTGGCCCCTTGTGAGGTGTCTGTGCTCCTAACGGGGCCGTTTTATTGCTATTTCATGTTTTCACCCATTGACGACAGGTTTTTAAGCCCAAGTCTAACAGTTTGCAAATTTTCAAATTGCTCTCAAATTTGGACTCATGTGAGTACGCGATCGGTTTCTACGGGTTACATTGATCTTGTGTGAGGTGTTTGCACCTCTTATGGGAACATTTATTGATGATTTTACGTTTTCACCCTTTGACGGCATGTTTTTAAGCCTATGTCTAACAGTTTACAAATTTTCATCGTGCTCTCAAATTGGGAGTCCCATGAGTACGCGATCGGTTCTTGCGGGTAACGTTGGTTCCACGAGAGGTGTTTATGCCTCTTATGGTACCGTTTTGTTGTTGTTTTATGTTTCACCCTTCGACGATAAGTTTTTAAGCCTAAGTCTAATAGTTTATAAATTTTCATCGTGCTCTCAAACCGGGAGTCCCGACAGTACGCGTCCTGTTCTAGCGGATTACATTGCTCCCATGTGAGATGTTCGTGCCTCTTACGAGGACATTTTGTGGTTGTTTTAAATTTTCACCCTTTGACAGAATATTTTTAAGCCTAATTCCAGTAGTTTAGAAATTTTTGTCATGCTCTGAAATCGGGAGTCTTGTGAGTACGCGATCGATTCTTAGAGGTTACATGGTCCCATGTGTGGTGTTCGTGCCTCTAACGTGGCCATTTTATGATTGTTTTATGTTTTCACCCTACGGCGGCATATTTTTAAGCCTAATTCTAACACTTTGTAAATTTTCATTGTGCTCTCAAATCGAAAGTCGCGTGAGTGCGCGATTGATTCCTGCAGGTTACATTGTCCCATTGCGAGGTGTTCATGCCTCTTACGGGGCCTCTTTTTTTTTATCTATTTTATGTTTTCACCTTTTGACGAAATGTTTTTAAGACCATGTCTAATAATTTGCAAATTTTTATCGCACCCTTAAACTGAGAGTCCCATGAGTACGCGGTTGGTTAGTGCGGGTTACATGGACCCTTGCGAGGTGTCCGTGCTTTTTACGGGGCCGTTTTATGGTTGCTTTCTGTTTTTATCCTTTGACAGTATATTTTTAAGGCTAAGTCTAACAGTTTGCAAACTTTCATTATTCTCTCAAATCGGGAGTCTTGTGAGTACATGGTATGTTGCTGCAGGTCACATTGGTCCCATGCGAGGTGTTCGTGCCTCTTACGGGTCCGTTTCATGGTTATTTTATGTTTTTGCCCTTTGATGGCATGTTTTTAAGCCTAAGTCTAACAATCTGCAAATTTTCTTCGTGCTCTCAAATCGGGAGTCTCGTGAGTACGTGGTTGGTTCTTGCAGGTTACATTGGTATCGTGTGAGGGGTTTATGCCTCTTATGGGGCCGTTTTGTGGATGTTTTACATTTTACTCTTTGACGGCATATTTTTATGCTTAAGTCTAATAGTTTGTAAATGTTTGTCGTGCTTTTAAACTAGGACTCTCGTGAGTACACGGTCGATTCCTTCGAGTTTCATTGGTCCCGTGCGAGGTGTTCGTGCCTTTTACGGTGCCCTTTTTTGTTGTTCTAAGTTTTCATCCTTTAACGGCATGTTTTTTAATCATAAGTCTCACAGTTTGCAAATTTTCAATGTACTCTCAAATCGGGAGTCCCATGTGTACGCTGTCGGTTCTTGTGGATTACAATTCTCTGGTGCGAGGTGTTTGTTCCTCTTATGGGGCCATTTATTGACTGTTTTATATTTTCAACCTTTGACGAGGTATTTTCAAGCCTAAGTCTAACAGTTTTCAAATTTTTGTCGTGCTCTCAAATCAAGAGTCCCATGAGTACATGGTCGGTTCCTGCGGGTAATGTTCGTCTATAGTATCGTTTGTGATTGTTTTATGTTTCACCATTGGATGACATATTCTTAAGCCTAAGTCTAGCCATTTACAAATTTTCATCGTCCTCTCAAATCGGAAGTCCCGTGAGTACGCTGCCAGTTCTTGCGGATTACATTGGTCCCAAGCGAGGTGTTTGTGCCTCTTAGGGAGCCGTTTTGTGGTTGTTTAACATTTTCGTCCTTTGACGGCATATTTTTAAGCCTAATTCTAATAATTTGCAAATTTTCATTGTGCTCTCAAATCGGGAGTCTCGTGAGTACGCAGTTGATTCCAGTAGGTTACATTGGTCCCGTGCGAGGTGTTCGTGCCTCTTACGGGTACATTTTGTAGTTGTTTTATATTTTCACCCTTTGCTGGCATGTTTTTAAGCCTAAGTCTAACAATTTGCAAATTTTTATTGTGCTCTCAAATCGGGAGTCCCATGAGTACGTGGTTGGTTACTGCATGTTACATTGGTATCGTACGAGGTGTTTGTGCCTCGTACGGAACCGTTTTATATATGTTTAATGTTTTCTCCCTTTGACGGTATGTTTTTAAGCCACAATGTAATAGTTTGTAAATTTTCATCGTGCTCTCAAAGCGGGATCCCGCGAGTACGTAGCCTATTTCTAAGGGTTACATTGGTCCCGCGCAAGGTAGTCGTGCCTCTTATAGGGTCGTTTGTAGTTGTTTTATGTTTTCACCCCTTGTCGGCATGTTTTTAAGCCTAAGTTTAAAAGTTTTTTAATTTTCATCGTGCTCTCAAATCGGGAGTTCCATGAGTACGTGGTCGGTTCCTGTGGGTTACATTGGTCCCGTGCAAGGTGTTCGTGCCTTTTACGGGATTGTTTTGTGGTTGTTTTACATTTTCACCCTTTGATGGCATGTTTTTAAGCCTAAGTCTAACAGTTTGCAAATTTTCATGGTACTCTCAAACTAGGAGTCCTAAAAGTACACGATCGGTTCCTATGGGTTACATTGCCCCGTACGAGGTGTTCGTGCCTCATGTGGGGCCGTTGTGTGGTTGTTTTACAACATGCTTTTAAGCCTAAGTCTAATAGTTTGTAAATTTTTGTCAGTCTCTCAAACCGGGTGTCCGGTGAGTATGTGATCGGTTCCTACAGGTTACGTTGGTCTTGTGTGAGGTCTTCGCACCTTCTATGGGGCCATTTTGTGACTGTTTTATGTTTTCACCCTTTAACGGCATGTTCTTAAGACTAATTCTAACAGTTTGCAAATTTTCATCGTTCTCTCAAATCGGGAGTCCCGTGACTACGCGATCGGTTCCTGTGGGTTACATTGGTCACGTGCAAGGTGTTCATGCCTCTTACGGGGCCATATTATATTTTTTTCTTTAATGGCATATTTTTATGCCTAAGTCTAACAGTTTGCAAATTTTATTCGTGCACATAAAAAAAATTGTCTAGTGATATTATTACCACATAAAAAGATATTACTACATCTTCATCAAACGATGAAGTGGCCAAATGATAATAGAGTTTAAATAATTTTTCAACACATTCCCTTCTCCAATGTCGATGTGCACAGGCACATCGACGAAATCGCCATGTATTTTATCAACCATGATCTGACACTCACCCTCCTGTAAAGGCTGACTATGTACTAAAGGTCCCACTTGAGTGGAGATGAGCGTGAAGCCCCTAATGACATTTTTACCGCCCAGGTCCTTCAAATAATACTTATCGCCATAGTCACCATTGGTTGTTAATGGTGATCTAGGACCTATGACATACTGAGGCACTGAAAAGGGGAATGTTGGAGGAGTAATCGATATCTGTGAGGGGAATAGAGAATGAGGAAAATTTTGAGGAGGTAAAGGGAAACTGAGATACATTGGGGGCTGCAGGGGCATACGACTGGTTAAAAGGGACAATATTTGTGAAAATTTCTCAATCATGCTTTCTGATTTATTTCAAAGCCCCATTACATCCCCTTTAGTCCTAAAATTATGTTCATCATTGAACGAGAAACATTTATTAACAAAAGAAATCGCATCCATGATAGGTGGGGTGTGTTTGAATTTTATTTCTGACATATGCGACCCCAAACCTCCCGTCCTCCCTCTTTTACCCTTCCCCAAGGTCTGTACGAGGGAGTCATTGTCAATGTCATTGAACGGGATTTAAGCTGACCGACTACTCATACACTCTATTAATTCAAGATTCTTAGCTAGGTGAGGAAGGAATTTATTATCTTTGTCCCATCTTGCATGCAAGAACTAGTTAGCCCGATTCGGTATCTTTCCTTCATCTGGGATTCTTTTTATCTTGCTCGATGACTCGTTCTTCAAATCTTCAAAAGATTTTGAGCCAAGATGGTGAACATTAGTTTTTTTGGCCCTCTTATGCTTATTTTTCTCCCTTTGCAGCATTTTTGAGTCCTTCGCCTAATTTTCCAAAAAATCATTCCATTGACCGATCGGCATCTCAACGTTCGAAGGGACTTTGTCTTTGAGTGCCAAAATATCGGAGCTTGATGCCCCCTTAGGGAAATGCTTTTGCCTAAGGTTTCTCCGATATGTTCCAATTTGTTCAGCAAACCTTGAAAGAACCTTATTTTTTGAGTTTGCGAAAAAAGAAAATCGCTTGTTGAGTTGCTCGTATATGTCATCTTTAATACCTTGATCTACGAGACTCCAATTATCAGCTCCTCCCACTCCCACATTAATTTTTTCCAAGGACAAACACTGGGATTTAAACTGTTGAATATAATTCTTATCCCTATTGGATTTCTTCTCAACTGACCCGAAAATTTTAGGAGCATTGGGCATGTCTGTTGGATTAATGGGAGTACCTTGCCTACGGCAACTGGGAGTAGTGTTGTGAACTATTGGTGGAGTTAAGTATTGCTCACCAATTGGTGATGATAATTTTCCTTAAGGTGGTGTCCTCTTGTTGGTTAGAGCGTTGTGTCCATCATCGCTCGACGTTATATACAAAAATAATAAAAATCCAATGTGTATATATAATCAGTGCATAATTTCAAATTTCAATATGAAATTATAAGTAATAATTTTTTTTAGCTATATATTATAATATACCTTTTGATGGTAAGACTTTAATAAAAGTTCAATATGTGTGATCTCCATCCAGTAGGAATTTTCTTTTAAAAACCTATGGATTTTTTCATGTGGCCAACTAAGAAGAAGCATATCTATGATAGATGCATAGATGTCAGTGACATGAACTCGAAATCTCATCCTCTTCAGCTTATTATCAAGATTGAGTTTGACGTGTAAATGTCACAAGACATCAAAGTCTTCGTCAATGCTCTTTATACGTAATTGTATCCATAATTGGTGAATTTTTTTCGGCCTTCTATAACAGTGTAAGAAAGATCAGTGCTCTATTGAGATTATGTATGCGAAATATATACTGTATAGCTTCATCCCAGCATTCTTGTAGGGAAAACATAATACAATTGAACAAGTACTCTTGTTGGAGATGAACTCCACAGTTTACAAAGTAGTTAAATTGTTCAATCTTCCTATTCACATACCAATAAATCGAAGCACCCTCTAAATGAGGCTCATTAGTGAGAGGTACGAGTGCGGTCCAATTGCAACCTTTCATACTCTTGTTGCCATTGATTATCACAGTGACTCATCTTTGCTAATAAAAATGAACGAGGGCGTGAATATGTTCCTATAAATAATGGCCATAATGAATCATTAACTAGATAGGTTAGTTTGATTTAGGCTTTGAATAATCACTACCATTCTCTTCACCCACTGCAATTTTAATTTATTAGTTATTATATACGAGGGCGTGAATCCCGTGCATGTTGGATCTCACCATTAATTTATTAGGTTTTGAATACCTATTTTTATATTTTTTTTAAAGAATTGTCACACACACACACACACATAGGTAAACACACAAAAATGCACACACACGCGTAATATATACAATGTGTGTGTATACCTACTTTTGTATTTATTTTAATTTTTACCCCAAAAATTATATATACCTACTTTTCAATTTTTTTTTCTTAAATATCTCTTACACACACACACACACACAATACACACACAGAGTACACAATACACACACACACATACAGACAGGGATGCAGCTAGGATTTGGCATGAGTGGAGGCAAATTTAATGGTGATTTTCGGGGGTTCGAGAACGGGAGCCCCCAAGCCGAATTTTTTGAGGTAATAAGTATTTAACAAATAATTACTAAAATACTTATTTGATCTAATGGAAAAAAGATAAAAATTGATAGAATAAAGATTATTTGTCATTTAAGCCAACAATCCCTAAAATCAATCCGAACATCAACCCTAAAACTAACCCTTACAAACATTAGTCCTAAAATTAATCCCTTATAAACATTAGCCCTAAAATTAATCCCGAATTTAGCATCAATATTAAAGGAGAGGGAGATAAACAAAAAATAATAATTTTATATTTCATCCCCATACTTAAATCAATAATATCCACAAAATTAAAATTGACCCTAGTTTTAAAATAATTTTTTTACACCTAAAACTTATATAAGCATATATATGTATTTTTTTAGAATACATACACATACATACACAATACACACACACACATATACATGTATACAGTATACACATGTACATACACAATACACTCATATACAGTATACACACATAAACATATACACACATGCATACACATACATATACACACATATACACATATACATAGAAATACACACATACACACAGAAATACACATATATATACAAATGCACAAATAACCGAATACAAAATATTAGGGTTTAATGGTTTACCTTTGTAAAATTGCTACAGCGGAAATATTGCGACTTCTCAAATAAAATCCAATTCTAATAATCCCAAATTTTAGTTAACCCCTAAAACATGCATCTAGATGATTTATCAAATAAATAAAGCATGCAGGATAAAACAAACAATTTCAGGAAAAATCCCCCAAAGGGGCAAAACCTTTTTATTTCACTATAATTTGTAATGAACGGTTTACACGAATTATAATGAAATAGGGTGACATACAAAATACCCTCAGGTGTCAGTTTCGATGTCGTTGGCTGGAATCTCCCGCAAGAACTCCAGGTGGTCAACAATGAAGAAGATAACGACTTCTCCACAAATTCGCCGGCTATAACTTTCCCTTTCCAGGAGGGCAGCAATGAAGAAGAGAGTGGCTTCTCCACAAGTATGAACAAAAGCAAAGCAGTGTTCTTGGGTTTCAAAAGGATTCATAAAAGTATGATAATGATGTGTGAATCAAAATATGAGTTTTAGGACTAAAAAATATGAAGACTTTAGCTAATAGAACTCTCAAAATCGTCTCTCCCAGTCTTGAAAAATAACTCCCCCGAAGTTAGCTTTTATAAGGAAACCAAAAAGAATTTTAAGTCGTTAGAACTCTTTCCAGCGTCAGGTACCTCGAATCGTTTCAGCTTGTACCTCGAACCGGTTCGCCCCCCGAACCGGTTCACTGATCGGTTCGTAGAACTTCGCTGGTTTTGGGGCTAAAATCACAGCATTCTCCATAAGGATTTTTCTCCATTTTCAAAGGGCCATAACTCCATCACCGTAGCTCGGATTGAGGTGTTGTTTCTTCCAGTATCTTCGTTGCGTCAAGATCTTTAACTTTCCAGTTGACCGAACCTCCGGACGGTGAGTGTAAAATTACCAAAATTCCCTTAAACTTTCCTATCTTGCCTTCTTTCATTGTTTTGACTTCTCTTGCATACCACTTGCATAAAATCCCAAAAATCATGGAACGTCAAGTCGTTAAGGAAGATGTGGGACACTTGATGGAGATGTTGAATGCTTGATCCTTAGAATTACGATAGAGGCCGTCATGTGAGATCGTGAAGTGACATGCGTTTTGTAGCGGCGTACGACATACACAAATATAAGATATCGACCTTGGGAAAAATGTCCTTACAAATCTCCCCCTATGTCTATGTCGGTACAAAATAAAAAATCCAAATTATTATCATTCAATTGACCTATAGAAATCTACACTCCCATGAACCCAAAACTGGAAAGATACAAATGAATACGTCTTCATCGTTTGTTCTTCAAATCTTCAAAGATCTCAAAGCTTTTCTCATCAGGTTGTGCAATTCAGTTATCATCAATGTAGTACCTACACACATGAGATAAAGCAAATACCAAGTGACGTATTGAGTTTGAAATGAGATAAACATAGATACTAGCACAAAACAAATCTTAAAACTCCCACATAATATGATAATTCTTTCTCCCCCGTTTTATTATGTCCCCAAATAGACAAAAATGAGAAGCATAAATATGGAAAATGTCACAAGGAAAAAAACTTTCTATTTTTGAATTTTTCAAAATTTTTCTCACAAAATATACAACAAGGAATCACACCATGAACAAACACAAAAATAACCAAGTCAATGATAGAGTAAATGTAGGATTGTAATCAAATTCGACAGGAAAATCAATGCATACAAACATGACATATGTGCATGATGAATATCGAATACTCCTAACGAATAAACTTAGCATGTTCCTTATGTGTAAAAAGATGGAAATATGAGACATTGACTCGATCAAATCAACAAATCAAAGCTCAAAATGATTTCCACACCAATAACTTCCAAAATGATTTAATGCTTTTTCAGGACTTTCAAGGAAGTGTAAACCCGTTTAAATTCTCCAACCAAACTCCCTCAGATTTATATTTTGAATAGAGGTGATCTAAATTCTCAAACATTGGAGAATTGCTGGTGAAACCTAAATGGCCCATATTTTCCATGTATTGCTTTTTACTGCCTTTAATTTTTTTTTGTCTCTTTTAACCTCTTTGGATCCCGGATAATAAAATTCCTCAATTTTTTAGGTCCGATTTAACGGTGGTTTAATCGCAAAGGATAGATAATTACCTTTCGTAGCCCTTCACCGTTTAAAAACACAATCTCACCAAACGGTTTTTTTTACATGCATTCCAATCTGGTCAAGTTTTATCGCATATGGTTCGTTGTATACACAGAATTGAGATGAAAACACTCAAGCCACTATGTGACAGACAAGTACAATAATCAAATAAAACCGTGCATGTGTGCAATAAAGGAGATAGGAGTCAAACATGTAGAAAGATCTCACTAATCACATCTCAAAGACTCAAAACAATGTAAAGCACATGGATGCAATGATGTAGCATCTCAAATCACTATCAAACAGTCACATGGATAAATGGAATGAAATTTCTAACTTGGCTATCTTAAATGCTTATCCATAAAAGGTGCAAATAAAATACAAAAATCTTTTTGTGCTTTTCTAAAATTTTTATAAAAAGAAAATCTTTTTGTATTTTTCGATAAGACTCAGATAAGTAACAACAACTAGACATACGTCATAACACTAGCAAAATATAACACGTGATGCAAATACCAGAGTATGACAAATCGCCAACGCAATCAACCAAAAGATTTCACATGGGGTGAATCACGTGCAAGTAAACGAGAGTTGTGAACAAAAAGATCATATGCCTCTAAATCCGATTTTCTAACCCAAATTGATTTGTAACGACACGTGGGGGTTTGGGGAATCGAATTTATTATTTTATTAACCTTCCTAGGTCCATTTAAAAGCTTGTAACAAAAGCGCCTAAGATGACCTTGCCTACCGCAATGTGTGCAAGTGTAAATCGGGCGGTGTGTGTTACCTAAAGGTGGTCCTCTCCTCAAATTTCTTGTTTGTTCTCTCCGAATTTGCCTAGGTGGCACTCTCCTAATGATCCTAGGAGGTTCTCTCACGATGTTCCTAGGGGGATCTTTCCTAACAAACTTAGGTGCCTCTTTCTTAACAATCCTAGGAGTCTCTCTCACACGTGTGGGAATGGGTGAAATATATTTTTCAAGAACAATCCCACCCCTATCCGTTTTGATCTCGAGTGTGCCTAAAATCTTATCAAGTTTTTCAGATCTAGACTCCAAATAAAATTTCACCTTACTTGAATCTTTCAATTTCACCTCAAGTTCACCTATCCTAGATTCAAGCACACGCCTATAATCCTCAAACCTTAAAAGCTCCTTTTTCATAGTCTCCATCAACCCTCTAAGACTATCTCTCTCACCCTCGACGTACTCAATCTTCTCTTTCAAAATTTTCTCATGTTCCCTATGTTCTTTAACTAAAAAATCATTATTTTTTAAGGCAAAATCTTTCAATTGAACTTTAAATTTCAAATTTTCTTTCTTCGTTTTCAAAGATTCAGCATAAAGTTCATTGAAAGCAGTTTGGAAGTTACACTCATCTACACTTTCATCCTCACTCCCATCACCCTCACTAATCACATGGGTGTGAAGCTCTCGCCTAGAAGCATAAAAAACTTCTTCTTCCGAATCACTATCACTAAGGGTAGAAACACGAGAAACCGGTTTATTCAATTTTTTTCTTTAAATTTGTGGTACACTCATCTAACGTGTGACCAACACCCTCACAACAAGGACACCTCTCATATTCGTTTTCAACAGAAAATTTAAAACAAGATTTCGTGTGAATTTTCCAATTTATTTTTTCAAAAATTTGACACCGAAGATCATCAAAACCACCAAAAGCCATTTTTGTGAAAAATCAGGATCAAAACACAATAACTTAGTGTAACGGGCTCTGATATCAATTTGTAAACCTGATTAGACAAATTGTATTAGAAAGTAAATCCTCTAAAAATCAGGATCACGTGATAAATTAGCGTAACCCGCTCTGATACCAATTTGTAAAATCGCTACAGCGGAAATATTGCGACTTCTCAAATAAAATCCAATTCTAATAATCCCAAATTTTAGTTAAACCCTAAAACATGAATCTAGATGATTTATCAAATAAAATAAAACATGAAGGATAAAACAAATAATTTCAGAAACAATTCCCCAAAGGGGCAAAACCTTTTTATTTCACTATAGTTTGTAAAGAACGGTTTGTACGGATTATAATGAAATAGGGTGACATACGAAATACCCTCAGGTGTCGATTTCGATGTCGTCGGCTGGAATCTCCTACAAGAACTCTAGGTGGTCAGCAATAAAGAAGAGAACGACTTCTCCACAAATTCGTTGGCTGGAACTTTCCCTTTCCAGGAGGGCAGTAATGAAGAAGAGGGCGGCTTCTCCACAATTATGAACAAAAACAAAGCAGTGTTATTGGGTTTTAAAAGGATTCACAAAAGTATGAGAATGATGTGTGAATCAAAACATGATTTTTGGGACTCAAAAATATGAAGACTTGAGCTAATAGAACTCTCAAAATCGTCTCTCCAAGTCTTGAAAAATAACTCCCCCGAAGTTAGCTTTTATAAGGAAACCAAAAAGAATTTTAAGTCATTAGGACTCTTGCCAGCGTCAGGTGCCCCGAACCGGTTCAGCTTGTACCTCGAATCGGTTCACCCCCCGAACCAGTTCACTGATCGGTTCACAGAACTCCGCTGGTTTTGGGGCTAAAATCACAACATTCTCCATAAGGATTTTTCTCCATTTTCAAAGGTCCATAACTCCTTCACCGTAGCTCGAATTAAGGTGTCGTTTCTTCCAGTATCTTCTTAGCGTTGATCTCTTCAACTTTCCTGTTGAACGAACCTCCGGACGGTGAATGTAAAATTATCAAAATGCCCTTTAACTTTCCTATCTTGCCTTCTTTCATTATTTTGACTTCTCTTGCGTACCACTTATATAAAATCCCTAAAATCATGGAACGTGAAGTCGTTGAGGCAGATGTGGGGAACTTGATGGAGATATTGAATGCTTGATCCCTAGAATTCAGATAGAAGCCGGCATGTGAGATCGTGAAGTGACGTGCCTTTTATAGCGACGTACGACATACACAAATGTAAGATATCGGACTTGAGAAAAATGTCCTTACAACCTTTGAGATTGAGAGAGAGCTTGAGTGAAAAACTTGAGATTGGAAATAAATGGGAGCCGAAATCACCTAAGAGAGGGAATGATTGAAGGATTTGGAAACTTTCTAGTGAAAATGAAAATTGATTTGGGTTTTTAATATAAAGACACTGGTCACGACCCTCAACCGTGACCACATGCCATGACCCCTTTAAAATTTAACACGTCAGTCTTAAAACAAGACGGTGGTCACGACCCAAAGCCGTGACTCCTGAAATGGGATGGCCACGGCCCCAATCTGTGATAAATTTTTAATGTGTATTTTATTTTTTGGTCAGGTACTTGGACGGTGACCCCATCTGCGATCACACTTAAAGGGAACTTTGGCGTGAATTTGGTTCCATAATGGTCATGCACGTGTCACGACTATTGTTTATGACCCATATTGGTCACGTACTTGGGGCCTAATCACCTTCAGGAGTATCAATGACCATACTAGATCATGGACTTGGTCACTCCAACTTTGGATATGTTCATGTCTTTAGGCCGTGACCCCCAGACCGTGATCATTTGCAAGATTTGGTGTAGTGGGATATTCATGTGTACATGAGTATTTTAACCCATTGACAGTTTACATCATTTGTAGCAGGGAAATGGGTGGCTTGGGTAGGCAGTTTATTCTTGCAGGATTTATTGAGACAAAGATAATTTATCTTATAACTCATGGTTATTTATAACCCCATGAATTGAAGATGATAACATGATTTCCAATGGACAACTCAAATATACCTCAGATATGTTCCATAACATTTACTTCTCATCACTCATTTTTGAGTTCATGCATCAAGGTTGTTTAGATATGACTCAGGATGCTTTGATATTTGTCTATAATGTCACCAGTTACTTATATTCTCTAGGTGTTCTTCATATTGGATTTGATCCGTCTGTATCCATTCTAGATACAATCATGACTGTTAGTGTTTCACGTTTTGAGGGATAGACTTCCTGATGGATTACCAAACCTTCCATTGACCTTGATGTTGAGGATATAAGGCATAACCATGATTTCTTACTGGTCCCAACTCTAGTTTTGGTTTCTCCTTTCCCGAAAGATCATTGATCCTCTATAAAGTACCTTAATGCTTAGTTTTCCTACATGCATGATGAGTTTTCTCATTTGGATGTGAATATGAACTTTATGATTGAGCATTTAGTTTATCGCTTCATATAGCTTGACATGAATACTTAGAATATGTATACACAAATTTCAGTAATCGTGCATCATGGCATTTATTTTTTCGGCTCATCTAGGTCTGTTTCGGCACCTATTCCTACTCCACTAGAGGTTGATGAGGATGATGAAGATGCTGAGGCTATTGATGTTGATGACCATGAGGATGATGATATGTTGCCTAATATTTGATGATGACCTTAAGGATGAATAGTCTTAGACACAGAAGATAGGGAGTGCTATGCAATTTATATCATTCTCCACATTGAAGCTAAATAAAAATGATAGTAAATAAAAATCATCCATGACATAATAATAATAATAATAATAATAATAATAATAATAATAATAATAATAATAATAATAATAATAATAATAATAACAACAACAACAACAACAACAACAACAACAACAACAACAACAAGACCAACAATACTACTATTACTACTACTACTACTACTACTACTACTACTAATAATAATAATAATAATAATAATAATAATAATAATAATAATAATAATAATAATAATAATAATAATAATAATAATAATAAAGGACAACAATATAAATAATTAAGTTGTGATAAAATAAAACTCTCCAGTAAAACATAATCAATCACTACAACAAATCTCCAACATACAATAGTCTCAAACTGAAATGTAAACGAACTATAACAACTTTGATTCATAAATAAACTCTTGAATATAAGTACTAGAATGCCAACTAAATGGAAATAACAACTCGTATAAGTAAGGATGATGAACTAGGTCTCCAACCACCACAACTCTGAAGGCATAGTTATGCTGCTCCTATATAACAATAAATACAACTGGGGGAAAACAGTTTAATAAATTTAGGTCAGAGACCAAAAGTTGCAAGAAATATTTATATTACTTAAAAATATTAAATGTGACCCATTTAAATCCCAAGTTGTCTCTTGTCGACACTCATACAAACCATACCTTAACTCTCTTCTAACTTAATATAGTTCTAACTAACTATACCCATACATACCTAGCTGCACTAAGGTTATATTTCCATATAACTAAAACATGAAGTAAAACCAATGGTCCTAGTGCCCCCAACATCTTTCAAGTCCCATCATTACTAGTCCCATTGTGGGGACATCTCATAGATGAAATGCAAACAAGGACCCCCCCCCCCCCCCCTTAACCCCTCGATACACTTATATTTACCTTAGTTGGTCATTAAGATCTGATGGCGTGAGACTCATCATCTACAATATTATTATCAATATTAACCAAATAATTATACCCCATAAGTCTTAAATATCTCATACACAATAGCTTTTAACTCCTGACTGAACTAGACACCGTGTGAGGGATGCCTCATAAGTGAAATCCAAATAAGGACCCCCAAATATAATTCTTTATAGTCAAATCGTTAATTTGAGTCAATGGTAAGATACACCCTCAATAGATACTAAGAATCTCAATCGTCATATCATTACCGATATAATATATCACTAGTCTGGCTCATGTGTCCTCCAAATAACCATAAATCACTAACCTAACTTCTATTTTCATATTAATTACGAAAGAGACACAACCGAGCCCATAACTATCCTATACCATAAGGTATACAATCCAATACACATATATTATGTTACCTTGGATTAATCAACCAACCATGGAATGATACAACAGACAATATTTACCCAACTAATATTATTATATCATTTTTATGAAAAACTAAACCATAACTGTCATATAGTCAACTGATAACCCATCTAAGGCCCCACCTACCATACAAAGGAGTAAAACTACTCTAATTAAATCCATGATTAATAATATATTATAATCATGTATTTCTAATCTTTATTCATTCATTACGATTAACCCCTTTTAGATGTATTTTAACAATATTTCTTCTTATGTACACCTTCTAAATTACGTTTAACATTTACAAATTTAGTCTCATAATAATAACCAAGTCTCATATATACATATACTAATACACAAATAAATATTTAAAAAGTGCATAACCATCGAATCACACAATTCCCTATTTTAAACCACTCGTGAACCCAATATATAGGCCTTTAATATTATTATTAATGTTTTACACTAACGGACTATAAAAATACATATATATACACACACGTGACTAAACTTGTAGTCTAATAGTTATATCACAATATCTTCATAAAAAACTGTAAGCCAATGGATGTGGTAATCCACCCCAATATAAATAATCTCATTTGAACTAAATACACTTCAACCTTGTGATCTCACCGAGTAACCAACCAAACAATGTACAAAACAAAACTATACATAATATAATGCACACATATAATATAAGATAACAATATTATACCCAATACCTGTCTGAATCCCCAAAGTGGATTATACTAATAACGATAGGTTGAAAATACCTCAACTATATATATAATACCCTAGAATTTCCCATATCATGTTTACACATTAATAATAATAATTTATAAATATAATATTAAATAAAATCACTTTTAAAAAATATGCTTAATAACTTCATCAATTTTACACAAGAAAAATAAATTTAAAACTTCAAAAAAGAAAAGATACCAATTTTTTTTTAAACCTATAGGACTGGATCGATCCGCACCCCTTCCGGATCGATTCGCCATTTGGATCAATCCAAGATTCAATCGAGTTTCTCCGTCAGATCTATGAGGTTGAGTTTGTCCCAAGGTACATCAATGGCGGTTGTGAAACCCCAAAAAATCATCATATAACCTCTAAATAACAACCAAATCCTTCATCCACATATATAAGTCCCTGATTATTTGTTATTATAAGTTTTGTTCAATATTTAGCATGATTCTAACACAATTAAGGGTTCAAATTAGTATACTATTGTTCTAAATCCAACTTCATGTTATTCATTTAAATTTACATTCCAACCTTGATTATATATTTGTCACCACAAATAAATACCAGCAAATTATAGCAACTGCTACTAGTAATGAGTTCTAATCATAAGAGCAAATATATAAGCAACGATTAATAGATATTTCAAAATAACTTTATTAAAACCATATTTTTTTCATATTAAATTCATATTTACATCGTTAGTCCAATTTAATCTGTATCATCCCAATAAAAAAACATGATTATTAATCAGATTTATGCTCAATAATAAGATTTCCATCCTAAAACATTTCCTTACCCAATTGATTCAATTTCAACGATGAAAGCATAAATAGTTTACACTAATACGATAAGCAAGATAATATTTCTTTCCCTTAAAGAAGCTTGATATTTTCTTAAACCCTTTTGTGTGTTTTTCCTCAGCTTCCAAAGTTACTCTCCGTTTGTAGGTTTTAATCTTATGATGTATTATAATGTGTAGTGAGGGTTAATAACCTACTTATAACCTTAATACCTCAGATCAATTATGGTCTAACTTTCAGATACCGAAATAAGCCCAAAGCACTAATATATTACTCATAAAACTTAGTCCAAAGGTGTATCTTCCCCTTAGGCCCAATTTACTACACTAAAAATACATTTTTGGGTCTTTGTACTCCCCTAGAGTGCAGTCTAACGAAGCCAACCCGCAACATCAAATTAACTACAATAGTATTAATATAATTTACGAGTCGTTCACACATTATTTTAAATTTCAGTTAATAATCCAAAATAATGTTCAACCAAGTAAATAGTAATTAATAATTAAATAATCATTTATTTGATTTCCAAAAATACGGGGTATTACAATTTTATTTTTATCGTTAATGCTTCTTATTGTATTTTGAACTATTTTTATTTGAGTAAATTTGGGATATTATGTACTTGATTTTCACCAATTCTATTTGTTTTGGAGTTTATTTTTTATTGATACATTTGATGGTTTGTATGCATATTCAGCCTCCATTATTGATTTTTTCATAAAGCTTGGTTCTATTAATTCATCTATGTTATTTATTTATATTAGTGATATCTTTTAGTTAGAATTTTAAATATAATCTTGTTGCACTTGTTCAAATTATTGGATATATCTTGTTCAACTAGTTTTTGTTGGATATTCACTTTCTATAAATCACCCTTTGTCATATTGACGTGTTTACTTGATGCTATAGACTTTGTTAAGACATTATGCTCATATTAATGATGATTTACATGTTTTACCTTCATTTTAGCATTGGTTTATCACAAGGTTATCAACGTTTTTCCTTGATAGTTACGTGCCAAAAGGGGGAGAAACGTCTAAGATATGGAATATACGTCTTGACTCCATTAGGGAGCATTGCCTTTTTAAAGGGATAAACATCCAAAACGTTGGAGACTTTTGATGAAAGGGGAGTATTTTTTTCATATGTTGGTTGAGATTAATATGATTTAGAAGAATTCTACATTTCATATGTTTTCATGATAATTCTCATCTTTATTGTTCATATTGATTTCTTATTAGGGGATTACTAAAGTCGGGGGTGTTTGTCATTGTGTATGGCATGAGTGCTTGATATTTTGGTCGTGTTTCATGTATTTCAGTTATTATCATGAAATTGTTGCTTAATCTCATATTTCATAATGGAATTGTTAATTGTTGGTTGTCTTATGAATTTCATACGTATTGTAGCATTCTACTCTCATTATATGGCTGGTGTAAGATGAGTTTGGTTGTCTTAATCGATATTTTTTTAGGTTTTTCCAAGGAATAGAAAAAAGGGAGATTCAAAATGTAAATATTTATTAATATAGTTTAGTTTTTTATTTCTGTGCCAAAGAATTTGAGTCTTACACAAAATCGAGCCAAAAAGCTTGATTCATAGTTAAACCATAGATGAAGAAAGTCTTATTTATTAAAATCTATTGACAATGAAATTGAAGATTATATGGCTTCTCTGCGCCAAAGCTTCTTTAGGCTAATATGCACACATTCCCATCTACATCTTTTGTGAAAATTATTTTTGTATTGGTTAAGTGAATTTTTTTCTAAAAATCATTAATTGGTATGCTTCTTTAGGTGAATTTGAGATTCTTCCTATAAGCATGGCACGGTTGAATTTTGTACTTGTGTGCATGGTAGCATGGTCTAGGGAAATGAGATATTATGCTGAAAAATGTTTGCACAATTGAAAAGGCTTACCATGTACATGACATGCACATTTGTAGCTTATTGACCTTTCCACCTAAAAGTGAGCACACTATCGAAAAACATTACTGCATGAAGGACTGTCACATGTTTAATGTGACCTTGGCCAATGTACAAAATCATGCACAGTGTGGAATTTTTAATCATTCACAAGACATTGCCATTTTTTCAAAAAATTCTATAAATAGGACATTTTCTACCTCATTTTGGGAGATTAGTTTCCTTTGTACTTCCCACACATGGAGAGAGAATTTTCACGGCAAGTCATCATAGAAATAATTTTGAATTATCAATTTCACTTTATCTACACAATTTTGGGAGAAAGACTTGATTTCATCCACGATTCATGATTTATGAGATTTGAGAATGACATGAGTTTAGAAAATATTTCCTAGATTCAATTTTAATTGATTCATATATGAATTTAAAGATCTACACTCCCGATCCAAAATGAGATGTTTGATCTATTATGGAGTTTAATCATTGTGTAACCAAGGGATAGAGAATGTGAATTCCATATTCACTTGACGTAGCATTGAGCGAATCACTCTTGTAAGGACACAAATTTCCAATTGAGTCCATATATAGTTTTGGATCAATTCCGGACAAAAACATTTATTCATAGGATAGTATTTAATTGTAATATTCTCAAACCTATGAAGTGTTTGTTGAAGCCGTAGCGGCCAAGAGTATAAAGCTTCATCAGCATGCCGGTTTGCGTGCCTCATTTCTACGTCATCAACCA
Organism: Sambucus nigra; assembly: GCA_949130495.1. Lineage (NCBI taxonomy): Eukaryota > Viridiplantae > Streptophyta > Magnoliopsida > Dipsacales > Adoxaceae > Sambucus > Sambucus nigra. The sequence goes on along the minus strand of OX422219.1, from coordinate 132,460,883 downwards.
TAGTTCCATGCTCCCAAGGTATGAATGCAATTATATATATATAGGAGCTTGGAACAAAGTTTATTGGGTGTTAGGTTCTGTAAAAACTGTGTTTTAATTTTCAGAAAGAATTAAATAAAACTTTAAAATAAGTTTATAAAGTTTTCTGGGCTAAAATCGAATTTTCCAAACTTTTTGGTTTTTCGTTCGATAGAGTCGTTCGAACGAGATTGTCGTTCGAACGAAAATGTCGTTCGAACGAACCTGCCAACGAGTTACCATATTAGGCCACTGACATGTCGTTCGAATGAACCTTCTGTTCGAACGAGATATCCAACGAGATTCTAACGAGTTCAATCTGGAACGTCGTTAGAAGTCTCGTTCGAACGAGATTTCGTTCGAACGAGATTTCGTTCGAACGACATGCCAGTGGGGAACAGTTTTTGGCAGTTTTTTGGCAGTTTTCCACCCACTTCCCCACTTGGTTTTTAACCAACTTTTTCAGTCTTTAATATGTGCGGGAATAACATTTTCCACTTTAACTTTTCCATTCCATTTTCATCTCTTAGAGAGAGTTTGAGAGCAAATTGTTTTGAGGAAAATGTTCATGTTTTGAGTGAGATTTTTAGAGAAAAATTTCCATCACTCTAGTGTTTACACCCAATTGAGTTTATTCCAAGTTCTTATATACTTATCAATTGCTTGGAGTTTGGCACCGGTTTTCGCTACACCGAATTGACAGAGAAGTTTTGGGTTTTGCTTCTACCTCCCACAAAGAAAGAAGAAGTGTTTTTAATGCGATTCTACCCACTTGGAGAAAGGCTCAATGTACGGGTGACGGTGACCATATAAAGTCCCATCGGTGGATTCCGAGACCGCGGTGGTGTTCCAAGGTTATTCGCTAGGAAGAGGTTTCTACAAGAAGAAGCGTCGAGGCTTGAGAGGGATCGAGTCGTGCGTTGTAAGTCTATCTGTCTTTTACTTGTAATTCCGTATCTAGTGGATTTGTGGCTAGGGCCGTCCGAGGTTTTTTCCCATCTTGGGTTTTTCCTCGTATATCGCGGCATAGTGTGATTGGTTTATTTTATCTTGTATAATAACGTAGAACGCATTCTTAGAATAATTCAAGATAAAATTCGGTTTAAATCATCACACTCTATTTAAAGAAGCGTGGGACTTATATTAAATATTGGGTAAAGTTGTTTAATTCAAGTCATTTGCTAAAACTTGGTTTCGCCTAATTTGCTAATATTGTTAAATATGACTTAGGCAAATTCTAGGGCTTGGATTAATGACTTGGTTTAAGTGAATATATTAATTGATCAATTTTATTGAACCATCATCTTCGCTTTCGCATTTATATAAAGGAAATTATAACTTTGTGTTTAATTGAGAAAATTAAACTCACCAAAATGTCGTCCGAACCAATCTGCCAACGAGTTCCCATATTAGGCCACTGACATGTCGTTCGATATGTCGTTCGAACGAACCTTCTGTTCGAACGAGATATCCAACGAGATTCTAACGAGTTCAATCTGGAACGTCGTTAGAAGTCTCGTTCGAACGAGATTTCGTTCGAACGAGATTTCGTTCGAACGAGATGCCAGGCGAAAACAGTTTTTGGCAGTTTTTTGGCAGTTTTGCACCCACTTGGTTTTTAATCAACTTTTTCAGTCTTTAATATGTGCGGGAATAAAATTTTCCACTTTAACGTTTCCATTCCATTTTCATCTCTTAGAGAGAGTTTGAGAGCAAATTGTTATAAGGAAAATGTTTATGTTTTGAGTGAGATTTTTAGAGAAAAATTTCCATCACTCTAGTGTTTACACCCAATTGAGTTTATTCCAAGTTCTTATATACTTATCAATTGCTTGGAGTTTGGCACCGATTTTCGCTACACCGAATTGAAAGAGAAGTTTCGGGTTTTTCTTCTACCTCCCACAAAGAAAGAAGAAGTGTTTTTAATGCGATTCTACCCACTTGGAGAAAGGCTACATGTACGGGTGACGGTGACCATATAAAGTCCCATCGGTGGATTCCGAGACCGCGGTGGTGTTCCAAGGTTATTCGCTAGGAAGAGGTTTCTACAAGAAGAAGCGTCGAGGCTTGAGAGGGATCGAGTCGTGCATTGTAAGTCTATCTGTCTTGTACTTGTAATTCCGTATCTAGTGGATTTGTGGCTAGGGCCATCCGAGGTTGTTTCCCGTCTTGGGTTTTTCCTCATACATCGCGGCGTAGTGTGATTGGTTTATTTTATCTTGCATAATAACGTAGAACGCACGCTTAGAATAATTCAAGATAAAATTCGGTTTAAATCATCACACTCACTTTAAAGAAGCGTGGGACTTATATTAAATATTGGGTAAAGTTGTTTAATTCAAGTCATTTGCTAAAACTTGGTTTCGCCTAATTTGCTAATATTGTTAAATATGACTTAGGCAAATTCTAGGACTTGGATTAATGACTTGGTTTAAGTGAATATATTAATTGATCAATTTTATTGAACCATCATCTTCGCTTCCGCATTTATATACAAGGAAATTATAACTTTGTGTTTAATTGAGAAAATTAAACTCACCAAAATGTCGTTCGAACGAACCTGCCAATGAGTTCCCATATTAGGCCACTGACATGTCGTTCGATATGTCGTTCAAACGAACCTTCTGTTCGAACGAGATATCCAACGATATTCTAACGAGTTCAATCTGGAACGTCATTAGAAGTCTCGTTCGAACGAGATTTCGTTCGAACGAAATGTCGTTCGAATGAGATACCAGGCGGGAACAGTTTTTGGCAGTTTTTTGGCAGTTTTGCACCCACTTCCCCACTTGGTTTTCAACCAACTTTTTCAGTCTTTAATATGTGCGGGAATAACATTTTCCACTTTAACTTTTCCATTCCATTTTCATCTCTTAGAGGGAGTTTGAGCGCAAAAATTTTTTAAGGAAAATGTTCATGTTTTGAGTGAGATTTTTAGAGAAAAATTTCCATCACTCTAGTGTTTGCACCCAATTGAGTTTATTCCAAGTTCTAATATACTTATCAATTGCTTGGAGTTTGGCACCGGTTTTCGCTACACCGAATTGAAAGAGAAGTTTCGAGTTTTGCTTCTACCTCCCACAAAGAAAGAAGAAGTGTTTTCAATGCGATTCTACCCACTTGGAGAAAGGCTCCATGTACGGGTGACGGTGAGCATATAAAGTCCCATCGGTGGATTTCGAGACCGCGGTGGTGTTCCAAGGTTATTCGCTAGGAAGAGGTTTCTACAAGAAGAAGCGTCGAGGCTTGAGAGGGATCGAGTCGTGCGTTGTAAGTCTATCTGTCTTGTACTTTTAATTCCGTATCTAGTGGATTTGTGGCTAGGGCCGTCCGAGGTTGTTTCCCGTCTTGGGTTTTTCCTCGTACATCGCGGCGTAGTGTGATTGGTTTATTTTATCTTGCATAATAACGTAGAACGCATGCTTAGAATAATTCAAGATAAAATTCGGTTTAAATCATCACACTCACTTTAAAGAAGCGTGGGACTTATATTAAATATTGGCTAAAGTTGTTTAATTCAAGTCATTTGCTAAAACTTGGTTTCGCCTAATTTGCTAATATTGTTAAATATGACTTAGGCAAATTCTAGGACTTGGATTAATGAATTGGTTTAAGTGAATATATTAATTGATCAATTTTATTGAACCATCATCTTCGCTTCCGCATTTATATACAAGGAAATTATAACTTTGTGTTTAATTGAGAAAATTAAACTCACCAAAATGTCGTTCGAATGAACCTGCCAACGAGTTCCCATATTAGGCCACTGACATGTCGTTCGATATGTCGTTCGAACGAACCTTCTGTTCGAACGAGATATCCAACGATATTCTAACGAGTTCAATCTGGAACGTCGTTAGAAGTCTCGTTCGAACGAGATTTCGTTCGAACGAAATGTCGTTCGAACGAGATGCCAGGCGGGAACAGTTTTTGGCAGTTTTTTGGCAGTTTTGCACCCACTTCCCCACTTGGTTTTTAACCAACTTTTTCAGTCTTTAATATGTGCGGGAATAAATTTTCCACTTTAACTTTTCCATTCCATTTTCATCTCTTAGAGAGAGTTTGAGAGAAAATTGTTTTAAGGAAAATGTTCATGTTTTGAGTGAGATTTTTAGAGAAAAATTTCCATCACTCTAGTGTTTACACCCAATTGAGTTTATTCCAAGTTCTTATATACTTATCAATTGCTTGGAGTTTGGTACCGGTTTTCGCTACACCGAATTGAAAGAGAAGTTTCCGGTTTTGCTTCTACCTCCCACAAAGAAAGAAGAAGTGTTTTTAATGAGATTCTACCCACTTGGAGAAAGGCTACATGTACGGGTGACGGTGACCATATAAAGTCCCATCGGTGGATTCCGAGACCGCGGTGGTGTTCCAAGGTTATTCGCTAGGAAGGGGTTTCTACAAGAAGAAGCGTCGAGGCTTGAGAGGGATCGAGTCGTGCGTTGTAAGTCTATCTGTCTTGTACTTGTAATTCCGTATCTAGTGGATTTGTGGCTAGGGCCGTCCGAGGTTGTTTCCCGTCTTGGGTTTTTCCTCGTACATCGCGGCGTAGTGTGATTGGTTTATTTTATCTTGCATAATAACGTAGAACGCATGCTTAGAATAATTCAAGATAAAATTCGGTTTAAATCATCACACTCACTTTAAAGAAGCGTGGGACTTATATTAAATATTGGGTAAAGTTGTTTAATTCAAGTCATTTGCTAAAACTTGGTTTCGCCTAATTTGCTAATATTGTTAAATATGACTTAGGCAAATTCTAGGACTTGGATTAATGAATTGGTTTAAGTGAATATATTAATTGATCAATTTTATTGAACCATCATCTTCGCTTCCGCATTTATATACAAGGAAATTATAACTTTGTGTTTAATTGAGAAAATTAAACTCACCAAAATGTCGTTCGAACGAACCTGCCAACGAGTTCCCATATTAGGCCACTGACATGTCGTTCGATATGTCGTTCGAACGAACCTTCTGTTCGAACGAGATATCCAACGATATTCTAACGAGTTCAATCTGGAACGTCGTTAGAAGTCTCGTTCGAACGAGATTTCGTTTGAACGAAATGTCGTTCGAACGAGATGCCAGGCGGGAACAGTTTTTGGCAGTTTTTTGGCAGTTTTGCACCCACTTCCCCACTTGGTTTTTAACCAACTTTTTCAGTCTTTAATATGTGCGGGAATAAAATTTTCCACTTTAACTTTTCCATTCCATTTTCATCTCTTAGAGAGAGTTTGAGAGAAAATTGTTTTAAGGAAAATGTTCATGTTTTGAGTGAGATTTTTACAGAAAAATTTCCATCACTCTAGTGTTTACACCCAATTGAGTTTATTCCAAGTTCTTATATACTTATCAATTGCTTGGAGTTTGGCACCGGTTTTCGCTACACCGAATTGAAAGAGAAGTTCCCGGTTTTGCTTCTACCTCCCACAAAGAAAGAAGAAGTGTTTTTAATGAGATTCTACCCCCTTGGAGAAAGGCTCCATGTACGGGTGACGGCGACCATATAAAGTCCCATCGGTGGATTCCGAGACCGCGGTGGTGTTCCAAGGTTATTCGCTAGGAAGAGGTTTCTACAAGAAGAAGCGTCGAGGCTTGAGAGGGACCGAGTCTTGCGTTGTAAGTCTATCTGTCTTGTACTTGTAATTCCGTATCTAGTGGATTTGTGGCTAGGGCCGTCCGAGGTTGTTTCCCGTCTTGGGTTTTTTCTCGTACATCGCGGCGTAGGGTGATTGGTTTATTTTATCTTGCATAATAATGTAGAACGCATGCTTAGAATAATTCAAGATAAAATTCGGTTTAAATCATCACACTCACTTTAAAGAAGCGTGGGACTTATATTAAATATTGGGTAAAGTTGTTTAATTCAAGTCATTTGCTAAAACTTGGTTTCGCCTAATTTGCTAATATTGTTAAATATGACTTAGGCAAATTCTAGGACTTGGATTAATGACTTGGTTTAAGTGAATATATTAATTGATCAATTTTATTGAACCATCATCTTCGCTTACGCATTTATATACAAGGAAATTATAACTTTGTGTTTAATTGAGAAAATTAAACTCACCAAAATGTCGTTCGAACGAACCTGCCAATGAGTTCCCATATTAGGCCACTGACATGTCGTTCGATATGTCGTTCGAACGAACCTTATGTTCAAACGAGATATCCAACGAGATTCTAACGAGTTCAATCTGGAACGTCGTTAGAAGTCTCGTTCGAACGAGATTTCGTTCGAACGAGATGCCAGGCGGGAACAGTTTTTGGGCAGTTTTGCACCCACTTCCCCACTTGGTTTTTAACCAACTTTTTCAGTCTTTAATATGTGCGGGAATAACATTTTCCACTTTAAGTTTTCCATTCCATTTTCATCTCTTAGAGAGAGTTTGAGAGCAAATTGTTTTAAGGAAAATGTTCATGTTTTGAGTGAGATTTTTAGAGAAAAATTTCCATCACTCTAGTGTTTACACCCAATTGAGTTTATTCCAAGTTCTTAAATACTTATCAATTGCTTGGAGTTTGGCACCGGTTTTCGCTACACCGAATTGAAAGAGAAGTTTCGGGTTTTGCTTCTACCTCCCACAAAGAAAGAAGAAGTGTTTTTAATGCGATTCTACCCACTTGGAGAAAGTCTCCATGTACGGGTGATGGTGACCATATAAAGTCCCATCGGTGGATTCCGAGACCGCGGTGGTGTTCCAAGGTTATTCACTAGGAAGAGGTTTCTACAAGAAGAAGCGTCGAGGCTTGAGATGGATCGAGTCGTGCGTTGTAAGTCTATCTTTCTTGTACTTGTAATTCCGTATCTAGTGGATTTGTGGCTAGGGCCGTCCGAGGTTGTTTCCCGTCTTGGGTTTTTCCTCGTACATCGCGGCGTAGTGTGATTGGTTTATTTTATCTTGCATAATAACGTAGAACGCATGCTTATAATAATTCAAGATAAAATTCGATTTAAATCATCACACTCATTTTAAAGAAGCGTGGGACTTATATTAAATATTGGGTAAAGTTGTTTAAGTCAAGTCATTTGCTAAAACTTGGTTTCGCCTAATTTGCTAATATTGTTAAATATGACTTAGGCAAATTCTAGGACTTGGATTAATGAATTGGTTTAAGTGAATATATTAATTGATCAATTTTATTGAACCATCATCTTCGCTTCCGCATTTATATACAAGGAAATTATAACTTTGTGTTTAATTGAGAAAATTAAACTCACCACGTTTACAACTCTTTCAAATGGGGGAGATTTTCTACACCGTAAGTAACTTCTTGTTTACGAACAAAAGAGGGCTACCTTCTTGCATTTTTATAAAATTTCTTTTCAAATTGAATGAGAGACTCGATTCACCGAGATTTTTTCACCCCTAGGTAGAGTTTTTCCCTATAAATATTGACTTGTGCCTCTTGTGTGGTTGATTGTTGTTCATATACACATTTTCTATCACACACACATAGATCTAAGTTCAGATCCATCATGACGCATTAAGGAAATTAACTTAGGTCTTGCATCTAGTTATTTCAAATAATTCATCTATTTTTGTTCCTAATCTGATTAATTGAATTAGATATATTATATTCTCACCTTGAGGCATGTTAACTAGGTTGACTCTAAAAATTAGCAAGGTAAAATTTGAAATTGGTAAAATTCTCACTGAAACTTAATCACCTCCTCATAGTTTATTTGAGGTGAACACTTTGTCTAAAACATGCCACCATCATGGTTGAATTGTAACCCACCTTTTAATAGTAGGTGAACGTGAAAGAAAAACCCACTACCGAGCGTGATTGCGAAACCTCGATGCATCCTTCTAATAGTAGGCGAACAAGAAAGAAAAACCCACTACTTTAGTATGCATGTAAAACCACAATCCTCATCTTCTGTGAGAAATTATTGGATATAATAGGTTATAGGTGTCATTGAGTACTTTTTCAAGTACATGCCATACATCATAATCCAAAATCTTTTTAATGTATCAATGGAAATTCTCTCTGAAATTATGCATCAAATAGATCATCTAATCATCCGTATATGAGCTTTTAGAGAGACATAATAATTTTCTAAACACTAAAAGTATTCCATTTTCCTCATGCATCTCATTTCCTTATTAAATAGTCATCCTAAAAAGAATCATGTTAAAAATTTCGAGGAATAATGAGCACCTTATGCGAAATCAATGTCGAAAGATCTTTGCGTCATAATTTGTCTTACACATTAAAGTCCGTATTTTGACATGTAATGTCTCGACGACGAGTCCGATTTTATTAAACTTCAACATCTAGTAGATAAGGCAATCGATATCCCATTTAATGAAGCATGGCATCATGATAATCTTCATCTGATTATGAGTTAAAAATAATTTTATTTAGGGATTGTCGGGCGAAGAACAGTGACGGATCCAGGATTTTTGGTCAACCGGGGCTAAAGTTTCGAGTGGTGTCAGGGGTTCGGGGGCAGGAGCCCCCGAGACGATTTTTTTTTGGGTTATTTCGAGTTTTATACAAATTATAACTTTATTTAGAGTTTTACACAAATTATAGTTCATCCAAATTGACTACAAATTATATGTTTCAAGTTTATTTTGAGTTTTTTTTTTGGCATAAATGTTTGGGACATAAATTACAGAAATTTGACATTTTTTCCCAAAGTACAGAAATTATAGAGATTATTTGGACAGATTACAATAATTTGACATTTTTTGGAGAAATTGTATGAAAAATATATACCCTTATTTCTGTACAATTTCTCAAAAAATAATACATACATAAAAATCATACATTCAATCAAAACCCTCTATTTTACACAATCAAAATCTTGCCATTTTTCCTCAAATTATAGAAATTATAGAGATTATTTGGAGAGATTACATAAATTTGACATTTTTTGGAGAAATTGTATAAAAAATAAATACACTTATTTCTGTATAATTTCTCAAAAAATAATACATACAAAAAAAATCATGCATTCAATTCAATCAAAACCCTATATTTCATACAATTAAAATCTTACACAAAAATTATACATTCAATCAAAATCTTACATACAATAAAAAATATTACACAAAAATTAGATTAAGGGACAAAAAATACCTCAGGCGGGTCAGGCAGCTGGGTGAGTGGTGTGGCTGGTGGTGTGACTAGCGTGGCGCGGCAGGTGGTGGCGTGACTCGTGGTGGCTGAGAGCTTGAGAGAAGAGAAGAGAAGAAATGAGGTTAGGGAACTTAGGGTCGGCTGTTAAAACTCACAACTTTTGAGTTTTAAGTAATTATAATTTTATACCCTAAGGTTTGAAAATACTAATAGTTAAACCTTAAAGTATAAACCTTAAAATTTTTATTTTTTTTTTGGGCAAAAACTGAACCGGGGCTAAAGCTCCCCTTCGTCCTTACCTCCGTCCGTCCCTGGCGAAGAAGACAATTTCCCAATCATAAATATATAAAAATAATAGCGTAAATTTTAATATTAATATTGGTAGTGAAATTAATTATAATTCCATCTATTTATATTATACCTCTAATACGATAGTATTAGAGGTTAATCAGGATTCATAAATTCATCGCACTCCAAGAGGTGTCTCTATCTTCCATCTTTTTATCTCCCACCGTCTCTCTTCTATCTTTTCAACTCCCATAACCCTTTATTTAACACCCTCCATTCTCTTTCTGCCCATATCCCCGTTTCTCTCTCATTTTCTTTGTGTCATCCATGAATGACGAATGGGGGTGTAACGACCATCCAAGCCTGACTGGGCATGTATAGCTCGGAATATGTTATCCATCAGAGCTGCTCCATTATCAAGTAAAGAGGTCTTCTTCTAGCTATACAAAAAATGATACTGCTTCTTCATGAATACCATATTGGTGTCAGTGAACTCAAATAGTTGTAGTAGTCATCAGTAGAAAAAAAGGAAGAAAGGAAAGACAAAAGAAAGAAATAGATAGAATTTCGGTCAACACTGCTATTTGTTTTCTCTTCTTTGTTTGATTTTTTCCTTATGGCCCGTGTTTTGGAATTACTAAAGCAATATGACAAACGGAAATGAGAGCGCAGAGAGTGCAAGAGTCTTGGATTCCAAATTTTTTTATAGCTATCTTTAGATTGAGAAAAAATATGAAATGTAAAAAGTAGATAGAGAGGACTAAAAAATACATGATTTATTGGGTATTCATTATGCATTGCTACGCCTAGTTTTGGTGCACATTGCTTTTTTATTTCGTTATATAAAACTATTTTATTAAATAGATTTAAATAGCTCACTAGAATTTTGAATTTTAAATTACTCACCCTCCTCTAAAAGGTGATAATGTGCACTTTTTTATAGTAATTATTCGTTTAATTTTTTTGATTCTTTTTATCTATATGTTAAAAAAAATATATAACATGTTCGCTCGTGCAATGCACAAGCTACGTGCTAGTATATAGTACTTTTGGAAATAAGACCTTTAATTACAATGACCTATATGTTATAAATAATGATGATACCGTAGTTATTAGAATGCCACAAAAAGGTGAACTGCGCAACAATTGAACTGACTCGGGAAGGTAATTAATGGGCAAGGGTCAGGAACAATTATTGTTTTTAATAAAATTAAAAAGCACGTGAGCATTTATGGCAAATAAAATAATCCAATGCTTTATAGGTGCTGGCTGTAAAGTATCACCATTTGAATGCACATTTTAAAACAAAAAACTAGCCCACCATTTTAACTAAACAGAAACCAAATGCGTATTGATCTATTCTCGCTCCGCTATTATCCAATTATTATGCTGCCAAACATAACAAATGATTGCCACGTAATCATTTGGTTTCAATTTGATTAAAACTTTTGCTCTATGTGGTACTAATAAAAAACACATGCATGTGTCCCCCGTAGTAATACAAGGACTCAACTTATTATCACTACGCCTACATACTAATTCAATGGCCTAAAATTCATGTATAATATCAAGTCATCATTTTTTGTGGTTGTAATAATCATGTTGAAGTCGCTGGCGGTCGTAACCTTCTGGTGGGACTCGTAAATGTAGGACTCGACAGAAAAGAAGTTACCTTACAAGGTTTCATGAATAAGAATGTATAGTTACTTTTGAATCTATTTCCACTCAGACATTTTATCAAATTTAAGGTGTTAAAATTGTAGTTTCTACGATTTAACTGGTCATTCTTGGTAGTGATATAAATATTTGGCTATTGTTCTTAGTACGAATACTCCCTTCTTTTTAAATTAAGAGTCTATTACTCATTTTTTAATTATTTCAAATTAATAGTCCACTTTTACTTTTTAGATATAATTAACGAATCACATTTCACAATAATGATCATGTCTTGATCTTGTCCATTAATTTTATGTATCTTTAATTTATACAAAAATTGATTAGAGATTATTAATTGGGATCGAGCGAGTAAAAAACTATGATTCTCAAATTAATATTTTAGAACCAATAAAGAGGCTTGAGGGTATTATATAGCATCATACGGTATTATAATGGATATTGATCATCTCTAATGTTAATATTTCATTAACAAGCTATGGGTAAAGTAACAAATCTTCATTCCTAAGTATAATTATTACATTTTAACTTGTGTTATAGAGATTATGACTGTTGATACCAAATTTAATCTGCTGACTTGGATCAATCATATGAAGACACGTGGCTATCTACATGGCAACGACAAGCACTTCCGAGATGACCGCACGCTCCGAGGAACCATGTTACTCTGAGGAACTCATACGCTCCGAGGAGCAGACCTCTCCGAGGAACTCATACGCTCCGAGGAGCTGACCTCTCCGAGGAACTTTTGAATACCAAGAAGCTTAGGCGGTCCGAGCAACTCAGGCGGTCCGCGCTGCATCTCGAACAAAGCATTAATAGCTGGATAACCAACAGTTCAACTGGTTCATTAAATGCTTATCATTTAGACGCACACGCTTAAAGGGCATTAAATGTATTACCCTTTCATATGTATATCATTTAATGTATCACCCTTTCAGATGACAGCCTCAAGGCTATAAATACGTTGTACAATCATCATTGTAAGGGGACCCCAGACCGGAATTTCTTGAGATAACTTGTAATCGAGAATTCCTATACAAACAGCAATACCAAAACAGTGGACGTAGGCCATTCCTATAAGGCTGAACCACTTTAAAATCTTTTGTCTCATTTATTAATCTGTTGATGTAAAAAATTAGAACTCATACGCTCCGAGGAGCAGACCTCTCCGAGGAACTCATACGCTCCGAGGAGCTGACCTCTCCGAGGAACTTTTGAATACCAAGAAGCTTAGGCGGTCCGAGCAACTCAGGCGGTCCGCGCTGCATCTCGAACAAAGCATTAATAGCTGGATAACCAACAGTTCAACTGGTTCATTAAATGCTTATCATTTAGACGCACACGCTTAAAGGGCATTAAATGTATTACCCTTTCATATGTATATCATTTAATGTATCACCCTTTCAGATGACAGCCTCAAGGCTATAAATACGTTGTACAATCATCATTGTAAGGGGACCCCAGACCGGAATTTCTTGAGATAACTTGTAATCGAGAATTCCTATACAAACAGCAATACCAAAACAGTGGACGTAGGCCATTCTTATAAGGCTGAACCACTTTAAAATCTTTTGTCTCATTTATTAATCTGTTGATGTAAAAAATTAGAACTCATACGCTCCGAGGAGCAGACCTCTCCGAGGAACTCATACGCTCCGAGGAGCTGACCTCTCCGAGGAACTTTTGAATACCAAGAAGCTTAGGCGGTCCGAGCAACTCAGGCGGTCCGCGCTGCATCTCGAACAAAGCATTAATAGCTGGATAACCAACAGTTCAACTGGTTCATTAAATGCTTATCATTTAGACGCACACGCTTAAAGGGCATTAAATGTATTACCCTTTCATATGTATATCATTTAATGTATCACCCTTTCAGATGACAGCCTCAAGGCTATAAATACGTTGTACAATCATCATTGTAAGGGGACCCCAGACCGGAATTTCTTGAGATAACTTGTAATCGAGAATTCCTATACAAACAGCAATACCAAAACAGTGGACGTAGGCCATTCCTATAAGGCTGAACCACTTTAAAATCTTTTGTCTCATTTATTAATCTGTTGATGTAAAAAATTAGAACTCATACGCTCCGAGGAGCAGACCTCTCCGAGGAACTCATACGCTCCGAGGAGCTGACCTCTCCGAGGAACTTTTGAATACCAGGAAGCTTAGGCGGTCCGAGCAACTCAGGCGGTCCGAGCTGCATCTCGAACAAAGCATTAATAGCTGGATAACCAACATTTCAACTGGTTCATTAAATGCTTATCATTTAGACGCACACGCTTAAAGGGCATTAAATGTATTACCCTTTCATATGTATATCATTTAATATATCACCCTTTCAGATGACAGCCTCAAGGCTATAAATACGTTGTACAATCCTCATTGTAAGGGGACCCCAGACCGGAATTTCTTGAGATAACTTGTAATCGAGAATTCCTATACAAACAGCAATACCAAAACAGTGGACGTAGGCCATTCTTATAAGGCTGGACCACTTTAAAATCTTTTGTCTCATTTATTTATCTGTGATTGAATTATTAGAGTGATCTAATTTTTTATATCAACAGATTGGCGCCGTCTGTGGGAACGTGTTACAAGCATTATTCTCCATCAAAAGCTAAGTTTTTATTTTCTATATGATTCAATCATGATTTTTATGTTTATATACATAAATTAATTGTCCAATTTTTATTTGCAAAATATTGCATATCATGATTTTAAAATCATAACTGTTAGATTAATTCTTATTTAGAAATCTAAAAAATAGTGGATTTCATAAATCATAACTTTTGCTTGATTCTCAAGTTTCAATTTTATATCATGGAATAAATATTTTAAACGATTAAATATACGAATATATACGATGATGATAAGATTTGATAATTTTCATTGTTGATTTTGAAATAATTTGTGAAAGATCTTTGATGACTATTCAAATTCCCATTATATTTTTGTTCAAATCATGATTCTCATATGTTTATATCCATAAACTTAGAGATCAAATCAATTATATATTGTGCATACATATTTTAATTCAATCATGATTTTATATTCACAAATTGTTGAATCTAGTTTTACAAATCTGGATAAATGTACATTTCATAATCACAAAGTTTGAGAAATTTGTGTACATATTATATTATTTCTTCTTTAAGGAGATAAAATAATTTTACTATATTTATAAATCTCTTTTATATGAGTATATACAAATTTGATTCATTTGGAAATCTTTTAATTTAGTCATAATTTTTAAAACCCATTAACTGTAGTTGGTCGACGAGGATAAAATATTCCAAACTGTACCAAGTATGGTTGGTCGGGGATAAAAACCCATTAACTATAGTTGGTCGACGAGGATAAAATATTCCAAACTGTACCAAGTATGGTTGGTCGGGGATAAAAACCCATTAACTGTAGTTAGTCGACGAGGAGAAAATATTCCAAACTGTACCAAGTATGGTTGGTCGGGGATAAAAACCCATTAACTGTAGTTGGTCGATGAGGAGAATTTATCGACCTTGGTTGGTCGGACACATTTTATGAAAAAGACAAAAATTTACCAAGTATAGTTAGTTGGGGATAAACTCTCACTAACTATAATTGGTCGATGAGCACAATTTAACAACCTTGGTTGGTTGGAAAAATTTTAAACATTTTTATACTCATTACTTTATTATTAAGTGATCGAGCAACATTACTGATACTTGTAACTTTTTTATTACTAAGTTGGTCGATGAACAACACAATATTGTTATCTTTTTAACTTATAAATATGCACAGATGTAAAGTATTTTACAAGACAATAGCAATTAAGATTGCGAACAAAAATGAAAGTCTTTCATTAAAATCAAAAACAAAATACATCAGGAATGAAATACAAATTTATTACATCAATATTTCCATTCTATTGGTTTCTTCCCCTCTGCTTTTGAAACAGGTTCCTCGCCAGCAGGTGGATCATTTAAAGCAAGAGGAGAATTTATGAAGTTAAGATCTTTGAGCATCCTGATATTCATCATGGATGGTCGATCTAGGAGGTGCTCGATAAAGTATTTGTTCATTTGGGGGCTTCTATTACAGATATATTTGTTCATTTGGTGGCACATTCTTATAACATCATGCAGTCGAGCACCAAATTCAACTTCACAAACTCACACGGAGGCGTATTCAGAAGTTCAGGAGGTGCATTCAGAAGTTCAGAAGTCAAATTTAGCATCTACAACACTGAGATCTTTACTACTACTATCCCGACTAATATTGAAGAAGAAGTTGTATGAAAATATTTCGAAGTCCACCACTAGCTTGGTACTAATCAGATTGAAGAGTTGAGTTCAAAAGATAGTATGTTAATCAACAAAGTATTCATAGGATCATAAATCAGAAGAATCAAGCACGTGAAGTTAACACTTAGTTGCTCGGCACAGGAGGCAGTTGGTCGGCTAACAAACCAATCAACATACTTGAAGATTATGATAAGCTACAAGTTGCATACTATGGCATGGCTGCATCCAAATTCCCAGGGGTGATACATAGCACACGGAGTTCCTCAAAAGAAAGATTAGCAACCATCGATCAGCCTGCATCATATGTCGTCCAGGAGATAATGCACTTTATGTTGAACAAATCAAGAAGGTAGATCAATAATTTCACGAGCACCGAGTAACACTGCAGAATAAATACTCCATCCTTTCAAGTAAACCATCAAGCATGGAGCATTGGGGGCTTCTGTTAACGTAAAAATTCTTCATCTATAAGGACCAATCAGAAAAGGGCACATGTCATCCTACGTGGCAATATTCGACACCTAGGAGAGTTTGTCGGCACCCGAGGAGTGTTAGTCGGCACCCAAGGAGAGTTGGTCAGTACCCGAGGAGAATTAGTCGGCACCCGAGGAGAGTTAGTCGGCACCCGAGGAGAGTTGTTCGGCATACCAACCATAAAGATCAAGGGATAACTATGCATTTAATGTGCATTAATGAAGATGACTATGCATTTAATGAGCATTAATGTACATTTATACTGTAGATGACAACACATAACATACCAAGCAATTCAACAATTAGATTCGTTGAATGTAGACATAATGTATAAATGTCTACATACAATGAATCTCTTTATCTCCCATCACTATAAATACATGTATTCCCTTAGCCAAAATGAGGGAGAGACAGATTCGGGGGAACCTAGAAACCCCATACACAAGATACACATCCTTTCTCTCTCTACACCCTATGGTGCTATTGTAAACCCCTGGGAATAAAATAACAGTGGACGTAGGCTTTATTCATAGCCGAACCACTTTAAAAATCTTTGTCTCTTATGTGCTTGATTGGATTGCTTTCATCTATTTATCTGTGATAATAAAAATGGGATTCGGTCCAGTTTTTTGCATCAACAATGACAATAGTTTAATGATGTGCCACATTATTTAAGGAATGAAGTTTGAGATGACTTTGAAACATGTAATATTACTCTTATAATAAAAATAAATATGATGTCCTAACAAATGTAGGAGCAACGTTTGATATTGCTACAAGTCCCTGGAAGTTTCATGCTTCATTAATTGTGCCTAAAAGAACTAATAAGTTTATTTTTCAGATTTTCTTTTAACACAAACATCATTTGATAAAATAGTTATAACTCACTCCTCCAATGTCCAAATCACTTTAGTCAGAGCTTAATAAAAACAATACTTCCAGACATTTCATTTGATATCTAGATCATCTTCTAATTCAATGTACACTTAAAATGATATGCATCTAACATGATGTCAAAATTTAACGAAGATTACTTTTGAGTTCCAAAGGTCTAGTTTTTAGTTTTCCAACTTCTAGTTATTCATTATTCTCTTTAATATCTATTAATTACCCATGGATGAAGGGTTCTTCCAATAACCTATAAAATGGTTGAGGATGTATGAAGTAAAGAAAACTTGATTTGAGAATATAAACATACTTTTTTCTAAGAAGTTAATTCCTTTTGATTTTCTGTTAACCATTTAAATGATTCCAATTGGAATGAGTGTTTATCCTTCTATTTGGTGGATTCCTTAAAGTTTTAGTGTGTTACAAGAGTTTACACTTGTATTATCTCTTTTTCTTTCATTATCTAGTGTTAGTTTGGTATCATAGCTTAGGTTATAATGGCTAACCATAATTGTGGCCCGAATTTTGATGCATCGATACACGCATGAGATTTGGGTGAAATTGAAATGGGTCATTTAAGGAGACAAGTGAAATAACTCCCAAAGCATTTAGTATGGTTCGAAATTCTCGATCATGATGGTTCGCATCATGGTTCGAAGAATAAATTACAACAAGATAAAGAGGAAATTATCCCCTTTTATAATTCTCATGACCAAGCATCGAAAGAAGAGGCTACTTTGAATCATATATGTGGAAGGAACCATCCATTTATCGTGATTATATCAAAGTTGGCATTCCATAATTTTAATGTAAAATCCAAGGTGACAAGTTCATTTATTGGCTCAACACGGTGGAGAAAATCTTTGATAACCATGAACTTCTATAAAATAAAAAAGTGCAATTGGTCGCCATTAAATTGAAGAAGCATGCCTCAATTTGGTGGGAATGTTTAAAGAAACAATGTGAGTGTGAAGGTAAAAGAAGAATTGTAAATTAGTAGAAGATAAAAGGGGAGTCAAAGAAGAAATTTATGCGTAGTCATTACTTATAAGATGCATTTCTTAAGTTTCACAATTTTAAGCAAAATGAGTTGTCCATGGAGGAGTATTCAAAAGATTTCGCTCATCTCATGATGCAATGTGATTTATCTGAGTCAGAGGAATAAATGAGAGATTGTTATCTTGAAGGTTTAAGAACATAAACTTTAAATTTTCTCCAATAACAACCTTATTATACTTATAATTATGTATTCAAATTGGCCCTAAGGTGGACAAACAAATCAATGAGAAAATTAATTTTCGAACTTGGAGTCGTTGATGGAGGCCCAACAATTTCACGATATGTTTATGTTCCCGGGCTACTAAGGTGTGGAATCCATTCTCCTAAATCTTCAATTTCATTTATCTCGTTTTTAACAAAGAAAGAAATCAATGTTAATCCTTCTATTATTTGTGTTTAGAGGGTTATTTCCACTCAAAGGGTATGTTCGAATTCGTTTGGTCTCCGAGATTGCAACGTGAGACGAAAAAACGATAAATGGATTTTAATTATTTGGGATGGCTTCTTAGATTTGGAGATGGTTATGGATTGGGGAATCATTTTACCAATAAGTTTGAGTTTGAAACTGAAGTCATCTTATAGTAATTAACATTGTTGATTTAATTCTTAATGCCTATTGCAGGGGTATATGATGTGATTAATTTTTTGTTTGATAACATAACCATAACTAGGGTGCTAATGCCGAAAGTTTAGATCACCCAATGTCCTTCGATATATTTTTTCCGCCACTGTTTAATGTAACTAATTTACTAAAGCAATAAAACCTAACATATTTTATCAATTAACATTTATATGTCCATTCATTAGCACTCACAAATTTTGAGCCAAATAACATTTTATGTTCACTGGAATTCAATGAATCCTCGCTCAATTATCATTTTCAAATTTCATTCGTTTTAATACACTCGAAAATTGAATTAAGAAAAAGATTTATATCAAATCCATAATATAAGAAAATCAATTTGACAAGCCCTATAATAGATTTTTAACATTGTTTTCTACTAACTATGAAATTCATGTTACAATTTTTTGCATAATATTTCATTCGACATATTTAACTCCAAATTGTGGTATTTTGATAAATTTACCTAATTAATTCATTTTTAGTGCTTTTATTTATAGAGCTATTCTAATATGGATATTCTATTTTTTTTTTGGTTAAATCAGAGTTTGCTCTCATTTTCAAGACATAATCAATCAATGATTTTAGTTAAACGTAAATATTAATTAATTAATTAATTAATTATATATATATATATATCATTCTAATTTTTACAACTCACAACCATGTTTCATTTCGATATGAGACAGATCCGTTAGATTTTTTGTGAACCCTTCATCATTTTGTAATACCCTATAGTTTATGGACTATATTTATTATTTAATAAGTGAGAAATAAATTAATAAATGGGGCTAATTATTACTTATATGGTTAACATAATTTATATGATAATTAAAGTTTACATGCGGTATGATTTTTGTGATGTGTGTTTGAAATAATTAATTAGTTATATTAATTGTATGATTGTGGACTATGTGTACGCGTAGAATAATTAAGTGAATAATTTATTGGCATCGTAAGTTATTATTGTGTGTTGCGAATTTTATCATTTAGATTGGATTCTAGGATGACAAGGATGTCTCTTTATGTATTTTTACCGCTTTAGATTGGGCTCGAGGGTAGACAGATGAGTTTCGGGTCAATCCGAGTAGTATTTTAGGCCCATTTTGGGGCATGAAAATGGTCTTTTAATGGAGGTGTGGAAATTTAAGTTTTAAATAAGGATTAAGGATCATTAATTACCATTTATTCAAAGGATACAAAAAACCTTAGTATTTATGGATCTTTGAGAGTAGGAGAGAAAGTCCAAGGAAGACAAACCATAAGGATTTAAGACTACGACTATGTGTTCTTTGATCTTCAGACAATAATATCTTGTAATACTCACTTGAAATATGTAAATGATTTAGAATACATGTTTTTCCTTTTTCAAATCTGAGTTTTGAAGCATATTTAGACATTAGATTAATTGATTTTGACTATATAAATGATTGGGGTTAATTAAGGGTGTTATGAATCTACCATGCATTGAATAGTTATACCTTGGTGATTAAAGCGTGAATTTGGTGGATTAAATGATGCATATATGAAATATAATTGATGTATTAGAATGAAACATCATTACTACAAACTATCCCCTTGTTAATTTAAGGTTTAAGGATGAAATTAATGATGGACTGACCCTTAGATGATTTAACAATGATTTGAGTTGAAAACTTTGAATTTTTAAGTTTTAGTCTTGGATTTAATATTCTTGAACCCATATTATTCTCTAAAAAGGTTTAGAAACATGTTCCCACATTTAGATATAAGTTTTAGTATTGTTTTGATTTCGATTTGGAGCATTGAAAACCATTAAGTAAGTTTGAGAAGGAAGCTCTCATTTCAGGAAAAATTGGGCCTTCTTCCCGGTGAAAATCGATTCAGCCCCTGGGTCGAACTGAGATCGACTTGGGGAATGGACCGTGTAGCTATCTCAAGTTGATTAAAGTATACGAAATTTTTTCCATATGAGAGATGGTTGAAAAAATTCAGAAATGAGGTTTATTAGTGTATAAACTAAAAGACAAATTGTGTAACTTTAAGCTAGGTAGAAGAATGATTACTATTTTAATTAATTGAACTATCCAACATTGGGGATTTGATCGGATGGTTAACAGGGCTCTGACCTTACAGTTGTGGGGATACAGTTTGGTATTTGTAGAGTTAGAATCCCTCGTTCATTGTAGTTATTCATATGCATTATGGAGTAGTATTCGAAGGAGGTTTTGGTTGTACTATATTTTATTCAATTCAACAATTGTAATAAGAGATTTGATATTACGGATTCATTTATTGGAGTTCTGTTATTTTAGCCTAGTTGTCCTTCTTGTAATCCTTTGTTGAGTTGCTTAATGTGGATGATTTTTATTTATTATAGTCTTCGATTTATCGTTGATGCTGAAAATAATATAAATTATTTAAGTGCAACCTGATGAACTGAGCTTGAAAAAAGAACGGTAAGTTTTACCCATTTGTTTTAATTAATTTTCTATCTTTTATTATTATTATTATTATTTTTTTCATTACTTCGTTATTTTATTTTTTTTGAAACTGACCTAAATAAATAAATTTATTTGGAATACTTTTGGCAAGTCGTATATCCAAACTTTTGTTTTAGCTCTGCATGAGTGTCATTTTCTTTGCAAATATGATGGTCTAAGGCTTTTGATTCCATTGTAGGTATGACCTACTTTTCTGTGTTGTGCGTATGTGTGTGTGTGTGTGTGTGAGAGAGAGAGAGAGAGAGACTATCCTATGAATGAAAACGTGCAGGAACTATACAACTTTCACAACGTTTTGAGAGGAGTGTCCATGCATGGAAGCTTCCTTCCTCACCCTCATCCATTTTAGTGTTTTTCTTCTTTTTCTTCTTTTGCTTTTGTTGCCAACGAAACAAATAAACAAAAATTCCCATCGTGCATGATGTGCCTTATAACACAACTCAGAGATTCTGTTGTAAATTTGGTTCTTCGATAAATCCATATGTAGGGTGACGAAGTGTTCTTCTTTTACAATCCCAGTTGGATAACTTATAAAGCCTCTTGTGGAATCCCAATCAGATAACTTATAAAGCCAATGTATAAATTATGTTGAGTGAAATTTTCTCTTAGCCACGTACTTCCGATTATAGTATATAATTAAAATTGACAGCAGAATATACTGTCGATATTTATCGTACCCACGCGATGACATGTGCACATTTCATTAATGTTTTAATTATTTTACACTGTCATAAAATTTGAAGACGCCCCATTTATTTAACTCCATGACTCTTTATCTCGTTACTCTTTGGATTACTGAGAATTTGAAGAGGTCCTATTTATTTCACTCCATGATCTCATTGTCTTTTAGATATTTTAACTACCTTTATATCTTCCACAAACTATAATCACATTAATATTGTGCATTTGTACCTTCCATAAATTCGATGCCCATTAATGTTTCATTGCCAAATAAGGCTATTTATATGAAATCTGATATGGTTTATTCATATCTCATTTTTATTCATTGATGATCAATTTTTATAGATATGTTGTAATGGGGTTCGACATGAGGTACTACGGTTTCTTCTGCTTTAATTTTTTTCGATTTTGAATTTGCAAAACTTGATTTTTAATTGTGAGTGATGGAATTAAAGAATTAATTGATTGTTCGATTTTGATTTAGGAACTTCATTAATCCTTTTTTATTTAGTTTGGAAAATTGATGTATTCATATTAGCTGTATGTTAAAACAACCAATCACATTTTCAATCTAGGCTTATACATATCAAAGGCTTGAGGTCTAGATTTTAGTGAATGTAGCACGTTGGATCGATTTTGGTGATTATAGATGCAAATAAAATTAAAATTGATAAGAGCTATTGCAAGTGGATAAAGTGTTTTCCTTTTCCCACTAGTTGATATCCTTAAATTTGATATTTAATGAATGAGCTTTACTTTATTCAGTG
This sequence comes from Sambucus nigra, assembly GCA_949130495.1. Taxonomy (NCBI): domain Eukaryota; kingdom Viridiplantae; phylum Streptophyta; class Magnoliopsida; order Dipsacales; family Adoxaceae; genus Sambucus; species Sambucus nigra. Next base: position 132,438,544 of record OX422219.1, on the reverse strand, counting down.
TGAGGGTAAAGTTTTTTACTCTTATATATATATAGGGTGGGGCTATCCCCACACCCTTAAGTCTTCCCCCACACCCTATCCTCGCCTTCTTATATACAAAGACATAAATACTCTCGCTTTCTTATATATAACGATACAAAATATTTTTAACAAATAAAAATAATTTATAACAAAGAAACAAAATTTTAAAAAAAATTATAAACACCAGTTTTGGGGGGTTAAAAAACAGCTTTTTACAAACAAAAAAAAATGAAATTAAAACAATTTTTAACAAAATAAAAATAGTTTAAACTAAAACACTTTTTTAACAAAATAAAAACTATTTATAACAAAAAAAAAGTTTAAAAAATAATTTCTAACAAAACAAAACAGTTTTTAATAAAATAAAAACAGTTTATAAAAACTTTTATTTAACAAAATAAAAACTGTTTATAACAGAACACTATTTTTTAAAAAAACTTCTAACAAAAATAAAAACAGTTTATAACAAATAAGCAATATCTTTAAAAAACAGTTTTTACAGAATAAAAATATATTCAAAATTAGAAAAATAAAAACACTTTACTGAAAAAAAAATAGTTTTTAACAAAAAATCAGTTTTAAAAGAATAAAAATAGTTTTCCAAAAATGTTTTTTAACAAAATAAAAAAAAACATTAATACTAAAAACTTTTCGTGGAGAAATTTCATATTTAGCAATGAAAAATGTACCAAAGTATAACAAACTGACTAATTTGTAGTAAAGTTTAAAATAAATAAATAAATGTTACGGGTTAAAGTACAAAAAATACAAATAATATTATTAATAGCAATAACTATTATACTAATTATACTAATAACCATATATGTACAACACAATATTTTTTAAAACTATTTTTCCTTCACTAAAGTGTTTTTATTTTTCTAAAAACTGTTTTTTAATATTTCTTTGTTATAAACTGTTTTTATTTTATTAAAAACTGTCTTTTTTTGTTAGAAATTGTTTTTTTAAACTATTTTTTGTTATAAAAAGTTTTTATTTTGTTAAAAAATTGTTTTCGTTTAAACTACTTTTATTTTATTAAAACAGTTTTAATTTCAAAAAATGTTTTTTTTTTTGGTAAACAACTAATTTTTTCATTATAAGCTTTTTTTAACCCCCAAAAACTATTTTTTATGATTTTTTTAAGATTTTGTTTCTTTGCTATAAACTATTTTTATTTGTTAAAAAATATTTTTTTGAACCCGATTTTTTGTTATAAACATTTTTTATTTTGTTACCAAATGTCACTTTCCGTGTTAAAAATTTCATATTTAGTGACAAAAAATGTAGCAAAGTCTAATAAATTCATAAAAATGTACTATAATTTATTAAAATAATTAGTAATGTGTTAAAATCAAAATTCGAAATAACAATAATTATAAAAAAATTATATACTATCTTAAAGTATAAATTTTATCTGACCTAAAACATAATATTATTTTAGGTTAGATAAAATAATATTATTTTTAGGGAATAGCCACACCCTAAAACATAATACTATTTTAGGTTAAATAACAATAAACTGTTTTTATTTTATTAAAAACTGTTTTGTCTTGTTAGAAATTGATTTTTAAACTATTTTTTGTTATAAACATTTTTTATTTTGTTAAAAAAACGTTTTCGTTTAAACTATTTTATTTTGTTAGAAACTGTTTTAATTTCAAAAAATGTTTTTTTTTTATAAAAAGCTGTTTTTTTATTATAAGCTTTTTTAAACCCCAAAAACTATTGTTTATAATTTTTTTTAAAATTTTGTTTCTTTGTTATAAACTATTTTTATTTGTTAAAAATGTTTTGTTTTATTATATATAAGAAGGTGAGGGTATTTATGTCTTTGTATATGAGAAGGTGAGGGTAGGGTGTGAGGGAAGACTTAAAAGGTATATATATATATATATATATATATATATATATATATAGAGAGAGAGAGAGAGAGAGAGAGAGAGAGAGTCAAACTCTTCAACATATCTCCTAGAAATATATCTAGCAAGTTACCCTTTTTTAAAAATAGTAAAAAAAATAATTTTGAGATGATATTTTTTATATGGGTTCATGATATTTCAAATTGCCTCTATTAAAAAAATAATTGAAAATAATAATTTTTATTATTTTTAAAAAATACGTCAAAAACTATCAATTTTTACCCTTTACAACTGATAGTTTTATTACCTATTTTTTTTAAAATAACAAAATACATTATTTTTAACTGAATATTTTTACAGGGGCACATTGAAATATCATGAACCCATTTAAAAAATATTAATTCAATTTTTTTTTTTTACTATTTTAAAAAAATAGGTATGTTCATAGGTATGTTTAATGAAGTATGTTGAAGAGCCTCTCTCTCTCTCTCTCTCTCTCTCTCTCTCTCTCTCTCTATATATATATATATATATATATATATATATATAACACGATAGTATTAAAGGAGTTAATGATCCTTTAATACTTACTACTTTTCCCTCTCTTATCTTCAACATTGTATTTTTTGAAAATCAAGGGAATTGTGTTGTTTATACTTTCTTGCAATTCTGGCAGCCTGGGAGGGAGCTGAAAGAAATTTAATTGGGCTCATGTGTTACTCTTAAATTGTTATCCTACCGTAAAGAAGCATAGATATACGTACTATTATTTTCTAGTAAGAACATAGTATTGGGTTTAATACCTTTAATTTTATGTGCAAACTTTGTTTTGCTTATTATTATATTATTTATTTATATTAACCTATTTTGAGATTTTGTTTGTGAGTATCCATTAATTTATATAATTTTGATGGATCCATTCATGTGATAAATTTTTTTTTTTGAAAAACTATTCCCACATTTCGATTTTTGAAGTTTAAAAACACTTTTTACATACGTTTTATATTTACAACATAATAATTTTATTTATAACCCGCTCACGCATCGTGTGACCTGCATACTAGTGGAAGATAAATTTGTTGACAAAGGTTAATATGACTCACTTTTATTATCGTTTGCTTTAGAAGTAAGAGAAATTATCGTAATCACTTGTTTAATATTTTAATTAGTAAATCAATGAAAAGTGATGGTAATTTCAACTTTTATTAAATATGGATCTATAGATATCAAATCTGTCCTAAAACCCAATTAGTTACAGATTGTTGAGAATATAAAGTCTCGTGCTTTTTTGCGTCTTGTAATGCTTTGATTTTCCCAAATGGGAATGTATATTCTTAACAAGGAGGAGAAGAAAAAATTTGAAGTCTGCCCAATATACCAATATACCAATATTAAGCCACGGGTGATTATATTTTCACCATTTGGTATATTAGTAAAAATGAGTAGAAATTGTTCATCTCTTCCTCTTAATTAATTTATGAAATTTTATGTTGAACTTTTAATATTAGTTAGGTTAAAAATTCCACTTAGACTTGCTACATTTGAACACAAATCGAGAAATACTCCCGTTTGGTATGCATTAATATTTTGAATGGTTTATGATTTTCGAAAAAATGATTGCAAGAAAAGAATTTATCAGGATTCTAAATATTTGTGCCTGTTTGCTTAATCAATGAAATCCCCATCAAGAAACAAAATTTAGTATTTAGTTCGTGCATGAAAAGTAACACGAGAATATATAATATATACAAATAATAAATTTTAGCAAGTATATTATTATTGTACACACACATATTAAATTAATTTTATTTGGACATGTTACAAACCAAAATATTACGGTTCACTATTTACAAATGTAAGAGCCAAAATATATACATTTTTTAAAATATTTTCAATATTTAAGAAATAAAATAACTTATTGTAGACATGTGTATATTATATTGTAAGTTAATCAAGTTAATTATCACATGAGTTAAAAAAATGTCTAAATTAATACGACTCTAAATCAACTAGAAACTGACATAACGAAATTATCTTCACAAATTAAGTATTGAGATTTTATCGATAGGTTTTACAATTTAATACCTTCATAGGCGTCATTGTCATCACAAAAATTCTTTGTAAGGTATGCTAGGGTAAGTAAGAATTCAATCTATATTTGGTGAATTTTGATTCCACCCACTTTCTCACCAAAGATGTAATCTGATTCCATTAGAGTTTATATTTTCATGCAACTTAATCGCACCAAATGAATTAATCTTAAACTTTTCCACGATTATTAGGAAGGAATCAAAACTTCTTTAAAAAAACGGTTAGTAAGCATGGAAAAAGACCAATATATCATTATTTATTGACTTAATAAATGTTGTTTGTAAAAGAAAAAATCAATAAATTCGAATTAAGATCAACTCCACAATTAATGCAAATTTATTTTTTTATTTTATTTTTATGATATCATGTTTAACTTAATATTTTTGTTTTGACTAGCTGTTTCATGAGTATAAGAAGATTTGCAGGTCAAGTTATCGAAACTCGTGAGAATTTCGTATAATTTTACCAAATCAAACAGTACCTTTACAAATAGCTAAACAAATTGTTTATCAAATAATTATCGTGCATCGAAAGATGTAGAATTCAACAAGCATTACATAAGTGAAGTGTGACCCTTTAATTAGCACAAGCAATGGGTTAGACTTAGGTGGTTGAGTTGGGAAAAATATCGGTGGCATCGGCTGGGACAATCAAGGGGCAACACTCAGGCTTCGTGCTGGGCATGTCAAGTAGTCGATTCTCACTGGATCAGAAACTAGTTGTCACCTAGTGGACTCAAGATTAGTCGCAACGCACCATGTTGGAGCGCAATTTCTTAAATTTGAGAAAATATCGATGATTGGTCGTGGGTTTGGGACTTAACACAAATCATATATTATACAAAAATACTTTGCTTATAGAAAAAAGTGACCTATCGAGGCCCGTTTGGCTATCTAGTTAGAAAACTCGATTTAGAAACTATTTTTAAATCCCGCTTTATGTGTTTTTAAACATTAGTGTGAGTTTGTTTTTAAATCGAGTTTTTTACCAAAGTAAAAATGTTTTTAAATCAATTTTACACAATTGGTAAACATGTGTGTGTGTGTGTGTGTGTGTGTGTGTGCGCTTAAATATAATATTTGTATACATACATACATGATACACAACTATACACGTACATACATAATAAGAAAATTGCATTGCATATTTAATACACTTACAAAACTATAAAAATATTTTCCTCTACGTAATGACAACATTATTTAACATACAGATCCTAATAGACTATATATTTTAATAATATATACATATACGTAATTTTGTGTATATGTACATATATAATTTTTATTTATTTTAATTATAAACAGATTTATATACGTAATTTTGTGTATATGTACATATATAATTTTTATTTATTTTAATTATAAACAGATTTATGTATTATATATGTATATTATATATTATTGTATAAATGCATAAAAATATGGAGAATGAACGTTTCTGAGTTGAAAAAGAAGTAACAAAATTTAGAAAACAACTTTATAAGGTTGTCTGAAAATATCGTAAAATCATTTAAAAATTATAACTCAATATTTTAAAACATGTGTGCCAAATGCAAATTCTTACCAGAATTATATTTAAACAGTTAAAGCAATATTTTAATTCAACCGCTCATTGTATTTACCTGAATTGGGGAATTAATTTTTTTAAAGAGCATAATTTAGCATCTTTTAATTTGTTGAACACTTTTAACCGATGATCATGGTAACCCTCATACTATGTTAACTGAAATGCCTTTTTGCTAAATATATAACTATTTTAAACTTCATAAATTTTAATATTTCACTCAATAAAGTATGATATCATGATCACAAGTGCATGTTCAATATATTTGAATTCTAATATAACTATAATTTATGAACTTATAAAAATAGTATCATGTATGAAAAATATCAGGTGTGCTTATTCATTACAAATAAAGAAATGATATCTATGTACTTTAAAAAATTTATTTTGTGAAAAACATTTGAAGCACGTTTAATATAATAATGGTGTCTTTATTAGTTGTCCATATCTACGACTCTCCACGCATGATCCCCCCATGCTAGAATGTCCGGTTAACTTACCAATTATTTCTCGTGAACTTACCCAAAACCTGGAGGGGCAGAATAGAGTACTTTACTAGACGACGTTTTTCAATGCGAGTGGACAATGGAGTAGCTGTGTTTGACTGTATCCTCACTTCTTGACAATAATTTCTTTTTATGAAGCTTCCTCGTAATCATAGAGGTCATTATAGCAATAAATAGACATCCAAATATTATGTTGCGTGCGTATGAAGGATTTTTTGTCCTTTGGAGGCAATCCCATCTCCAAGCCAATACGAAAGTGACATAATTGAACCACTAAATAATATTTTAAGTTGCATGCGTATGATCGCGTGATACGTGATTGAATTTATTAAATTATAATTTTTTTATTATACCTTGTTTCACATAACGAATGAAATAAGATTAAATTTTAAAATAATATCAAAAGTCATATGAGTTACGTTCAATAAGTGCATCGATATATTTATTTTTAAGAATATATTATAACTCAATTTACATTCGTTTTATGATCACTAAATAAAGAAAAAAAATATTTTCAATAATTGAAGTAGTTTAATATAATAATTAAAACTATAAATCATTTTTTCAATATACAAATAGTTTAACCAATTCAATTAACAAAAAGTAATTGAGTGAAAATATAAAATTTTTGAAATACGCACATAACACAATATATGTGATGAGAACAATATACACGATTGTTCGACTTGTCAACCTTAAATGATCTTCATATCCGCCATTTAAGAAGCTTGTTTCGGGCTAACAATATACATTGTCACTTAGCAAGACCATTAGGAGCAATGAGTTGACATTTCTCAATGCATAAAGCGCACCTCGAAAACCATTGAACTCATTCTACTAAGCCTTTTACCATCTTTGTTCGTGTAACAGGAAAATAACGTGTTAATATTTATAGGTTTGTGTTGCGTTCTTTATCCCCCATGCTCCAACTTTACTATAATTTTTTTTTAAATTTTCTATTTTTACAATGGGTGTACTAAAAAACGTCAAAACCAATAAATTAGAAGAGAATATTTACCTGATTAGTATCATAAATAGTGTTGAAACTTATGAAGTTATCGTTAATGTTTTTTACTCCAAATTTCTCCATCGCAATCCTCCCTACTAATTTCCCTGTAAATTGATAAACAAACTAACATCACAAATAGAAACGCTTTATACAAAAGACATTACAAAAATAGTGAAATTGCAAGTGACCTATCTTTTTTGTTTCTCCCATTAGCATTGTAGTTTGATTGGCAATACCAAATTTTACCTGGTAAGTGTCTGATCAAAATCCGCAGAAATGGCGTATTTGAATTTCTGAATAAAAATCCAAAAAAATTATATTAGCATAATGCTTAAAATACAAAAATAAACAGTTGCAATTGTCTCATCATTAGAATATTTATCATGGATAATTGAAGTATAATCACCCCCTTCTTATGCTTCTTAAGAATATTCCAAACCTTCATTCAAAATCATAAAGATTTAATCTCAATACTTGGAACTAGAAAATCATAGTATTGATGAGTTTTAGGCTTATATTATAGTATTATACCTTAGATACCCATGGGCATGTAGTATCAACAATTTGTATATTTTGTCATTCAAAGCTAGCAACTCATCAATTGCAGCTCCAAAAGAAGGCAAAATAACAACATCGCCCTTGTGAATAGCTTCATATTTTTAAATCAACAATCTCATACGATCATTGTCAATCAGTAAGTACTCAATTTGAACATATATCAAACATAAAAAAAACTAATCTTGGATTAACTGAAGCAATTAACTACTAATCAACAAATACTCATTATTATGTGATAACCCACGTTGTGATAGTGTGAGTCACCGGAGAGGACACCGCGAGCAGCCGGAGATGACGCCAAGAGTCGCTGGAGAGGACGTCGATTTGACACGGAGATCAAAGTACGTTACAATGTATACATGATAGAACGAAAATAGGAGATCTAGCCAAATCGAAGCCGGGGAATATAAAGGGATGAATCGTTTGATTTTCATTTTTTTCTTTCTTCCGTCTAGGAAATAGCGAGATAGAGGAAATGGATTTTCATTTTTTAATTTATTTTTCCTTTTTTTTTTTGCTTTGTGAAATGGTGGACGAAGTTTGCTTGGGACTCTCTAAAATGGTTTCAAATTTAATGACCGGTACACGTGTAGATTCATGACTTTCTCAAATGGTTTCAAGGGAGTTAATGATATTTAATACATTTGCCATGTGTCATCCTCACACGATTTGAAGAAATAATTTTTATGTATTTGTATAGATTTCTTATGCATTTTAGACTTCTCTTGGACCATTTTCCATGTTGCAATATATTTCTTTCATCTCTTGCAACAATATAAATTCTCGGGATATTCTCAAAATGCCTAGGAGATGGTTTAGTAAAGGTAGTTAAAGCAAAATGCAAAGAAAAAAGATTAATTATTACCTCAAACACCTACTCGATAAGAAAAATATCATGAATCTTTAGGAAAACGAATATATATATATATATATATATACAGTCCTGCTCTTGTGCGAACTAGTCCGCATTTTAAAAATGCGGACCGAACATGTGTCACCTAAAGGTGTGCCTAGAAATTATCGCCTAAATTATAGGCACACTCTCTCTCTTTTCTGGACTCACCGCCAGGTGACACATGTTCGGTCCGCATTCTTAAAATGCGGACTAGTCCGCACAAGAGCAGGACTGTATATATATATATATATATATATATATATATATATATAGTACTGTTTTTGTGCGGACTGTCTCGCAATTTAGCAGTGCGGACTAAACATGTGTCACCTGACGGCGGTGAACCCAGAAAAGAGAGAGAGTGCCTATAATTTATGGACTCCCCACCAGGTGACACATGTCTAGTCCGCACTCTTAAAATGTGGGATAGTCCGCACAAGAGCAATACTATATATATATATATATATATATATATATAAAGAGAGAGAGAGAGAGAGAGAGAGAGAGAGGATTCCGTACATGCCACGGATATGGACCAATGGCGGTCCCATAGAATAGATCAGCTAAAAGTAATTTTTTTTGTTATTTTAAAAAAATTGATCAAAATATGTGAGTTGATGATACCATATTCAACTCCTAGTATTCTGAAAGTTTTTACACCACCCAACATCCCTCATACTAGTGTTATGGTCCTAAGGTCAGCCTCAAACCTCAGTTGTCTTATGTCCCTAGGACTTCTGCTACTTTTAAGAAAGAACCACTCAAGTGTCACATGGCTCAGCCACCTCATCACTCTTTTAGAATGTTCAATTGTTCCAGTATATATCTATAACCAAGCTAAAAAATCTTAGCACCAGCATCCCGCCATGTCTAGCATCCATATTAGACATCGGTCTGAGGAAAAATGACTTTAAAAGGTCACTTAACCCTCTTACAAGAGGTATTATGTTGCAACACACTCACAAGTCATCATATGGCCTACCATAAATAGTTCCTGACCTCCCAGATGGCGGGATGAATCCCTGCAGTTCCCCTGGCGAGTAGGTAAAAAGTACACCACTGTTCTACTTACCGCCACCACTCAGCTCCATTTGAATTGAAGACTCCCATCCCTATTAAATACACCCACTAATTACCTTACACCATATGAAGAACCTTTGATGCACACTCCACCTCCTTGATAATGTCGTCAGACCTCAGAGATACCACAATCATGTTGTGATCGTCCATTCATTCTATCTCCTAGAGAACACATATTGAAGAGAAGATGGAGAACAGTTAAATACATGATAAAATCATCAAAAAATTATAAAATACACAGTTTTCAGTTCTCCAAATGTTTACTCGATATTCCATAATCTCCTAACCCACTGATGTGAGCATAAAACCATAGCTCAGATGATTTCCTACCATCTTATTAATTATACTCCTTGTTGGGACTTAAATTAATACTTTGGAACCCTTAAATAAGTATGTTAGTTATTTTCTACGGCCCTTCATATTAGGGACAAAGGTCGCAGGGACCTTTGACTCTCTTGGTCATAGCCTAAGAGGTCTCATAAATTGCAATAACTCTTTTATGATAAAATAAACAGTGCAACACCCTTCGACAGTGGCCGTAGGATCCTCGATTAAGGTTTGTACCAATTTTAATACACACTTGGAAAATTTTACCCTTAGCCAGTATAAGATCATAAAGGGATCATCTATTGGGTCTGAGGTCATTCATAATTTCAGTACTCACTATTTTGGCATCATTTGTGGTAATGATAAGTTTCGTTCCTATCAAATACATTGCTTACTCTTTTCAAGATGCCGACTAATGTTATCTTGGCTTACTCTTTCAAAGATATGGAATCTTAATAAAAAGAGCTTCAATAATAACTTTTTGATATTATTAGAAGTCTTACTTTACCACCCGTGTGGAGGATCTGGTTCTACTAGAACATAAAATTACTCAGGAGAAGAAGGAGCCCCAGTTGGAGGAAGGATCTAGAGAGTGTGTCTGGGTCCACTAACGACTAGTAACCTCCATCCCTATCAAGGAAAGGTTGTCGCTACCTAAAGTTTAATCTCAAGGTGGTTCCAGGGTTTCTAGGACAATGGACAACGAGATCAAGAAGATGGAAGACCGGTTGGGGAATTTCTTCAACTAACACAAAACATAAACTCCCAACACCATCATTTTGTCTCTACGAAAGACATAATATCCATTCTCTAATGACCTTTGACATTACGTTCTTCCCCTAAAGTGGAATATGTCTACTATTAAACAATTTGATGGTCCAAGGGTTCCATAGGTAAGTTTGACTCTTATAGGTCACTCATGCTCTATTAAGACACCCCAGATGAGGTCTGGTGCAGGTCCTTTCCTGTTACTTTAAGAAGAACGAGGAAATGATTTTCCAAGATCAAAGCAGGGAATAATGGGAGCTTCACTGAGATAATAAGGTCATTTTTTAGCTACTTCATGGGATCTCAGAAGATGAGGAAGTTTATCACCTTCGTCCTCTATTTCACAATAAAGACTGATAAATCTCTCAGATAGTATACCAAGAGGTTCAACCAAAAGGCCCTCCAAGTTAATGATATGAATGACATAATCTGTCTGTCAGACTTCATCTCACGTCTTTCCATAAAAGATTTTTTAAGGTCTTTTAATAAGATATGCTCCAGGTCCATGACCGATTTGCTTGAGAGAGCTAAAAAATATATGAATATAGAGGATGTCATCCCAGCAAGGCATACCATAGCCTCCCCTCAATAGGGAAAGAGGAAATATGTCTTCTCTTGCCTTTGTTATTCCCACAAGGCAGTGGATGCCAAGAATAAGAAAGGCGGAGGTAAAAAGAAGGGACCTCTAAAAGCCAAGAAATTTACCCTACTGACAGTCAATATAAAAGAAGTGTTATTGATTATAGAAACCCAAGACCTCCTTTCTCCACCCAAGCTAATGAGGGCCCAAGATTATTAGAGGGACAAATCCAAGCACTACAGGCTCTATCGAGACTATGGCCATAATACTGATAAATGTTTCAGTCTAAAAGAGACCACTGAAGGGGTGATAAATAAGGGTTATCTCAAGGAGTTTGTCATTAAAAATATGGAAAATGTTAACGCAACACTCTCACTAACAATAAAAATAAGGACGATATCCCTTTGATTGATGCAATAAGATTTCTGAAAGTGGACTTACTTCCACACTCAGAAAAGACTCATATCATGTTCTTGGATACCTTAAGTGCCATGGGCCTTTCCCCCAAGCATATGTATCTTCTCACCATCTCTTTGATTGGTTTCAATGAAGAATAAAATTATTCCATAGGATATGTCATTATACCCCTCACAATTGGTTACAAATATTTTTTGTTTAATCATTAAGAACAAGTTCATAGTATTATACATCCCTTCAACTTACAATATGATATTGGGCATATTGTCACTCAATGACTTTGATGTGAAAATATCAACACAAAGGCTCATTATGAGGCTACTAACCCATGTGGGAACGGGATAAATTTTTAGGGATCATAATAAGGCTAGGAAATGTTACTATAATTCCATGAACAACAAGAAAAAGATATCAGAGGCCTCCTAAAGGTCGTTCGAGGTCTTAAAAAATGAAAAGGGGGATTAGGAGACCCAACTGAGGTCTCTCCCCCCCCTAACACACATGAGAAGTCTATGCTCCCAGTAGAGAGCCTGTGCATAGATTTCATGAATGTAGATACTCTAGATCCATGAGATGAGGAAAAGGAAAAAAGAGGTGAGCCAATAAAGGTTATAATCACTAAGTGCATCAATATAGAATATTCAACAAAATAAGAACAAATTGGGGAAAGCCTGAGCCATGCCCTTAGAAAATAGCTCATCGAGTTATTAAAAGAAAATAATGATGGGTTTATTTGTATCCACTCAAACATGATCGAAGTAAACCTTGAGGTCATGGTCCACCACCTTAGTGTGGACCCAAACTATAGACATGTCTAATAAAAAAGAGGTTCTTTAGGCATAAAAGGAATAATGCTGCTTCAGAAGATTTTGATGACCTCTAAGCGGCCAAATTTATCGAGGTAAAATACCTAGAGTGGTTCTCTAACGTGGTACTTGATGAGTGTAAAAATCGTATGTGACTTTAGACCTATAACGACTCCCCTATAGATGTTAAATGAAAAAAAATAAGAGAAGTTCCAAAGTAAAAGACAAAGATTTGAAGTGGTTCGGACCTCGAATGAGGATCCTACATCCACTATCAAAGGTGTTCCACTAGTTTATTAGATTTTATATGAATTATTACAGTCTAGGACGCTTCTTGAGCTTCGATCAAGAGAGTTCGAGGCCTTTCGACCTTTGACACAATGCAAAGGACCTTAGAAAGTAACTGAATGAGTTCTCTAAGGGTGATAAGATACGAGTTTAAGACTGTACAATATGTACAAATTGTATAGTGGGTTGTGAGTGTGGAACAAAGTGTAAACACTTATGAAATGCTAAAATTCATATGAGTGTGATTGTTGAAAGCCTTAATATATTTGAATGCCTAAGGTCAATACCCTTCCACATTCTACCAGCCTTTTATTTATTGGAGAACTCTTAGGGAGAGGACTAATGGAATGTTACAGCATGGTTGGGGGTTTCCATGAAGTCTTTAGGTTTTAGGATTGTAGTGGAGTGTTGGGCAACATAATTGTAGGTGATGTAATTTAGTTGTTAAGTGAATTTAATGCTAATGGAAGCATTCGAATCAAGTTGACAATGGTAGTGGAAGTATATGGAAAAGTGTTATGCTTCTTACCTACGTTGTCAGACTATTTGCAGGAGCTTTACCAGAGGTCTGGAAGAATCGTGGAGTTATTCGATACTGATCTTGAAGTATCACGTACCACCACACCATATGACAAAGGCTTGGTGACCTCGGGAGGTCACTATTCTTCAATTTAAGGGTGTTGCTGAGTGAAGATCATGATGGAAACTTTATGATGTGGTCTCTGTGATTGTTTTACGAGGTATGATATAACGACTATCCTTCCTAGGAAAATCATGCACAACTGAGGTCCGGTTCAATATTATAGCTCCCCTTGAGGGCAATGGAGTCTTTATAAGATAAGTAATGGTATGTCTAAGGTCTGGGGACACCTTTTGAACCTCTTCCCTAACTCGAGGCAGTTAGGGAGTTGTAAAAGCCTTTAAATGCCATGTGTGAAATAAGGTATTATCAGTAACCCCTTATTGTTCTTTAAAAAGTTAACAAGGGGAAACACTTATCCTTGGTGCAAGTTTGGGGTAAAGTCGTAACTAACCATTTGAGATTAGGGTAATTATTAGATCATTTTATAGAGGAGGTATCACATAACCGAGGATAGGTGTTAGTGATTGACATCGCTGATGTGATTGAGGCATTTACTCTTAGAGATAGTTATGGCCTGAACCCTAGACCTTAGAGGTTATAAATGAGACCCTTAGGTTGAACTGAATCCTTCACCGCTAACTTCCATTTTCTCTCTTTCTCTTTAGAACCACTTCTATCAAGCAAGCCCTTTTTTAAGAAAGGAGACCAGGTCTTTCAAGAATAGTTATCTTTCCATAGTCTTGGACCTCAAGACCTTATTTGTTGTAGACTTGTAGGTTCACTCGTCTCTTTACCTCCCTCGATAAAGCTAAAAAATGAGCCCTTGGTTCATCCTTCTAAAGGATCAGCTCCACCCGGTACTATGGTGATGAACTATAAGGGGGTTTTTAACCTCGATTTCGTCGGTGGGGCTCAATATGACTCATGGCTCATTCAACGTGATTTGGATGAGTTCTGGAAAAGTTATCAAATTTTAAAAAAGTCATTATAAGGTATGCAAAGTCTAATGATAAGGCATTCTCCATGGTTACCAACCATATATATTTCAAGGAGTGCTTCCTTTAATATGGGGATAAATTTTCCTTGGCTTTGTCAATGGTCAGAATTTTGAAGGCTATTGGAATAACCTCCTCTCAACCCGTGGCCAACTCGTAGACGACTTTGATAGCTACAGTACTGGACTTCAATAATTCTAGTGGGGGAAGTGTGATATCTCTGCATCCCGGATCTTTAAGCTATATAAGATCTAAGAGTAGAGTAAGACTACCAATAGAGGTTTGAAGTATCTAGACCCTAGGAAAAATAGGGTGATTTTTGGGAAATAATAAGAATAATGCCCCCAAGAAGTAGAGGGATAATTGCGTCTTTATTGGGGGATCTTGGGCCACCTTAAATCCCGCAGATCCCACTGGCTACCCCACTCTTTGGTGCACTCCTCCACCAATAGGTAAGTTTAACTCCTTCACCAATAGGTAAGTTGGAACTTCTTTTTAGTTTCAATGTTTAAATCTACCTTTGTCTTGGGGTTTTAGATTTGTTATTTTTCTCTTTGAGTGGTTCCTAAGCCCACTATGTATAAAGTTGACATGATTGCTGAGAATCAGAATCCTTAATAGCCCCTAAAATCATTGTAGGGACCACTCTGGAGGCTGGGTTATATGCTTTGGTTTCCTAGAAGAGAAATGCCATATTTTAAGAGATGGTTAAAGTTATCGAGGCCTCTGAAGGCGAGGATGAGAAGGCCAAGGGTGGGGCTGACCTTTCAAAAGTTAAGAGGCCTCTATTTCAGTTAGCGAGCCCATTTTACTTTCTAACTATTCTCATGGTAAGTATCTTGGCCCTTTCTTTTTTTACCACCTTTGTGAGTTATTTGATGGCTAATTATGACTTATGATTGATTATACAGATGAACAAGAGGAAAGGAGGATCCTTGCTGTGCCATGGTGAAAAAAGGGAGGTTGAAGACTATAAAGCATATGAAGTTTGATTACCTGGTGGACATTCTTGTTCTTGGGTTCAAGAGGGTAGAGGAGGACAACTTGGGGTCTGTCCCTATTGAAGGGTGAGATAAGGCTTAACACATGATGTAATCTCTATTAGACGATGCTCTTGATGGTAATAGATGGTGGAAAAAAATCTAATGAAGTAGCCAGCAGTTGGTACCTCACTCGACAACACTTGCACTAGAAAATTAATGTCCGTAAGCTACAGATGGAGGCTTTTGAGAGGGGGAGAGATACCATGATTATTTAAGTGGATTATTTGGAACATGAGAGATTTTACATGATAATACCCTAAAATAAAGTGTTTCTTTATTCGTCGGTGTTCAGGAGATTGTAGCCAAGGTTAAGGATCTACATGCCTTTGATTAGTTTGAGCTCATAATGATAACAAAGTCTCTTCAAGGATATAAAACTGAGATCCATAGATTTAAGGGTAGGCTCATTCGACTTGATGATGAGGTTTAGCTCTTGAGGAAAATGGTTAAATACTTATTTGTCGAAAATTAAAAGTTGGCCTCTAAAGGTAAGGTTGTTTAAAAGATCTATACTGAGGTCTTGGTCTGGCATGAGGCACTTCAAGGAAAGGTCCGACATGAGGCACTTAAGATGTTTGAGGTACTTAAAAGGTACCTATTTTATAACTTTAGTGTTTTATTTTAATCTTGCAAGGCCAAGGTCTAGACATTGTTCCCTGAGGTTGATGTTTGTGGTCTGTTCCCCAGATCCCCTTAATCTAAGGAGGAGAGTTCACTACACCAAAACAAGCCATTAGTAACACAATTTTACCATTACTAAATATATTAGTAACACAATTTTTCCGTTAGAAAAAAGCGTGGGGCACGAAGCTAGTAACGGTAAAATTCTGTTACTAATAGTAATGGAAAAAATTAAAATTAGTAACGAAAATTTCGGTTACTAATAGTAACGGAAAAAATCAGAATTAGTAACGGTAAAATTCTGTTACTAATAGTAACGGTAAAATTCAAAATTAGTAACAGTTAAATTATGTTACTAATAGTAACGTTAAAATTGAGAATTAATAACGCTATAGTTGTGTTACTAATAGAAACGGAAAATTAAAACTTAGTAACGGTAAAGTTCTGTTACTAATCAGTAACTGAAATATCAAAATTAGTAACGGTAAAATTATGTTACTATTAGTAACAGTAAAATTCATAATTAGCAACGGTAAAATTGTGTTACTAATCTTAGTGCATATTAAAAAAATATATATTTTTCAAGGGCCCTCCCATAATCCAACGACCATCCCCAAATCCAGAACCTTTGGCCAATTCCTTATCAATTACACCAGATTAATTGCAAACTCAGTGATTTCAAACCATTTTAGACAAATCCGGAAACAAATAGAGATCAATCACACCAGATAAGAAATCAAAGCAATTTTAGAGTGAAAAAAAATACAGCAATAAAACGGATCATAAACTTTAATCAATATCAAAGATCCAAAAGACTTCACTAAATATTTTCAACCAACACAAAAAGGGTTTTCTTGAATAAGCTAAATACACCAAAAAAATAATAGGACGACACTATAAATGGGAATGACCCGACCCACTTTAATTTTCGAGCTAAAGAAAAAAAATACACAATTATACTAGACCAAGTTTGTCAAGAAGCTTTCGACTAGACACAAGATTGATTTTTCAGAACCATATATAACCTTTTGCGGAAGGTTCTTGTCACTTCTTCTAATAGACCCAGCTTGTCAGTTGCACATAGCTCTAACCTTACTCCCCGCTATCACACCACTAAATTATTAGTATCAAATTTAAATTTTATTACCATGTTTTTACATTAAAAGAAGATGTGTTCAAATTATTCAAAATGGACTTGATAAAGATTTTTGCATCAAAGGTAGTTGGGATATTTCTTGAAATGTAATAATTAAAGAGATTTTTTGAACTTTTTTCAAATGAATATCATCTGACTTTATTCATCATACACAACAAAAGTGCAAGTGTGAAAAAGAGAAATACCTCAGATGCTCTTCTTTCAATTGCGGATTGTAGACAGAGAATCACACGATGCTTTTTGGCTTCTGAACTAATTGGAGTTCCATCTCTGTGCCTAATGAAAAACTCCTGAAACAAAAAAAAATATTTACAATTAAGATCAAAGTTCAAGTTTTATTACTCATTTTTATTTTTTTCCCCTGCAAAACTATAATTAAATACAAATTCCCATAAATTATTACCAATTGCCCCACTAAAACTGTGATCCCCCTTTCAATTAGAATTCTTTTTTTGTAGTTAACCAATTTTTTCTACAACTATGACACTAATTTGAGTCAAGTTCTAAATAAAATTCTTTGCAAGTCAGTTTAAGTACAGTATATGCTACACACTGCACCAACTCTTCTCTCTCAAGTACAGTATATGAACAAATTTCTTAGTAGAACTATAGGAATACACAAACTACTAACTGACCTGAGGGTTAATCATTATAGAATAGTGCAAATAGCGACGATCACCATCGTATTATTCCCAGACGCTTGATCAAACAACGACGATCCATCTCCACCGATTATATCATCATACAACGCAGCAGCAGCAGCATGCTGAAGGTGCGGGAAAGGAAAGTACACACTGTGCACCATGATCTTCAGGTTATGCATAATAGAAGGTGTTAAAGAGTCATCTGAGTGGCAGGCTCACCGATGGACTGAGAAGCAACACACCGAATCGTTTATTTCGGAGCCACAAGCGACTGTATAAAACGGGATTCTATTTCACCAATAACCCGCATCTTCATAACGCCGCCAACAATGTTATTGGTAGATGAAGCTATAATTTCTACTTTAAGCCTAGCAGCATCTTCATAATTCTCTCTATCAATGGCATGGATCAACTGTGACTGTTGAGAAAAAGTGTTAGTACATACTGCTGCAGTAATAGAGATTAAATCAAATGCCTCGAGAGAGCTCTTCTTCTTTTAAATGCCTGTTGAGAAAGGAATCAGAAACTAAATCAAATATGTGCATAAGAAACCCATGATTTATAAAACCTCACAATATAAGACAATATTATGCCTTTGTAACCCAGACATGAGATAAAATAAGAGAGAAATGCCCAAGAGATTCTCTCTTTGAAATGAGTAATGACAAGAGGCTCAAACTCATTTGACTAATGCTTGCTTTCATATAAGAAATTACATAAAGTATGAAAGATGGTGGCCAAGTTGAGAAACTATAATGAGTCAAAAGGGATTAATGTCACATTGATCATGCACCCATGTCCAAATTTTAAGTAGTACAGAACAATATTATGGTTTCTTGTCCAAAGTTTAAAATTTCCTACAAAACTACAACCACATGCTCAACATTTTTCATAAATGTTTAAACATTTATACAAAACCACAACCAACTTCTATAAACTTTATCCTCTTACAATAAATTTTCAATAACTGAACTCCCAATATCACGTATATGGAATAGAATACTTAGAACGTGTTTGCGTGCACAATTAAAAGGTACTCTTCTTTACTAGAACTGATATTATTCTTCATCATGTAGAAATCAATTGCAAAGTGTGGACATATTCTATAAAAATATGCATAAATTCTTGGACTAGGCATTTTCGAACAAGGCCACTAAAGCTTTATTAAAATAACTCCTAGTTTCTACCTTAAATCTATATAGTTCCGTAAAAAAAATAGAATAACAAAGATGAATTAAAATCATCAGATCATTGGTCCATAAGAAATGAATGACTTACAGCAAAAGATTTACGCCTCTTGAGAGCTTCACGGGCAATCTCAGTAGTTTGTTCATTAGCTTCTGTTTCTTCCTCTGTATGTGGATCAACCTTCTTCCCCTCGGCATACTGTTCTTCAACGTCCCTTTTTAGTTCTGTATTTATACCAGCACTGGTGGGTCATATCTATTTTTGTCACTCCCTTAATACTCCCAAAAGGATCATCTTAATTCGTAAACTACAATACATCTACTTGGCGTAAAGAATCAAGCATTGTTTTACTTAAGGAGAAGCATCAACTCTAGCTTTGGGAAATAGACTTATGAACAACTAGGATAAACATGACGTGTCCTCCCTCAGTCCACTATCATATACCCAATTAACTTTTATAATTTGCTCAAACCAACATATTACAAATTAGAAATAAGAGAGTGCTCAACATATAATGTAAATGAGAATGTCCCAAAATTATACTTACAACATGCTGAAAGTGCAGCAGCTCTATAATAATAATTATAATAATAATAATAATAATAATAATAATAATAATAATAATAATAATAATAATAATAATGAGGTGGAAAAATGTCTGAGTGACACTCACACGCTGTGGCATGTACTTGGATCAATGCTTGATTCTCTGCTGTCGCATCTTCTGCATCTCAGTTTGATCTGTTTGGCTGCCGTGAAAACTAATCTGCCTCCTGAGAAAATGACAAATTGGTGAGGGGATATAAGTTAAATTATATTTTGCAAGCAGAGTGAAAAGCAAGATAACTGGATGTTTGCTTAAGGAATGGGAGTTAATTACCTTTGCACCATTAGGATGATCAAGCTTGTTTCAAACTAAAACTTCTTGCATGAAAGCATTTCTCAGTGATGCTATATTAGCACTTGCATACTGGCCCTCTTTCCCAAAGTGAAGCACTTAAACTGAGAATCAATTAACATTCCGAACAGATAATTTCATTAAGCACCTAGACTGAATTATTAAAAATTTGGTCTAGAAGATCATAGGAAAATCACTTGCTTGATTTGCGCTGACTGTGCAGCTTCTTAAGGATTTGTCTGAGCATCATCAAGTTCAACAAATAATTTCATTAAACTCTTTGTCTTTTTCAACATTGAACTTTATTATAAGTTAGAATTGTGTGGTATATCCCAACTACACCATTGAAATATATAGATGAGTCCTTTTTTAACTAAACAAACATAGAATATTCTACACATTACAGTGAATTTGCAATTACAAAAAAGTTTGGTTCGAGGATACTTGCAACCTAATATTCATCTCACTGAGAATCTATGAGTGCATATAAAAGTATATTAAGAAATGGGAGATTTTGTGATACTTAAGAGTCTGAATATTTCTCTATTTCTATATTCTCGTACCTAAATATATACACTGATTTTTGGTATGTACTATTTTATGGAAAAATTAGACTACTGATCATTATAACAACAATTACCATATATGGCTACATATATGGGTTATATGAAGAGTTTGATAGAATTTCAAGCTAGCACTCTTATTAAAGTTTACTGCTTATTAGAAAAACTTGGGCTGAATGGATCATCCATATATATAGTCTTTCCAATGATGATTATGCGTACCAAAATTTGAAAAAATAAAAATACAAAATTATCTATTCTATATATATTTGTGCAAATTCAATACTATGGGCTTTATAAATTATAGTCACAATTCCATGTGTACTATTTATAAAGGGAAACTCTTTTTTACTAAAACATATCAAAGAATGGATTTTAATCTTTTCTAGTATGGACTTATATAGCTCTGGTACGACATGCCATATTTATTTGTGCATAGGATGCTATTCAAAATTTTCAACAATGGAAGATTAGATACGCTTATAATAATAACTCAACGAAAACAAACATCGTGATTTAATTGGCAACAAATATGTTTACTTGTTGTAAAACTATAATGATCTAATAAAATTTGCTTGTTTAGCATTACTCTGTGCATCTCTGTGTGTCCTCATAATTCCCCTTTTTTCCCCCATATCATTTCTCATGCTCAACCATCACTTTAGATCAAAGAAATATGAATTTAAAGTTCATGACAATCGAATATAACTAACTATATCTCTCATTTGAGTCATATTAATCAATTATATGATAAAATAATGAATACCAAATCCTTTAAGCTAAATAAATACTGAAAATACCTTCCGGAGTTTATGCCAGCGATCTATTAGACTAGTATGAACAGAATGGGAGGCACTCTGGACATCTCTTACTTTCAAACATGTATTTTAATTTTGGAGTGTTTTGTAAGTTCAATTTCTCTTACATTTTTCCGTAGAACTTTCTAATAAAGTAATCATGTTAATCATAAAAAAATAAAAATATTTTCTACAAGTCGTGTTCCTTTTTTTTTAAAGCAACAAGTCGTAGTGTTTAATTTGTAGGCTGCCTTATTTGACCAAAGTATGAGAGTTGGCTTTCAACTTAATAGTGGTCTTTTGGTAAAGTACACAACTGTCAAGAAAAGATTTGAGACTCGTCTGAAAGTATGTGTGTATTCTAAATCTACCCCTTTTCCTATGCAAAGTCAGGTGATGATGTTTGTAATAAACTGAGGTGTACATGCTTTTGTACTAAGACGTGGTAGAGTCAAGGTTTCAGATATAAGAATAAAATAGTATTGGTAATAGTTGAACTTACAAAAGGAATCCAGTGGTAATTTGTTCTCATGAGATGAAGAATTGGAACCTCAACAACAACACCAATTCTATTTTATCTTATTCTATGCAACTCAGTCAATATTGTCCAAATAAATGAGTAAAGCACACATTCAAAATGTTTCAATTGAGAGAAAATTAGTAATAACATCAAATCACAAAATCAAGTGCATATAACACTGAAAAATGAAATCAAACCTTGACGAAATTTCCAAGAGTTTTAGTGGATCCACGAGATGACGTAAAGACATCATCAATCCCAGCAAACTGCGGCACCTTCTTGGGCACCCTAGTTGCAACAATCCCAAACCAAATTGTTTTTATATTTGATTTTTGATATTCAATAAAGTTATAAGCACCTTCTTGGACTTTGGTTTATAAACACCTTCTTGGACTTTTGATAGTCAATAAAGTTATAAACTCCTTTAGATTCTGAAATAGCATATACTTGCCATGAAAAAAAATTATAACCCACTCTTGGATCCAACTTGCCAAAGTTAAGGTATACATCTAATTGTGTTGAAAATACATCTAACTTGCGGAATTTAGATGTTTTCATGTTTATGTTTAAAATACCTTGTAAGAAAACACATCTAATTGTTAAGTATGCATCAGAACATTACTACGCTATTTAAAATAGACATAGACCAACAACATAATTAGAACATACTTCTCACCAGATAAGTGAACAGAAAGTACCACCACCAACATAATTGAAAACATCTATCATTTATAGTTCCATATGCTAATTTCAATGAAATTATACAATCATCCATTAATCCAACAGTAGCAAACATATATTATAGAAAACTACTCATTCAGGGATCCACAAATGTTCATTATCACAATCTTTGTATTAAATTATTGAAATTGATTAAACCTAAGCCATATTCGAACCTTATATTTAAAAGCATGTGGAAATAAAAAGCATATAAAGTGTAGTAAAGAAAAGAAGTTGGTTCAGTTGTAATACCTAGAGGTTCCATTGTTTGGGTTGTGACTAATAACAATAGCGTAGTCACCAGAAGCTCTGGCCAAGACACCACGATCACCGACATGGTGTTTAACGTTGCAAACAACAGCCCTTCAGGGATGATCTGAGAGGAAGGAATTAAAATCTAACCTCTTAAAAAAGAAAAATAAACAAAATTTAAAAAATTAAAAGAAACTCAATTGATTGAAATGACAAACTAAAAAGTAGAGTATTAGATCCAATTGTTAAGGATTCTTATTAAACATAAACTTAGATGGCTGAGGCTCACACATTCCAATTAAAATAGAACACAAGGACACAAACCTCTAGTTGAGAGCATTACATTCCATTAACTAAACTAAAGCTTAAGAACTGCCTGCAAAAAAAATAAACATCAATACCTAAAAAAAAAGGCATTAAAGATGAATTAGAAATACATAAAACCACTTGAACCCCTAAATGCTTAATGAAACCCTATACGAACAGAATGAATGGGTATTTTATTATGTGAATGTCCATTATTATCATAAAAATGAAGCCTAACAATAAAAATGAAAATAAAAAATAAAATTTACGTGAAGACACTCAGTTAATGATCCTTGTGATGTGTTGTTGAGGAAAATTACTGAGTTAATGAAAACCATGTTTTCAGATCAGTTGAAATTTCGTTAGTAAGAAAACGTAAAACCATTCCTTACTCGGTTCACTCAGTTCACTTGCACTCTACATTCTCCTCTCTCCTTCAAGCACACACACCATTCCTTACACTAACTAAATTTCCAATGTACACACACTGCAACAACATACTACAAAATACAACCCCATATGTTGACCAATAAACAAATATTAATCAAATTTAATTTTTATCTTGGACCAAGACACTCACTAACAAGATTAATGAAAGAAAAGAAAGAAAGCCACAAACTGGGAAAAGGTAATCAATAAATTCAACAATACATAACTAAGTTCAAACAAGACCTCTTAAAACAAAAATTTAACAAAACAAACGATCCGTGTGGTAATTGAAATAAAAGGGAAATGAAATGAAATGGACCTTTGGAGATCTGGGTTGGCGAGAATCGAAGTTAGTTTTATCGAACGATCCGTGTGTTGTTCGTTCACTATTTAGCTGGAACCCTATGATGGAGCGGTCATATCTGAGAGAGAGGGGGGAAGAAATTTTGGGGTTTTGAGAGTTTTGTGTGTGTGAGCTTTTTTTTTTAGTTTTGGGGGTAAATTTTAGTTGGAGTCATTTATTTCGTTAGGTGAAAAATGCCTCTTAAAATATTAAATCAATATTAGTAACACTTATATTATATTACTAACACTAATTTACTGTGAGAAATAGTAATGGTAAATTACTGTTAGTAATCAAAAAAATAGTCTGTTACTAAAAGCTTGTTTTGGTGTAGTGACATTCTGATGGCGAAGGCGACAACGGTGATGTTGTTTTAAATGCCTCTGCTCCCAAGTCCCAAGAAGGAGAAACCACAAAAGTGACCTTGGCCTCTCTGCCCTCCATCATTGATACCCTTATGATCGCTAAATACAAAAGACTTAACCGGGTTTCATACAATACTTTTTTTAACTGTTGTTTTAGTCACGAGCTATTTTATTATAATCTCTATATCCAACTTTAATGAAGATCTATTGTTGAATGGAATTGCATCGTTCCTCGTTCTTTACTTCATACTTGACTTACTTTTGCTTTGACAAAGAATTTTTGTGTTCTCTTTATATTCCCGGGTCTTGCCCAACATGTAATACATCTTTAGCCCCCAAGATTTCTTAGTAAAGAGAAATAATTAGGGATGGAAATTGTTGGAGCATCCTTGAGGGCCCTAAGACCTAAAGCCATAAACGTTTTTGATGTTTTTGAAGTTAGACTGAGGTTCTGAGGTGGATCCTTAGACCATAGAATCATGAAACACTTCATATTTTCACTTTCTAGGGCTAAAAGCCCATAATTTTTGCACAAATACTTAGCCACTAAAAAAATTTGGGCGTAAATGTTCAAAAATCAAACTAAAGTGTCCAAAAACCTTAGGAATCAAAATTTAAATTTGAATTTTTAAAATATGAAGTCTTTATAAGGAACCTAAGGCCTCTAAACTCAAAAAGTGTGGGGACTTTTTATGTCTTTTTAAGGGTTTGAGACCTCCAAACATAGAAAAACATTTAGCTTGAAGTCCCGCAAACAGACATAAGACCTATGAACTTAGGTAACTTTGAATTCTAAAATCCTTATAATGGTCCTAAAACCTAAAGAATTTAAAAATTAAATTTTGTAGTCCTTGTAAGGGTCCGTGACCTTTGGACAATGGAAAAACATTAACCTGAAGTCCCATAAAGGGTCAAAAAACCTCCGAAATTAGGTAACTTTGAATAATAAATTCCTAATAAGGATTCTAAGACTTCCGATTTTAGAAAAATGGAAATTTTAAAGTCCTTGAAAGGGTCTGAGACTTTTGAACTTAGAATTTTTATCCTTGCTCTATTTAAAAAAAATATTTTTGGACGATTTATTTTTATTTTAACATTTAGTCCCTTTAAGATAATTTTGAAAACAAAAGTTTTTTCTTAAACATTTTCCTAATTTATATATGAGTGGTGCAAGGTTTGTATAATTCTGTGGTAAAGAAAAGATTATAGTGTAAGGAAAATGGGCTCTTTTTGGGTCCTTGGACCTTAGCCTCTTGTAATTTTAGGTGAAATTATCAATAATCCCTTTAGTCTTTTATGGGTCTGTAGACCAATGACTATTCTCTTTGGGATGTTAGAACTTTAGTACTGTTGTCTTTTTCGTGTCTTTAGACCTTTAACTATTTGTATTACGCTAAGGCTAAAATCCCTTTAACATAATGTTGGGTCCTAAGACTTTAGCTTAAACCTATAACTGAGGCTGGAGTCCTTGCAAATCTTTTTTTGGGTCCTTAGACCTTGGTTTAACTTTCAAGTTAAGGTTTAAGTCCTTGCAACTCGATTTGTGGGTCATAATTCCTTTTAGTTTTTTTAGCCAAGGCTAAAATCCTTGTAACTCCTAAAGAATACTGTTATTGAATACATTATGAGTAACACAAAGTTTTCTTTCATTTAAAATAATAAAATTCATAATTTACAGTTATTCTTATGGGATGACACACATCTCCCGAGGTCACTATTGATTCTTACGTTCAAACTCTAGTTGGATATTTAGTTGTCTTGCGGGGTGGGGATATCCAAATTCATTATCTCTATGCTTAGTATCTCTAGAGGGAGCTCATACATTAGTGGCAGTGGAGATAAATCCTCTAATTAGACATCATAGATCTTTTGGTGCTTTTTCGGAGCCTCCGCCAAGACCTGTGGGGTGTTGAGTGAAATTTTTTTGTTCTTCATAAAAGTGATGTATCACTCCTATGCTTTTTTTGGTCTCCAAAG
Source organism: Sambucus nigra (assembly GCA_949130495.1). Taxonomy (NCBI): domain Eukaryota; kingdom Viridiplantae; phylum Streptophyta; class Magnoliopsida; order Dipsacales; family Adoxaceae; genus Sambucus; species Sambucus nigra. The sequence goes on along the minus strand of OX422219.1, from coordinate 132,412,370 downwards.
ACCTCTCCCACTCACTTAGAGGTGGGTAATGTTATCACTAGTCCACTGGTTGAGATCACAACTTCTATGTCATTGAAAGATCTTCTGTGCATGATGAGATTATAGGAAGAGGGGAGGTCCACTACTAAAAATTTATTCCATATGGTTGTGTAATAATATTTTGAACTAAAGGCGATGGGTTGTGTGACATATTCCAAGGAAATGGAGAGACTCCCCCATTGAACCCAATGAGAGGGGTAGTGGATGGGTTCATGTCCCTGGCATCAAGGCCCATGACTTTAAAAGCATCTAAAAAATAAAATGTATGTGGATCTTCCATTATCAATCTGTGTCCTCATCATATTGGAATTTCCTATGGTTATTATTATCACAAATAGTTCATCATGAGGTAGCCAGAACCTATAAGGTCAACTTTGGGGAAGACTATCATTAGAACCTCCTCGAGGATCTTATGTGGGAAGGAGACATGTACCAAAACCTCTTATGTTGGAGGATATTGAGGTGGGCCTTTCTGGATGTGGGGAAAATACCACCTTCAACAAAATCGTCAAAAATGCATTGGATGTCAATCCATGGGAAGTCATGTTTTCTATTGTTCTTATCATTGTTACCTGGGCCTCAGTCGTTATAGTTGTCTACGAAGAACGTATGGGGATGCCTTAACAATTGGGGATTTCGATGATTTAACCTTGAAGGACTACTATGACTTAGGATAAGAGTTTACAAACCCCAAGAACTTGAGGAATTGGTTGATAGATGATTTCGAAACGAAATCTCCTAAGGAGGGGAGATTGTGATACTTATGCTCGAGATTTTATTTATTTTCTCGTGTAAATTTGTAATTATGTAGAAGCCCTTAATATTAAGATCGATAATGTATAGATTGTTGTTGATAATTGAATATTCTTGTGGCCCTTGTGAAATTTGGAATTGATTGGGGTAACTTAAAATTTGGAAATGCTTTTATCATTCAAACGAAGTTGATGGTCATTCGAACGAGATCCGTATCTCGTTCGAACAAAGTCCTTTTTGGTTGGAATGAGAAGCCCATCTCCTTTGAATGATCTTCTAATGAAGTTATAATGAACAAAGCACCGTTGTATAGGATTTTACCCCTCATTGGTATGTCATTTTAATGTCGTTGGAATGAGATTCAAATCTGGTTTGAACAAGACGTGATCTCATTCAAACGACCGCACCTCAAATTTAATATTTAGAGTTTTCCTTGTGTGCTGTTGAATGGATGATGTTTCGACCTTTGAATGCACCAGGTGATAAAAAACGTGTTAAGTGTGTTGCCATTGGTCTTAAAAATTAATTTTTGGATTTATTTGGGGTTATATAGAAGAGAGATATGTTCGGTTATTCCCCACCATTTTATATCAGCATTTACCAGCCCTTTATGTAGTTTCAAGGGTTTTTCATCTTCCCAAGTCTCCCCCTCCCATTGTTATACCTTACCACCACTATACTATACTATTTCTAAGCCTTATTCTTCCTATACAAGCTTTATTAAGGGTAGAAAAGAGTTGTGTAAATAAGATTAAGATTTTTAAAGATATTGTGGGGTTATTTTTTAGAAGAATAAGTAAAAAGTAATGGAGTTTGAAGGGGGTCTTGCTTAGAGATTTCACAGAAACTAGCTTGGTGGATCTAGGTAACCTCTTTAAGGTCACCTTAATTAGGTGGGAGGTTGTCATCTTCTTAAGAACATCCACCATTATTGAAGCTTGTTTGAGATGGGAAAACTCTACTCTTAGCTTAAAACTCTATTTTTCCATAGTATTGGTCTTGTAGTTGAGTTTGTAAGAGTATGACACATATATGGTTTAAATAGTGTATTTATTATAGTTTTGTATAAATGGATTAAGAAGGGATTTCAAAAGTTGTAAGGACATGTTTTATAAATGTTCGGGGTAGAATCTAGGAATTTTCCAAGTGTCCTAGATCATAATTAAGTATGTCTGATACTGCTACATTCGACACGTCTCCACGATCATCCACGACGGCCTTGATTTGAATTCATGCATCTATCATCTTCGTACATGCATCATGTGTCAAGAAACACACTCTTCAAAAGTTCCCACTACTCCACTTACTTATGGTAAAAATAATTTTAATTGGAGTGTTTATTTATTTGCATAAATAGTTGGGAATATTTTTTTAAATAAATTTTTGAAGTGTGGAAGATGACAAACACTCTAAATCTTTTTAATGAGGTTTTCTTAGACATGTCACTGATATCATTCGAACGACATCGTATCTCGTTCGAACGAGATGTCATCTCGCTCGAATGACGCACCGCCTCAACTTGTCTACTTAAATAGTGTTCGTGATACATGTTTTCCCAAGTCTGTACACCTCTGTTTCTACGAAACAATACCTATTCCCAGACTTCATATTTTAAGGTTTTCAATACTTTTTGATTCACAAATATTTCCTAATTCTTTGTGTGAATCCTCTAAACCCCAAGGAAGATTATACTACTCATCTGGAGTACACTTGTGGAGAAGACAAAGCTTTTCCATTGCTGACCTTCTGGAGCTCTTGTGGAAACTCTAGCCGATGATATCGAAATCGACGACTGAGGGTATTTAGTATGTCACTACTTATATTTTCATTGTAATCTGTGTAAACTGTTCTTTACAAATTATAGTGAAAATAAGATGGTTTTGCCCCTGGGGGGGATTTTTCCTCAATCGTGATTGTCTTGCATGCTTAGATTATTTCTTTATTCAATCACAATTGTTTGCAAGAGTTAAGACTTATTGGGATTAAAATTGGAATTTAATTAAATAGGTTTGACATTGATTGGTAGCACACTCTCTTACACAAATTTACCGTGTAATTCTTTCGCAAAAAATTTTCTGGATATCAATTTTTTTCCTGAAAATTTGATTTTTGAAAAAGCGCAATTTCAATTGATAACTTATATAATAGAGTCCGAATTTTTGACTGGTCAAATTACGCCTATTGGAAGGGACGTATGAAATCTCACCTAATGGCTATTGATGAACGTGTATGGGTTATGTGTGAAAGAGGGTTGACGTATCCCACTGTCACTGTAGATAACGTAACTACTCTAAAATCTGTGACTGCATGGACTGTGGATGAATTTAAATGGAGTACATATAACGCAAGTGGGCTTAGTGCCATTTTCGAAAACGTCACACCTTCCGAGTTTCGACGTATCATGACGTGTACCACGTCTAAAGAGGCATGTGATGTTTGGCAACTTACCCATGAAGGCACAAATGAAGTGAAAGAATCTAAATTGCAAAACTTAACTACACAGTTTGAAACTATCTCCATGCATGAAAATGAGTGTTTCGATGAATTTTATGCATGCTTATCTGATATCGTGAACACTAGTTTTAATTTAGGAGAACACATTCTTGATGTTAGGGTAGTTAAGAAAATTTTGAGATCACTGCCTAATATATTTATTCCCAAAGTGACTATGTTAAATTCATTAGGTAATTTGAATACGCTGAAATTAGAGGAGTTAGTTGGAGACCTACACACCTATGAAATTAACATGTTCCCAAACACGATAAAATCAAAAGATAAAGGGGTAGCACTTAAAGCCCAAGCCAAAAAGAGTGAGGGGTCAAAGAGAGGTGAGTCGTCTAAGAAAAGAGAGGAAGAGATGTCTGATTCTGATTTTGACTTAGATAATTTGGTCCTTTTTGCTAAAAATTTCAAGAAATTTCTCAAATTAAAGAAAAATGGATATTTTAAAGATAAAAAGAATGTTGAGAAAAAAAACTCTGAACATAAATTTGAGAAAGATAAAAAGGACACCTATAAGAAAGAAAGTGAGAGATGTTTTAAGTGCGGCGGTAGAGGTCATAGGGGGTTTGAGTGTGCAACTAGTTTGAAAGATCAAGAACAATCCAAATATGTGTTAAACACCACCCTTAGTGATGATAGGGAGGTCGAGTCGGTGGACTCTGGAGATGAGTCATCGCATGAATGTAACTTCACCGCATTCATGGCTAGTCATGTGAGTACTGACAGTGCTCCTCACGACAATGAGGATGCAAGCTTATAAGGACATCTCGACAGTGATATCAGTGTGTGTGAGGGGGAAGAAGAAGTAAGTGAGAACGAGAGTGATCTCCGACGCGCGTACGCTGATTTATATGCTGATGCTTTTAAAACCAAAAAGTGTAACAAAACATTAACTCTTAGGATAGAAGATCTAGAGAAGGAATTAGGAGAGATGTGAGAGAGAGAGAGAGACCACCATGTCCACTAGGTTGAGAGAGAGAGAGACCATCTGTGTTGAGAGAGAGAAAGTATTTTTGTGAAAGAAAAAGGAGACTTGACTAAGCAAGTTGCTGATCTGAGAAGTGAACTCCATTCCTCCCTGGACACTCGAAAGAAACTGGAAACCGTTATATCCCACCTCACTCAGGACCTTGAGAGAGCCCGAGAAGTTGAGGTAAGAATTGAGGACCGATCTGTTAAGATGGGAAAGATGTTCCTCGCCCCTGCTTTGGGTTTAGGTGAGAGGTCGGGAATAGGTTTTAATCGAGCTTCCATGTACCATACAACATTGGAACTGGTTCTTAAGTTTATTAAAAATCCTTATGGCCACCCACCTAGAAATTAGAAGAGAGTTTAGCCAAGAGAAGCAAACCGACGTCGGCCTAAGTCTACATATTTTTGTATTTAATCCAAAAGAAAGGGGCATCTTTGTGAGTTTTGTTATAGTTTGGGTCGGACACGATGTACTTTTATTCCGCCACGTGCCACTACTAATATTTAGAGTCTTAGAGAGCGAGATGAGTTTCTAGTCGCCACATCTCAGAGAGAGAGATGAGTTAGCGTCACACTACTTTTACTCTGCCACATGCCACTAGTGACATTTCTATGTTTACCTCCCTTAAGGATCATAAGGAAGGTAAAGTCACTTTTGGATACGAGAGAAAATCTAGCATAATAAGACGCGGTACAGTAGAGTTATCAGGATTTCCTAAGCTAGAGAATAAGTTGTACGTCAAGGTATTGAAAGAAAATTAACTCAGCATTAGCCAGCTGTGTGATGCTAACTTTTTAGTAAAGTTTGGCCGAAATAAATTTCAAATCTATGATCAAATCGGTAAACTTTATTGCAAGGGGTGAGAACTAAATAAAACTGTTATGGGATCATGCCCGAGTCCTCATTTATCTGCAACAGTGCCACGATCATTACTATGGATCTGTGGCACCAACGTCTAGGCCATGTGAACTTTTGAGATTTGGAAAAGGACCCAGTACGTGGCTTACCATCGCTTGGAAAGCCAACTTATGTAATTTGTGGACCCTTCCACTTGGGAAAGCAAATTTGTAGCCCCCATCAAAAGTTGAATTCCATTACCACCTCTCTCATTCTTGAGTTGATACATGTGAGTCTTATGGGTCCTACTCATACTGAGAGTTTAGGCGGTAATAGGTAAATTCTCGTGATGGTAGATGATTTCTCACGCTACTCTATTGTAGGTTTTCTGTGAGAAAAATCCGATGCTATGGATTTTCTTACGATTATGTGTCGTGTCCTGTAAAATCAACATGGTGTCACTATCAATAGAATACGTAGTGATAATGGCACTGAGTTTAAAGAAGAAAACTTAGATCTTTTCTGTGATAGCCTCGGAATCAAGAATGAATTTTTGGTCGTTAGGACTCCTCAGCAAAATAGGATTATTGAGAGGAAGAATCGAACGATTCAGGAGATGGTTAGATCTATGCTTTTGGGTCATAATGTTACAAGAAGATTTTAGCCAGAGGCGGTGTCTACTACGTGCTGTAAGGTGAATAGGGCATATCTTTATCCACACACTCTTACGACGCCCTAAGAATTGTGGCCTAGAAAGAATCCCAACCTTTCATATTTCCATATCTTTAGGAGCAAATGCTACATCCTACGGGATAGAGAGCAATTAGGAAAGTTCAACTCTCGGAGTGACGAGGGAATGTTTTCAGGTTATTCATCGTCTAGTAGAGCTTATCAGGTGTATAACCTGAATATCTCTAAGGTTATGGAGTCAATAAACATTACTGTGCAAGATGACAAACCACCGACATTTATTGATTCTAACCTTTTGGGTGAGGGTGATGCACTTTGTACTGATGATACCGTTGTGCCTCTCATACCCAGAGTGGATCCCGTTCTTGACCTAAGGGACACTCCTGCTCGGGTTCACAAGACTCATGATCCTTACTATTCTAGGAGATCCCACTCTAGGGTTCAAGACTCGTGCTCAGCCAGAGAACATTGTTAGCCATATTTGCTACACGTCCAAAGTCGAGCCCAAGAACTATAAGGAAGAACTCAATAATAAACACTGTATATGTGCTATTCAGGATGAGTTGCTTCAGTTTAGAAAGAATGATATCTGGGAACTGGTCCCCCGACCTAATGAGACCAATGTGATAGGTGCCAAGTGGATCTTTAAGAATAAGGTGGATGATATTGGTACCATTATCCGAAATAAGTCTAGGTTGGTCGCTCACCTCTACACACAGATTGAGGGTGTAAACTTTCATGAGAAATTCGCTCCTGTTGCGAGGCTTGAGTCTGTCCGCTTACTACGTGCCATCGCATGTCACCTGCGCTTCAAGTTATATCAGATGGATGTCAAGAGTGCCTTTTGGAATGGCATTCTACACGAGGGGGTTTACGTGGAACAACCAAAAGGGTTTGAAGACCCTAAGCACCCTGATTACGCCTACTATCTGAGGAAAGACTTGTATGGTTTGAAGCAAGAACCCCGTGCTTGGTACGAGAGGCTTACTTCCTATCTCTTAGCCCATGGCTTCAAGAGAAGGGGAGTTGATATGACATTGTTCGTCAGGAGAGATGACGGTGCTATTTTAGTTGCCCAAGTCTATGTGGATGATATATTCATTGGATCCACATGCTCCCAGAATGCTCAGCACTTTGAGGAAGAGATGAAGAGTGAGTTTGAGATGATCATGTTTGGTGAGATTACTTTATTTCTTCGTCTATAGGTTCGTCATCTAGAGGATGGGATGTTCATCTCCCAATCCAAGTATGCTAGAGACCTTGTGAAGAAATTTGGTCATGAATCCGTTAAGCACACAGTACACCGATGAGTACCTCAACTAGGCTTAGCAAGGACACTTCAGGCAAGGACGTAGAGAAAACCTTATATCGGAGTATGACATGTAGTCTTCTCTACTTAACTGCCAATTGTCCTGACATAGCCTTTAGTGTTGGAGTCTGTGCACGATATCAGGCGTCCTAGAAAGAGTCACACTTACTCGCTCTTAAACGTATTATCAAATATGTGAATGGGACTCTCTCACTTGGCATTTGGTATTCCTTTGATACCAGTGACCGTTTATCCACCTATTCGGATGACGATTGGGTCAGGGATAAAGATGGATGTAAGAGCACTTTTGGTGGGTGTTTCTTCTTTGGTTCTACTCTTGTCTCTTAGTTTAGCAAGAAGCAAAACTCCATCTCTTTGTCCACTATGGAGGATGAGTACATAGCTGCCGGGAGTTATTGCATGAAACTTCTGTGAATGAAGTAGATGTTGGAGTATTATGGGATATCACAGGATACCATGACTATTTCCTGTGATAACACGAATTCAATTCACATATCCCGTAACCCATTCCAGCATTCGCGCACAAAACATATTAGGATACGCGAGCACTTTATCCGTGATCTTGTAGAGGAAAAGGTCGTATCCTTGAGTTTTGTATCTACCGACCTCTAGTTAGGCGATATCTTCACGAAGCCTTTAGATACCCTTAGATTTGAGAGTCTTAGGAAGTATTTAGGAATTTTCACAGTTGGTTGAGGGGTAGTCACTAGATCTAGAGTAGGATACATTTTTCCTGTGATCATATCATTTGATTCCTATCTCTAGATTGTATCATTTGTATATTTCTTTGTTTGATTTTTTATTTTTTTAAAATTGAAAAAATCCAAAAATATTTTCTTTTAATAAATTTTTTTGAAAAACACAAAAAGAGTTTTGTATTTTGTTTATGGATGAACATTTAAGATAACCATAGTCACACTTTCATTCCATATTCCTCGTTACTGTTTGATAGTGATTTGAGATGCTATATCATTTCATCCATGTGCTTTACATTGATTGGAGTCTCTGAGATGTGATTAGTGATATCTTCTACATGTTTGGCCCCTTATCTCCTTTATTTCACACATGCACGATATTATTTGAGTATTGTTCTTGTCTATCACATATTGGCTTGAGTGTTTTCATCTCAATTATGTCTATCTAACGACCAAAATGCGATAAAACTTAACAAGATAGTAGTGCATGTAAAAATCATTTACCGTGAGGAATTTATTACAACAAAATATGTTGAGTGAATCACGAAAAAGGGCTACGAGAGTTTAAAAATTAACTCATCGAGAAAGCCACCATTTGAAAAAGAGCCCAAAAAAATTAAATGGCAATAAAAATAATCTCCTGCCAACTCAAATGGGCCAATAGGTTTCAGTTTCATCACTTCAAAATAAAAATATAATGTATAATTATTTATGAGGATGTTTGGATGAAAAGAAATGAAAAACGGGTTTGCACGTCCTTGAAAGTCATGAAAAAGCGTTTCACACGTTTTGGATGTTATTAGTGTGGAAATCGCTTTGAGCTTTGATTTGCTGATTTGATTGAGTCAATTTCTTTTAATTCCACAATTTTTACACCTAAGGAAGATGTTGAGTTCACTCGTTAGAAATATCCAACATTCGTCGTGCACATATGTTATGGTTGTATGTATTAATTTTCCTGTTGAATTTGTTCACATCCCTACATTTCCACTATCATTCACTTGGTTATTTTTTGTGTTCTTTCATGATGTGATTTTGTTTGCTTTAAAAATTTTGAAAAATTCAAAAAGAGAAAAATTATTTCCATGTGACATTCTCCACTTGCATTGCGTATGTTCTTCATATCTATCTATTTGGGGACATCATAAAAAGGGGGAGAACGAATTATGGGGGAGAATTACTTATTTATTTTTATAATGATTTTCTTGCTCATTATTGATATTTATTTATGCGTATCATTATATTTCAAAATGTTGCGCGTCATGAGTATTTGTTTCTTGTCTCATGTTTGTAGGTATCAAAATGGAGAATCATTTTTGCACACACTGATGATGATAAAAAAAGTTTGGAGAGTTGAAGATTTGAAGATGATCGAATTTGAGAAGACACACCTTTAGTATTTCTAGTTTTCGGGTTTAATGGGGATATTAGATTGTATGTTAGTTTGATTTTTTGGGCAACATAATTCGGTTATTTTTATGTATCTACCGGCATAGACATAGGGGGAGATTTGTAAGGACGTGTTTTATAAATATCCGAGGTAGAATCTAGGAATTTTCCAAGTGTCCTAGATCACAAGTATGTACGTCTGATACCGTTAGTTGACACTAAAGTCGCACCAATAGCAATGAATAACCATCAATATCCATAAAAGTAGTAAACCAATGCATGTTATTTCGAGAAAACTTATGTTAAACATTTTATGGAATACAATTTTTTGAAAATAATGTTTATCTTGTTAAAGATACTTTGTGAACATATGTTTTAAAGTTTTATTGTAAAATTTGGGATTTTCATAAAGATGGGCATTTATTTAAGTTTTTAATGACAAAAATATTTTTAGTCATTGAAAGCCTGTTTTTGCATATATTATAAAATTTCTTGAATAAATGATGTGTTAAACTCATTTTCTTGGATTTTTGGACATAAAATCCCTCTTTACATATGTATAAACTTGCAGTATTTTGATGATAGGCATATAAAAAAGTTTAATGGAGGTTTTAATGAGTTTTAAGTACCCACACACATGAGACACATGAGACAAAGAAATGTCCCTGTGACGCATCAATTTTTAAACAAAAATAAAAACTCCCCATAATTTGTTCTCCCCATAAATGAGTAAAACATAATCCTGAAATACGAAGCATCACGTAGAAGATACGATATCATCACGAAAAGATATAAATGAATGATGTGTAATGATGCCATCAAAGCCAACTATTTTTGTACTTTTTCATTTTTTTTATCAAAGCAAACATAAAATGTACAAATTATATAGTACAACACAAAATATGTCCATCCAATCACAAATAATACAATATATTCAAGCATTTTTCAAACATGGACTAAATGTAATAAAAGCTGAAAATACCATATATAATATATGAAAAATATACCAGGGAAATTTCGACACACATATATAGGTATAAATGACCACAAAATATGACACAAACACATAAGCTTTATACACTAGCATAGTATCGATATGTCCAAATGTGTGGAATGAAATGAATGGGTGTGAAATGGAGACAAAAAAATTATAACTCAAACACTTAAATATATTGAAGAAGTTCTCCATTGACCACCAAACTTAATCAAACTAATCTTTAGCCTCAAGTGACAAATAAAGTTGAACTTAATGAACAAAACAAGCACAATGGACATAAGCCTAGATTATTGATGTTCTACAAATCAATAAAGTCATGAAAGAATAAATATGACTAGATTTCACTGTGCAAACCTATTGGTATTCAACTAAATCTCCCTCAAATGATAAAGAAATACAATTTTTATAAGAATATTGCTTTAAAAATATCTAGCAAACAAACAAACTAGTTGGCCCCTATTTGGCAATTATTCTGTTTTTATTGCCTTTATTGTTTCTTTGGGCTCTTTCCAATGGTGGCTTTCATGCAAAGACTTTGTCTTTCGCAGCCCTTTCCCGTGCACACTCATAATTTTTTCAATATTAAACAAATAAACTCACGGGCAATGGTTCTTGCATGAACCAAACCCCTATAGTCTCAAAATATGTAGATGAGATGATTAATGGGAGAATATCTCACCAAGCTCAAATATACGTAGTGAAGTTAAAATCCAACAAGCTCATGCATGTGTGTGCAGAGGCATATACAAAGTGAAATCTGTAAAGAAAATCAAGTTCTAGATAACTCCATTAAAACATGGTGAAGATGAATATAAGTGTCTATAATCATAATCAAATGTCCTAACCACATGGAAGTTATGGAGTGAATTTGATTCAAACATACCAATATGCCTCACTAAATGTTAAAAACTAAAATACACAAAAACTGATTTTTTTTTGTATTTTTCAATAAACTCAATAAAAGAAAAATATAATACAAAATATACACATGTCATAACGCTATCAAACATATATCATGAAGCACAACTAGAGTATGACAAACAAAAACATGAAAGGAATCATCCATAAGATATAGGAAATGAAGAATCGTGTGCAATCATGCGAGAATCAAATAGTCTAACATATAGCTCTTCCAAAATAGATTTACCAACCCAAATAGATGTATACTTAATACGTCGGTTTTTGGGAACCAAGGGAACACTAGACTTCAACTTCCTAGGATCTCTTTCAATATCATAACAAAAATGCCTAAGGTGACCTTATCTATCACAACGCGAACATATGTAAATATGAGGAATATTACCTATGGATTGAATTTTTATAACGTCCTTGGATATTGTTGTCCCTCTAGAACAAAAAATAGTCTTGGCTTTTACATCAAAAGCAGTAGAAATATCGGAGCCAATACCATCACTACTAAAACTACTTGGGTCTTTTAAATCATCGTTTAACTTTTAAATTTGAGACTCAATCAAATAATTAGGCTCTGAATGTTTTAGGGACTTCTTCTTCATATGTTCAATCATTCCTAGAAGGTTATCTCGCTCCCCCTCAATGAAATAAAACTTATCCCATAGAGTCTTCTCACTTTCCTTAAAATCATTATTCAAAACACTATCCTCAATAGAAAATACATTAACCCTAGAATTTTTTAATAATTATTTTTCTAAAAATTGGACTCTATCGTCACTCTCTTTCTTAGACAATTATAAAATTTTAAAATCTCGATCCATATCCATAAATTTCTCATAAAAGAAATCCCTTTGATTTTGAACCGTTTGATAAAGATCCATAGTTGATTTAAAACTAGAATTTACTTTTTCAATAATTTTAATTCTTTTAGCAAACTTCAAATTCAAAAGATTTAAGTCATTATTATTATGGGAATCCACTGTGAAGAAAATCAAACGCATGAGAGAAAGATAAAAACCATCCTAAAAATCACTCAACAAGGATTTAAGATGTTAACTTACTGCAAACTGCTCTAATTCCACTTGTCAAGGTTAAAAACGTGATGAATGCTTTGACACTAATTTGAGAGTGTGGAAATAAACATGCGCGGTAAGGATGGTCTCAAATAAAAAAATTATTTTTCTATTTTTATCAATTTAATATCCCAAGCATACAAAAACAATTTTAAACAAATATGAATATTGATTAAACTAGTTATAAAGGAAAATATTTGTTCAAAACAATATGAATATGCTACGCATTCAAGAACACAACGATCGAGGAAAAATCCATTTTCAGTGCAAAACCTTTAGTCAGCACTTTAGACAAATTACAAGAGAATCGACTTACAATAATACTTGATTACTTCCAAAAGTATAACGCACAAGTCTTTGCAAATTCTCTAAAGAATACTTCTTGTTTCCAAGCAGTCCACAAGCCACATTGTCACTCTCAGTATCCACCGATGAGCCTCAGCTTTCTTCTTCATTCATGATCCATCCGGGTTCACAAGTCATCCATAGAGTACCTCTCCACAAGGTGTATGCAAGGATACTAAACTATCTACGATTTAAACAGATTCACAAAAACTATTTTGGGGATGTGTGTTGTGAATCAAAAGCATTTTCTTAAATCAAAAGGTTGAAAACTTTTGCAAAGGATATGCATAAATCGTTCTAGCAAAGTTATAACAAAAATAAACACAAAATAAGTATTTATAAGGCAGTCAAAAATTTTGAGGCAGCGATTAATTCGAATGAAAATGAGGCTCGTTCGAACGAGAATAGCAATTCGTTCTAATTAAAATGGATCTCCTTCGAACGACTTTTCCATCTTGTTTGAACCATCTTTAAACAACTTTCAAACGATGACAAATGGTACATCCTCATTAGATGCTCGTTAGATGAATATATCAAATAATGTTCAAATGACTTTAACATCTCGTTGGAATGAGGTCTGGAACTTTGGAAAAAAAATAAAATAAATATGTCTTGATTTAAAAAAAAATCCTGTTTAAGATTTAATAAAAAATAAAACATACCAAAATAAATTTAATGAATAAATTTTAACTCCTAAAAAGATTTACACATTTATGGGATATAGGGAAGACTTGAATGTTTATGTCGATTTACTATGACAATTTGTAACGGGATACGCCAAACTAGCCTAAAACAATAAAAGGCCTATGATATTAGAAATATCAAACAATTTGTTTTTACACTAATAGTTAATTGTCTTCGCATGTCTTCATGCTCTAGATTTTATTCTTCATAATTAAATCATATTGCTATTTATATGACGTTTATCTTTTTGTATTTTGATTTTTCTTTTATTTTCTCTTATTGAGAAAAATATAAAATATTTTTTTATCTTTTGAGTTTTCTTTCTTTTGAAATTAGTTTAAAAACTTTAAAAACTCAGGAAGATTTTTTATTTTTGTGTAATTTAGTTTTACACATTTTGTTTGGCATATCAATGTGTTTGAATCGATTTTATTTCATTTTTTATATGACATTTGATGATGATTTTTAATGCTTTGATTATTCTTAATCATGTTTGCATGGAATAGTTCAAAAGTTAATTTTCTTAATGGATTCACTTTGAATATACCTCAACCAATACATGCACGAGCTCTTTTGAACTTTAACATCACATGTTATATTTGGGCAAAGTTAGATATTCTCCTATCAATCTTGTAATATACATATCTATTGACTATGGGGGATTTGTTCATGTAGGAATCGTTGTCCATGAGTATGTCGTTTCTTATTGAATATATGAGGTGTATGTGAAAGGGAAATGAAAAGAGCAAATCTCCTTTGAGGGAAAGCCACTATTGGAGAGAGCCTAAAAAATGAGAGGCAAAAAGAAAAGATTAAAGTCCAACATGTTTGTTTGTTTTATTTCCAAAAAGAGGGTATCATAAAAATTTTGAGTGAAAAAATATGATATTCTTTTACCTTTGAGGGTGTTATTATTGAAGATCAATGGTTTGCACAATGAATCCTAGTTATGCTCAACATGTCGTGATATTCTTGATTTGTAAAATCATCAACATTCTAAGCTTTTGTGCATTGTATTTTTTTGTCCATTCATGAGTTAATTTTATCTATCACTTGGGAATTTTTGAGTGATTGGGTCATATTTCATTTGTTTCTAATTAATGCCCATTCATTATGTTTCCCACATGTTTAGGCACATCAATACTATACTAGTGTGTAAAGCTTATTGTGTTTGTGTCATATTATGGTTCTTTATATATATATATATATATATATATATATATATATATATATATATATATAGGTTTCTATGCTTCATTGGTATTATTTACATATTTTTCTATATATGGTATAATTTGTTTTGAGTCTGTTCGGTTGCAGGTATGCCATCGATTTAATCCTTTATTTCAAATTGCTATGCATCATGTTCATTTTGGCATGTCTCTTAGTGCTTGTTTACATTAGTATCCTATGCTTCATTTAGTGAATTCTAGTGAGTATCATTTGTTATTACATAAAAATTGGTATCTGTTCATTGGCTCAATTAGTTGTACTTGTCGCCGCCAAATTGATTATTGTTGTTAGTTTTCTCTACACCACTGCATAATATAATTATTTTTTCCTTTATGTTTATCCTTTGTTTCATTTATAGTTAGAATCGGTTTAATGGGGATAGATTATTTATTTATGAACCTTAATCTTGATTTATTCTTGAATAAAAATGGGGTGAAATGGTATGTTATCTTTCTAGTTATGGGGATATTTTTACCATAGAGAAGACTTCCTATCTTAAATATAGATTATTAGACAAAGGGGGAGGGTAGTTTATTCTTATGCATATTTATATTCTTATATTCTCTTTATATATGAAGGTGTGTTTAAGCATGCAGGTTTCCATCGATGAGGCAAAGTTTACTCAAGATCAAAGATACTCAAAGTACATATCTCTCAAGTGTCTATACTTTTTCCTTTTGTATTTAGGATTTAGCCTACTAAATGATCTTAATGGGCGATAGGAGTTTTTATTTTGTATTTTATTCCCGAATAGACAAAGGGGGAGATTTGTAAGGACAAATTTATAATAGATTCAATTTGTATGTATCGTCTTCATTCTGGACAAAACATTTTGAGTCATAGGTTAGGACTTGAGTTAGTGACTTTTTAATCCATGACTTATTTGTTGAATACATAGTGGACAAGCAATAGAGACCACATCATCATGTCGTGTTTCATGCCACTTTTCATCATTAGTGTTCTAAGGATCTCTCAGGTATGAATGAATATTTATGTTGAGCCTTGGATATTTTATTATTGTATGTTAGGGTTAGTTTAAAATGTTTTTGTATTTTGAGAAGAATGTGAATTTTTTCAAGGTATTTAGAACGACATTTCATAAGTCGTTCGAATGAGGTCCTTATCTCGTTCGAGCGAGGTATTAAACGAGGTTAATTTTTGAAGGCTTTGCCTTCTTTGGAATCTCGTTAGATAGCTCATTCGAATCATATTAGTACCCTTATTCGAATGAACATCATCCAAGATCTATCGAACTATTTTTCACCTCGTTTGATTTCTTTATATTTATGTTTAAACTAGAGTGGGTATGTCATTTGAATGAGGTACCATTTCGGTCGAATGGAATTTTATATTGAATTTTATTCAAGCTTGAATTTTTCTTTAATATTATGAAAACGCAACTAGAAGCTCATTATTTTTAATACAACAAGCCTTAAAAAGACTAGATTTGGGCCTAAATAATAAGAAAATATGTTTCATAAAATTAGGAACTCATCTAATAAGGTATCAAAATAGGGGAAAATGGTTCGATAGATCTCGTTTGATGTTCGTTCGAATGAGGGTACCAATATCGTTGGAATGAGCTTCAAATGAGTTTTATAATGATATTTTAAATAAGGCAAAGCTTTCAAAAATTAACCTCATTTGATATCTCGTTTGAACAATCTACGGACCTCGTTCAAAGTAACTATGAAATGTCGTTAGAACAACCTTGAAAAAAATTCATATTTTTCTCTAAAAAATACAAAATCATTTTAGATAATCATAACACCTAAGAAAAAAATATCCAAGGCTCAACATAAATATTCATTCATACCTCAGAGATCCTTGAAATGTCAATGATGAAACATGGTACGAATCACAACATGATGTTGTGTTCTATTTAACTTGGCCTCTCCTTCTTCAATAAAAACATCATAGGCTTAAAACGTCACTTACTCAAGTTCTAACCTATGATTCCAAAAGTTTTGTCCGAAATTAAACTATACTCACAAATTGACTCTATTAGAATTTTTTCAATACAAATCTCCCCCTTTGTCTATTCCAAGTGAAAACACGCAACGAAAAATATCATGGCCCATTAAGATCATCTAAAAGACTCGGCCTAAACCTTAAAAAGAAAAAGTACTCACATTTGAAAAACACATTGTTAGTAGCTTTGCTATTGTGTAAACTTTACCATATCAATGCAAACCCTGACACTTAATAACACTTTCAAATCCAAATAGAATTAAATAATAGAAATGTGAATAAGAATAAACTATTCTCCCCCTTTGTATGATAATCTATAAGTAAGATATGATGTCTCCCCTAAGGAACAATTCTCCAACGGAACTAGAAAGATGAGATACCATTTAAAAATAAGAAATCTCGAACAAGACTGACTTTCGTCGGTAGCATGTTTGTGTTGCAAGTCTTCTATCATATCTTTTATGATGTTGTACGTAGTGAATTTTGTGTGGCTGGGGTCGTCCGAGGTTTTTCTCATTTGGATTTTCCTCATACATCAAGCATTGTGTTTGATATATTTTATCTTCCATTACTCACCCAGATGAATATTTATGTTTATGATAAAATTGGTTAATCTCAAAATAGTATAATTTTTGCTTAATTAATTTGAATTAATTTTGTTTAAGAGAAATGTAATTTGAAATTTTAAAATAAAAATTCGTTTATGTGTATTTGAATCATCACATCCAATATTATTCCAAATTTCCTAAAATTTGGCCTTTAGGAATAAGCCATCAAAGACTCTCAGCTTGCGGTTAACCAAATCACTGATGTTTGTGATGTGAAAGCAGACAATACGATAGGGTATTAGGAGATTATGAAGAACTTCATCCAGAGATTCCCTATATTTTGTATTAGAAAGGTAACTCGAGAAGGAAATTCCGAGGTTAACCTCTTGCATGGGTGGCCTCTTCACACGAGGTAGATCTTGAGGTCATAGTTGTCACTTTTGGACTAATCGGGCATCATCGAACTCCAGATCAACACTATAGAGGTCAATCAGACCTCAAAATTGACTAGTCCCATCAATGCCGACCTTAGATACGGAGTCCTTCCTAAATACAAGCTCCAGTAGAGATGATTGAAGACTCTAGCTTCGAGATACTACATAGATAATGATGTATTATTTGAAAATGGTCACTGTTCAACACCTCAATGATGTCTCGGCCCATTAGAAGCAATTTATTTCCTCATAGATATCCACGAAGGTGTCGATGGTGCCTATAGTGGCACGAAGACATTATTCTACAAGATCTTGAGGCGAGGGTAATTGAATACAACTTTTGGAAAATAAGACAAAGATCTTTCTAGAGTTGTAACAAGTGTTAGAGGTCCACCTTCATTCAAAACCAACCACTAGAGAAGATGTCTCCAATGATAAGTCCATGAACTTCTTTCAATGAGGAGTTGATTTATAGGGCCCCTTCCACTCAATAAAGGCCAAAACAAGTTCTACATTATGTCTATTGATTATATCACCTAGTGGGTAGAGGCTAAGACCTTGGCTATTATCGTAGAGAAGAAAAGCACCAACTTTATTTAGAAAAACATCATTTGTAGGTTTATCTTGCCTAGAGACATCATCTCTAATAATGACAAGCAGTTTATCATCATAACCTTTAGATAATTATGCTTATACTACAACATAAGTATCACTACTCATTTCTAGTACATCATCAAACTAATGGCCAAGTCAAAGTGCTTAACATAACTATTTTCCATACCTTGAAGAAAAGGCTGGGGAAAGCCAAGGGTCTATGGTAAGGGAGATTCCAAGCCTATTTCGGGCCTATATGATCACGATTATTGGTCCAATAAGAGAATATTCATTCTCCTTAACCTTTGACACCGAGGTAGTGACCCCTACCGAGGTCGATGTGCCTACACAAATGGTAGATCGATTAAAAAAAGTGCTAATAATGAAGGTATAAAAAGATATTTGGAGGAATTAGAAGAAAACAAGAGGCCTACTAATTAGGATGTCCACTTACAAGTTGATACTAACATCTTACTTTAACAAGAAAGGTCCATACAGAGTTCAAGATGGGGGGATATGGTCTTAAGAGAGGTAACCCTTGAAATCGATAATCCTCATGAATAATATCTAGGTCCTAATTGAGAAGGCCCCTATATGGTAGTCATAATAGCAATGCTAGGGTTCTACTACCTCAAAGACATGGATATATGTGTTCTTCCACACCCTTGGAACATAGAGCATCTCAAATAGTGCTACCAATTATGTATTATTCTACTCAAACATACTCGTTTTTCTACCTATGATGTCTAAATAAAATGTTTAATAGAGTTATATGGCTTCATTCTTTGCCTTTAGGTTTAAGTTAAGGTCCAAAGACCCATTTCGAGTTACTAAGATTCAACAGTTATCTCTAAACACATGGATGATGTCCATGATACCTCAGACCAATGATAATTGAGTTGTAGAGTTTCATCCTTGGCTTTAAAATTCCTTATATAACACCCGACCCGACGATTTCAACCATACCCTAGTGATTTGGTAACTTGGTATGGCCCATTTCTGATTTAGACTTGGTAAGATGGATTATGGGTCAAATTTGGGTAATGTATTATCCCCGATACGATTAAACTGGATTTAAATGGCCTAACTAGAAGAAAATTGGGTTGTCGTTTGAGTGAGGTACTGATGTCATTCAAACGAGGATGGTTACATCGTTAGAATGACGTTCGAGCAACCTTTTGACGAGAAACACATGTTCATTTTCCATATCTTTATGGAATCTTAGTGGAATGCCCTCATTCGTATAACGTCCAGTATCATTCAAATGAATGGTGGATTACCCTTCGAATGAGCAAATATTTTACCCTATTTTTCAACAACATTTGACTCTCGTTAGAAGTCTCGTTCGAACGAGAGGGGATGTCATTCGAATGAGTCCAGAAGTTATTCGAATGACTTTACAAAAATCAAAATTTTCTACACATTTTAATGTGTTATCACGATGTGGATCATCGAATTAAATTATGTGTCGAGCTCTGAGTGGCTTAGATCAAATCATGGGTTAAAGGGCTGATGGAGCAATGGATAAAGGGTTGAGTTTGGGGCATTTTTAGGATTTGACCTT
Organism: Sambucus nigra; assembly: GCA_949130495.1. NCBI lineage: Eukaryota > Viridiplantae > Streptophyta > Magnoliopsida > Dipsacales > Adoxaceae > Sambucus > Sambucus nigra. The sequence goes on along the minus strand of OX422219.1, from coordinate 132,392,807 downwards.
TAGGGATTTGAGACGATTTAAAATGGGTCTTGGCTCATTGGAGAAACCCAATCAGATTTTGCTTCTCTCTCTAGCTCTTGGAGATCCCCCTCCACTAACCACCATACACCACCATCCCTCTCCCCAAAACCACCATACTTTAACCATTATCTTACATATTTAAGCTTATAAAATCAACATACACCACATGTTTGAGTAAGATGAGATTTAAAGAGATGTTGTTAGGAATTTTGGAGAAGAAAAAGAAGAATGAGGGAGCTACAAGGGGGCCTTGCTTGGATATTTCTTAGAGCACACTTTCATGGAGCGAGAAAACCTCCTTGAGGCCAACTTAGGAGGTGGGAGATTTCCATCACCATATTGTTAATCCTACCATTGCTAATGCTTCTTTGAGGTTGGAAAACTATACTCTTAGCTTGAGAACTCTATTTTCTATAGGTATGGTCTCACGGTTAGAGCGTGTAAGAGTAGAATGCATATATGATTTTAAGTAAAAAGGTTTACAAATTATTTCAAGTTTTTTTAGTAAAATGATATATTTTAAGAAATCTTGGTATTTAGACATTTTATGGAATAAAATGTTGAAATAATATTTATCCTTAATGAGATATTATAGGAAACAAATGTCTAGTTTTTTTTTTGTGAAAATTGGGATTTTTTATGGAGATAAACATTTATTCAAGTTTTGAAGAAAAAAAAATGTCTTTTGGCCTTGAAAATTAGGATTTTGTAAATAGTATGAAATTTCTAAAATGAATCAAGTGTTAAACCCATTTAATGGAATTTTGGACTTAGAGTCCCCATTCCTATGCATGTGAACTTGTAGTAATTTGCTAATGAGAATATAGACAAGTTTAGTGCATGTTTTAAGGAGTTTTAACATGAATTAATGAAAATAGAAATTTCATCCCTTAAAGTGTGAAGAGGTGTAGAAAATGTAGTAAGCGGGTATTCTAGGACTACATGTGAAAATAAACGAAAAATAGTGTTTTCTTACTAATTAGTCTTCAAAACGTCATTTGGTTTGCTTACTAAAGAAAATAACGAAATAAAGATATTTCCATATTGAGAAGTGTGTGACTCCAAAGTGTTTAACGAGTGTTAATGAATTCAAAGTATTTAAGAAGTTAGTATGGGTAACATAACAATGTTTTGGAAAGATAACACTTGTGAATTGGAGGAAAATTCAAGTTTGGAAAAAAAAGCAATAAAATGGTAATTTACATAAAACATACCATTTATATGAAATAAAAATATTTGAAAGGGTGTTACATAAATGGTCCTAAATGAAAGTCTTTTGGTATAAAATTAGCATAACTGTATAAAGGGCAGGAAATGATGATTTTCAAAGTGTAACACTAGGGTGGGTGAAATCCCCGGGTTTTTGCCCCCGACCGGTAAAAGTGGAGTTATGTGTACATTTGCAAAAAGTCAAAACACATTATAGAAGGACTAAAATGAGATAGGAAAAGAATTAAGAAGGGCTCGGATCCCTAGGGTAAAAGACTCAAAACACTAGCCAGAGTATATAATTGCATAGTCGACAATGCCGAGCTCGTTAAAGTACATGATCATTTGGAGGGTTCCGAGAAAAGATAATGAGAAAAGTGGAACATGTCAAGAAATGGCTTGTGTGGTGAATAGAAGAAAAGAAAACCTAACTAGAAATGAAATTGTTAAATTTGTCGGTTGTAGGATAATGTGGGAAAGTGATATGAGAAATTGGCTAATGTCCATGCAAAGTGAAAAGAATGGTAAAGTCAAGTGATTAAATGGCTAATTAAGAAACCTATGGAGGTTTTAACCCAAAATTAACACAAGTGTGTATTTGTGAAAGACTTTCAATGGAAAACAATTATTTTCTATACGATACGTACTTGTGTTGAATGATTGTTTTCAAGGAAAATACGAAGGTAAATTTGGTATGAGTAAATGGATGATTTTGGTAAAAGAAGTCTTTTTTCTAAAAAATGGTATTTTGATTAAGTGTTTAACCGGGTGCATTAAATCAGAAAATTTAGTAAGTTAAGCAAAAAGGGTCTCTTCATGGGATTAATGTGATTTAATTAGAGAAGTAACGTTTTGCAATAAAATGGTTTCATGAATTAATGTACACACACACACACACACACACATAAACACACACACACACACACATAAACACACACACACACACACACACACACACACACACACACACACACACACACACACACACACACATATATATATATATATATACAAGAGGTAATTGCATGTGCACATTGGCATAATGTGTTAAAGTCTCTTTTCTATCGTTCGATTCTATATTGCATTGTTGTATTTTTCCACTGGGCATTTGGGTCATTCCTTCTTCTTTGTTATAAAAGATTACGTGCAGTTCTGTATTTTGAGATTGTTACATAGGTAATTATTCTTTAGGCTTGGATTTCGAAAACTCTTCCCACGAGTCCCTCACGTAATTTGATTTAAATTAGAATCACATGCTAAAAAGTGAAATATTAATTAAATAAAAATGGAATAGCAAAATTATTTAGGTTGTCTCATCACACTTTGCACCTAACATTTGGGTCGGACTGGGTTGACCACGGGTAACCCATAAATTCGATCTAGGGAGTTACAAGTGGTATGAAAGCTCCAGGTCCAAGGTTCTTTTAGGAGTGATGTTGTGAGGTCAGTAGTGGATATTTGACGTCGGTGTTGGTTTGGATCAATCACGCTAGACATGTGATGATCTTGGTTCATGTTTTCGATGATTGAGTCGAGAACATTAACATGTCAAAATTTTTATTTCTAAGTAGAAAGTGTCTAAGTTAGTTTCCAGTAATAGTTCTCTGCGCTTCTGTTGTATGCATGTTAGTAATTTATGAGTGTCTATGTAAGCCATTAACGGTAACACTGCATTCTCTAGTGTGAGGTTCCTTTGTGTCAACCCTTGATGATGTGAGAAGCCAATTAAGATGTTAGTAAAGGTGAATAACTTCCACTAAAATAGAGAAATTAGTTGTGTAAAGTCAACTGTGAAGATTAGGTGACTAGAGTATCATGTCTAGGTGGTATTGATTTTGTGATAATAATGCATCAGGTTCCTTGGTTAGGTACGTACAGGTAGTTAAATAGTGTTGATGCAAGTAGGCAAACTTAATTCTTGGGGGTAGTTCCATATCGTATTCATTTGACAATTAGATATACATGTAGACCCATTATGGTCATTACTTGAGGAAGTGTACTCGGGCCTTATTTCAAAAGATACTATAATTATATGTGAGTGGCTTGGTAATTATCGATTGCAATCGGTAACTCTTGAGGTGTTATGAGAGTTACTGACCATTGGTGGTAAGCGTGTAACGTGTGTAAAAATGAGGATTTCAAGTGACATAGGAGCGAATCCTAGATAGTCTTCTACGACTTGGTTTTAGAAAATATGATGCGACATTCAAGGAATAAGATCCCTTGCGACATCGGTAGTGTGGACTTAAAGGTTTAGAGGTTGTATGTGACATCCTATATCCTGTTAGAGTCCTTAGTAGTATCAACTTGCATTAATACGTGGTATATGTCATTAGTCATTTGAAAGGAAGTCCCGGATGAGTCCTTGTGACTTATTGTGTGTGACGTCCTTGGGAATAAAAATTGACTTGTTGTGACACCTTGAGGTGTCCAATGATCAAAGTTTTCCATGTGTGGATATCAATAGGCTAGTGTGCTTGGGAGTATCTAATAATTGTGGGATGCATATTAAAAAATCGGTAGAGCATAACTACTATGAGGAAATCATGGGTGATGAAATCTTGTCATGTCATTTGTGACAATTACGTTGCAGTATGCTAGATGTCCTTTGGGAAATAGTTAAGTTCGATAATATGGAGTGTATGTGTCCCATTGATAGTTCTATTGAGGGTCATGTGGTGATCTAAGGTTATTAGCTCAGAGGAGTCAAGTAGTGTAAGTATTTGGTACTATCCTTTGAATTGGCACATATAAGTGATGTAACCTTCTACGGGATATTAGAGATATTTTCCACGATTAGATGTGATGTTTGGTTGTTAGAGGATGACTAGTCTGGAAAGTGTTATACTTAGTTTTGATGAATATTAGAAAATGCATTGGAGACTTAGATTAATGATGTCGTGATTAAGGTCTTGCAAATAGAACCGCAAATGGGATATCAAAGCATGATTAAGGCATCAACATGTGTCGATAGTTTAAGTTAGAATATCCCTTATAGGGCAAGTATTAGTTCTTAGCATGTCTTTCCAGACTCGTACGGATTAAGAGTTGTAGACATATGTAGTACTTTCTATCCTTATAGAGCCAATAACGATCGGTGTGACCGTCACATAGATTCAGTTTGAATAGAATTCAAAAATAGGCGCATTGATAACCTTGTGCTATAGGTGGTCATAATAAGTTAAGTTCTTTGCTAAATCAGGCATTGTCTCGGGAAACATTGGGTTACAACCATTGGACGATCAAGTAGACGATAACCGTGGTGTGTAAGTCTAGTCATGTAATAATGTTGATTAAAGGGACGGACAAATTTGACCTTAATAAAAGTGTTTACCATTCATTGGATGGAACGATTAGCATTTGTCAAGGATGAAAGGAGGAAGAATTACTCCTAAGGATGGAAGCCCAACATTGACTTCCCAAGGGATAATATATTACTTTAATGTCATGGAAATGAATGGTTTATGATCCGATTCATCGTAATTGGTGAACTAGCTAGGGTGTGTGGCTAGGCTAGGATCTGTTGAGAACATCAAGGATGAATCATAAATTTCAAAGCATACATCACAGGTCCTCACTCGTGAACAGTTGTTCTTTTCATACAAATGGGATTATCTTGGAACGGTTGTTCTTCCATCTCGATTCATTACATTCTTTCAATTTCGATAGTCAAGGATTGTGTGCCCTTGGTGGCGGTAGCTGGTATGGTATCGTGTTATGGTTACGATACGATTTGGATAAGTGAGAGTGAATTTAGACTTGGCATGGTCAATGTAGCTCGGCAACAGGGTGCACCCTCATTTGAAGTATCCTTTGCATTGCATAAGTTCTGTGTCATGTGGTTGCACGTTCTGCCCCACAGTTTGCTCGTAGTATGCACTTTCTTTAGGATTAGTGATGTTATAAATTGGCCAGTATGGCGATCAGCGTCTATGGTTGTAAAGAGAAGGATTATGATTCGAGAATATCATAAAGTGTAACAACTCCCAAAAATATAGCTCGTAGTGTTATTTTTCCATATTGAGCGAATTGGTGTAATACTCAAGCGAGTGTTCCATAACTAGATGCTAAGAGTGATCCTAGGTTCATATAAGGATCCTGTGAGAGGTATTAGTCGAATGCATGATTTATGAATTAGTTGGTATGTCGCTCCTCGAAGTGAGTGACTAGTGATATAAGGTTAGTATAAAGTTTAAGTGAATTTTTGTGGTCGGGATAACTCGAGAATTCGAGGAGTCCGAGTCATAAGAATTGAAATAAATTATGATGATAGATGGGATGTTAGTTGTAATTGAATTTGCTCTTAGGTCAGTGTCAATCACTTTGCAGTGTTGCTCCGTTATATGTGCCAATATGCCTTGGGTATTAGCAAGGAATCCTTAGGACTTAATTGAGTATGATCACCGGGCAAGTGGAGATTGGAGGACTGTTAAATGACTTTCATGGTCAGCATGATGGTGAGCATTAGGGTGTGTTTCATGTCGATTTCTTTGGTGACAGCCCTTTATAAATTGACGTACATATTGGGGTATTGCCTCCCTGATCTGGTCATGTGATTTACTAAAGAAAGAAAAAATATGAACCCTGTTTCTTCGTCAATCTCGAGTTATCCTGCCATTTTGTTTATTTTTCTGAGTAGTTCTTCAAATGATATCATCCCACACATGTCGGCTACCGGGCCAGTTTTCTCGAAAGTTTGTTCTTCATTCGAATATTCAAATTCTTCCCCCCATCCGGCGGCAACAATTATGTCTTTCCATGTAAAGTCAATTCATTCCACAACTTCAATGGCTTCTTCATACAGGTTTTCCCATTCTGTGGGGATATGTAAGGCTGAGGGGACCAGGTGCCCTTGCAATTTCAGAGTATCAAGTAACTCGGCCATACTGCAGATGTCATTGGTTTGCCTGAATAATTCTTCCATGATCTGGAAGACGTCATCTAGGCTGACTTTAGCGGTCGGTACTACCCAATGGTCTGACTCTCGGGCCCATTTTCGTGCTTCCAAGAACAGTGTACCGAACCTTTGGCAATCAATGATCATCTGTGAGGGAAATTCAATCCCAAACTCCAAGAGTTGGTTTAACACTTCTGATAATTCCGTACTTCCATTTTTTGGAACGGGTACGGACAACGATGCATGCTCTAGTAAGGAGTGACAGTGCCTGATCAGTGAGGCTAGTAGGGTGTAGGAGGAAATATGGGAAAGTTTGGAGAGGTTTAGGAGAGTATATAGGTGTGATTTGAGTTAAGGGATCAAATTCTGGGTTCTCTTCTAGGAAGATGGCATTATCATGATTTGGGAGTGGGTTATGAGTAGTGTTTGTATTAGGATTGGCTAGTGGGGCAATAGTACCCCGGTCAATTAGACCTTGGAATATGTTTCGAAGGTGAAAGCATTGGTCGGTGGTATGACCAGTGGTTTGGTGAAAGGCGCAATGGGCATCTGCCTTGAAGTTTCTTGGGAGTGCATTTGGCAATAGACGGGGATCCAAGAGTTTGATAAGATTTCGGCTTAACAGGGCTTGATAAACTTTAGAGAGGGGAGCATGGAGCTCGGTGTATTCCTTTCGGACTGGGACATGGCGGCTTTCTGGTGCCCATGAAGTGGTTGGTTGAGAGATGTTATTGATGGTTGAGACTGCAGCACTGGCAGGTTTGTTATATTTTTAAGGGGTGATTGTCCGGACACTTTCTTTGGTTCGACCTCCGTTTTAGCAAGACCTTCCTCGATTTCTACCCCTGCTTCTCTGAGAGCTCGAAAGTGGGGACAGTATTATCCTCCCATCGTTGCTCGGACATGGGGCAAGAAGTTCTTCTTCACTATGATAACTTGTTCTTCCTCGAAAGGCCGATTGGTCATAGTGGCTGCCTTTTCCCTCCATTGGGTTATAAAGTTACTGACTAATTCTCCAGAGTTCTGTTTGAGAATATCTAAATCACGGCGGGTGACCTCAAGATCTTCATTGTACTTGTATTGTGGAATGAATTCTCGGGCCACATCCTCCCAGCTACGGATTCTAGACTCCTCGAAAGACAAAAATCATTAGAGAGCGCTATCCTTAAGAGTTTGCTGAAACAATTGGGCCATCACTTCTTCAGAAGCCCCTAGGAGAGTTATAACACGGTGATAACTGCAAAGATGAACAATCGGTGGTCCACTTCCTCTAAATTTCTCGATATTCGGCATCTTGAACTTCTCGGGTAACCTTGCCTTAGGATAAGGAGACATGTGGGTGTAGTCCATGCCATTCCCAGAGATTCTAACTTGGTCCAACTTATTAGTTAGCATATTGAGATATTCTTTGACTTTGTTGAACTCTTCCTCTTTCGGATCAATGATCATAGGCAAGTTAGCCCCAGGCTGGGCAAGGTTCGACATCGGAAGCTGGGCGGGCGGTGACCTATTAGAAGGAGGGGAACTTGATGCGTGCTGATACCCTTTAGGAACCCAAATATGATCGGGTGGGCCCATAGAGTTAGGGAATATGGCCTCGGTCTCTTGAGGAACAAGAAGCTGGTTTCGTTGCATCTCTCAAACCTCAGTGTGAAGGTTGTCAATCTTGGATACGAGCTGAGTTAAAACTGTCGTCAGATCTGGCTGCACAACTGGTACTTGATTTGTGTTCTCTATGGAAAGTGGATGAATACCAGACTCGGAAGAGGTAACAGGGGAACGGATAGAATTCTGGGGTGATTTGACTGAAGATCGAAGCCAATAAGGAGTCAGGCCAAGGGTGTGCGATCGACCTGAGAAGGCGTAAAATGGGATTTATTTTTGAGAAAAAGAATAAAAATATTTTAAACATTTTTTTCTTTTTGAGATTGAAAGACAAAATATTTTTGGATTTTTGATAAATAAGGGAGAAATATTTTTGGATTTTTAATAAATAAAGGAGAAATGTTTTTTTTTGGAGACACTCTGAGCATGATTATTATGTTCTCACCTGTATTAAATTATCCTAAATGAAAAATGAAATTTCGGACGTGATCCGACCCCGAATAAGTTGGGTTTGTGATATATGTAAAGCTATGGCTGGACTTATAACCAGGCTCACGGTTGGGGTCCCATTTTAAAAATGCACAAAAATTTGGGTGGCAGGCCGACCCGAAATTTCGACAGAGTTTCGGGTTAAAATCGACAATCTAACATGTGTGTCCTAGGCTTAACACCTATATGTAGGTATGCAGCTTGGTTGGGTGAATCGGAAAGGGTTCCTCCCTTTGGCATGGCTTCCACGATCTACGTCTTGCTTTTGAGGGCAATCAGTACGTGTGGACAAGCCATATGATATACCTGAGTGTACGTGAATTGCCTCACTATATACCTCATGGAGACTATGTGTGAGAGAGAATTCGATATACTCGGCGTACGTGAACGAGTTCCCTACGATATACCTCCCGTCATGACTTCGGTGAAGCGGTACGATGCGGGGGAGCCGTTCAATATACGTCGAAGGTACTTGGCCAATGGAAGGTGTATCACTTAGGCTAACTGCGCCCTACCAGACCAACGCCTATCACGAAGTGACCTCCAGTTATTAGACATAATTTGGTCAATCACAATGCTATTTGATGATGTCGTGTGAATCGTGAATGATTCTTTTATTAGTATCTTATGATGAGAATGTCTTTCTTGATTATGCCAAACAGGGAGCAAAGTACAAGTACCAATGGTACACCAAGTATGGATGGGTGATGCGTGCAACATATGGATATATGTGATCCTAGGTGCACGTGGTGTGAAGTGTACATGGCGAATTTTTCAACAAGTGTGTGAATAAAAGCATAAGTATGGGGTACATATGGAAAAGGGGAAAAAGAAAAATGGGGGAAAATATAAACAAGCATAACATCCATGTAAATAGAGTCTAGCCCTCAAAGTAAAATCCCCAGCAGAGTCGCCACTATGGCCATCACCCGATCCTCATGGCGGGTGAGAGAGGAGGATCCTAGGTCCCGCGCATCCCTCTCTGGAGCGCTTCGGCCGACGTCGTTAATGAGGTGACAAATGTAGAAATATGGAGTCGCCAGTCTATTTGACTCAAAACAGACAAAAGAAAGGGAGCCATCCTGAAGGACAACATTCAAAGGCATACTGATATATGCGGAACCAAAATGATTTAAAAAGGGTTCGGAGGCTAAGTTACGAAATGGGAAGGTGTTAGGCACCCATTCCGCCCTTACGGTCTCTCATGGGTTGTTGCTATTTTCCTTTATTTCCCCGTGATCTGTGTGCATGTGTATATGTAGTGGAGATAGGAATCATCAACTTGTATCATGGAAGAGATAAAGCGAGTCATCCTTAGGAATGTTCCTAAGAATAATATTAGAAAATAGGATTTTCGCGATTATCCTCGCATTAATCGTTATAACGGAACGATAACGCACATGGAATAATACGCCACTAAGAACAAATATATGTATAAATATAGGAATTAAGATAATTGATTTTAAAGGATATAAAGAAAATAGAAAATGGGAGAAAAGTAGGAAAAGGACTCGAGTCACGGGTTTTACCCCGAGACGCCTACGTAGCCTATAGAGGCATCAAAGTCCACGTAGTTCGCATGCAAAATAAGGGGTAGGATTTATCCCATAAATCCAATCGGGGACTTCTCTTATGTGTGTGTGTGTAAAAAAAATGTTTTAATTGTGAGAAAAGTGTGAGAATTCCCGTTTGGAATTTATGAGCAAATCCTCTTTTTTATTATTTTTTGGGTTTTATTTATATGAAAATAAGAGATGTGCAATAATACTAAATAAAAAGTATATTAGGATATGTGAGATGAGAGAATAAAAGTGCTAAGTAGTAAAACAAGTTAATGCGAATTTATTAGAATTTAAGGAGAGAATTGAGAAAATTGGACCTTCTTGAAGATCTTGAGCTTGATCTTAAACGTTGGAGAGAAGACCTTGCACTTGGATGATGATAAAGGGTAGTTAATTCACGAATTTTTATGAAAAGGATGATGAAAAGTGAAGGTTGGAAAGGGATTTGTATGTGGAAATCACGCTAACTTCGAGAGAGGTTTTCTGGATTCGCTGAGAGTGAGGTATTTCAGATTTGGGCTCCCTTTGCAATGAGGTCAAGCCCTCCTTTTTATAATACCGTGGCCTTATCGATCGGCATAGCCTTGGTCCTGCCAATCGTCAGGTGCATTTAGGCACAGTACCGATAGGTAGGGTCTAGAACCTGTTGTTTGGCAGTCTCTTTCAGGCTCCTTCGGAAAATTGGTCGTAGAGAGAAAACCATTGATCTGAATCACACACGAGGAAAACCATTAGAAAGGTAATTCAGAGACCGACCACTCCCGGGTTCGGGAGTTGAATTTAGGTCAAATGTGGCTCTGAAGCGCTCATCGATCCTTTTGGACGGGGAAGCTTCGGACGCAAACGGATCATTCGTCCGTATGATAAGTTAGAATCGTGCATAGGGTTGATCGCTGGAATAGTTAGGAGATTTACTTCGACATTCCAAAGAAGTTGACCCGATTTAGGGAGCTGACATCGATCAACCGGGCCCTTGAAGCATTCAATGACCTCTCGGAGTAAAATAAATCGTTCGTCTGTATCGTAAGTCAGAATCGCGCACGGGGAGGCCTGTTGGAAAGGGATTTTAGTGCCCTTTGAAGATTCATTTAGTCTCGATCGATCTGAAGAGTTGACTTTGATCAAATGGAGTTCGGGAGCGCTCGGTGGCCTCTTGATCGGGTTTTGGGGGAAAACAGGTCGTTCGTTCGCATGGTAAGTTAGAATCGCACACGGTATAGACCGTTGGAAAGGGGATTCAATTCCCTTTAAAGATTCATTCATTCTAGGTCAAGATGAAGAGTTTGACATTTTGGTCAAACGAAGCCTGGAAGCATCCGATGGGCTCTAGGTCAGTACCCGGGGTATGACTTGGGTTGGTAGTGATGACGGGAGGTGCTAGGGACCTAAGAAGAGTTTAAGGGGTAATAGAATGGGGTGTTTACATATGGGATACCTTTTTAACGTCTTTTTTTCCAGAATAATTAAAGTAGAGGCTTCATCAACATTACTCTCACTACTGCTCTCACTTATAGACCCTTCATTAAATTGGGGGGCTTTTACAAATTGGTAAGAGCCGTCCACCTTTAGAAAGAGCTCTTGAACCTTATCTTTGCAAGACTAAAACCCAGAGGTATATTGCAAAAAAAAAATCTTCAAAGTCTCAGAGACTATGCATCCAAGTTCCACTTCATAGAGGCATGGATATTCCCTTGGAGCTTTGTGTGTCTCACCAAATACTAAAAATATTCCTTCTAAATCTTCTAGACCTTAGAGGTAAACATATCTTTCGCGGAGTTATGGCCCTCCACTTGTTGATTCTAGGGCCTCCATCATAACCCTATGCTCAATCTAATCCAAGGCATAAGTTTCCTCATCCTTAGCCAAAGAGTCGTAGGTAGAAGCAATAAGGGAAGAACTGTCTCTGATGGTCTTCTCATTGATTAGTTAGTTCTGCTCTAACATTTGGATTTATGATCTCATACCCACTCTTTCCTTATCCAAATCAATCACTTCTAGCCATTGACTGTTAGTCATTTGGTTCAATTCATCTATATCATGTTCTATGTGTGTGTTAAATGCTAAGCCTATAGATGAATTGAAGCCTATAGATGAATTCATCTATAGCACGAGGAGTGGTCATACAAATGAAGAATGTATAAAGGAAAAGTTAAAAAAACAATTACAAAATTATATTGCCCATAAGAGGGATCAATTCTTGAGTATTGATGGAGGTCCCTAAACCCCTTAGCATGGCCACCATCTCAGAGAAATTTGTATTAGTCATGGGGTGAAGTACATCCATAAAAAAGGCATATGCATTAATATCTTCAATCGAAGAACTTATTGATTATCCCTCTATCTAGAGGTCAGTATGGTCTCCTTTACTACATTAGATGACCTCCTAGGTTGGCCGCAGGCCTTAGTGGAATCCTTAAGACTCCATTACTTATGAGGGGACACCATCATACCTTTCCGTTTGTAAGAGGATCATGCAAATATTATTATATCTTTGAGACCATGGGTTGTAAGTCCCCTAGATTAGAAAAATTTCTACAGGTTACCCTATAGGTTTTACTTGCCACTGGTTATGCTTGTAGAAAGGGTATGGTTTTAGCATCAGACCCCAATGATGGTCCTTAACTAGAGCCACACTGTAGCTCTTACTCTTCCACATACTTGATGCTAAGACTTGGGATACCTATTGGCATGCTAAACTTTAAGCGCTTTATAGATTTTGATCTCTTCCCCTTATTGACCATAGGCTAAGTTGGGTTTGCTTGACAAATAACCTATCCATCCTCCGCTCATCTTGTTCATCTACTGGATCATCAATAAGATCAAATTTGGTTATCAAATAACCGAGAATGAGGAAAATAATTGGAAAAGGGAAAATGCAGGTTACTTAGTAGGAGAACATTCAGACTACAATAAGATTTCACCCCTGACTATGGGGAGGACCTCTTAAATCTTGGAAGGAAACTCATGCTTACCCTTAGTATGGTCATCCTCACTCTCAGAGGCCTCAGGGACTTCAAAAGGGATAATAAAAACAACTTTCCTCTTATATGTCCCAAATTAAAGTGCACTGCCATAATGTCTGCCTAACTAAAATTTTCAAGGCCTCATGAGCACTGCCTAATATTAGGGATTTGCTCTTAGTCTCGATCCTAGTCTTGAAAGTAACTTCCTAGTGATGAAGGCTTTAAAAGTAATAGAGGATAACTTCTAGGTCTCAAGCCTCTTGTCATCCCCCCTGGAAGGATCAATAATAACTATAATTAAAGAGAGATCATTAAGTGCCAATCTAAGGTCAATAGACAAGCTTGAACACGAAAGAAGAAGTATAGACTAACTTACCCATTGCCAGTGGACAACACTATATAGTAGGACAACAGACTAGATCCATTGGATCAGAAGTGGCATAGGCTCCCTCAATGAAGAATGATCCCGCCTTCTAATTCTTGGGGGCATTGTGTTTGTCCTTGGATAAAACCAGATCTATCTAAAGGGAAAAGTACTTTAGCCTTTTATCTTTGGGATTTCTCTCCTCTTGTACCCTATATATATATATATATAATTAGGCTAGAGTAATGTCATGCTTGACCCTGCTTGACTCCTTAAAGGGAAAAAAAGTATCCATCAAAGACCTCCCGGACTTAGCCACAAACTGTTAGGGATATCCCAAAGGCCTTCTAGAATCTTAACATCAACAAAGGTAGTGGGAACATATCTCCATACTGTATAAAGAACTCGTTAAAGTACATGTGTTGGGAAACCAAGGGCTAATACCTCTCCCCAGGCCTTACGAGCATAAAGGTAATAGACTCGTGAATTTTATTTATTTTTGTGATCCCTAAAAAATATTATTATGTGATTCGGGAAGTAGAATATGATCTACCAGAGAAACTAGGGTCATTGTCCCATAAGTGATTGATTATCATATAGTCATTGGGGATTACCATGTGGGGAGATGGGATGAAGACCCAACCTCTTACTACCCATTTGAAAAAAGAGAGACGTGAGGACTAATAACTAAAAGTGGTGTGGTGTCCAAGACGTTTGAAGGAGAAATATTTGAGAAAACCCTTTTTGTGTTAAAAAGAACAAAGAAACTGGTTTCTTCGAAAGATTTCAAACAAAGAGATGGATGGAGTAAAGGGTGAAGAACCTGAATTGTCCTAAATGGCTCCTTTACAGTCTCCAAGGCTTAAAGTTTCGATCCCTTCACCCTCAAGGAACATCACATCAATCAATATTAGCACCTTACACACTCAATGCAAGATCCTTCCTAATATAGTCTAATTGTGACAGGAATCTCAGTGGTTAGTTACACTCCTACCCCTAACGTACGAAATGGATAAGTTTTTCCTCTTACAATCCATCTAAGGAGGAATAAAGGTCTAGTAATGATACCATATCCACTCCCTAGAATTCAAATAGTTTTTAAACCACCCAATTTCCCTCAAAATAGGGTTAATGTCCTAAGGTCAACTTCTGACCTCATACAGACCGTTGTCATCTTCCCAAGACCTTTGTTAATTTTAAGAAAAGACCAAAAAAATTTCATAATATCATCCATCGCATCACTCTTCTAAAATGTTCAGTCATTCTAGCATATCTATATATCTAAGTGCAAAGACCTTAGCACTGGCATCCTGTCATAATTGACATCCATAGCAAACCTCATTCCAAGGAGAAATGGATTCTAAAGGTCACCTAATGCTATTACAAGATGTATATCATTTCAAAACACTCCCAAGTCATCCTATGAACAACCACTGATAGTTATCGACTTTCCATATGGTTGGTTGAACCCCTACGATTCGTTCTACGAGTAGGTAAAAATCATAATATTGTTCCACCAATATTCACCACTCAGCTCCACTTTCTTTGAAGACTCCCATCTAATTTAAATTTCCTTAACAACTACCATACACAATCTTCCAAACCTTTTACCCACAGTCCACATCCTTGCTAATTTTGACAGACTTCTGAGACACCAAAGCCACTCTGCAACAGTCCACTCATTCTCTCTCCCAGAGAACATGTATGTAAAGGTGGTTAGATAACGATTGAAGACAGGTTAAATTCTTCAAACAACTATAGGACATAGAGTTTTAGCTTCTCCACTAGTTTACTCCTTCTTCCATAAACTTCCAACCCATTGTTGTGAGCATAAAACCAGAGTTCAAATAATTTCCAACTATCTTTTTATGTGTACTCCTTGTTGAGCCCTAAAATAATACTTGGAAACCCTTAGAGATGTCTATTAGTTACTTCTTAAGGCATGTAAGATTAGTTACAAAGTCCATAAGGACCTTAGACACTCTTGGCTATAGCCCAAGAGTTGTCTTAGATTGTAATAACTTTTTTATTATATAATAAACAGGACAACACCCTCTGACAATGAATGTTAGATCCTCAGCTGAGATCTGAACCATATTAAATACGTGTCTTACACTTTGATACTTCTTCCCTTAACTTGTGTTAGGTTTTAAGGGGAGACCCTATTAGGTCTGAGGTCACTCGTGATTTCAATACCCATCATAAATTTATAAGCACCTTAAAAAATAACTTATTTGAACTGATTTTTTAAAATATAAAAAAAAATCATTGTGATCTTATTTTTTTTGGGATTTCCCTGAAATGTTTAAATACCATACAATGAAAATAAACTCAAAAGTATTTTCTTTTACTATTTTAATCAGACTAAAAAAAATGGATAGAAACGGTCATAATTTGTCACATTTTTAATTTGGGATAAATTCACATATCCATTTTTTTTAAAGAACCGGGAAACAACATATGTCATGATTTTTTACCGTGACAAATGCTGTCCATTTTTAGATATTTTTTTGTAGTTCGTTTTAGAGAATTTCTGATATACATAGACACAAACAAACAGATACATACAAGAGTTCTGTTAAAATGGACATAATTTATCATGGTCAAAATTTGTGACAAATGCAGTAATCCATTTTTTTAAAAGTGAGAAATAACATTTGTTATGACTTTTAACCATGGCAAACATTGTTTGTGTTTTTGTCCATTTTTGACAGTCCATTTTAGAGAATGTTTGTGTGCATATATATCTATACATATACACATTTATCTAAAGGGAAAAAAATATGCAGTTGAGTCAATATTACCATACGTATATAAGATAAAGTTACCAAAATTGGTACCAATGTTTTAAGGCCCTCTACAAATGTGTGAATTCATGCCCCATTGTTGACTATAAAAGTTCTAAAATATTTATGGTTTTCTAGTGTTACACTAACTAGTTTTGAGCCCATGCAAGGTACAGGGGATTTATAGTTCTTATTTTAGAACATTTAAAAAAAAAAACTATAATCAAATAGTTATGGGTCATTAAACATGAATATAGTAATCTAATAAATCTAAAACAAAAACTAATATTTATTGAAAGTTAATAGGTTTTTATGTAAATGTATTACTTCAAAGGTTAACATCTCTTGAAATCTTTTATGATATACGTAACTAAGCGATTATATGTTATAATAATATTACATTACTCAATATTTTTAGGGTCATTCAATGAAAAGTCCCTAAATAATTTTTTAATTAATGTTTGGTCCAAAACATTTTATTTTGTTTCAAAAAGACTGTCACCATATAAAAAAATTACAAACACTGTTTCTTCTTTTGGGCTAGACTTTAGGGGCAATTTGTCAAAAATTTAGAGGACGGACATTTTGGAAGATAAAAAATAATATGGACTAAGTACAAAATGTACTTAGCTACGAGGGAGTAAACATTAATTTCCCCATATTTGTTTTGCAGAGTAAAGTAGGCAAATATTTGTGAAGGTAAAACCAAGTTTTATAGGACCTATCATTACTACTTCTTATATAAACAATTTGTGTAACAAAAAAGGATACCTAATAATACATTTGATTATTTCCTTCTTTGATATATGAAGCGCATGAACCATTATTACATTTTATAAACATAACTTATCAAATCTGAATCAAATGTAGAGCAACACAGATACAATTATATTACACAATTACTATTGACTCTCCAATGAATTACTAATAAATTATAAAAGTTTATGCTATAGATTATGGAAATATAAACAATTAATAACCTATTGGAGTGTAAGCATCAATAACCATTACAAAATTTCCACACAAAGTATGAATCCAATTTTAAACTAATGGTGGGAAAGAAAAATGTAATAAGTTGAGCAATACAAATCTATTTCTAAATTAAGCCTATAATTGGTTTGGTTATCCAAAAATACACCTGCCGATTGTATATTGAATGAAATTACATTAATATTTTTTTTTAATTTCCACAACATTCCTTCACAAAAAATTAAACTCTCATCATTAGAGAAAAAGAATCGAAGGAAATTGCACCCAAAATATAATTCAAATAAAAACTATTAATGCAATTAACTTCAAACTCCATTGAGTTTTTACATTTATATATTCGTTCTGGCATTTGCCCAAATAGTAAATATACTAGATGATAAAAGGAACACATACTATCATTTCACATAGAGTTGATTATAAAAGACATAATAAAAATCTCACCTTCATGTAATGGATCCAACTAAGAATAAATTAGTGAGTATTACAATACTCAATTCAAAATTTATAGCAAAAAAATTTATTTTGACCATATAAAAACAAAAAAATAACTTTTTTTTATACACTTGTCCCATTTTATCAAGTACGTAGTGAAATAGGTCCTCTAATTTTTTCTTCAACATGTCTCATGAAAGACTATTTTTTCTTCAATAAGTCGTATTTGTAAACGGGTAGTGAATATTCACTACGTGTATAAATAAGATATTTTGAGAAAAAAATGTTTTGATAGGATCAATTAGGAAATGTCATATATAAATAGAAATTATTTGTTAAGCTCTCCTAAAAAATATTGAAATAAAAGAAAGGACCAAAATCCATCAGACCAATGGTGTTATAAAGATAAACAAATTAATGGAGTTGGGTTCCTCTTTTCTCTCTCTTTGAAATGACGCAAAGTAGAGGACCAATTTTCTTCTCCACTCTCTCTCTATCATCTCAACTATTCCTCTGTGACATCTCACTCTCTCTACTCATCTTTGTCTTCCTCTCTGAACACATATAACAAAAATATGATTTATAAATATACACGATTATATACAACAAACACGAAAGTTTCTTTTTTCTTCAACTTAGTCTTTTACCATTCATATTAAAGTTAAACGGATAGGGCATATTTGACTAGGAAGTACGCAAAGCTAGTCCTTCCATAGCATCTAGCAATCTCATTTAGAGAGTACCCTTCTTTATTGAGTGGGTTACCGAGTGCCTATACAATTATTATGGCAGGGTATAACATATATATATATATATATATATACTAGTGGATGCCCGTGCCCGAGGGCACGGCGATAAATTTGCTCCCGTGATAAAAAAAAATTGAGAAAAAATAAAAAAAAAATGGTTAAAAAAATTAATAAAAAATAGTTTAAAAAAATGAAAAAAAAAAATTGAGAAAAAATAAAAAAAAATAAAAAAAATAAATTAAAAAAAGAAAAAAATAGTTAAAAAATTAAAAAAAAAATAGTTAAAAAAAATTAATAAAAAAAATGTACACGTATTTAAAAAAATACATGTATTTATAATAGTATAATAGTTTTTTATAATAGTATATATATAACACAAAAAAAAAAAAAAAAAAAACTTTTAGCATGACATTTCATGCATGGGCATGAAATGAGAAAATGTCATGCATACCAAATGGAGATATTTTGGCCAAAACCATGCTCCTTTATTTTATATATATATATATTTCCAGTAGCACCAAAGGCTTAATTCAAGCTTCCAAGATATTCCTGAAGAATTTCCTTCAGTCATAATGGATTTCTTATATTCTTCATCAACATAAAAAATTAGGTTTACATGGAGAAACAGGGATTTGAATTGGAAAAATGATTGTTTACACCATATTATCACCATCTAATTAGAATTTGTAACATGGAATTATAAACTGGAAATTACAGCTGAAGTGTAATGCGATGATTTAATGCGAAAGATAGCTGAAACATTTTACACTTGTCATGGCTTTGGATGTAGGTTAAGAACTAAATGACGGCTACTGGAAAATTTAAGCACCCCAACAGTTACAAAGCAATTTTATGGAAAGGAAAATAAACTAGACGAAAAATGAAAGAAAGACTCCCTCAACAAAAAACTACATTTAGTCGTTTTATCCCTTTTCCTTTTATTTGTTTTTTTCTTTCTATTATTTAAAACTTTTCTTTCATTCGAAGTAGTTTGTAAGGAAGATTGTAACTATCTTTACAATTTATTAAAATTTTCATTGTTATTACATTCGATTTATTTTACTTTCATTAATGTATTCTTGTTTAACATTTTCATTTCTTTTATTATATTTATCTTTATTTCATTTTGAATATTTACTTTAATTTCACCTTTATGTCATTTTCTTTTTCTTCTTTTGTTCAAGTTAATCATAGTAATTTATCATTCACATTAAAATCTACCCTAAGGTAAGCACAAGTCTTCTTAATTGAAGCATTGAATGGTACACAATTATCTCATTAACGTAAGACTAAGATAATCAATTGGTTGGAAAAACCATAACCTTGCGTGGAACTCTCGCAGTTAATTATACTCTACAAATCAAGATAAGTGAAACCCAAAATATTTTTGACATGTCCGGTGGGATCCAAGTGTTGAATTGTGCTTCACAGTGTCTAGGACAGAAGAAGTGGTGATATTATAGAGAATGTTGGTGAAAATTATTCAACTAGCCAACCTAACACCATCAGTTAGAAAACAATGGTTTAAACTAATCATGAGTTAAGAAAAATTGCTCAAAATCAAGAATTGAATGTAATAGTGGCACCAAGGGGAAAAATCATTCATACAACACATGTTATTGGTTTACCCTCAAATTCCATAAATCAATTGATAAACCAATTAAAATCGATTCTTGAACAACTTAGGAACATAATGCGAAGAATTATCGCTATAACGACCATAGTGTCTAATAGGTTATCCATGCATACTGTTGTAGTGTCCAAGGGTTAGAAAATATGCATCCAAAATTGGTGTAAACACCACTACTAAACCTAATGATTACCATCCTGTGGATTATATGCCTAATACAGGTGAAACCAACTTTGGAACCAACCTAAAGATAGGGGGTGTGAACAAACCACTAGAGGGTTTGGTAATATCTATTACTTACCAATAGCTGGATTACAACAATCCAATAGGGAGAACACCCCTCCTAATAGTGAGGAGGACTAGGCCATATCCAAATGAGACCAATTTATACTTCCCAGGCTCTTCGAAGTATGGGATAGTTAAAATCCCCATGTATTCAAACAAGAACAAGGGAGTTGGAGAACAAGAAGATATTTGATAATCAAATTCCTCAAATATCTTAACCATTGCCGTCTGAATTACAAGAAAATGTGCCTCCCCAAGTTTCACCACCATTGGTGCAACCACCAAACTATTGCCCCACTAAATAGGGATTTACTTGGGGGTGTTGGGAGAAATGAAATTGTGGATCTTATACATGAGATTTGTGAACCAATAACATGGGGAAAAAAAGTCCAATGTATAGAAATCCATACCGCAAATGGATAAACATGATTGAGATTTAAAAG
Source organism: Sambucus nigra (assembly GCA_949130495.1). NCBI lineage: Eukaryota > Viridiplantae > Streptophyta > Magnoliopsida > Dipsacales > Adoxaceae > Sambucus > Sambucus nigra. The sequence continues at coordinate 132,372,382 of OX422219.1, read as the reverse complement.
AATTTTAAATTCCTAACCTTTCCTCTTTTCTCAAGAGACGAGTCAATCGATATTGGAACAGATTTCTAGGCTTACTAGTCAATGTGTTGATGATAGTACAAATGAATATTTAAAACTATGTTTATTTTCCAGTTTCCTTACTGATGAATCTTTTCTCATGTTCATAAGTATGCCTCGATGCACTTTTCAAACTTGGTAATAAATGGAATATATGTTTCATGTATAATTCTTCCAAACTAAACAAGGAGTTGTCGTGGTTTATTTGGCTAAACTAAGACAAAAGTCGGATGAATAGGCAACTAACTTTAGAAATAGGTTCAAAAGTCGAGGATAAATGAAAAATAGTCTTATTTGAGTTTGAGTTTATTAAAATGTCCTAAAATGGGCTAGAATCTATGCTTCGAAGGACGTTTCATGCGACCGATTTCAGAGATCAGGTGGATTTAACTGTCAAAGTATCCAAATATGAGGCTCTTTTAGAAGAACACCTATTATTTAAACATATATTAGAAGGATCCAAACTTGGAGATAAATGGGGCCAAGATTATATAAACTGAAACTATAGTTTGTGAGCTGTTGGATAAAAAAAACACAACAACAGACTATTATGTCCCAAAATCAAAGGGGATGAGTAAGAAATATTCATTTAACATCTTTAAGGCAGGTGAAATATTTGATTATATATTAAAAGTAAAAATGTGAAATTTTCATGATAATGCAAAAACTCTAATTGAAGTTAAAAGAAAATTTTATTTTAAATGGTACAATATTTTCTCTCATTTAACTAATGCTTGTTATGTTTTTCATGACACGATCTAAGAGTTTATCAAGAAAGGGAAATTCAAGTTTCCTAGAAAAGAGGAAAACATCATGGGGTTGATATACACCCATTTCCTAACATAAAAGAAGTGGGAACAAACATGTAGTCTATTCGACTGCCTTAAAATAAGGGGCACGTGGAATTCAAAATGAAGAGAAAAGTTGATTCCAAGGGTTCGAAGTCTAAAGTAGTTGCTAACCAAGATAAAAAAAAGTCATGAAACAATTATATATTAGATGTGCAGAGAAATTGTAACACCCCGCCTAATTAAATACCAGATGATTAGTCCTTCATTAAATTATAATCAAGATGAACGGTTGGTTCATTCTTAGCATCACTGTCGCAAAATAAACTTTCCAATTTAAACACCCTAAATAATTAAGCTAAGTGTCAAAACCATTTTAAAACATTATTTCCATTTATTAAATTTAATTATGAAATCCTTTAATAAGTAACAGTTTAAGATTCACACAATTATTCAGACTAGAATTATACACCCATGAATTTAATCATTCAGATAATCCAATATCAACTTTAAAACTACAAAGGAAAACCATCCTGACAGTAATCCAATCCCAAAGGGTAAAAATACTAAAGATAAATGAACACAATCTCTGACAAATCCAACTGAGTAAGGAAACGGGAGACACATGCCCTAACTGATCAGTACTAGAATGAGAGTAGATTCAACATCATGGTCGTCTAAGCAATGTCCTGCAACTCCCATATAAGCTGTAGCGCGTCCGGTCCAAAGAATCTACGCAAGACGTCCCTGTGGCTGGGCACCTGAAATATATATATATACAAGAGAAAAGAGATAACAGGAAATGGGTCAGAGCCCGAGTCTAAAACAGTTTAAAAATAGTTTAGCAAGTATTTAAAATGCTTACCTGCTAATGAAACAACCACGTTAGTATGCGACACTCTCTTGAGATTTCTCACCTCTCGTCTAGTGTGCACACCTACCGTGCTAATAAATCTCATCAATTTCATTATCTTATTCTCCATAAGGTTTTATCACGTGAAAAGTGAGGTTAAGATATTTACTTTAGGAAATTATTCTCTTGAGGATTACGTACGTAATTTAAAACATCTCATTATCGTTATAAAGTTCCCGAACACTTATAATAAATTTGAAGCATTTATTCATTACTTATCTACTTATACGCACAGTAGGAAGTTCACATATCAATATACGTATATATATTAGTCACACATATAATATATATACTAATGGCACCACACATAAGATCTATGGTACTGGCATACTCTGCTATCAAGTCCCCGTATCGCACAAACTAAGGGAAATAGTTCGGAATCACTCTCAAACTGTATTAACACAAAACACAAACAAATGGAGGCGAAGCATAGTTCCCGGTCCTAAGAGGTCAACACATACCCACACGTCTCTTAGGACCATCTGACTATATCTCAGATAGCATGTAATCGAGGATACTATCTTCTAGGGTACAAGTCGTTATCCCCCATAAAGTTTCAATCGAGATAAGACTGTCCTGGCGTGAAAACCCCGTGATAGCAAGTAACTCGGGTACGATTTTTACACAGATATATAATGTATGCACAATCACACAGTCATATATATATAAATATTCTCATTTCCAAATTAGGTGCGCTCACGACCCATAGTTATAATTATCCGTTCTTAGCACATATTACTCAATTATCTCGTATAACGGATTCGTCTCCTTTATTCTCATGTATAATTTATTTTATACTTACTTCTCATCTCTCGAAGTATTCTATCTCATTAAGTATAATTTCCGTAGGTATACTCTCACCTTATGTTATAAGTCCTAATTACGATTATCTCACTCTCGTGATCTTCAAGGTAAACTCATCGTCCCAAATACTTAAATCATTACACCTAAACAACTCCCAATAATTTTGTACTATTCTGGGTTCCTCGGATACTGGTTTTCCTCACTCAATTTAACCGTTCACTAAAATAAGGGCAAACTAGGAAATTCCGTAAAAATTAGGAATCTCGCTCGAACGACTTCCACGTGTCGCTCGAACGACTTCGCGCGACATTGACATCTCGCTCGAACGACTTCGAGCGACATCGCGCGACCCGGACTGTTTCGTCTTCAACCTTTGGCAGTCTCGTTTTTCATTATTTTTAAGCCTAAAAACCTCTACAGTTTAATCCCCAATGTCTCCTCTTCAATCCCAATAAAAAATCACATGATTATATATCATTCACAACCTCCTAGAATCATTAATTCGTCAAAAATCATTAAGATCACATGAAATCCCCAAATTAATTCATAAGAACCCTAGTTTCCAAATTTTTAATTAAAGATCCCAACCAACCTCAATTCTTTCATCAATATTATTTCAAATTTGGTGATAAGACCTCTACATATGATCAAAATTCAGGCTACATAGATTCTCCCTACAACACATACGATTTTTCTTCTAAAACATATAATTCTTCAAATAAAATATATGATCCTCATTTCTAGACTAACATGGAGGGAACATTAACTGAAAATCAACAAGTTAGATACTTTCCTGGAAATTTTGTTTCTTATTTGTGTAAGAAAGTGGTGTGGTTGTGTTCCTCATCGCGCGGTCTACAATTTGGCGGTGACGGCGGTGCAAACGGTGGAGTTCTTGGCCTAGAACTCCTTGGAAAGCTTCTCCTCTTCCTCTCCCATGGCCGTCTTTGGTTTTTGGTTATTCTAACCCTAGAAGACAACTCCTACCACCTGATATATCCTTGGTAAATTCGTGAGTTTTATTACCCAAAAATATGAAATGTCCAAAACGCCCTCCCGGGATGCTAATTAGGCCTAAAAATGCCCCGAGACCCAAACTAAATCCCCGGGTACATTATTTTGACTATCTCGACCCTTTCGGACACATTGGCGCACTCAAAACGATCATACGAGCGACTTATAATTTATTCACTTTTAATAATCATAATTTAGTCCTGACACGACACAGGCGTGGCCCGACTTAAATTTCCATAATTGTCATTTTATTCACTCGCGAAAACTTTTATAAAATCAATCTTATACATTACTTTACTCATGTAGTAAAATTCGACAAATTTCCAATAATTACTAACTCTCGTCACGCTAGTAAATAATAAACAATTTTCCGAATTAATATTAAATTAATTTATCTCAATTAAATTTAATACATCCCTAAATTTAAAAGTCACAAAAATACGGGGTATTACAGAAATATTATGAGACGTGTGAATTTTTTGTTTCCAAAGTGAAATGAAAACAAAAAGTCAATAGGAATGGAAATAGTGGTTATGTTACCAAAACTCGAGGGTCACTATTCTAAAAATCGAAAATGGTCACGGCAGGGTGGTCACGATCCAAATCCGTAACCATATGAGTCATGGTCCAAAGACGAGAACATGTCTTCCAAATTGTTACCCAGTTTGTGACCCTGTCTAAGGGTGACCTACACAATTATTGGGTCACAATGCAAAATCATAGCCCAACCATGACCCTAATGGCGAGAAAAATGGCACAAAAATAGTCACATAACGGTCATAATTTTAGACCATGACCATCTAGTTTGAAACATGGTCAGGATTCACAAATGTGACCCTATACCGTGACAACGTTTGCATTCAAAATGGTCACAAAAAGTTGGTCACAGTTGCAGATCATGAATAGTTGTAGGTATTTTTATGGTCATGATCTTAAACCGTGACCTTTGAACAAATCCAAATTGGTTACAAAACAAGTCATAGGCCTAAATCGTGACCCGATTTCAAATATAAATAAAAACCGTTAAGGTGTCATTTTCATTTAAATCAATAATCATCTCTCTCTCTCTCTCTCTCTCTCTCTCTCTCTCTCTCTTGCTCAGATAATCGATTCTCTCTTACTTGGACCACCACTTAGCATCACCACAATTGCAAGGCACCACCACCATTAATCAATATCTCTCTCTAAGTATATATATATATATATATATATATATATATGTTTATCTTTTTATGTATACGTGTACATATTTTTGTATGTATATGTTTTGTATGTATATATGCATCTTAATGCATACATATATGTGTCTATATGTATGTGTTAGTGAAAAGTCTAGATGGTTTGAATTTGCGTTGAACTTACGATTTTTAAATTATGTAAATTGTTATTCTTATTTGGGATTTCGGAAAAAATTTGTATTGCTAAAATTTAGATTTTAGGGTTTAAATTGTCGTGATTAAGAACTGTTACCAATAAAATTTCAAAATAGGTTGCCATGCTTATTATCATGGTTCGAGATCATGATCACAGAAAAAAAGTCACAGTAAGGATCACGGTTCATGACCTTAACCATTGCTCACGGTTCATAACGGTGACCATGCCCTGAACATTTAGGATACAAAAAGATAGTGATCCTATATCTTGGTCGAGGTTTGGGATTGTGACCCCTGAAAGTGTCACCCTTAAAATTATCACGATATAGAACTATGACCCGAGACATTAATCAGAGTCTAAAATCGTGAACCTTTTCGGTATTTTTCATAGTAAGTTTCAAGTCTAAGAAGAATTCGAAGGTAGTGTCTTTGGAAATATGATATCATTTCCTGGCCCTTACCACCCTTAAGCTAATGTCACAAAGGAAATTCGAATAAAAAACCCTACCGATACACTTCGGTCTACTCGAATTGTTTATCTAGAAAAATAGTGCAAAACCCCTTATTGTGGATAATACAAACCTTAAAAGTTATAGCTCTAACGAAGTGCAAAATATAATGTGGAGAAACAAATGCACTCAGGTACGTTGGACACTAGAATCTAGAATGCTCTGATACCAACTGTGATACCCGTTGAAATCCATAAATAGATTAATCTGGTCTAATACAAAAATCTCCGGAATAAAAGTATTTAGTAACATTCTTAATATAAAGAAATAAAGTAAATAAAATACAAGATAAATAATTTTTTGACTCAAACAAAACACCTTTAATATCAACCACTATCATGTGTTATCTTCTAAAATTCATTTTAAGGTTTGTCATAGAAACTAGAGATCCAATCTGAGATAAAAAGAAAAAAAAAATAAGCAGAAAAATTCAGATATGGAGTTATGTGGTTCATCCCTCAAGGAGGGGCCTACATCCATAGGGTAACTTTTATATTATATCTTCAGGTGACCAAAGGTCTGAGAATGGAACAATTCACTCAGTATCTCTTTAGTTTGTGATTTAATAGTTTAATTGTGTGATTATTTATCTTACGGTTAAGATCCCAATGGGAGATCTCTCCTTTTATAGAAAATGAAGATGAGAGAATGTATATAACGTAAAGACTAAGTGGTTTACATGTGTCCTTCCCTTACATGTTTGACATGAGCATACTATTAATGGATTACAACCAAGATTTATAATGGTGTAAAGGTTTACCCATAATGAAATGTCCTTACAAATGTTTATTGTCGATGGTTCCATTCATATGCTACTCAGCAGTTTTAATAATTTTATTAAAGTTGTATTCCGTTAGTTAGCATTATTGGCAATGATCTTATCCATTCAAATGGAAAAGAGTCCAACCACATTGTCTATGGATTATTTTCCATGCTGAGCTGAGGTCATCCCTCGTTAAGTATGTTTGGCAATGGACGAGATCTTATTCACTATTGAATAATTTTAATCAGTTATCTGAAGGTCATGAGATGCTCTAGAAATATGGTATAACAAAATTCCTAAGACTTTGCTCATGAATGCAGATTTAATCCTTAGGAGAAGCATAGAGAAAGGAAGTGAGTGAAGCATTTTACAAGTGATTATGGGTCAGCATCTCTTTGTTAAGATGTTGACAAATATTCTTCTCGACTAGCCAAGTAGAATGACTTATGTATTCCTGTTTGAAATTTCTAAATGACTTAAATTTTACATGTATAAAAAATATGGTGGGTCTTCAATAGGAGTGTCTGAAACTCGCGCTTTTTCCATTATAAATGTGAAGCAAAGACAACTTTTAATATTTTCGAATTTTTTGTGTCCAAGCTTTCTAGAGAGAGAACTATCGTGAGTCGTTGCAAAGTCATCTACGGAATCTCAAGCTCATATTTCGGTTAGTTTATCACATCAAGTATCCCTCATGCTTTACGTACTTCTTTTTTATTCATTTATTTATTATTTTCTCATTTAGGTTTGTGTTTATGTTGAGGTATCTTCACTAGTTTTATTTTATTTTATTTTATTTCAGGGGTTAGTGAAGATTGTTTTTGAGGTGAGTGTGCTTGTATGATTGAGGCATCGAGAATGTTGAAACGCATCAATGACCTTCACAATAATTTCCCAAGAGCTTTTTCTTAAAGGTTTCTTATTCCATTCCATATCCCTATACCCGAGGACAATCCAACGAACAAAAAATTCATCCGAAGGACTTTCTTCTTACCCCCAAAACCCCAAGTATTTAGTATACACATTGCAATATCGTACCTCAAATATATTTTACAGCATAAACCATAAAATCGGGGTAAAAATTAAGCTGACACTAGTGACATAACTTCACTTGACCACTTAAAGTTCGAAGAGAGAGCTTTAATGGAGAATCGTTCAATCTCTATCTTGACTGTTGAGATTCCTTTAACTATTGAGGAGGCGGAGCTCAGAGATGTTCCTATGACTTCTTACGACCCTTCTACCTCTATACTAGATGTACATAATGTGACACCTTGCCAACTAAAAAACCGGGTAGCCAGCCCGTGATCAAAATAAAACATTGGTTTCATATGGCTCATTCTTAGCATCACTGTCAAAAATATTTTTAAAGTTTGAAACCACCTAGTAATTGAAATAGACTGGTGTTAAAATTTATCTTTCATGAATTAACAACATGCGGAAGAAAATAATAATTAAACTATTCTCATAACCTGGTAACTGAATCCATCACAGATTAATAATATGAGTAAAGATGATCGAGCCAACTATAGGTTCAACAATAGAATCCAATAATAAATTGAATAAATAAACTAAATACACAAGGTGAATAAATAGCTGAATACTAAATTTGAGGGCGACATGCCCAAATTAGTACTGAAATAAAGTCCCTACATTAGGAAAGAATGAATGAGGCGTCTATAGAAAATTCCTACAACTTACACACGAGCTGAAACTACGCATCCCTGGATAAAATCCTCAAGTTGGTCGTGCCTGTGGCTGGACACCTAAAAGGTTTTGGAAAAAGACTTTGACACGGGTCAGATCCCAAGTAAAACATTTCTGAAAATATTTAGCAAGAAGTTAAATTGCAATAATTAAATATGCAATAACTCTCTTCATATTGCACCTCTTTCTATCACACTACTCTAACCCTAGTACTCTTACTTTGATTATTAAATTATTTACTCATTAACTTATTAATTGGTTCCACTATACCAAATCTTATAACATTCACACTAGTTATGTAAGAAATCCCCTTTTAAAACCTATAACCTTCACACTAGTTATATAAGAAACTACTTTTTAAATCATATAACTTTCACACTACTTATGTAAGATATACATTCACACTTATGTATTAATCTTGTATATAATCATCTACCCATATTATATAAGTACTAGTACGCTAAAACATTCACACATATATTGCGTATAATAACCATTCAATCCCGAGTAATAACTCACATAATGATTTATCTAAGATACTATCATGTCCTGAGTATGCTCACTCTAACCCGATTACCTCAAGTTGGAATAGCTCACACCGAACTTGGTAAAAATATCGCAAATGTAGTAGAGATGGTCATATTCCCCTGAAAGTGAGATCAAATCATAACCAATGCGTTTCACCTCGGAAAGTGAGTCACATAATAAAATATTAGGCGATATGAACTGGGGACTATACTCTCCTTACTCTTGATCCATGGGATTCATCCACAACGCACATCCTCCTATGATAGAGAGGGGCATGTATTCCTATTAATATCATCGACACTGATAACTATAATTCACACAAATATATATATATATATATATATATATATCACTCTAACAATATAGATATATTTAATAAAAATTTGGCGAACCCGTGCCTAACACCCGTAGCACTAGCCCAAAAATACGCAAGTCTATATCTCGACTCGTAATTTAATTTATCACACATGAATTAATTTAGTAAAGTAATGTCACCCAACTATAATACCCATAATTCCTTATTCGGTCCGTATCTTCACCATTTAGAATGTATTCCACCAAGTCCCATGATTAGATAAAACACCCTTTATTAAATTCGATATTCGATAATTTATTATATATATCTATAATAAATTAAATTGGATACCCTGTGCCTGACTCCCATCGTACTAGTCTGAAAAATATCCAAGTCAAATCTCCGACCCTTAATTAAATTAATTCCACCTCCATTAATTTCATCAAAGTAGTGTCACTCAACCAAAATGCCTGGACTCCCTAACTTGATTCGTATTTTAACCTTTTAGGAACCCTTAATAATATTGATATTCCTTAATACCCATCCCATACATCCTAGGTAATTACCTCCATTTAATATTTCACTAATTAATCCCTTTAATCCACAATTAAACCATAAGGAAAATCCCAGGCAAAATAAAAAAAATGAGCCATCAAACATTTCTCCACGTCATTCGAACGAGGCCTGGGGTCATTCGAACGACTTCTTAGTGTCGTTTGAACGACATTCGTGGTCCTTCGAATGACCTTTCATTTTCAGCGTCATATTCCTCTTCTCCATGACATTTCCCTTGTTTATGCATTTGTTTAAACTCCCAATTCTTCCTCTTCGAACCCAGAACACAAACCAATCTTCCCATCATATACTTTAACGATTAAACCCAATTCAATATTTACAACATCTCCAATTTCCATTAAAATCCAAAATTTCAAATTGGGTTTTTCACAATTTCATGCAATATCATACATAAATCAAACTCTCTAATCTAAATTAGATAACAACATTTTCTGGGATCGTATTCTTAATCGATTTCCACAACATTGAATCAAATTACACAGCCAATTAGACCTCCAATCTAACACTAAATTTGATTCATCCAAAAACCCGTTTTTCATATGATAACCCACCCCAAAACACATTCTTTATCACACCCATTATGATATGAATCGAAACACTGCAATTAAATTGAAAGCAAGTTTAACTACTTTCCTGAATAAATTCATAGGGTCTGATTTCCTTTGATGTAGATGAATATTTGACGAAGAACACACCCCTGTTCTTGATTTGGCACCCAAAAGATACCCTAATTTTTTTCTCTTTTCTCATCTGCAAAACTAGGGTTTTATTTTGATTTGTGTCTGCCACCAACTCCCTAATGTAGGTTTTATATTGCGAATCCCAAAATTAATCCTATGGGCCAAGCCCAATGACCCAAACACTCCCGTGTGAGCTCGTTTGTACCTAAAAATGCCCCGAGACAAAATTAATACCCCCAGGTACTCTAATCTGACTATCTCGACCTATTCAGAATCAACTGTGAACTTTGAATCGCCATCCAAGTTAATTTACTAAAATCTCCAACCTCGAACTCAAATTACGATACGTGTAAAATTTTAAAATAACCCGAATTAATTAAATCTTACTTCACCAAATTAATTAAATTCTCCAGATTAATTAAATCCTCAAGAATAATTAAATCCAATATCACCAAATTTATTAAATTCTATATCCTAAGAAATATGGGGTATTACATACTTCCCCCTTACAAAGGAACTTCGTCCTTGAAATTAAGACAAGTCTAGTACTCCAAGGCTCGAATACTTCCCTACTCACTCTGACATCTAGTCTGATAAAATATCGGGTGATCAGTCCTATATCAAATTAAATAGGAATCTCAAATGATTTCATTCTCAACATCATTGTCGAAAATCATTTTAATTACTAATAACCTATTGGGCCCGGAGTCAAATTTTAAACTTTTTAAATCTTTTTAACTAAAACACACGAATAAATCATTCATACAAAGATACGAGCAACAACTGAAATGAATAAATAATAGCCGATAACTCTCGATAAAACATATATACAACCATATCGAATGGGCATAAAATAAAGATGTCGCAAATAAAATAAAAGACAATAGTCGGGCAACATGCCCAAATATTACAACAATACCTCCTATCTAGATCACAAGGATAGAAGTGTCTAAAAAATTTCCTGCCAATATCCACAACAAGAATAATCATCTAGGCGTCTCTGTGTCTAGACACCTAAAAGTATAACAAAGGAGGAAAAAAAATAGATACGGGTCAGAGTCTAGGTTTTGAAAAATATTTTTAGCAAGTTCTTAACATACTTTAATATTTAAAATATGATAATCCCCATATTTAAATGGGTGTTTCACTCCCATGAGATACCCTTGACCTCTCATCTAACAGTGCACACCTAACGCATGTATTTCAAACACCCTTATTACGCTACCCAGCTTAACTAGCATCTCGCTACACCGTTAAACACCATACACTATCTCAACAACCCACGTATAAAATATCGTACGTCATTGCCCGAGCTTATACATTATAATCTCTCACTTATAACTTATCCTTACATTATGAATAACTTTCATTATTTATTTGCACCATTCACATTTTAGTGTTCTTTATCTCATATATAATATTCTCATCTTTATATACGTATATCACATATTTTATTCCGAATTTCATCCATAAATTATTACTTAAATTCATTCTTCATTCTGCCCGTATATATATATTTTCACATCTCATATATTTATATATACAATATACTATGCACATCAAGTATATCTACACTTATATATCATACACTATATAAGTATAATAACCATCCCTCATAGCTATAACTCAATGGATGCAATTTCTACAATGCTATTATCCTCCAGGGAGAACACACATCGACCTGGGCAACCGGGACGGAATCTGACACCGACCCCAAATCCAAATCACAACGTATGGGAAACGACCATAGTTCCTCACCGAAAATGAGAACAAAACACACCCATCCCGTCTCACCCCTGATAAATCTCACATCATATAAAAATGGACGCTATGATCTAGGGACTGTATTCTCCCTGCTCCTCAAGCTAAGGCCCTCACCCACATCCCACAACTTCCATGATAGCACTAGAGGGGTATGCTTCACATAAATATATTAATCACAAACATATATATTTATAATGATATCATATATATATATATCACATCAAATCATTTTAATTACTAATAACCTATACCCCGAATTGACCAATTCGCAATAATTCATAAGTATACACCCAACTTATTTTAATCCCATAAGTATTCTCTCACTTATGATATAATTATGACATTTATTATTTATGAATAGTAGCTTATCACAACTAGCTAGTATTCCTAAATCATCCTACTCGCATATTTGGATTTACTCATATATATTCGGCATATACATATATTCTAACCATATATATAATCATCATATTTATTCTGCACGCATAAATATATATGTACGAACCCGCCGAATAATTCCTCGAATGTCATTCATCCCAAACGTACCTAAAATTTATACCCCGAGTTTCATTCCCACAAATCCCAAGGGTCACACATCACTCATTTAATCATGTAGAGGTCCTCACACTCTATTTAGGATCCTCTGATATTTATCTCCAAAAATAATTATCCTTTAATCCATTTTAAAACCAAGAATTTTTTTCCATAACTGTCAGGTCCAAATCGATTCGCCACAGTCCTAATCGATTCGCCTTGACCGAATCGATTTTCACTTCACCGAATCGATTCGAAATGCCACAGATTTATACTTTGTCTGAGTTCTACTTCTCCTTCTTCCCTAAAACCAATTTTAACATCAATCCAACCAAATATTATTGGTTTCTAAGCTCACTAATCATCATGATAATCATCTACACATTAGATTATACCCAAAACAACAAATAATTCATGGGATTCATCAATTTTCTCAAGAATTAAACCCTAATTCATTTAAACCCACATTTCTCATTTATCCGAATTTCTCACTAAAAATTACACCATTAACATGAATTCAAGTTTAAATTTCATAAGGAAGAATTATCACATCAATCCTATATGCATTTATCTTCAAAACCTCCCATTTTTATATAAGAATCCCAAACCCAAAATCATATAGTTTTCACACTAACTATAATATGGATTATAAACACATTAAAATAATTAAAGCAAGTTAAACACTTCCCTCGTTGGCTAAATTTGATGTCCTCGTGCCGGAATCCATCGAAGATCTTCTCTTCTTCTCCCTTTTCTTCTTCTTCCTTTTCTTTATTTCTTTTCTCTTTATCATCGCTTATAAGAGAAGAGAATAAGGTATCTCCCCTTATTAAACCCAAAATTAACTTGTATATACAAATACGAGTCCTTACTAGTCCAAAAAGTCCCCGAAATCCAAACACTATCCCCGGGTACTCCATTCTAACTATCTCGGACATTTCGAGACCAACCGTGCACTCAAAATCTCCATCCGAGTCACTTATAAAAAATTCACATCTTAAACCCAACACATGTCCACATGTGTTTTTCGAATAAAATAATACCACTCGTCGCTTTGGTTCACCTACTACATGAAATAAAGATAGTCCATTTCATTTACTTTAAATTCTCAAATTATTAAATTATTCCCACTCATGTAATTTAAATATACATAAAAGTACGAGGTATTACATTCTCCCCCTACAAGAGAATTTCGTCCTCGAAATTCGGACAAGGCCGGTACCAAAACATAGGATCTTGATCCACACACAACACCCTTTTGTACCCAAAATTAATCTCAAAGTAACATACGGGTTACTCCACTATACACTCGGTAGTGTCACCCACCTGTCTAGAGCCTTAACCACTATAGCCCCAGCTCTACAACAAGCTTGTTCAATTCTCTTCATACTGATATACTCCATCAGTCATAAGCTCTTCCCTTAATAATAACACATTACATATGTGCTTCTACTAACGACATCCGAATAAGTCGAGCCTATACATCACTAACGCTATCGCCTCAATTCTATTGGAAGGACTCACATCATTAAGCGATAGCTTCCCCTGTCCACCCCAACACAAGATTCCCATCCTGAGAGAAATCATAAGAACATCTGACCACTTCTGTCAGTCCTTCAAATTTAGGTTCGTGGCGACATAACTCTTACGACGCTCAAAAGTCACCCCAAAAATATTTTGTGGTTAATGCCTCTCTTAACAATGGACTCTAAATCACATCTGATCCAAAATTCTATATATTCGCTCACCTCTAAACAATCGGAGGGAGAAGGATCAGGATTTCCCACACAAATCCTTAATAGGCACCTTGTCCACAACAACACAGGCACGAGTGACAACACACAACTCTACCAATAAAAAATTTCTTCTCCCAATTACCACACCATTCTTTACTTCAATTACAATTTAGGTCAGTTGCCGAAGTAAACTAACCGCAGTGACTCTAGAATCATATTCATACCACTTTACAAGTCGTCAACCACCTCCCGTCTACTTATCGGGCCATAGGTTACACGACTTGCTGAAAAAAATGCCATTCCCATTGCTTCCTTAAAATATCTATAGGAGGTGGGGTTCAAGGATCTCATCCTAGTTTACAAAAATATTGGGCAGCACCTTGCACTAGTTCAATCCTTCTTTACTAAACTTTATGCTAATTTCGTTATTAGAATCGTTGGCTTGATACAAATTTTATGGTTGATCATCTCGAACCAACTTATTTTTATCTGTGAGTGGTGCACCCAGAGACAATCTCACCACGTCTCACCAAACACCAAATTTCCACTTATAATATCTCACATTAAGTGGTACTTTATACTCCCCTTCTTTCTCGGGGGTACCAAAATTTATACCCGTGCACTTTTTGCCATAAAGTGCACTTCTGGGACCTTTTTACCTTATAGACATCAACATTCTATTTACGCACAAGCCGCTCTCAACATTCAACTGGGTAAGTCCCCGCTCAACTTCCACATAATAATTGGATTTTCCTCTTCTCAAGAGACATTTGAATAAATGGCTTCTTATAACCTTTCAACTCATCTCGGGTGTGCTAACTCTCATTGCACACAAATACTTGGATCATTTCCCTTCTCACACAAAGTTCAATCCATCATGCCATTCTATATTGTTTATAAATTCTTCACAGGCATATAGTTCACATATTTATTCCTATGTCCTCCTATCTCGGATGATTTAAAAATCAAACTAACCAGGGCACCCATACACCCTATAATCGGTGCATAATCTGGACAACACTAGAAATGGCATCCAATTTCCTAAAAAATGTCCTCACATTCTCGAAGTGGCTATAACACATGGGTATTGTCAATCACCCCATAAATCAAAATTTAATTTTCATGAACATCGTTCCACCCTTCAACTCGTGGTGAGAAGAAAAATTTTCAGTGCTTTCTCATGGCTTTACCAGCTCCACTGACCTTATACTACATAATAACTCTCAGCTCAGAGTGTTTTCTCTACATTTCCATTGATCAAAATTAAAAACTGATGCCCTAGCATCCATCAACGTCACTCTAATCACGACGTTTACCAAGATTCATGCGTATCTCATCTTGCAAAAATATTTAAACAAGGAACTTTCCCCAATACTCTATCACTTAGCATTGACGGTAATCACATTCCAAAAACCTCAAACACATAACCAGAACTCTCCAAAAATACTTCCCCCAAACATATAAATATAAATCTCAACTCCTAGTCTCTAAAGGGGTGATATAACAATGCTCTCTCCCTATCACCAAGTCATGAGCGCTAAACATAATAATGAGCTCAATCTCCCCACTAGATAATAAACCAAATATACCATGAATCATATTGGTGAAGTCCCTACTCATCGGGATTAAATATTTTGAGACAACTATACTCTCCGAAGTCTTTATAATAATACAATATAAATGCGAGCTCGACCCTCTTTTAGGTGAGACATCACCGAAATAATACATCCTTCCATGGAACAGCAAACACGATAGCCTTGCAATATCAACCCACTATCTTTCTAACTAGTCCATACTCAGGATAATATCATACTCCACGGATGAAACCAAAAATAACCCCTCTATACCACGAAAAATATATAAACATAATAACGCTATCTCTATGCACACTAAACTTGTCACACACACGAATGTAGTGCTAATGAAGATACCATGACCCGCCCCATAACACATAAGGCATACCTCATTCTCCCGAGGTTCAAACTTATTTTTCTGACTTGCCAATAAACCTAGCTACTTAAATGGTTCTTGGACATGACACCCCTGTCCGAACTGAACGAAAAACTATCTTAATTATTGCCTCAACTAGGCACCATACTCTTGTCCCTTTACTCACCTTGGGTGGAAATAGTATATGTTGTCCTACTCTCCATATAAAAATATCTATTCATCTGATCCACTTATCTTCGGCCTCATCGTCCGTATAAGAGTTTTTCTTTTCTCGAACCCTGGTAGACTCATACTTAAAGACTACCCTCATTGTTCCCCTTAGTTCCACTGGACCTAAAGAACACACTACTGGTCTTACGAGTCCCAACTGAATCCACTGTCACTCGGTAGGAATTTAGCTATCTGAATCATTTAAATGGGTTCCCTGATAGGTCTCCCCCTGTCGTGTTTCACTAGAACCATTTCATTCAATCTTACACTCTGACTAAATTCTCCAAATCTTTTAGCTCCATCCATAAAGAAGCATTAATATCCTTACTGACAAAGGCACGATATTGTCTCCATATGCTTCTACCTTCCAAGCAGAACTTCCCCTAAGTTCTAGTGACTCCTCTCGTAAGTCCATCACCCACTAAGGACTCTTTTATCCACTGTACCTACTTCATCGGGTACAAAGTTTGCTAGACAAACTTATTCCTCTGCATAAATGGGCCTCTTCTTGGCCTTCTTATGATAAGTTCATAATCTCATTCACATATCTTTTTGAATAACGTATGAAGGAACTTGCGGTCAAACCGTACCTAAGATCCTTCCATTGGCATACTATTTCACTTTTTAATATATGGTGATTGACTCCTACTATTACAATACTACTACTATGAGCCAAGAGAAAATTTACCCCAATTTTCACTTTCTAGTATGCCAGACCCTACTATATGACAAAGCCTCTTGGTATCTTACGTCCATTGGCTAACACACACAATCTACGTATATACTAACATTCCCACGGATGGCCTTCTTCAAAGACCCACCCGACTCTCTCCCATTCTAACCACACTAGGTTAGTTTACTTTAGCACCACTTTCTACTATAGCGATACTTTAAAATATATGTTGCACCCTAGAAATATTTACGGATCTAAATTCCTAAGCAACCATAGGGGTGACTTCGGCTATGGTCATTGTCTCCAAACTATTCTTCAACTTCAACTTAGCCCCGCCTCCTGTTATTCTCACAGCATCCCTCACTAGTCGTCCTTCCTTGTTCGGCATATGAAGCACACCCAAACGCGTATAAGATTCACTATAATTATACACTATAGAAGGGAAATGAAATCTCACCATAGAAATCAACAATCCTAAGCATAGGTCTCTATATCAAATAGAAAGCAATGCTAAAAACGTATCACGTCCGCACATATTCCTAAGGACACTAGAACCTATTGCTCTGATACCACCTGTGACACCTCGCCTAATAAAATACCGGGTGATCAGTCCTATATCAAATTAAACAGGAATATCAAATGGTTTCATTCTTAGTATCACTGTCGAAAACTATTTTAATTACTAATAACCTATTAGGCACGGAGTCAAATTTTAAACTTTTTAATCTTTTTAACTAAAACACACAAATAAATCAATCATACAAAGATATGAGCAACACCTGAAGTGAATAAATAATAACTGTTGACTCTCGATAAATCATATATACAACCATATCAAATGGGCATTAAATAAAGATGCCGCAAATAAAATAAAAGACAATAGTTGGGTAACATGCCCGAATATTATAACAATACCTCCTATCTAGATCACAAGGATAGAAGTGTCTAAATAATTTCCTTCCAACACCCACAGCTGCGGTAACAACGTCTGACTCAAAAGAATAATCTTCCAGGAGTTCCTCTGTCTCGACACCTAAAAAGTATAGCAAAGGAGAAGAAAAAGAAAAATAGATACGGGTCAGAGCCCGGGTTTCGAAAAACATTTTTATCAAGTGGTTAACATACTTTAATATTTAAAATATGATATTCCCCATATTTAAACGGGTTTTTCACTCCCATGAGATAGCCCTCACCTCTCATGTAACAGTTCACACCTAACACATGTATTTTAAACATCCTAGTTACGCTACCCAGCCTAACTAGCATCTCACCACACCGTTAGACACCATACGCTATCTGAACAACCCGCATAAATAATATCCTAAACTATCGTCTGAGCTTATACATTATAATCTATCACTTATAATTTATCCTTACATTATGAATAACTTTCATTAGTATTTACACTATTCATATTTTAGTGTTTTTCATCTCGTATATAATATTCTCATCTTTATATACGTATATCACATATTTTATTCTGTATTTTGTACTCCAGGATGATCCAGAAATTATTACACAAATTCATTCTTTATTCTGCCAGTATATATATATTTTCACATCGCATATATATATATGTATACAATATACTATACACATCAAGTATATCCACACTTATATATCACACACTATATAAGTATAATAACCATCCCTTAAAGCTATAACTCAATGGATGCAGTTTTTACAATGCAATCATCCTCCAGGGAAAACACACATCGACCTGGGCAACCGGGATGGAATCTGACATCGAACCCAAATCCAAATCGCAATATATGGGAGGCGGTCATAGTTCCTGATCGAAAATTAGAATGAAACAAACCAACCCCGTTCACCCCTGATAAATGTCACACCATAAAAAAATGGACGCTATGTCCAGGGGACTATACGCTCCTTGCTCCTCAAGCTAGGGGACCCACCCACATCGAGCAACTTCCAATGATAACACCAGAGGGGTATGCTTCACATAAATATATCAATCACACATAGATATATTTATAATCATATCATATATATACTGCCTCTATACTCGTGTGTATCTATATAGATATATATATCACATCATATCTGGCTATTTATGCCTATCTCCCACGGCATTAGCCTATAATCCCGAATTTACCAATTCGCAATAATTCATAAGTATGCATACAACTTATTTTAATCCCATAAGTATTCTCTCACTTATGATATATTTATCACATTTATTATTTTTGAATAGTAGCTTATCAAAACTAGCTAGTATTCTTAAACCATCCTACTCGAACATTGGGATTTACTCATATATATTCGACATATATATCCTACACACATAAATATATATGTACGAATCCGCCGAATAATTCCTCGAATGTTGTTCGTCCAAAAAATTCCTAAAATTTATACCCTCGATTTCACTCCCATAAATCCCAAGGGTCACACATGACTAATTTAATTATCTAGAGGTCCTCACACTCTATTTAGGACCCCCTAATATTTATCTCCAAAAATAATTATCCTTTAATCCCTTTTAAAACCAAGAAATTTTTTCCATAACTGTCAGGTCCGAATCGATTCACCACAGTTCGAATTGATTCGCCTTGACCGAATCGATTCGAAATGCCACAAATTTCTACTTTATTCGAGTTTTGCTTTTCCTTTTTCCCCAAAACCTATTTTAACATCAATCAAACCCATTATTGTTGGTTCCTAACCTCACCAATCATCATAATAATCATCTACACACTAGATTATACTGAAAATAACAAATAATTCATGGGATTCATCAAATTTCTCTAGAATTAAACCCTAATTAATTTAAACCCACATTTCTTATTTCTCCAAATTTCTCACTAAAAATTGCACCATTAACATGGACTAAGTTTAAATTGCATAAGGAAGAATTACCACATAAATCATGTATGGATTTATCTTTAAAAACCCCATTTTTATACAAGAATCCCAAACACAAGTTCATATAGTTTTCACACCAACTATAATATGGATTATAAACACACTAAAATAATTAAATCAAGTTAAACACTTGCCTTTCTGGATAAATCTGACATCCTCGTGTTAGAATCCACCGGTGCTTGGATGGAGCTCTTCTCTTCTTCACCCTTTTCTTCGTACTTCTCTTCTTATTCATTTTTTTCTTTTATTTCTTTCTTATCTCTTTCTCTCGACTTATAAGGGAAGATAAAATAAGGTTTCTCCCCCTATTAAACCCAAAATTGACTTGTATACACAAATGCGAGTCCCGACTGGTTCAAAAAGTCCCCAGAACCCAAACACTACCCTCGTCTAATCTATTCTGACTATCTCGACCCTTCTGAGTCCAATTTTGCACTTGAAATATCCACCTGAGTCACTTATAAAAAATTCACGTCTTAAACCCAACACATCTCCACAAGTGTTTTCCAAAATAAAATAACATCACATGTCTCTCTTGTTCACTCGCGACATGAAATAAAAATAGTCCATCTCATTTACATTAAATTCTCAAATTATTAAATTATGCCCACTCATGTAATTTAAATATCCATAAAAATACGGGGTATTACACTCACATACCCCTAAGATCGCTACACATATGTTTGGCCCCTTCTAGTCCCAAATTATATTATAATGAAATAATTACCCTAGGCGCCCATACAGCCTATACCCATGTTTATCTTCATAATGTTACCCCGATCCACTAGACTTAACTCGTAATATATATTTGAACTCACAATAATAACTACACATATGTATAATAACCAAACTACCAACCCACGACCTAATGAGAAAACATCTCCCCACTTCCAATGTTGAGATAAGTTTCATGTGTGGGACATATCGTAAAGAAAAATCCAAATAAGGAATCCCCCAATACACTACTACCTAAAATTGTTGATCGTTGAGATCCGTTAGGCCCTTAGTTTATAGCACGTACCCCCAAATCCACATCTCTTGACATAAAAGTATACTCGTCAAAAATCATGTTACAAAAGACATCATACACTACGACACCCTTACTATCACTAGTTTCTTAGCGCAAATGAATCACAAGTTATATCTCCTCACTCGATAATAAGCCTTATCCACCCTGAATCCCATCAGTAAATGTCCATACTCTTCAAGATTAAATATAACAATACAAACACTCTCTTATAAGTCTATTATTCAACACATGATAACATTCATACACGTATTTATAGGCTAGACCCTCTTTCACGTGATAACTAGAATAAGTAAATCATATCTTGAATCATCGAACACAAAGTCTTACTTTACTATCTACTATAGCCCAAACCATTTCTAACAAGTCGAAACTTGAAAACAATAGTTTGTTCTTCTCTCAACGTTTATTAAGGTCCATGTGTGTAACATCTCGTAATGAATCTCAAAAGGACATTCCCCAATGCACTATTCCCTAGAATTATCGATTATAAAAATCCCTGGGTATAATGCACATAACTAAGATATCACAAATTTGTCTCCCGACACATATATCAAATCGGTTATGCCCATGTCTCTTAAGGCATCACATGATACGGCGCTCTTACTATCACTAATTTCTCAGCGCGTAAAGAATAATGAGCTAAATATCTTCGCTCAATGGTAAACTCAATATACCCTGAATCACATGAGTAAAAGTCCCTACGCATAGGGATCAAATATAACTAGACAATTGTACTCTCTGAAGTCTACTTTATAAAAATAGCGCCGCAAGCTCGACCCTCTATCAAGTGAGACATTTCAAAAATATACATCCTATCCCAGAACAGCAAACACGATAATCTTGCTATAACCTCCTGCCATCGCTTAACCATTGCTCACAGTCCATACCCAGGATATAATCATACATCACATATCCCTTCTCAGAACGGGCTAAGCTCATAAACTACATATCCTTTTAGTGTTCACAGCCGCCCCATTACAGATGGAACTGAAGAAATCCCTCCCACTCAATGGTAAATATACACACGCTATAGTGATACTATCAATACCTCTACTAAACCCATTTTACATGTGAATATAGCACTAACAAACTATTGTGACTCGCTCGTGTCACATAAAACAAACCCCAATAACCTTGGGATAAAACTCATATATTCAATTTCCAATAGTACTGGCGGTTCAAATGTTTCCAGGACATACACCCCCGTCCTAACCGAACCAAAAACTTCTTATAACTGTTGCCCCTACTAGGCATCCCTATCTTGTCCCTAAATTCCTTGGGAACAAGATCCAAATATGTGTTCTTACTCTTTACATATAAGACACATCTCTCTGTCATTACCATTTCTCTACCCCACTGGCCATTTTGGGGTTGTCCTTCTCATGGACCTAGTTGTATTGACCCTGATTGCTACCCCCATTGTCCCTTTGGCTCCTCTAGCCCTATGAGACTCATTGATAGCCTTGACGGCCCTGACTGAATCCACCATCACCTGGTAGGAATTCTATTGATCTCAATCATTAAAATGGGTCCTCTACTGGGTATCCCCTTATGTGGTTCATCACTAGCACAGTTAGAACAAGTCTTACCCTTAGTTTAAGATTATCCAACTCTCTTGGATACCTTACCACGAAAGCATTGATATTAATTTGTAAATGTACGACATTGACGACAATGGTACAAGTCATTCTAGCTGGATTTCCCCATCCATGCTTGTATATTCTACCCATGAGTCCATTATTAACTTACAAGCCTTTTTTATTCTTCTTATCCACCTCGTCGAGCATGTATTTAGCTAAACATGTCAATTTTCCTTCATGGCTGACCACTTTACGACCCTTTA
The DNA here is from genome assembly GCA_949130495.1 of Sambucus nigra. Lineage (NCBI taxonomy): Eukaryota > Viridiplantae > Streptophyta > Magnoliopsida > Dipsacales > Adoxaceae > Sambucus > Sambucus nigra. The sequence continues at coordinate 132,349,749 of OX422219.1, read as the reverse complement.
AAAATAGGTATTGAAGTTTCCTTTACCTCTCTGTTTAAAGAGCTGATGAGAGGAATTGCGGTCGAACTGCACACTAAATTATTCGTTATTCATGGTATATCTCCATGGTTGTGGTGACTGATTCCTATCACTACAATGCCGCTTCTATGAGAAAAAGTTTGCCCAAAATTTAATCCTAGGTGTTACTTAACTCCACCCTAAAAAATTGCCTTTGGATTATCTCCTTCCATTGATCCATAACACTCCCTCTCTTCCCCGAAACCATACGGATGGCTCTTCAAAGGAGTTCTTTCGACACCCCCATTCATTAACTATGCTGTGTGAGTCTAAATTTGCACCACCTCTTTCTACGACAGTTCTTAGGGAAACTCTTATGCCCCAATGATTATCCACATGTCATCTTCTTGAATAATAATTTTGGCGACTTCTATCACGATCACCGTTCCAAGAATATTCCATGGCTTCTACAGAGCCTCTAGCCCTGCAATCCTTCTAACGACCCTCGCTGGTCGGCCAAAGTTTCTCAGTGTACAAATTCCTATCGAACTCTTACATGAATCGGGTCAACTATACTTAATAGTAGGAGAACGTATGTCTCATACGTGAAGGAATACAACAATCATACAATAAGGATCTATATCAAAGAACTCTAGGCTAAAATGTAATAAGTTGCATAGATCCTAAGGACTTTAGAGCTTGATTCTCTAATACTGTAAGGACATTTTTGTCCATTAACAATTTATATGTCGTACGCCGTTACACCGTTGAAGAAATTCAAGTTTCATACATTCATCAACGGATCCGAATATCAGAAGAAGAAGAGGAATCAAAGTCTGATAACCGGACCGGTCCGCCTGAAATAAAAGAACCGATCCGATCAACCGGACCGATCCGCCTCAGACCGGACTGATTCGATTGCTGTAGATCCAGTATACCCCGGACCGCAAGCAAACCGATGAAGCAGGATCAACCGAACCGATCCGGTCACAACCGGACCGATCCGCCTCAGAATAAAAGAACCGATCCGGTAAATCGGACCGATCCGCCTCAGATCCGGATTGGTCCGCCTGGGATAATCTTAAACAGATCGTGTTCAGATCGTGGTCAGATTTTTGTGGCTCAAGTACTCTTAGTTAATCCCACTACGGGAAGTGGTTTTGCAAGACTTATTTACACGATTTCCAGAGTAAAGAAAGCTGTAAGTCTTCACCTATTGAGCATCTAGACTCTAGGTTTTTGATTCACACAAATGGCCAATCCTTTGTGAATCACTTTGCAACCCAGGAACGCACTTTTGCTGTTCACACCCTTGTGGAGAAGACCGTTCTTCTTCTCCATTGCAGCCCTACTGGAAAGGGATAGTTCCAGCCGCCAGCCCTACTAGAACGGGATAGTTCCAGCCGCGACTACAGAATCCGACACCTGAGGGTAATTCTTAGTCACTTGTATTTTCATTGTAATTCGAAATTGTATAGCTACAATATTATAATGAAAATAAATGGTTTTGCCCCTTTGGGAGATTTTTCCTCAATTGCATGTGTTTGAATGTTCTTGCTTAGATTATCATCTTATTCAATCACATACTGTTGCATGTTTAGGGTTTGTTTGGGTTAAAAGGGTTTAATATATAATTTGCCCATTTGAACGCAAGCACATACGCTCTCAAATTGTTATCAGAGCAGGTTACGCTAATCTATCGCGTATTCCTATTTTCCGCAAAAATTTTCTAAGATATCAATTTTTCTGAAAAATTAATTTTTGAAAAAGTGCGTGTTCAAATGGAGAAGTTATATTATAAAATGCCTATTTTTGACGAGATAAATTATGCTTATTGGAAAGCCCGAATGAGGTCGGCTTTAAAAGCCATTGATGAACGTGTCTGTATTTTGGTTGAACGAGGGTGGACTCCTCCCTCCGTGACTGTTGATAATGTGACCAACTTGAAACCTGACACTTCTTGGACTGATGAAGAATTTAAATGGTCATCTTTTAATTCTAAAGGTCTAAGTGCTATTTCTGGGTCTGTCACACCTGATGAGTTCAAACGCATAATGACGTGCACCACATCAAAAGAGGCATGGGATGTTTTACAACTCACCCATGAAGGAACTAATGCTGTGAAATAATCTAAGTTGCAAAATTTGACAAATCAATTTGAAACCATCACCATGTATGAATCTGAATGCTTTGATGAATTTTATGCTAGACTTTCTGACATTGTGAATACTAGCTTTAATCTTGGTGAACATATTCCTAATGCTAGAGTTGTTAAAAAGATTCTTCGTTCTTTACCTAAGCGTTTTATCCCTAAAGTTACTGTGCTAAATTCTATGGGTAATTTAAATACGCTAAAATTGGAAGAACTTGTAGTTGATTTTCAAACTTATGAAATTGATATGTTCCCTAAAACTGCTAAATCTAAAGATAAGGGAATTGCACTTAAAGCCCAAGAGAGAAGGAGTGAGGGGTCGGCTAGAAAAAGGGTAGAGTCGTCTAGAAAGAGAGAGACTGACACGTCACATTCTTAGTGTGATTTTGACCTAGATGATTTGGCTCTTTTTGCAAAAAAATTCAAGAGGATTCTCAAATTTAAGAAAAATGGAAATTTTAAAGATAAAAAGAAATTTGAGAAAAATAAGTTTGAAAAGAAAAATGAAAAAGACTCCAAAAATACTCTTAAGAAAGAAAGTGAGAGATGTTTTGAGTGCGATGGTAGGGGTCATAGAGAATTTGAGTGTGCCAATAGTCTGAATAGAGAGAAAGGGAAAGATGTCCTTAATGCTACCCTTAGTGACGATAGTGAGGTCGAGACGGTGGATTCAGGAGATGAGTCACCGCATGAGTGTAACTTCACCGCATTCATGGACAGTCAAGTGAGCACTCCTAGTTCTCTTCACGACGATGAAGATGATGCTTCACAAGGACACCTCGACAGTGAGATCGATGTGAGTGAGGGGGAGGATGACTCAAGTGAGAGCGAGAGTGATATTCAACGCGCCTACGCTGAGTTATATTCTGAGTCATTTAAAACTAAAAAAACGTAACAAAGCGCTAGTTCTTAAGATCACCGACTTAGAGGAAGATTTAAGAAAGGCGAGAGAAAGAGAGTCCTCCACCGTCACCGACCTGAAAGAGAGAGAATCTGCCTGTGTCGAGAAAGAGATTCTGTTTAGAGAGAGAGTGTGTGTTTTAGAGAAAGAGAGAGGGGACTTGACTAAACAAGTGGCTAGTCTTACGAGTCAGCTCTATTCCTCCATGGAGACTCGAAAGAAACTTGAAGCCCTTGTTGCCCAGCTGACTCATGATTTTGAGAAAGCACGGGAAGTCAAGGTACAAATCGAGGACATATCTGGGAAGATGGGAAAGATGCTCCTCGGCCCCGCTTTAGGTTTTGGTGATCGGCAAGGAATTGGATATGATAGTGCCTCCACGTCCAAAATTGTACCTGGACCAGTTCCTGAGTTTACGACGAATCCTTATGGCCTTCGTCAAAAACCTCGAAGGAGAGTTCGACCAAGAAAAGCAAACCAAGGTCTGCCTTTGACTGTGCTCTTTTGTACTTATTGCAAAAGAAAAGGCCACCTTAGGGAGTCTTGCTATAGCATGGGTCGGACACGACGTACTATTGCTCCACCACGTCATACTGATGAGTTTTCTAGTCTGAGAGAGCGAGTTGAGTTCTTAGCTGCCACGACCCAGAGTTTAATGGAAGAATTCCGACGGATGTCTTTACCGTTAGAGAATTCTTCTCATATTCCAGATAAAACCAACAACAACAAAGGCAAACAAAAGGTCATCTCTACTTGGGTACCTAAGAAAGATAAAAAGGCCTTCGTTGATCATGTTGCTCTCAAAGCACACAATACCTCACAGTGGTATTTTGATAGTGGATGCTCCAGACATATGACAGGTGATGCCTCATTTTTTACGACTCTTGAGGATTATCAGGATGGCAGAGTCACCTTTGGAGATGGGAGCAAGTCTAGCATTATAGGACGTGGTACTGTCGAGTTACCTGGATTTCCTAAGATAGAAAATGTTTTGTACGTCAAAGGTTTGAAAGCAAACCTTCTCAGCATTAGCTAGTTGTGCGACACTGACTTTGCAGTAAAGTTTGACTGGGATGCGTCTAAAGTCTATAATCAAGCCGGTAAACTTTTGATGCAAGGGGTGAGGACCGAGGATAATTTCTATGGGACTGAGCCCACGTCCTCACTTGTCTGCAACAGCGCCATGATCACTCCTATGGATCTGTGGCACCAACGTCTAGGTCACGTGAACGTTAGAGATCTAAATCGCTTAGCTAAAAAGGACCTAGTACGTGGCTTACCATCCATTGGAAAGTCAACTTCGACCATTTGTGGACCCTGTCAGTTGGGAAAACAAATTCGTAGTCCTCATAGGAAGTTGCACTCCATTACCACCTCTCGTGTTCTTGAGTTGATACACATGGATCTTATGGTTACCTTTCGTACTGAGAGTCTAGGTGGTAAGAGGTACATCCTCGTGATGGTAGATGATTTCTCCAGATACTCCATTGTAGGTTTTCTGAGAGAGAAATCCGATGCTGTAGAATTTTTAACGACCAAGTGTCGTGTCCTGCAAAATCAACACGGTGTCACTATTAATAGAATGCGTAGTGACAATGGCACTGAATTCACAGAAGCAAAGGTAGACCTTTACTGTGATAGCCACGGGATCAAACATGAGTTTTCTGCTATGAGGACTCCTCAGCAAAATGGGATTGTTTAGAGAAAGAATAGAACGATCCAAGAGATGGCTAGATCTATGCTTCTAGGTCGTAAAGTTTCTAGGAGATTTTGGGCAGAGGCAGTGTCTACTGCATGCCACACGGTGAATAGGGTTTATTTGCGTCCACACACACTACAGACTCCTTATGAGTTGTGGACTGGCAAGAAGCCCAACCTGGCATATTTTCATGTTTTTGGGAGTAAATGCTACATCCTATGGGATAGAGAGCAATTAGGAAAGTTTGACTCCCGGAGCGACAAGGGAATATTTCTAGGATATTCATCGAATAGCAGAGCATACCGAGTTTTTAACCTGAAGAGCTCTAAGGTTATGGAATCAATAAACGTCACCGTGCAAGATGACGAACCTTCGACGGTTATTGATCCTAACCTTCGGTGTGAGGATGAGGATTGTTCTGACAGTGATTTACCTGTTCCTCTCTCACACTCTGTGGACCCTACTCCTGTGTTAGGGGACACACCTGCTTGGGTTCGCAAGAGTCATGACCCTTCTGCCATTGTTGGTGATCCCACTCTAGGGGTCAAGACTCGTGCTCAGTTAGAGAACGTTGTTAGCCATCTTTGCTACACGTCCAAAGTCGAGCCCAAGAATCATAAAGAAGCACTCAAGGATGAACACTGGATATCTGCTATGCAGGATGAATTGCTTCAGTTTAAAAAGAATAATGTCTGGGAACTTGTCCCCCGGCCTAGTGAGACTAATGTGATAGGTACCCGGTGGATTTTCAAGAACAAAATGGATGAAAATTGTACCATAATCAGAAATAAGGCTAGGTTGGTCGCTCAAGGCTACACACAGATAGAGGGTGTAGACTTTGGGGAGACATTTTCTCCTGTTGAGAGGCTTGAGTCCGTCCGTCTTCTGCTCGCCATCGCATGTCATATGCGCTTCAAGGTATATCAGATGGATGTCTAGAGTGCCTTTCTGAATGGTATTCTACAGGAGGAGGTTTATGTGGAACAACCAAAAGGGTTTGAAGACCCTCAGCACCCAGAGCACGTCTACTATCTTAGAAAAGCCTTGTATGGTTTGAAGCAAGCACCCCGTGCTTGGTACAAGAGGCTTACTTCCTATCTCTTAGCTCGTGGCTTCAAGAGAGGGGGAGTAGATATGACGTTGTTCGTCAAGAGAGATGACGATGCTATTTTGGTTACCCAGGTCTATGTGGACGACATAGTCTTTGGATCCACATGCTCCCAGCATGCTCACCACTTTGAGGAGGAGATGAAAAGTGAGTTTGAGATGAGCATGGTTGGTGAGCTTACATTCTTCCTTGGTCTCCAGGTTCGTCAGCTAGAGGATGGGATGTTCATCTCCCAATCCATGTATGCTAGAGACCTAGTGAAGAAATTTGGTTTAGAATCCGCTAAGCATGCACGTACACCTATGAGTACCACTACCAAGCTTAGTAAGGACACTTCAGGCAAGGACGTAGAGAAAACCTTATATCGGAGTATGATAGGTAGTCTTCTCTACTTGACTGTCAGTCGTCCCGACATCGCCTTTAGTGTTGGAGTCTGTGCGCGATATCAGGCATCCCCTAAAGAGTCACACTTACTTGCTCTAAAATGTATTATTAAATACGTAAGTGGGACTCTATCATACGGTATTTGGTATTCCTTTGATACCGATGACCGTTTGTCCGCCTATTCGGATGCCGATTGGGCTGGGGATGTAGATGGTTGTAGGAGCACTTCTGGTGGGTGTTTCTATTTTGGTTCTGCTCTTATCTCCTGGCTGAGCAAGAAGCAAAATTCCATCTCTTTGTCCACTGCGGAGGCTAAGTACATAGCCGCCGGGAGTTATTGCACACAACTCTTGTGGATGAAGCAAATGTTGGAGGATTATGGGATTTCACAAGACACCATGATCCTTTCTTGTGATAACACGAGCGTGATACACATATCCCGTAATCCCGTCCAGCATTCGCGCACAAAACACATCAGGATACGTGAGCACTTTATTCGTCAGTTAGTTGAGGAGAACACTGTATCCCTGAGTTTTGTTCCCACCGACCGTCAGTTAGCCGAGATTTTCACGAAACCTTTAGATGCCCTTAGATTTGAGAGTCTTAGGAAGTCTTTGGGGATTTGGACAGTTGACTGAGGGGTTGGTCTATGTCTAGAATAGGTTGCTTCTTCATGTTCATATCATATGCTTCTTATTGCTAGTCTGTTTTATATGTACCATTGCTTTGTTGTACAGCTTTTATTTATTCTTTTTGCTGTTTATATTGCTTTTGAAAAAATACAAAAAGATTTTCTTTTAAGAAAAATTTTAAGAAAAGCACAAAAAGATTTTATTTTGATAAAATTTTTGAAAAATCCAAAAAGATTTCTGTTTTTGATTCTTTTTTGGATGAGCATTTAAGATAGCCAAGTCACAACTTCATTCCATATATCCATGTGACTATTTGATAGAGATTTGAGAGGCTACATCATTTCATCTATGTGCTTTACATTGGTTGGAGTCTTTGAGATGTAATTAGTGATATCTTCCTACATGTTTGACTCTTATATCCTTTAGTGCACACATGCACGGCTATATTTGATTATTTCACTTGTCTATCTCATATTGGCTTGAGTGTTTCCATCTCAATTCTGTCTATACAATGCACAATATGCGATAAAACTTGACAAGTTTGGAATGCATGTAAAAACCATTTTGGTGAGACTGTGTGTTTTTGTATAACGGGGAGGGGCTGCGAAAGGTAATCATCTATCCTTTGCGCAAAAGCCACCGTTAAAAAGGACCTAAAAAATGGAAGAATTTTAATATCCGAGGTCCAAAGAGGTTAAAACAGCCCGAAAAAATTTAAAGGCAATAAAAAGCAATTCATGCCAAATATGGGCCACTTAGGTTTCACCATCAATTCTCCAAAGTTTGAGAATTTAGAATGCCTCTATTGAAAATTATATCTGAGGGAGTTTTGGTTGGAGAATCTTTAAATGGGTTTGCACTTCCTTGAAAGTCCTGAAAAAGCATAAAATCGTTTTGGACGTTATTGGTGTGAAAATCACTTTGAGCTTTGATTTGTTGATTTGATTGAGTCAATATCTTATATTGTCATTATTTTACACCAAAGGAAGCATTTGAGTTCATTCGCTAGGAATATCCAATATTCATCGTGCACATATGTCATGTTTGTATGCATTGATTTTCCTATCGAATTTGATCACACCACTTCTTTTACGCTATCATCGACTTGGTTGCTTTGTGTTCATTCATGGTGTGGTTTTATCCTTGTAACACCCCACACTTGCTTATTTGATTTGTTTCTCTCATTTGTCTATTTGGGGACATCATAGAAAGGGGGAGAATGAATTATTTTATTATGGGGGAGTTTTGAAATTTGAGTTTGCTCATAAATTGATATATATATGTTTATCTCATTTCAAACTCGATATGTCACTGTATTTTTCTTTGTCTCATGTGTGTAGGTACTAAATGGATTATCATTGGATTGCACACTCTGATGAGAAAAGTGTTGAGATTCCTGAAGGATTGAAGAGCAAACGCTGTAGTCTTATTCAATTGTATCTTTCCAGTTTTGGGTTCATGGAAGGGTAGATTTGTATAGGCATTTTTCGTTGTTTTGATAATTCGGATGTTTGTTTTTATGTATGTACCGGCATAGACATAGGGGGAGATTTGTACGGACATTTTTGTCCATTAACAATTTATATGTTGTACGTCGTTACACCGTTGAAGAAATTCAAGTTTCATACATTCATCAACGGATCCGAATATCAGAAGAAGAAGAGGAATCAAAGTCTGACAACCGGACCGGTCCGCCTGAAATAAAAGAACCTATCCGATCAACCGGACCGATCCGCCTCAGACCGGACCGATCCGATTGCTGCAGATCCAGTATACCCCGGATCGCAAGCAAACCGATGAAGCAGGATCAACCGAACCGATCCGGTCACAACCGGACCGATTCGCCTCAGAATAAAAGAACCGATCCGCCTCAGATCCGGACCGGTCCGCCTGGGATAATCTTGAACAGATCGTGTTCAGATCGTGGTCAGATTTTTGTGGCTTAAGTACTCTTATTTAATCCCACTACGGGAAGTGGTTTTGCAAGACTTATTTACACGATTTCCAGAGTAAAGAAAGCCGTAAGTCTTCACCTATTGAGCATCTAGACTCTAGGTTTTTGATTCACACAAATTGCCAATCCTTTGTGAATCACTTTGCAACCCAGGAACGCACTTTTGCTGTTCACACCCTTGTGGAGAAGACCGTTCTTCTTCTCCATTGCAGCCCTACTGGAAAGGGATAGTTCCAGCCACCAGCCCTACTGGAAAGGGATAGTTCCAGCCGCGACTACAGAATCCGACACCTGAGGGTAATTCTTAGTCACTTGTATTTTCATTGTAATCCGAAATTGTATAGCTACAATAATATAATGAAAATAAATGGTTTTGCACCTTTGGGGGATTTTTCCTCAATTGCATGTGTTTGAATGTTCTTGCTTAGATTATCATCTTATTCAATCACATACTGTTGCATGTTTAGGGTTTGTTTGGGTTAAAAGGGTTTAATATATAATTTTCTCATTTGAACGCAAGCACATACGTTCTCAAATACCATCCGTGACAACCCGCCTACTAAAATACTGGGTGGTCATCTCATGATCAAAATAAAATATTGGTCTCATATGTCTCATTCCTAGCATCACTGTCGAAAACATTTTTAAAGTTGCTAACCACCTAATAATTTAAATAGACTGGTGTTAAAATTTATCCTTCATGAATTAATAACATGCGAAAACAAATAATAATTAAACCATTCTCATAACTTGATAACTCAATCCATCACAGATGAATATCGGTTCAAGAACTTCCAAACGAGCTGAAACTACGCATCCCTGGATAGAATCCTCAAGCTGGGAGTCCCTATGGCTGGACACCTAAAGGGGTTTGGAAAAATATTTTAACACGGGTTAGAGCCCAAGTAAAACATTTTGAAAATATTTAGCAAGTGGTTAAATTGGAATAATTAAATATGCATGCACACTCTTCATATTTTAGCTAGTGTCGCACTCTCTTCCGGTATAACTCACCCCTCATCTAATCTGCACACCTAACGCTTGGCTTCTAACCTTCCTAGTTAAGGTACCCCACTTAACTAGCCGTATCACACCTCTTTCTACCACACTAATCTAACCCGAGTATTCTTAAACAGATTATTAAGTTATCTACTCATTAACTTATTCATTGGTTCCAATATATTAAATTATATAACGTTCACACTAGTTATGTAAGAAATCCCCTTTCAAATCATATAACCTTCACACTAATTATATAACAAACCCCTTTTGAACCATATAACTTTCACACTAGTTATGTAAGAAATATATTCACACTTATGTATTAATCTCGTATAAAATTATATACTCATATTATATACATACTAGAATGCTACATCATTCACACACATAACATGTATAATAACCATCCATTCCCGAGTAATAACTCACTGGATGCTTTCTCTGAGATTTTATCATGTCCCAGGTATGCTAACTATAACCTGGCTACCTGAAGTCGGAATAGCTCACACCAAACTTGGGTAAAAATATCGTAAACGCAGTGGAGGCGGACATATTCCCCCCGAATGTGATGCCAAATCATACCCAAAGCATCCCACCTTAGAAAATGAATCATGCAATAAAATATTAGGTGATATTACCTGGGGAGGGAGATTCTATCTCCTCGTCGTTTGAACCTTACCACCTTTCCACCTTCCATCTTCCTTGTAAAACCTAATTAGGGTTTGTATGGATCCGCCTCCTACATCCCTCCTGGATGCAAGATTGTCATCTTTACCTCCTCTTTAGTCTACTATCTAAGCCATAGACACCTACAATTATATAGTCCCTCAAAGATCACAAACTAAATATGTAGAAGAGATTGTAAAGCCCAAAACTTTTTCATCAGTCACATCATCTCTCTTAAATAATACTCCCACGCTACAAAAGATCTCAACTTATAAGGGTGAACCAACAATAATCTATGAAGAGTGAACTCTTAAAGATATGGCTACTCCTTTTCGATATACAGTAGTGGGAAAATTTTCTCATGGAAGGCCCTCTATTGATGATATTCATTAGTTCTTCTCCAAAATCCATCTGAAAGAAAATATCCATATTAGTCTTATAGATCAAAAGCATATCTAGATATGGTTGGATCATGAAGAAGATTACCACAAACTTTGGATGAAAGAAATATTATTTATTCTCAGACATCCAATGCGTACTTTTAAATGGGATCTTGATTTCCACCCTGATAAAGAATCTTCTATTGTGACTTCTTAGATATTAATACCTCTCCTTCCCATACACCTCTACAATAGGGATGTATTGTTCTCTATTGCTCAGGTGGTAGGTAATCCTATTAAAGTTGATAATTCAATAACATCATTATCCCATCCAAGCTAAGTTAAGGTCTGTGTTGAAGTAGACCTCAAAAAGACTCTTCCATTGCGAGTTTGGATTGGGAATAAAGAGAAAGCATCAGGCTTTTGGCAGCCTATTGTATATGAAGGTCTCCCTCCTTTTGTTGCTATTGTTCGAAGAAAGGTTACTAACAAGAAATGTGTTTTATAAATAAATTGGAACAAGAAAAACATCAGCCAGGCATGAAGAATGTGAAGCACCCTCAGGTATCCACAAAAGAATGGGTCAAGAAGTCATTTGGTATTAACGCATCACTGACTCCAGATGTAGAAATGGAAGAATGAGAAGTGATTATTCAGCCAGCTAATGAAGAGATGATGGACTAAACAAATGATTCTAAAGGACAACAAGCCCAAAGCCAAATAAGGATTGTGAATGAGGTAAATATGTAAAAGGATATGGTCAACAATGAAGATAAAGAACAAATGGAAGAGGGCTGTAATATTTTCAATAATCTAAAGAACATTGATCAAGTGTCTGCTAATATACAACAAACACTAATTATAGAAGATGCAGCTCACATAGAAGACAATTATTAAGAAGAAGACATTCAAGAAGAAAATCAAGCAACACAAGAACAAGAAGTAGACTTCCAAGAATTTTAAAATTATATAGAATGTTGCCTAAATAACTCTCTTCATACTCCTACACAAAGCAATAATGATGAGGTGGGATTCATTTTAGTTAACAGGAGGAGAAAGAGAACTAAAGGAGTAAAAATCGAGGATGCTATGTATGGGTCTATTAGAATTCTCAGGTCCAACTCTAAATTCTCCTCTACAAAGCCTTCATGTTAAGTACAATCATATGGAATGTAAGAGGAATCTCAAAAAGGGTGATATTAGGAGATTAAAAAGGCTAAAGAGACTTCATAAGCCCCTGATGATGGTAGTTTTGGAGCCTAAGCAATATATTCATAAGATTAAGTCTTATTGTTTAAAACTAGGATTTGGATCTTGTGTGTCTAATCCTAATAGTAAGATATGTTATTTTTTTAAGGAGAAATCACTTGAGAGATTGCCTCTTAAATGAGCCAATGTATCACTCTAAGTCTTAATAAGGTGGGAAATAAAGTAATTATGCAATGTAGTTTAATTTATGCTAGTTGTAATAGAATGGAAAGAAGACAATTGTGGGAGTATTTGAATGCCTATAATACAAATGATTACTGGTGGTTAGGAGGTGATTTTAACATTGTAGCTGATAGGTTAGAGAAAGATGGAGGTCTTGTTGTTAATCTGGGAGATATGTATTAATTCCAAGAATGCATAGAGGAGAATGGTTTATAAGATGTGGGTTATATAGGTTCAAAATTTACACGGCATAATAAAAGAAATCCTGCACATAGTATTTGGAGTAGATTGGATAGATTTCTAGTTAATCAAGAATGCTTGGACTCTAATCTTATCTTGAGTGTTAACCACTTAAATAGGAGTATGTCAGATTACTCTCCTGTTATTTTCAAAGGAGTCATCCCTTCAAATAATTCACTAAAGTCTTTTAAATTCCTAAATTTTTGGACCAAAAATATGGAATGTACTGAGATAGTGAAGAAAGCTTGGCAAGAAGTGGACTGTCCAAACCCTATTATAGGTCTTTATATTAAGCTTAAAGAAGTCATGAGAATATTGATTTCTTGGAGTAAATCTAGATATGGAGACATCAGCCAGGAAGCTCGATATGCTGAGGATTCCCTTCCTAATATAGAATTACTTTATGAACAAGATCCAACATAAGAAAATAGACAGGATCTGAGAAAAGCCAACTCCTTTTATAATTATAAATTAAAAATAGATGAGGATTTTTGGAGTCAAAAGGCTAATGATAAATGGGCATCTTAAGGAGATAAGAATACAACATATTTTCATAGAATGGTGATATGTAGGTAGAAAAGAATGCATATTCAGAAGATTAAGAATTTAGAGGGGGATTGGGTTAATACAAAAGAGGAAATAAAAATTACTGCCATCCAGTTTTATACCAATGAGTTTCAAGCTCAGGAAGACATGGACCCTATAGGATAGTCCACTCTGTTTGATGCAACTCCTAAGTTGATAACTGATGATATGAACTCCTCTCTTTCTCATTGGCCTACAATGGAAAAAGTAGAGCATGCTGTTAGAGGTCTTAATGCAAACAGTTGTCCTGGAGTGGATGGTTTCAATGGGAAATTTATTTATATCCTTTTGGGAGATAATTAAAGGGAATATTTTGGAAGCTGTTCTTTCCTTTTTTTTTCCAGGTAATAGTCTCCCAAAGATGTGTACTTCAACTAGAATTTCTCTTATTCCCAATATTGACAATTCCCAATCATTCAATGACTTTAGGCCTATTAGTATGAAAAATTTTGTAAACAAATTTTTTCCAGAGTCGTAAATGATAGCATATCCCATATTCTCCCTATTGTCATCTCTCCTATGCAATCAGGGTTCATTAGAGGTAGAGCTATTTCTGAGAATGTGTTACTTGCTCAAGAATGTATGTCTAGAATTCATTCTAATAATGTGGGAGGCAATTTTATAATAAAGATGGATATGTGAAAGGCATTTGACAGAGTTTTGTGGTGGTTCCTTATCAAAGTTATGAGGAAAATAGGCTTTTGTGAACAATGGTTGGACCTAGTGTGGAGCATCATTTGTAATACTTGGATTACTCTTTTGGTGAATGGTGAAAATGTGGGTTTCTTTTACTCTACTAGGGGCTTAAGGAAAGGGGATCCCCTATCCCCAAGCCTCTTTATTACTATGGCAAATTTTCTCTCTAGAAACCTCCAAGATAAGGTAATTCATCCTAACTATGTGAGATTCAAAATTCCCATTGGTAGCCCTAAGTTTAATCACTTGGATTTTGCAAAAGATTTAATTATCTTTTCCTCTGGTATGAGGGAAGTAGCAAAGAAGGTTATGGAAGTGTTGAAGTCTTATGAGAGGGTCTCAGGTCAGCCGATCAATAAAGCTAAAAGTTATATTGTAGCATCTGATAATATTAATCCTAAGTCTATGAAGTTCTTAAGCCAGTTCATTGGTATGAAAATTAAAAAAGGTCCTATCATCTATCTAAGTTGTCCCCTATTCTGTGGTAGAAAGAAAATAACTTACTTAGAAGGGATGGTTCAAAAAGTTCAAAATATGTTAATTGGATGGAAACCTAAATATCTATCTACTGTAGGGAAATTAGTTCATACCAAATTTATTTTAGTTTCTATGCAGCTGTATATGTTATCAATGTTGTCCCCTCTAAAATCTATGGTGAACACATTGCATAATCTCATGGCTAAGTTCTTTTGGAGTTCTAACTATGGTGATCATGGTATCAATGGTGCAAATGGGAGTATATAACAAGGAATACTAAGGAAGGAGGATTGGGTATTAGGAACTTATATGAGATTTAGAATTATTTAAGCATGAAGATGTGGTGGTCATTCAGAGAGAAGAGTTCTTTATGGGATATATATATGAAGGAAGCATATTGTAGAAACCAACATCCTTTGTCTACTTCTAGAAGAAACGGGGCTCAAGGTTGGAATAGCATTTGTTTAATGAGAGATATTACTGACGAAAATATGGTATGGAAGATTGCTAAAGGAGATATTAGGATTTATAAAGAAAATTGGGGAGTAGAAGTTACTAAAAATGTAGAAGCTGAATCAGATAAGCCTATAAGTTATTTATGGTATTCTAGTCAGAGATAAAGGAAAATTGGAGAGTTGTTTTTCTGTAGGTACTACTTTTAAGATTTTACAGTTTGATGAGATATATGAGGATAAAAATGATAAGGCTATCTGGCAGTCTGGTGGCACTAGTTCTTTTTCAATGTCATCCGCTTGGGAGTTATGTAGGACTAAGAATCTCTCCCAGTTTAGCTCTAAATTTATATGGCACTAAAATATCCCATATAAGATCTCAGTTTTTATGTGGAAGTTGCTTAATAAATTTCTTGCTACAGATGATTAAATTAGATTAATTGGTTTTTGAGGACCCTCAATATGCCACTGTTGTAGTAAGTTAGACGATAAATCTATAGATCATATCTTTTCTGAAGGAGAAATAGCTTCCCATGTATGGGATTATGTTTCTCAAGAGCATGGTATTCAGAGAGCTAAAGGTGGAATTAAAAGACAGTTATTTCAGTGGTGGATTCATGAGGAAAAAACATATGTAAACATAAACATAATCATTCCAGCTATAGTGTGTTGGAATTTGTGGACCCATAGGAACAAATGTAATTATGAAGCCATTACTCCTAAGTTTATCTATGTTTTGTACCAGGTAAATCATTTGAAGTCTAGGCTCATTCACAAGCAGTCCTATCAGAATCTGAATCTAAGATTGAAGATTAAATGGAAGGGCCCTCCTTCAGTTATTCTAGATTAATATTGATGGTAGTGCTATGGAGAGTATTCAAAAAGGAGGTGGTGGAGGCATCCTCATAAATGAATTAGGAGAGAATGGTATGGGTATTTATTTCATCTTTTGGAGTTATTTCTAACATAGAGGCAGAAGCTAAATCTCTTAAAACAGACCTTGATTTCTTCATGGATCTTAAAGACTATTAGATCAGTATTGAAAGTGATTCTCAAAACTTTGGTTGATATTCTTCAAGAAAAGGCCTCCACTCCTTGGAAAATAGGGTGGACTATTCTCCAAATTCAACAAATGTTAAAGCAAACTAAGAACTCTCTAATTCACACCTATAGGGAAGGTAACCAAATTGCTGATTTCTTGGACAAAAGAGGTAGTGTACAAGGGATCAACATTTTCTCAAATAACATTAAAGATTACCCAAAGCAACTCAAAGGTCTAATCACCGTAGATAGATGGGGGCTGCCAAATTTTAGAAATGTCTAGTTATTATTGGAGAATATGTAATTCTATTTGTGGAAACAAGTTAACTCTAATTTATTCTCTTGCTAGTAAGTTTGTAAAGGTTCTAAATTATAAAAAACCTAGTTTATGCTTCAAGTTTTCCTTGGTCTCTGTTGAAGATAGGGAAATTAGCCATGTAAGCCATGTAGAAGAGGCATTTTCTTCGATGCTTATCAATAAATGATTATTCAAAAAAAAAAATTACCTAGTGAATATACTCTCCCTGCCCCTCAATCCAGGGGATTCACCCACATCGCGCAACCTCCCATGATATCACTAGAGGGGTATATATTCCTATAAATATCATTCACACCGATATCAATAATTCACAAAAATATAAATATACTATCACTCAGACCGTATACATATGTATAATAAAAATTTGGCGAACTCGTGCCTAACACCCGTAGCACTAGCAATAAAATATCGAAGTCTATATCACGACTTGTAATTTAATTAATCACACATTAATTAATTTATTAAAGTAGTGTCATCCAAGAACAATACCCAGACTCCCTCATTAGGTCCGCATCTTCACCCTTTAGAATGTATTACACCAAGTCTCACGATTAGGTAAAACACCCTTTATTAAATTCGATACTCTATTATTTATTATATAGATCTATAATAAATTCAACCGGCAACTCCATGACCAACTCCCGTCGCAGTAGCCTGAAAAATATCCGAGTCAAATCTTCGACCCCTAATTAAATTAATTTTACCTCATCAATGTAGTGTCACTAAACCAAAATGCTCCAACTCCCTAACTTGATCCGTATTTTAACCTTTTAGGATATATCTCACAAAGTACCGTTAATAAGTTTAACACCCTTTATAATTTTGATATTCCTTAATATCCATCCCCACTTCCTAGGTATTTACCTCCATTTAATGTTTTACTCATGAATCTATTTAACCCACAATTAAAACACAAGGAAAATCCCAAGAAAAATAAAAAAACAAATTGTCAAACATTTCTCAACGTCATTCAAACAAAGTCCGGGGTCGTTCGAACGATATTCTTGGTCGTTTGAACGACTTTTCATTTTCAGCGTCATCTCCCTCTTCTCCACGACATCACCCTAGTTTCTGCCATTGATAAAACTCCCAGTTCTTCCTCCTCGAACCCAAAACACAAACCACAAACTCCATAATGTAGGTTTTATTGAAAATCCCGAAAGTTAATCTTATGGGCTAATCCCAAATTACCCGACCACTCCCGTGTGAGCTCGGTTATGCCTAAAAATTCCCCGAGATAGAATTACTACTGCCATGTACTGGTTTCCAACTATTTCGGCCTATTCGAAATCAACCGTGCACTCAGAATTGTCATCCGAGTTACTTTACTAAAATCTCCAACCTCGACCTCAAATTACGACATGTGTAAATTTTAAAAATAACCTGAATTAATTAAAAATTCACCAAATTAACCAAACCCTATATATTAATTAAATCCTATATCACCAAGTTTATTAAATTCTACATCCTAAAAAGATGGTGTATTACACATAAGTGATATATGAACAAATAATATGGATGTCCTTGGGATTTTGTATTTTATACCTGATGATGGGATCATTAGGATACTTGACCCAGAGCTGATGAACTTCGATAAGAGAAATACCAATGAGGTTTACCTTCTCCTTTAGGCATTTGAAGTTGGAGTTAATCTTCCTCTTCATATCTCAATAAGGTCTATCTTAAACGGGTATGCAATGGCCCTTACGCAGCTTTTATAATATAGGATCCTTGATCTACTAGAAGAAATATGAGCGTGTTTGATATTAATGGGGATGTATTTAGGTTTTTATATGATATATAGGATAATGTAATAACCTATTATTATTATTATTATTATTATTATTATTATTATTATATTTTTACTCAAAATTCCAAAACCAAAATGGTCTAAGTCACTAAAAGTAGCAACCACAATAGAAAAATCAAATTCTTTTATATCTCTGGTCAATGGGATTTATTTCCTAATAACCTTGAACGAAAGATCAACATTCCCATAAACTGGCATTGCCCAAACATGATTATTGAAAAGGATCAGTGATTGGACAAAAGGCTAGTAATATAACTCCCCGACTTGGATTTATGGATTACATATAGTCAACCAAGTTCGACCCGAGTGTTAGGCGTGAAGTTCAATGAAACGACCTAAATAATGTTGCTAGTCCAATTTTATTAAATTATCGTTTCACTTGTTAGCATGTGATTCCAATTTAAAATCAATATACTTGAGGGACCCGTAGGGACCACCCTGGATTCCAAGCAAATATAGCTATTAACATAAAATAAAAGAGAGTAATTACCTATATAATGCTCTCAAAATACGAAACAACACCTAAGCCATCGTAACAAAACGAGGGAGGGAGTCTAATGCTCACTGAGAAATATACAAAATGCAGTATAGAATCGAATGACAGAAAGAGGACTCTAACACGCTATACCTACGTGCACATGCAACTAACATGTATATATATACTTAATGTATAAAACAATTTTACTTCCAAAACCCTTTTTCATACAGGTTAATTCACCTTAATCATGTAAAAAACTCCCTTCCCCTTATTTTGACATTTATACCTTTATTTAAAACACATAGTTAAATACTTGAAATGACTACACTTGGTCTTCTCGAAACCCATTTCTTTACTGAAATTACCCTTTTCATTTTATCCAATCCACATTAGTATTTTCATTGAAAACCACCTGTTCGACAAATGTGGACACCGTGTTAGAAAATACTTATTTAGCCTTTGTAAACCTTTCACAACACACTCTTATGCTAATTATGGATTAAACCTCTTAAGTTATTTAACCACCGATTTACCCACTTACTTTACCTTTTTATTTACCATATGGGCATTGATCAATTTACCCGTTCCTTGTCCACTTTAACATTTACCGAAATATTTATTAATTAAATCAAACTAAGTTGTCTTAACACATTTTCACCACACAACCCATTTCTTGACATGTTCCTTATTTATTTATATTTTTCTTTGAATACTCTAATAATTGCTTACTTTAATAGGCTTTACATTGTTGGCAACGCCACCATATGCTTTGGCTAGTGTTTTGGGTCTTTCACCCAAGGGCTCCGGGCTTTACTCAATTTTTTTAGAGTCATTTGAGTTCCTTTTTAATGTGTTTTAACATTTTTCTAATGTCCACATTATTCCATTTTTCCTTTTACCCGGTCGAAGCCAAAATCTGTGGTTTCACCCCAACTTGTGTTACACTTTGAAAATAATCATTTCATATCCTTTACACTTTAGCCTCGATTTTATTCCAAAAATCATGTTCATTAGCACTATCATGTGTAACACCATTTCCAACATATTTATTTCATGAAAATGTTCCACTTTATGTATCATTTTACGCAACATCTTCAAACATACCATTTACATGAAATCCGAATTATTTCAAGAAAATCTCAAAATATTTACTCCTATTTATATCTCGCACAATAGCATTTTTTCTAACACTTTTATTCCATAAATATGTTTAAAACCAAATGTACTAGAAGCCCGTCAATTTATTCATATGCATTCTACTATGAAATTCTAGCAACAAGACTACAAATACATAAAATAGAGTTTTAAACTAAGAGTAAGTTTCTTACCTCAATTGAAGCTCCAACAATGGAAGGTATAAAAGTCTAAGAAGATGGCAACCTCCCACTTCCTAAGTTTGCCTCAAGGAGGTTTCCTAGCTTCACCAACCTTATCTCCATGAAAGCTCCATCAAAATCCCTTTTCAAGATCCATAAAACTCCCATCTTCCTCTTCTCCAACCCCCCTTCCAAAATTCGTAGGTATGATCAACAATGGTGGAAATGGGTATCTAAAGCTTGGATATAGTGAAGAATAGATGAATATGATGGTTTAAGGTGAATATTTGGTGCTCGAATGATGGTTTGAGGTGGAGAGAGCTGGGGGAAATGCTCAACAATGGTGGAAGATATCCCCCCCCCCCCCTCTCTCTCTCTCTCTCTCTCTCTCTCTCTTCTAACTAAAAAATAAACCCAAATAATCCCTATAAAACACCCACCAACCTTAACAATCACATTTTTCCCCATCTGGGGTTACAAAATTTTGACAACTTAACAATCCTAAGGCCAAAAATGTGACAGCACACAAAGGCAACTCGTATTAAAAATTTGATGTGTAACCTTGTTTGAACAAGATACGCCTCTCGTTCGAATGACATTGGATTCTCGTTTGAACTTTGCTTAGAACGAACTTTGAACGATCTAGACTTGTTACATAGTGGGATCTCATTCGAACCTCGTTTCATCCCCACTTCGTTTGAATGACCCATTCTTCATATTTTTGCAAAATTTCCAATTTGAACCCTTAAATTTTCAACAATTACCATCAAGCCTTTAAAGCAGTCAAATAAGACTATAAACTCAGTCACAACCATCAAAATCTCCATATCTTTGTATTATTACAACTTATGTGGGTAAAATAATAAAATATTATGGTGGGGTATTACACTTTGGAGAATTTCATCCCCGAAATTTTTGATCCATCAATTCATCAAATTCTTGAAGTTTACTGTGACACCCCGCCTAATTAAATACTGGGTAATTAGGCCTTTATTAAATTAAAACATGATTTACAAAATGGTTCATTCTTGGCATCACCGTTAAAACCAAATAACACCTTATATTTCTGAATATTTGAATTTAATTAATTCAGTAAGTAATTAGTTTTATTTTACGTTATGTGAGAGAAGTAATTTATTTCAATTGAGAAATTATGTACTCATTAAATATTAACCGAGAGTGAGATAATGATTAATATTATGAATTATTTACTAAGTGAATAGTAAATAAATTAAGGAAATTATTATGCATAATAGGGAGTGATATTGGCATAATTAGATTTGCCTTAACCGTGAATCGCGTGTTGACTCATTTGAGGTAGAGATGGGATGATTATATAGAAAGAATCGGATGATGATTTCAAGGTCATGGATGACTCCGAAAATGTTGATATAGTTAGTATACATGGGGGTGTCGATTAGGTCCCGAGGCATTTTTAGGCTAAATCGGTACCGTATAGGAGCATTTTAGTCAATTGGGAAATGAGGGTTAGGAGACCTACAAATTTCTAACTACTTTATCAGATATTAGATAAGAGGGGATAGGGTTAGAAACTAAAAATACAATGGGGGGCCATTTGAGAACAAAGTTAGAGAGTATTTGGAGATTTTGAGGAGATTCTTGGAGCTTTTTTTCTCAATCTTGCACCACAAACAACCTAGGAGTGAGGATTGATAGAGAAGACAATCAAATCCATCATCAAGCCACGAAATCATACCCTACTGATCAAAGTTAAGTGTTTATATACAAATTATTTGATGTTCTAATACCCATGTGACTCGAGTTTCATCATATTTTGATTAAAGTGATAATTTCTTAGAAGAAAAAATTGATTTAAACACATTTTTGGGTAGGAATTACATATAGAATAATTTGATACCAGTAGAGGATAATAAATTAGAGATTTTGTGTTATTATCCACGAAATAAATATAGGTTTTTGATGTATAATGGTGCAAGAACATAAAACCTAGGGTCTTGAGGATTAGATGTTTAAATCCCTTCTTGAATGAAAATTGTAAGGTTTTGATGTTATATTTATGTTAAAAATCATCCTAATGCATGCATAAATGGTCATGAACAATTGGTTTAATGTTTGGTGAAGAAATATGTAAGTTATGTGGGTGTTGATGGTGAAAACCTCACTTGCATATGGAAGAACATGATATAACTGGATTGTGAATCGATTCGGTTAAGAGGCAAATCCATTTGGCAAGGTTAATTAATTCGGCCTCCTGGAGAATTGATTCGATTGCCCAAAAAATTTGAAAATTTACTTTTTTAGCCTAAAACTCCTAAATTGTTGCTAGGAACTTTTTTAGGACATTGTTAGGATATAATGAGGGATTTATTATATTGCAGTAGGCCATGATAGGATTATGGGAATTAAGTCTTATTGAGAGAATTAAGATAATGATTAAACGTGATTAAGCTATAATGTAATTAGTTTGCCAGAATGAGAATGTAATTATGGGAAAGCATGAGTGAGATTATGTCATGAACTAGTAGGGTAAGGAAGGCTTAGCTACTAAAATAGAACCAGGGGTAACTAGGGCCCTTAGAGTAGAGAATATACTCCATTAAATACGATAGTGAGAATAATCGTAAATTTGAAAGTACGGTGAGTGAGAGTGATATATACTACGTACGAATGATGATAATTGAGTTGTGCAAATAACTACTGAATATGTATATATAGGTTGTGTGTGTATTTATTTTATGATTGATGATATATGTTAAAATAACTATGTTGCCTGCTATAACGGAGGTTCTCGCGTAGTGGGCGATCCCACCTTGCCGATTCTAGGGAGGTTTGGATTTGTGCCCCGGAACATAAAAACTATGGTGGCTCACTATGTGTCGTGAATTAGTGTGACTGACATGTCATTTGGGTATGTTAGGTATGTGTGTGACCCAAAGGCTTAGAATATGTTCACCTCCATTGCTTGTTATTTGATTTTGGGTTTGAGGAGATGTACACAGCCATTTGTCCCTATTTCGTAAGAGAGGTACTTGGACAAATAGCATAGTATGCCATGTTGCACGACAATATGTTTGAGAGACTCCATTATGATATATATATTAGTGAGATAAATATATATGTACAAATGTGAATATTCTAAAGATTGAATTAAGCAGTGTGATAGTAGACAATTAGATAGTGTATATCTAAAGATTGAATTAAGCCGTGAAACTTAATTAATTGAATAATGAGAATATAAGTGAAATGGTAATTTCAACTCTTATAGAGTATGAGAAACGTTAACTAACGGGTGAAGTACTACATGGGCGGTACGTGAATAGAGACAAGTTCATATTCAGAAATACTTTAGTCTAGTTAGCTTGGGTAGAATATCTAGGTGGGCTAAGTAGAAATGTTAGACGTGCACAAAAGTTGAGAGGTGAGTAAACTCAAGAGTGTGTACGTGAACCTAACATGCATAAATAATAACTGATTTTAAATTGTGATAAATACTTGCTAAATATTTTCAAAATGTTTTGGGTTCTAACCCTTGTTATAAAATATTTTCAATACCTTTTAGGTGTCCAGCTACAGGGATGCCAAATTAGATGATTCTTTACAGGACGTATAGTTGCAGTGCTGTAGAGGCTTGTAGGCTTTTGATTAGACGCGTCATCCCTTTATTACTACTATAGGACCTCTTAACAGTATTTCAGTATTTCACTTGGGCATGTTGCCCCAGCTAGACATTATTCATTCAGTATTTCTGTTTCAGATTGTATTCAGATTTTCTTATCAGTTGGATTTATTATTCTGGTTTGGCATTTTTAGCCGATGGTTTATTCGGTAAGACTTTATTTATTTATTCATTTGAGATGGTTTGAACTATAGTATTACGTGAATGTCGTAATTTAGTTTTCCGCATATTATTATTTGTCTGTTTATTGCAAGATAAAATTTGGCACCGACTTAATTAACTAGTAGGTGATTAGTAATTAATTTGGTTTTGACAGTGATGCTAAGAATGAATCATTTCGTAAATCCTGTTTTAATTTAATAAAGGCTTGATCACCCAATATTTAATTAGGTGGGATGTCACAGATGGTGTCGGCGCATCAGGTTCTAGTGTCCATAGGATAATTATGGATCATTATGATTTTAGCGTATCGATCTTCTATTATAGAGCCTTATAATTGGGATTATTGCTTTTATTTTCACGTGTTTTAGATATCGTTCTTCTGCTATTAGATTTTGTATAAACTGTGTACTTATACAATTCAATCTATTTTTAGATGCCATCGAGGAGAGAGCGAGAAGCTAGGGAAGAGGCTTGGGATGAGGCGAGGGAGGCTCACCAGAAGGTATAGGAGGTCCCTTAGCCACAGCCACCACAAGAGATGATCTTGATGACCTAGGTGGCAGAGATTGTGGACTATGCGGTTGATGCAGGAATGACAACTATGGTCATGCATGTCCCATAGCACCAACCGTAGTAGTGTGTGGCACTGATTATTAAGTCCCGAACATGTCCATTTGCTTGGCAGAGAGTTATAGAGATTATACAAAAGGGATACTCACCCGAGTTTTAGGGCAGTTCTGATGTGGTGGAGGCATGTCAGTGGAAGAAGAATATTCAGCACCATCTGCACATGGTAGAGTGTTCTGAGATGCAAAAACATATGTTAGCTACTTTTAGACTGGATGGAGCAGGCTTACAATGGTGGGAGTCAATAAACACAACTGAGGAAAGAGATTTGATGATCATTATCGAGTTTTGGGTGCAGTTCGACATCCAATACTTTCCTCTTATAGTCGATTCAGAGATTCAAAAGAAGTTTTGAGAAGTAGCACAGAGTGACCGCTCGGTAGCTGAGTACGAGGAGGCATTCACCCGTTTGGCTAATTTTATCCCAAATGAGGTAAGCAATGAGGAGAGGAAGAAAGGAAGGTTTATGGATTGTTTGTCCTGGAAGATCAAGCAGCACTTCATAGGAAACCCTGCATTGGTGACATATATGGATGTTGTTAATGTTCCTCCAGTACACTATGAGGATCATTGCTTCATGTAAAAGGGAGAAATAGTGTTGTAGATCCTAGACAACAGGGCAAGGCAAATACGGGTGGTTCTATCTCGACACCGTAGTAACAGACAATCAACTATTAGGGGCAGAATTCTCGACAGGGGAATAATGCCAAAATATTTAGGTATGGAGTTTACTGATCAGAGGGGTAGGGTTATAGGAAGGGTCATCAGGGCCTAAATCAATAGTCATTTCCTCAAGGTCAACAAGGCTAAGGGAACCAGTGGGAGGTCATAAATTCCGATGCCATCTGGGCCAGAAGCGTCAGGGCCAAAAGGGCCAGAGATAGAGAGAGTGTAATACCCCGTACTTTTGAAGACGTAAATAATAACGTGATTTATTATTATTGTGGGATTAATTAAATTAAAATGTGAGAATTAATTATAAATTCGGATTAAATTTGAATATTTACTAGCATGACGAGAAGTTAGTAATTATTAATATTACTGTGAGAATAAGTAATATGGAATGACGATTTTATATAACTAGTCGCAAGAAAGAAATACGACAGTTTGGTATATTAAGTCAGCGGACGCGCGTGTGAGTCGTGTCAGGACTAATTAAGTGGAATAAAAATGTCAATTTATTTTAAGTAACTTGTATGATCATTTCGAGTTTACCGTTGAGTCCGGAGGGGTCGAGATAGTCAGAAAACTCTACCCGGGTATTTTATTTGGACTCCGAGACATTTTTAGGCCAAGCCGGCAGCTGATAGTGGTAGTTTTGTAATTTAGATTTTTGGAGGAATTAAATGGACGAAAATTAGACTTATATTATATCAGCTAATTGGGGAAAATTAGGGTTAGTTTAAACCAAAATCAAGATAGAGGCAAAGTGGGCGAGGGAGAGCAATTTCCAAAGAAGGAGAGGTTGTTTTCACCACCTTGCACTACCACCACCACCACCATCGTGTAGATCGGAACGTGAGGAACACATCCATACCAACAATATCAACGAATCAGACCTTCGAAATCGAGGCAAGTGTTTATTGCTTGCTTTCTTTAGCGATAACTATGTTCATGTTAGTCTAGGTTAATAAACCTTTGTTATGAGAGTTAATTTGGGTGAAATTGGAGAACTATATCATAAACTAGGGCTGATTTGATGAGAATTTGAATACCATATGTAGATAGGATAATGCCTACGAAATTGGGATGATTTCTATGAACCAATCTGGGTTTAATTCGAAGTTATGTGTATTAATTTAAGAACTAGGGTTCATTACAATAAAATTGGGGATTTCAAATTATATGAATAATTGGTGATGATTTAATGATTTTAGGTTATTAGAATTCATTTACAAATGTTAGGATTCGGTTGGGAATAATTGATTGGAGTTAGGGATGATATTTTTGAGGTTTTAGGGATGAAAAATGGTGAAAAATGAGGCTGTCAAAGGTTGAAGATGAAATAGCGCCCAGGTTGCGAGAACTATGCGAAGTCGTTCGCATGGGATAGGGTTGTCGTGCGAAGTCGTTCGAGCGGGATGCTCTTCGGGTTCGAGCGAGATTTCTGATTTTTAAGAAATTACCTATTTTGACCCTATATTAGTAAATGGTTGATTCGAGTGAGGAAAATTAGTGTTCGATGAACCCAAAATAGTGCGGAATTATTAGGAATTGTTTAGGTGTATTGATTCAAATATTCGTGACGGTGAGATTACCTTGGAGATTACAAGGGAGAGATTATCGTAATTATAAATGCGTCGAGAGTATTAAGTGATAAATACTTACGATATTAGTTCGGATGAAATGGAACTTATAAGAATAAAAATTAGTGGTTGATTTTGGGAACTGATTATGATTTTGTATTAAGGATTTTCGGGTGACATATTATCCTTAGAAATATATTACGAGAGAGAGAATATCGTCATTTAAAATATGTTGATAGTATTTAGTGATAATAATACTATGTATGGAATATGACATTTGGTTGTGTGTATACCGTTTTATTGGATGGGTTGTGTGAATACCTGTTACTTGCTAGTATTATGTGTATGACATACCTAGCTGCTTGCTATCACGGGAGGTGGTGTAGAGACAGTCTTATCCTTAGGGGATTATTGACTTGTATCTCAGAACATAGGACTGTGAAGGCTTATTAGTGAGTTGATAAGGCAGCTAACTATCGGAGCGTAGGTATGTGTGTGACCCATAAGTATGTGTACTATGTTCCCCTCCATTATGCGTGTTTTGTATATATGGTTGGTGGGAGACTTCCGAACTGATAGTCCTTACTTGAGTACGAGAGGTACCGGGACATGATAGCAGAGTATGTAATGCACCACAGGTATAGCCTTGGGGTACTGTGTTAGTGTATATATGTATAGTGGTGATTAATTATATATACTTGTGTTATACTTACAACGTGATGTTTGTAGGCTATTAAGATTTGGTTAGTACATATATTATAGTGAGAGATATATATGTATGCATTTGGTATATCTAATATGAGATAATATCAGATCATTAAGATAGTAAAATCTTTAGTAACGTAAATACTAAATACTTGACTTTAGTGTGTTAACACTTATTTAAAATGATAAACATTGAGATCATATACGAAATACTACTATGAGGGGTAATTACATGGATAAGCCTATCACCTAGTTAGAAGTGTCAGATGTCTAGGTTGGAGTAGATGTACGTTAGGCGTGCACACTAGTCGAGAGGTGAGAATCTCATGTGAGAGTTCGAACTAACATGCATATAATACTTGCTAAACAATATTTTTACAGATCGGGCTCTGACCCGTTTCTTGCATCTCTCTTCTCTTTTGCTATATATATATATATATGTATGTATTAGTACAGGTGCCCAGCCACAGGGACACCGGTTCTAATTACTTGGATGGTTTGCCTAGCTGCAGCTGTTGTAGAAGTTGTGGGATATTTGAGATTAGACGTTTCTCTCATTTCATTCTGTTCCAAGTTCAGATATCTCAGTTAGGTCATGTGATGCCCATTATCATTAGCGAAGTTTTACTCAGTTTCCTTGGTAGTTCTTCTCAGTTGGTTTGAGTATTTATTATGGTTTGGTTTATAACTGTGAACTGTAAGGTTTTATCCAGTCTTATCTAATCAGTATTTGATTCAGTCAGCATTTAATCTTTGTGTATGGTTTATATTTACATGTTCAGAACTTATTAAATTAATTGGTTTCAAAAATTAATTGGAAAATGTTTTGACACTAGCTTAATCAAATGTTAGGTAATTAATTGGATTTAAGTTTTTGACGGTGATGCTAAGAAAGAACCAACCGAACATTCTGTTATAAATTTTATAAAGGACTAATCACCCGATATTTAATTGGGCGTGGTGTCACAGGTGGTATCAGAGCATCAGGTTCTAGTGTCCTTTAGGATCTGTACGACGAATTGCATTTCAGCTTAGCGTTCTTTGATGCAGATCCTTATTCTAGGATTATTGTATTCCACTGTGTATGCGATTTACACTCTACTACGATTTAGTTTAGTGAAGTCAATTTAAATGTGAGAGTGATTGGACTCCGTACTTTGTGCAATTTGGGACGACCAACGAAGGCCGTTAGCGGGACTGAAGGAGGAGGAAAACGATTAAAAGTGGTGAAAAAAAAATTCGGGGAACGATGATCACGGTAGAAGTCACCAATAGTAATATCTAAGTGTGATGGTCCACTGGAGGAGATTAATCCAAAGGCAATAATGCAAAGTAGAGTGTAGTGACACTCAAAATTTTAAATTCATAAGAAATATTTTTCTAGCTCTGAGAACAACAAGGAGTAAAAATAGTCAATCAAACCGAGATATTGGGTTCAGGTTTACCATTTAAAATTTTCCATCTTCTGGTCGGATAGAGATATGAAAGATATGTTGAACTTATCACCAGTAGGTCGAGTAGAGACCGACCGTAAAGGATGAGTCAACATGGTAAGCGAACTTCGTAACTGAAGTACGAGTCACGGAAGAAAAAGTGTCCGTAAGTTGAAAATGGATTCGTGGGTGAAATGGCCTAGCATGAATGGGAGGTACGACTAAGGTGACTAGTGTCAATGTCATCAAAGTATATATTTATTAGAATATATCAATGCCCCAGAAGAAAGGGAGCCAGTCAAGTTGTGATACCTAGCCAAAGGGAAAGGTTGGATTCAATAATGTTAGTAGAATATCACCAGAACGTATACCCAGTGAGGAAAACCTATTTAAATGTTATGATTAAACCTTAACGGAATGGTGATGGATTCAGTCAAGACTAGCGGGTCGATCATGTGTTCCATATGCCCTGTAGAGCGCAAGGAACAACGAAAATAACAACTAGGAGTTAAGACTACCAGGTCCGAGAGAAGGACATCCCAACAAGTCTAGGAGGACCAGTGAAAAGGAAATTACCCTATATTTAGAGATAAGGGTTACCAGTATTGAATGTGTTCACATGAGAAGTGAAATAGATAGCACCGGGAATAATAAACCATGCCTGTGAGGCATAACAGTTGGAGAAGTGAAATATCTAGTGTAGAAATCGGGTCAGGAGAATTGGGCCCAGGAATTAATAACCCGAGAGTAGTGGGTCTAGGCAGGACCAGTGTAGTCCTCAATAACTGTAGCATACCATATTTCGAGGTCGACGGGGCCTAGGAAATAAAGGAAAGGCCAGTAAGGCCATATTTGAGGCCTAGAGATATGGGGCCAATGTATCAATGTTGGGATGGTAGACCATAAAATAGAATAAGAAGGGAAACGCTAATGAGTGGAATCCGAAACGTATAACAATTGTAGATAATTATGGGTCCCGAAAAGCGTGTGCAGGGGCCCTACGACCAGGCAAGACTAATGACGCTTTGTTTTATCCTTGTGAATAAATGATGAGTTCTAGTGATGTGTGTGTCACAACATATGTGAATAGTTGACACTAAGGGTTCGAGTGTGCATTCGGTTTAGTGGATACACTAACGATAGCAGCCTTATTATGTAGGTGACTACCATTTGGTAGAGAGATTTTCATGCCATCTGTGGGGAGGAACAAGTGTGGACACCAAGAGAAACCTATATATGGCATTATGTGATGATTCGTGCTCCTTTAAGCTTTATGATAGTAGTGAATATTATTATTATACTGTACGATTACTGGTCACCGAGGGTTGAATAGTAGTAAATTTTGTAATAAGACTATTGTACTAAAAATTTTAAATTTTAAATGTATGGTTTTAGCGAGGCATCACCTGAAAGGCGATTGAGCCTACATATGTGTTTTATTATATTGTAGACTTAGGTGAGTATGTTGTCTTACTATGTTAATACCGGTGAGCAGGGACATTTTATTGATGTGATTCAGGGTATATTGAATTATTGTAGTGCGTACAGATATAGCTGGTGAATTATATAGCGCTAATAACTCGTGATAGTGAGAGACCTGCGTTGTATACTGTCTTTAGTAACATGAGAGTGGAAGAGTAGACTTCTTGTTTCGCAAAAGCGAATTCTGGGATAGAGGTTATGGATTAAAGACTTAACAGATCCTGGCGACCAACAGTGTTAGGTAGTAGTATATTGGGGGGTTCCTTATTTGGATTTCAGTTTGCGAGACATCCCACGCACGAAACTTAGCGAACGTTGGAAGTTGGGAGAAATTTGCCTTTAATTCATGGATTTAGTATCGTAATGATTACCCATGTACGTAATTATAACCGTGAGATAAGGGTTATGTTACTAATTAAGGCCGATGGGGCCGTATAAGATTAATATGTAATAATGTTACCAATCGTTGAACCCACGAGCAGATCGGTGGGACAACCTAAGATATGATTAGGTGGAAAAGGTAGGGTGACTGAGTAGGACCTTACCATATAGTCATGCCAAGTATGTGGGGCATAACTTGATATTTATAACACGTCTAGTACGATAGTGCTGCAATGCACAAAGCATAGGGCATATGGACACCCTAGATATATGGGTAATAAATTTTCCTTCCTTGAGTGAAAAAAATTATGAGACAACACGTATTGCAGGAGGTAACTGAATGTAGAAGAGTGTGACTTCATGATTTAGCTATTTGATGGGTTAGGGTAGCTAGAACCATAAATTCCCAGATTTTCCATGAGGATGGTATAGGAGGAATCCGATAAAGTTTAACTCAGGAAAGTTGAGACTTACTTGATAAGACATGGAGAGAATATGTTTCATAAGAATCTAAAACTTAGGGAAAGGGGTAAGGACTTGCAACATGCAGTGATGAGACTGTCGCCTGAGCCATAGATGTGGATGTGGTTATAGGAAAGGTAAAATGCATATCGATATAAAGTCGTAGTAGTGATGGATTAAGCAAAGAAAGACCTTTCTGAGCTCCAATTGGAAGTGGACCATCAAGAAATAATAGAGTTCCTTTAGCCTCAGGAATTCCTTAGTAGTAATGGGAGAGTAAATCCACGCACAATTACAGAGTTAATTACTTCGCAACAGGATCTTGACCCTATGTGGGTGAAAGTGGGTCGGGTAATTAGAATAGCTCACATTATGCCAAGTTGGGACAAATCGTAAGGTGTAACAGTAAACCCCAACCATTATTCCTGGGGTAGTAAGGTTGTAGGGGGTACAAATAGAGTTTTTCTCCGAAAGAGTCAAGAGAGTTATGACTCGATTATTGGGAAGAGTTTCGAGAGGCCCTGACTATCAAGATGCGAACATATTCGGCCTAACACACTCGCGGGCGGACGATAAGTCTGAGAGTTTTAGTTGCACATTGCGAGGTATGTTGTATCTCCAATTGTGGGGAGGTTTAGTGTAATATCTTCCACTGGAGGAGTTAGCGTAAGACGACTCCCCTCAACTTATTTTCAATAGAATTCCATTCGAGGCATTATATATGTAAATCCTTGTTATCCTTGTGTTTATTGGATAGAAGGGAGGACAATAATCCACTAGGTCCAGAGGAATTTTAAGGCCCGTCAACCAGGGTGGAAATGACTGGGAGTTGCATTATTGCATGTTGGAATGAGGAAATTGGTACCGAGTGAGGTGGGATCTTTTCCTATTATTTTTAAGTTTGAGTCGGTAGCATACAGGCTTAAGTTCCATAGTACTTTGCGGAGGCAGTATGGCGAAAATGTGTTAACATTTATAGTGTGTATCGTGTGTAAGACAAAATTGTATATAGCTAAATATCAATTAACCTACTAGTGCAAGCAGTAGGAGGCTAGATAGTAACTATATATAAGTTAAGTGGTGAAACTTAAATGGTAAGGCGTGGATAGTAATTAATCAGTGAGGTCTTCATTATTAAGGGTATTCGGTAATGTACTGATGAGCGGTACTGCATAATTCATGAGATGTGAGGTAAATACCTGGAGTTTTCCTTACCAGAAATGCCTTATTTTCCGAATTTCGGGATGAAATTTTGTTATTAGGGGGGAAGTATGTAATACCCCGTATTTTTGAAGACTTAAATAGTTACGTGATTTATTATTATTGTGGGTTTAATTAAATTAAAATGTGAGAATTAATTATTAATTCGGATTAAATTTGAATATTTACTTGCATGACGAGAAGTTAGTAATTATTAATATTACTCTGAGAATAAGTAATATGGAATGACGATTTTATATAACTTGTCGTAAGAAATAAATACGATATTTTGGTATATTAAGTCAGGGGATGCGCGCGTGAGTCGTGTCAAGACTAATTAAGTGGAATAAAAAGGTAAATTTATTTTAAGTAACACGAATGATCATTTAGAGTGCGCTGTTGAGTCCGGAGGGGTCAAGATATTCGGAAAATTCTACCCGGGTATTTTATTTGGACTCCGAAACAATTTAGGCAAAGCCGACACCCGATAGGGGTAGTTTTGTAATTTCGATTTTTGGAGGAATTAAATGGACGAAAATTAGACATATATTATATCAGCTAATTGGGTACAATTAGGGTTTGGTTAAACCAAAATTAAGAGAGAGACACAGTGGGTGAGGGAGAGCAATTTCCAAAGGAGGAGAAGCTGTTTTCACCACCTTGCACAACCACCACCACCATCTTGTAGATCGGAACGCATCCATACCAACAACATCTACGGATCAGACCTTCGAACTCGAGGCAAGTGTTTGTTTCTTGCTTTCTTTAGCCATAATTATGTTCATGTTAGTCTAGGTTAATAAACCTTTATTATGAAAGTTAATTTGGGTGAAATTGGAGAACTATATCATAAACTAGGGATGATTTGATGAGAATTTGAATACCCTATGTAGATAGGATAATGCCTACGAAATTGGGATGAGTTATATGAACAAATCTGGGTTTAATTTGAAGTTATGTGTATTAATTTAAGAACTAGGGTTCTTGACAATAAAATTGGGGATTTCGAATTATATGAATAATTGGTGGTGATTTAATGATTCTAGGTTATTATAATTCATTTACAAATGTTAGGATTCGGTGGGGAATAATTGATTGGAGTTTGGGATGATATTTTAGAGGTTTTAGGGATGAAAAATGGTAAAAAAACCAGGCTGTCAAAGGTTGAAGATGAAACAGCGCTCAGGTCGCGAGCAGTCGCGTGAAGTCGTTCGCGCGAGATAGGGTTGTCACGCGAAGTCGTTCGAGCGACATGAAAAGTCGTTCGAGCGAGATTGTCTTCTGGTTCGAGCGAGATTTTTGATTTTTAAGAAATTACCTATTTTTCCCCTATGTTAGTAAATGGTTGATTCGAGTGAGGAAAATTAGTGTTCGATAAACCCAAAATAGTGCGGAATTTTTTGGAGTTTTTTAGGTGTATTGATTCAAATATTCATGACGGTGAGATTACCTTGGAGATTACGAGGGAGAGATAATCGTAAGTGTAAATGCGTCGAGAGTATTAAGTGATAAATACTTACGATATTAGTTTTGAAGAAATGGAAGTTATAACAATTAAAATTAATGGTTAATTGTGGGAACTGATTATGATTTTGTATTAAGAATTTTCGGGTGACATATTATTCATAGAAATATATTACGAGATAGAGAGTACTGTAATTTAAAATATGTTGATAGTATTTAGTGATAATAATACTATGTATGGAATATGACATTTGGTTGTGTGTATACCGTTTGATTGGATGGGTTGTGTGAATACCTGTTACTTGCTAGTATTATGTGTACGAAATACCTAGTTGCTTGCTATAACGGGAGGTGGTGTAGAGACAGTCTTATCCTGAGGGGATTATTGACTTGTACCACCGAACATAGGACTGTGAAGGCTTATTGGTGAGTTGATAAGCCAGCTGACTATGGGAGCATAGGTATGTGCATGACCCATAGGTATGTGTACTATGTTCCCCTCCATTATGTGTGTTTTGTATATATGGTTCGTGGGAGACTTCTGAATCGATAATCCTTACTTGAGTACGATAGGTACCGGGACTTGATAACAGAGTATATAATTAACCACAGGTATAGCCTTGGGGTGCTGTGTTAGTATATATACGTATAGTGGTGATTAATTATATATACTTGTGTTATACTTACAATGTGATGTTTGTAGGCTATTAAGATTTGGTTAATACATATATTATAGTGATATATATATATATATATATATGCTTTTGGTATATCTAAAATGAGATAATATCAGATTATTAAGATAGTGAAATCTTCATTAACGTAAATAGTAGATACTTGACTTTAGTGTGTTAACACTTATTTGAAATGATAAATGTTGAGATCATATATGGAATACTACTACGAGGGGTAATTATATGGATAAGCCTACCACCTAGTTAGAATTGTCAGATGGCTAGGTTGGAGTAGATGTACGTTAGGCGTGCACACTAGTCGAGAGGAGAGAATCTTATGTGAGAGTTTGAACTAAGATGCATATAATACTTGCTTTAATGTAGTTTTAAATACTTGCTCAAACAAAATTTTTTACACATCGGGCTCTGACCCGTTTCTTGCATCTCTCTTCTCTTTTGTTATATATATATATATATGTATTAGTACAGGTGCCCAGCCACAGGGACACCGGTTTTAGTTACTTGGATGGTTTGCCGAGCTGCAGATGTTGTGGAAGTTGCGGAATATTTGAGATTAGACGTTTCTCTCATTTCATTCAGTTCCTAGTTTAGATATCTCAGTTAGGGAATGTGTCTCCCATTCTCATTAGTGGAGTTATACTCAGTTTCCTTTGTAGTTCTTCTCAGGTTGTTTGAGTATTTATTATGGGTTGGTTTGTAACTGTGAACTGGAAGGTTTTATCCAGTCTTATCTAATCAGTATTTGATTTAGTCAACATTTAATCCTTGTGTATGGTTTATATTTACATGATCAGAACTTGTTAAATTAATTGATTTCAAGTATTATTGGAAAATGTTTTAACACTAGCTTAATTAAATGTTAGGTTAATTGGATTTAAGTCTTCCACAGTGATGCTAAGAACGAACCAATCGAACATTCTATTATAAATTTTATAAATGACTGATCACCCTATATTTAATTGGGCGGGGTGTCACAGGTGGTATCAGAGCATCAGGATCTAGTGTCGTTTAGGATCTGTACGGCTTATTATGTTTCAGCTTAGCGTTCTTTGATGTAGAGCCTTGTCCTAGGATTGTTGTATTCCAATGTGTATGCGATTTACGCTCTCCTGCTATTTAGTTTAGGAAGTTAATTTAAATGCGAGAATGATTGGACTTAGTACTCTGAGCAATATGGGACGACCAACGAAGGTCGTTAGCGGGACTGCGGGAGGAGGAAAACAATTAAAAGTTGGGGAAAAAAATTTGGGGAACGATGATCGCGGTAGAAGTTACCAACAGTAAAATCTAAGTGTGATGGGCCAATGGAGGCGATTAATCCAAAGGCAATAATGTAAAGTAGAGTGTAGTGACACTCAAAATTTTAAATTCATAAGAAATATTTTTCTAGCTCTGAGAACAGAAGGAGTAAAAATAGTCAATCGAACCGAGATATTGGGATCGGGTTGACCATTTGCAATTTTCCATCTTCTGGTCGGACAGAGATATGAAAGAGATGTTGAACTTATCACCAGTAGGTCGAGTAGAGACCTACCGTAAAGGATGAGTCAACTTGGTAAGCGAACTTCGTAATTGAAGTAGAAGTCACGGAAGAAAAAGTGTCCGTAAGTTGAAAATGGACTCGTGGGTGAAATGGCCTAGCATTATTGGGAGGTACGACTAAGGTGACTAGTGTCAATGTCATTAAAGTATATATTTATTAGAATATATCAATGACCTAGAAGAAAGGGAGCCAGTCAAGTTGTGATACCTAGCCGAAGGGCAAGGTTGAATTCAATAGTGTTAGTAGAATATCACCAGAATGTATACCTAGTGGGGGAAACCTATTCAAATGTTATTATTAAACCTTAACGGAATGGTGATGGATTCAGTCAAGACCAGCGGGTCAATCATGTGCTCCATATGCCCTGTAGACCGCAAGGAACAACGAAAATAACAACTAGGAGTTAAGACTACCAGGTCCGAGAGAAGGACATCCCAACAAGTCCAGGAGGACCAGTGAAAAGGAAATTACCATGTATGTAGAGATAAGGGTTACCAGTATTTTATGTGTTCACATGAGAAGTGAAATAGATAGTATCGGGAATAATAAACAATGCCTGTAAGGCATAATAGTTGGAGAAGTGAAATATCCAGTGTAAAAATCGGGTCAGGAGAATTGGGCCCATGAATTAATTACCCGAGAGTAGTGGGTCTAGGCAGGACCAGTGTAGTCCTCAATAACTATAGCATACCGTATTTCGAGGTCGACGGGGCCCAGGAAATAAAGGGAAGGCCAGTAAGGCCATATTTGAGGCC
This sequence comes from Sambucus nigra, assembly GCA_949130495.1. Classification (NCBI taxonomy): domain Eukaryota; kingdom Viridiplantae; phylum Streptophyta; class Magnoliopsida; order Dipsacales; family Adoxaceae; genus Sambucus; species Sambucus nigra. The sequence goes on along the minus strand of OX422219.1, from coordinate 132,313,216 downwards.
TAGAGATATGGGGCCAATGTATCAATGTTGGGCGGGTAAACCATAAAATAGAATAAGAAGGGAAACACTAATGAGTGGAATCCGAAAGGTATAACGATTGTAGATAATTATGGGTCACGAAAAGCGTGTGCAGGGACCCTATGACCAAGCAAGACTCATGACGCTTTGTTTTATCCTTGTGAATAAATGATGAGTTCTAGTGATGTGGGTGTGTCACAACATATGTGAATAGTTGACGCTAAGGGTTCGAGTGTGCATCCGGTTTAGTGGATATGCTGATGATAACAGCCTTATTATGTAGGTGACTACCATTTGGTATCCAGATTTTCATGCCACCTACGGGGAGGAGCAAGTGTGGACACTATGAGAAACCTGTATATGGTATTATGTCACGATTCGTGCTCCTTTTAGCTTTATGATAGTAGTGAATATTATTATTATTATACTGTACGGTTACTGGTAGTAATGGGAGCGTAAATCCACGTACAATTACAGAGTTAATTACTTCGCAATGGGATCTCGAACCTATGTGGGTGAAAGTGGGTCGGGTAATTAAAATAGCTTACATTATGCCACGTTGGGACAAATCGTAAGGTGTAATAGTAAACCCCAACCATTTTTCCTGGGGTAGTAAGGCTGTAGGGGGTACAATTAGAGTTTTTGTTCGAAAGAGTCAAGAGAGTTATGACTCGATTATTGGGAAGAGTTCCGGGAGGCCCTGAGTATCAAGATGCGAAGATATTCGACCTAACACACTCGCAGGCGGACGGTAAGTCTGAGAGTTTTAGTTGCACATTATGAGGTAAGTTGTATCTCCAATTGTGGGAAGGTTTAGTGTAATATCTTCCACTGGTGGAGTTAGCGTAAGACGACTCCCCTCAACTTATTTTCAAATGAATTCCATTCGAGGCATTATATATATAAATCCTTGTTATCCTTGTGCTTATTGGATAGAAGGGAGGACAATAATCTACTAGGTCCAGAGGAATTTGAAGGCCCGTCAACTAGGGTGGAAATGACTAGGAGTTGCATTATTGCATGTTGGAATGAGGAAATTGGTACCGAGTGAGGTGGGATCTTTTCCTATTATTGTTAAGTTTGAGCCGGTAGCATACAAACTTAGGTTCCATAGTCCTCTGCGGAGGTGGTATGGCGAAAATGTGTTAACATTTATAGTATGTATTGTGTGTAAGACAAATTTTTATATAGCTAAATATCAATTAACCTACTAGTGTGAGAAATACAAGTCTAGATAGTAACTATATATAAGTTAAGTGATGAAACTTAAATGGTAAGGCATGTACATGTAGAGTAATTAATCAGTGAGGTGTTCATTATAAAGGGTATTCGGTAATGTACTGTATGGGCGGTACTATATAATTCATGAGATGTGAGGTAAATACCCGGAGTTTTCCTTACCAAAAATACCTTATTTTCCAAATTTCGGGAAGAAATTCTGTTATTAGGGGGGAAGTATATAATACCCCGTATTTTCGAAGACTTAAATAATTTCATGATTTATTATTATTGTGGGATGAATTAAATTGAAATGTGAGAATTAATTATTAATCCGAATTAAATTTGAATATTTACTAGCATGACGAGAAGTTAGTAATTATTAATATTACTTTGAGAATAAGTAATATGGAATGACGATTTTATATAACTTGTCGTAAGAAAGAAATATGATAGTTTGGTATATTAAGTCAGGGGACGCGCGTGTAAGTCGTGTCAAGACTAATTAAGTGGAATAAAAAGGTAAATTTATTTTAAGTAACACGTATGATCATTTAGAGTGCGCTGTTGAGTCCGGAGGGGTCAAGATATTCGGAAAACTCTACCCGGGTTTAATTTGAAGTTATGTGTATTAATTTAAGAACTAGGGTTCTTGACAATAAAATTGGGGATTTCGAATTATATGAATAATTGGTGATGATTTAATGACTATAGATTAATAGAATTCATTTAGAAATGTTAGGATTCGGTGGGGAATAATTGATTGGAGTTTGGGATGATATTTTAGAGGTTTTTGGGATGAAAAAAATGTGAAAAACGAGATTGTCAAATGTTGAAGATGAAACAACGCCCAGGTTTCGAGAAGTCTCGCGAAGTCGTTCACGCGAGATAAGGTTATCGCGCGAAGTGGGTCGAGCAACACGAAAAGTCGTTCAAGCGAGATGCTCTCCTGGTTCGAGTGATATTTCTTAATTTTAAGAAATTAACTATTTTGCCCCTATGTTAGTAAATGGTTGATTCGAGTGAGGAAAATTAGTGTTCGATGAACCCAAAATAGTGCAGAATTATTGGGAGTTGTTTAGGTGTATTGATTCAAATATTCGTGACGGTGAGATTACCTTAGAGATTACGAGGGAGAGATAATCGTAATTATAAATACGTCGAGGGCATTAAGTGATAAATACTTACGATATTAGTTCTGAAGAAATGGAACTTATAAGAATAAAAATTGGTTGTTAATTGTGGGAACGGATTATGATTTTGTATTAAGGGTTTTCGGGTGACATATTATCCTTAGAAATATATTACAATAGAGAGAATACTATAATTTAAAATATGTTGATAGTATTTAGTGATAATAATACTATGTATGGAATATGACATTTGGTTATGTGTATACTGTTTGATTGCATGGGTTGTGTGAATACCTGTTACTTGCTAGTATTATATGTATGACGTACCTAGTTTCTTTCTATCACAGGAGGTGGTGTAGAGACAGTCTTATCCTGAGGGGATTATTGACTTGTATCTCAGAACATAGGACTATGAAGGCTTATTGGTGAGTTGATAAGCCAGCTGACTATAGGAGCGTAAGTATGTGCGTGACCCATAGGTATGTGTACTATGTTCCCCTCCATTTTGTGTGTTTTGTATATTTGGTTCGTGGGAGACTTCCGAACCGATAGTCCTTACTTGAGTACGAGAGGTACCGGGACATGATAGTAGAGTATGTAATGCACCACAGGTATAGCCTTGGGATACTCTGTTAGTATATATATGTATAGTGGTGATTAATTATATATACTTGTGTTATACTTACAATGTGATGTTTTTAGGCTATTAAGATTTGGTTAATACATATATTATAGTGAGAGAGATATATGTATGATTTTGGTATATCTAAAATGAGATAATATCAGATTATTAAGATAGTGAAATCTTCCGTAACGTAAATAGTAAATACTTGACTTTAGTGTGTTAACACTTATTTAAAATGATAAACGTTGAGATCATGTATGTAATACTACTACGAGGGGTAATTATATGGATAAGCCTATCACCTAGTTAGAAGTGTCATATGGCTAGGTTGGAGTAGATGTACGTTAGGCGTGCACACTAATCGAGAGGTGAGAATCTCATGTGAGAGTTCGAACTAACATGCATGTAATACTTGCTTTAATGAAATACTTGCTAAAATAAATATTTTTACACATCAGGATCTGACCCGTTTCTTGCATCTCTCTTCTCTTTTGCTATATATATATATATATATATATATATATATATATATATATATATATATATATATATATATGTATTAGTACAGGTGCCCAACCACAGGGACACCAGTTCTAGTTACTTGGATGGTTTGCCGAGTTGCAGCTGTTGTGGAAGTTGCGGGATATTTGAGATTAGACATTTCTCTCATTTCATTCAGTTCCTAGTTAAGATATCTCAGTTAGGTCACGTGTCACCCATTCTCATTAGCGGAGTTGTACTCAGGTTCCTTTGTAGTTCTTCTCAGTTGATTTGAGTATTTATTATGGTTTGATTTGTAACTGTGAACTGGAAGGTTTTATCCAGTCTTATCTAATCAGTATATTATTCAGTCAGCATTTAATCCTTGTGTATGGTTTATATTTACATGTTCAAAACTTATTAAATTAATTGGTTTCAATTTTAATTGGAAAATAATTTGACACTCTTAATGAAATGTTAGGTAATTAATTGGATTTAAGTTTTTGACAGTGATGCTTAGAATGAACCAATCGAACATTCTATTATATATTTTATAAAGGACTGATCACCAGATACTTAATTAGGCGGGGTGTCACAGAGAGTTACTAGCGCAGTGCTTCATCTGTGGCCAGCAGGGTCATAAGAGGAGAGATTTCCCATTACAGGGCAAGACACAGTAGTAGGGTGCCCAAAAGGGAAAACAAGCTCCGTTACCCCTACAGCACCGCACTACCAGCCCCTCAACAGTAGTAGGGACACACGCACTATGAGCATGTATATAATTTCCGAAACATACCAATGCCACCTACACCTCAGGCACCACCATCAGTTGAGGGTACGTTTCTTATTCATGGGATTAAGGGTAGGATTATTTTTTATCCTAGGGAATAACATTCGTTTATTAAAACCATATTTGATAGAGATTCCAGTTTATTAGAGACCATCAATAGTCTCCTTATGTGTCACACCCCGCCTAATTCTGGCGTCGGCCGCCACCAAAACTAAGCCGGGCGTGAACTAAATAAATATCATTCTTATCATGAGACAGATATGAGACATAAATAAATCATTCCATAAGATAAACAATTGATTCAATCTCAAATGATCACAAATAACTAAGCGATAAAAGATCCATCACATGCTAACTCCAAAAATCCAATCTCCAATAATGATTAAATAAAATCTGAATAATCCCAACAGAAATTCTCTAAACAACTTTGGAACTGAATGGCCCAATAAAACTCCAATGAAGTCTCATAATACGACTGGAAAAGAAAGTCTAACTAAACTATGCCATAAAGTAAATAACTCCAGCTCCACCTCCAATTATAACTCCGATAAACTTATGCAGCTTCTCCAAATTAAATCCTGAAAAAGATTAGTCAACGCATGGGTCAGAGCCAAAGCCCTGAGCAAGAATACACACTACTCCCCTCAAATAGGATCCTTGAATCCAGACAGTAGCATTATATGCAATAAATATCACAATAGAATGTTTTAAATTAAACGTAATACTTTAAACGCGATAAATATAAACCACTAACTACTCGCAAAAATCCCCATTTATAAAGGCACACCAATATGATTTTAAATTCCCAAGTCCCACGATGTTAATTTAATTAAATTAACCAACTTTTATTGTTGTTCTCACTTTTTATTAAAGTGTCACACTTCCCCTTGTCAATCATCCTCTGACCCGTTTAAACTGTCGGCCCTGACACATGACAAGGTTCCACACACGACACGACATAAATCGTCCTCTGACCCGTTTAAACTGTCGGCCCCGACACATTATGTCCCCACAAATTTTAATACCCGTTTTTATCTTAGGCATTAATTCTCAATTTCTCAATTTATAATCACCCCACCCTTTTAATCGATGTGAGATCCTCAAAATACCCCTTAGTCCCATACCTAAGGGTCCCCAAGTTATCAGTACATCCCAACCTATGTATAGGAGGATTTTCTAACATAAATCTTAACTTAGTCTCGTACTTATACTACCGTAACGACGATAAAGTAATAAAAATCAGCCCACCCTCAAGATGATAAAAACGCAATAATCTACTCTCACTAGTCCCAAACCTAGAACGCACCCTAAAGTATAGGGAGAGCAAAATTACCCAACAACCCGTCGTCACAAAGGTAATATAATAATACCAAAAAGTCACACAAATAAGCATAATTAATCAACGTATAAAACTATGCATGATAGTCCAATTCAATTAAACCTTTAATTAAATTATCACAACGTCATAAATACCCAACTAATCTCATTTAATTATTCTTAAATTAAATATACCAAGTTTTCATCATATATCCATAAAAACCAAATTTTATTATCTCCACGTGTAATACATAAGTTATACGCACCCAAAAATCATTTATTTTAAAACTAGGGTTTTCTACATGCAACCTACACCATAAAACCCAAAATTACTCACGAATCCTACGTACCCAAAGGGTTATGAATATTATTCAAATTAAAAGATTTTATAAAAACAACCCCATAATTAGTGTCCACTTTTTCTAATTAAGTTACTAATTATTTTTAAGAAAACATGTAATTAAGTGTTTAGGCAACACTTATAACGCATAATACTAAAGGAAAAGAATAGAGTATTGATGCCTGTGAAGATTGTGTTGAAAATCTGATTAGAAATCTAGATTCCTCTCAAAAAAATTAGCAAATGAGTGTTCTTGGACCAATCTTGATTAAACCCCAAATAAGCCTTCAAATCTGGTGACAAAATCTTGATTATGTTGGGGGTTGATGATTATGGTTGAGAGGAAATATTTTTAGAAGTGTTCTTTGGTGAAAAAATTGAGAAAAAGTGATTATGAGAAGTCCCCCCACGAATTAGAGTCATTATATAGTCATTAGGAAACCTAATCCTAATAGAACTCTAATAAGATACAAACACTAAAAATTTTATTCCGGATGATCGGACCGTTGGAATTATATGAAATTTTACAGAGAATTAGCTGAAGACGAGAGAAAGCTATAAAAAAAACATTCAACTCGATCGGACCGTTCAATATTTTTAAATATTTTTTTTTTCTAGAGAGTTTTATGCTCCAAGGACTCTTAGAGAGTTTTATGTTTTGAGGACTCTTCTATATAATAAAAGTTCAATTAAAACTCCATTTTAAATCCGATTTCAATTCCGCTTGAAGTTCTATTCTTCTAAAATCATAACCAACATATTTAGCCAATAAAAATTATTAAATTCAAAATTTTATTTTTCTCGAAAATTCCAATTAATTAATTAAATTGAGTAATAAAAACACGGGGTGTTACATTATGTGTGTACAGTCACCGATAGGTAGTGTCTCACTGATACACTCAATTTGTAGAGGATTCAATATCTTTATAGGGAGAATGAGCTTAGCGATAGACTTTCTAGTGTTAGAAATGGAGGGGTACGATGTGATTCTAGGTATAGATTGGTTGGCAGGATATAGAGCGATAGTGGATTTCTATGAGAGGACAATTGTGTTTTCCATTCTCGGGCAGGATATGTTCCTTGTGGTGATGCCTTTTCCTGAGGGAGGGTCACGCACACACCTATGCTACATTTAGGAGGAGACCTCACAGGAGGTAGTGATTCCGTAGACTCTATGCCAGTCATGAGAGATTTCGAGGATGTATTCTAGGAGATAATCGGGTTACCACCGAGCCAAGAGATCAAGTTTATGATTGACCTAGCATCAGGTATGAGGTCGATTTCCCGAACACCATATTCCATGGCCCTTATAGAGATGTGTGAGTTTAGAGAGAACATTCAACAACTCTTGGGTCAGGGATTCATTCGGTAGAGTACATCATCGTGGGGTGAACCAATATTTTTTATGAAAAAGAGGGACATATCGTTTCGCTTGTGTGTGTATTCCAAATTCAGGATGTGTGGGTTTTGGCTGTGGTAGTTGCAGTTTCTCAAACACATCGTATCTGATAGGGGTATTACATTGGATCCGAGTAAGTTATCGGCAGTGACGGAGTGGGGACAACCCATGACACCGATGGATATTCGCAGCTTCTCGGGTTTAATCGTGTATTATCGATGTTTCATTAAGGGATTTTTGAAGATTGAGGATCCATTGATGAACCTAACTCGTAAGGGGGTACTATATATGTGGAGTGACTACTGTTAGCTAGACTTCGATGAGCTTAAGGATAAATTGACGTCAGAGCTAGTGCTTGCATTTCCTAGGAGTGGGGTAGAGTATGAGGTCTACACTGATGCATCTTTTTAGTGACTTGGGTGTGTATTACAGCAGGAGGAGAGGGTCATAGCTTATATATCTCGAAATCTTAATACCCAAGAGATGAATTACCCCACCCATGACCTTGAGTTAGAAGAGATGGTATTTTTCCCAAAGATATGGAGGCACTATGTACTAGGGGAGCAATTTACATTATTCACGGACCATAAATCACTTCAGTATCTCTTCACAAAGAAGGATTTGAACATGAGGCATAGGCGGTGGCTAGAGTTTGTGAAGGATTACTAGTTTGATATAAAGTATCATCCTGGTGAGGCTAACATGGTAGAAGACGCATTGAGTCGACTGGAAAGCGAAGTGGAGTGAGCTTAGAAATGATGATGAGGTCTCTAGGGCATGTATGGCAGTGTTATCTATCACTCTCGAGATTATGATGCGAGTAGTGAAAGCACGGGAAGATGATAATTTCTATAAGGTCACGGTGCGACTGTTATTAACTGAGTGTGCAGAGTCTTACTCAATCATCTCAGATGGAGGTTTATATCTTAATGAGAGATTAGTTGTGCCTGAGGATGATGATTTGAGGCATTCTTTGATGACTGAGTCCCATGGTTCGAGGTTTTCGGTACATCCCAGTGGGGATAAGATGTACCAGGATATGAGGAGACAGTACTGGTGGATAGTAATGAAGAGAGACATAGAATAGTTTTTCTCGAAGTGTGTTACTTGTCAGCGTATGAAATTTGACCATCAAAGACCTTCAGGCATGATACAACCATTGGATATTCCCGCGTGTAAGTGGGAGAGTACATCGATTGATTTTATTACAGGGTTTTCGACATGGAAGAGGTGTCATAATTCCATTTGGGTGACGTGGACCGATTGACCAAGGTGGCCCACTTCTTACCGATTCGCACCGACTACGAGATGAGTCAGTATGGGAAGCTGGTCATTGCCAAGATAGTTAAGCTGCATGGGGTGCCAATTAAGATTGTGTCTGATAGAGACAAGATCTTCGTGTCTCTCTTTCGGAAGAGATTCCGAGCGACAATGGGTACAGACTTGTGATTGAGTATTTCTTATCATCCAAAGATAGACGGGCAGAGTGCGCGGGTTAATCAAATGCTAAAGGACATGTTGAGGATGTGCATTCATGATTTTGGGAGAGGATGGGAGCAACACCTTCCATTGGTAGAGTTTGCGTATAATAACTCTTACCAATTTACTATCATCATGTAACCATTTGAGGCATTGCATGGGAGACGATTTTGTTCGCCTGCTTACTGGTTAGAGTGGGGAACAACAAGTTATTGGGACTAGAGATGATACAAGAGACGAATGCCAAGATCGACCTTATTCAGGGCCATATTTGAATTGCTCAGAATCGGCACAATAATTATGTTTATGCTGATCGGAGGCACGTGGAGTTAGAGGTTGGAGACAAGGTGTTGGTTCGTGTGTCTCCCATGAAGGGGATCGTGATATTTGATAAGAAAGGGAAGCTAGCACCGAGATATGTGGGACCTTTCCCTATTATTGAGAGAGTGGGATCAGTGGCATACAGATTGTGATTACCAGAGCATCTTCAACGTATACACGATGTGTTCCATGTAGCGTCGATGAAGAAGTATAGGAGGAACGAGAGATCTTTCTGGAACGTTCCACTTGAGGAGATTGATTTGCAGCTAGACGTCTCGTATATGGAGAGACCCATGGCTATTCTAGATCGCAGTGAGCACAAACTTCGGCCTAAGGTGGTTCCACTAGTCAGAGTTCAGTAGGGAAACCATAATGTTTGTGAGTCTATGTGGGAGAGGGAGGATGACATGCAAGATTAGTATCCAGAGTTATTAATCGCAGGTATGAACTAATTTCTGGGACACAATTCCTTTGTAAGGGGGGAATTATGTAACACCCCGTATTTCTGAGTATTTGAATTTAATTAATTCGATAATAAATCCGTTTTATTTTTAATTACACGAGAGAAGTAATTTAATTATATTGAGAAATAATGTACATAGTAAATATTAATCAAGAGTGAGATAGTGATTAATACTATGAATTATATTTATTAAGTGAATAGTAAATAATGTATGGAAATTATTATGCATAATAGCGAGTGATATTGGCGTAATTAGATTTGTCTCAATCGGGAGTCGCGTGTTGACTAATTTGAGGTAGGGATAGGATGATTATATAGAGTGACTCTAAAGAAGATTTCTAGGTCATGGATGACTCTACAAGGGTCAAAATAGTATACCCAGGGGTGCCGATTGTGTCCCGAGGCATTTTTAGGCTAAACTGGCACCGTATAAGGGCAATTTTGTCATTTGGGAAATGAGGGTTAGTAAACCTATGAATTTATAACTCTTTTATCAGATGCTAGTTATGATGGGCTAGGGTTATAAACTCAAAATACAATGGGAATCCATTTAAGAAAAAAAGGAGAGCGTCCTTGGAGCTTTTGAGCAGATTCTTGGAGCTTTTCATCTCAATCTTGCACCACAAACGACCTAGGAGCGAGGATTGATAGAGAAGACAATCAAATCCATCACTAATCCACGAAATCAGAGCCTACTCATCAAAGGAAAGTGTTTATATACAAGTTATAATACCCATGTGACTAGGGATTCATCATATTTTGATTAAAGTGATAATTCTGGAAGAAAAGATTGATTTAAACACATGTTTGGGAATCAATTACATGTAGAATGATTTGATATCAATAGGGGATAATTAATTAAAGATATTGTATAATGGTGGAAGAACATAAAACCTAGGGTTTTGAGAATTGGCTGTTTAAATCCATTCTTGAATGAAATTTGTAAGGTTTTGATGTTATTTTTACGTTAGAAATCATACGAATGCATGTAGCAATGGTTAAGAACAATTGGTTTTAAGTTTGATGAAGAAATATGTAAGTTATGTGGGTGTTAATGGTGAAAAATGCACTTACGTAAGGAAGAAGATGATACAACCAGACTTCGAATCGAATCGGCCTCCTAGAAAATCGATTCGGTTGCCCAAAAAAATGTGAAATTTCCCCTTTTTAGCCTAGAACTCCTAAATTGTTATCAGGAAAACTTTAGCACTTTGTTAGAATATAATGTGGAATTTATTATATTGAATTAGGACATGATAGGATTACGGGACTTAAGTCATATCAAGAAAATTAAGACAGTGATTAAAAAATATTAAACAATAATGTAATTAATTCACGAGAATGAAAATGTAATTACGAAAAAGCGTGAATGAGCTTATGGAATGAACCAATAGGGTAAGGAAGACTTAGCTACTGAAATAGAACAAGGGGTAACTAGGGCCCTTAGAGTAGAGAATATACTCCATTAAATACGATAGTGATAATAATCGTAAATTTGAAAGTACGTTGAGTATTTGAGTGATATATACTACGTACGAATGTTGATAATTGGGTTGTACGAATAACTACTGAATATGTATATGTTGGTTGTGTGTGTATTTATTTTATGATTGATGATATATGTTAAAATAACTATGCTTCCTGCTATAACGGAGGTTCCCGTGTAGTGGGCGATCCCACCTTGCCGATTCTAGGGAGGTCTGAATTTTTTCCCCAGAACATAGAAATTAGGGTGGCTCACTATGTGTCGTGTATTAGTGTGACCGGCATATCATTTGGGTATGTTAGGTATGTGCATGGACCAAAGTCTTAGAATATGTTCACCTCCATTGCATGTTATTTGATTTTGGGTTCGAGGAGATGTACAGAGCCATTTGTCCCTATTTCGTACGAGTGGTACGGTGACAGCTAGCAGAGTATGCAATGTTTCACGGTGGTCCTTTTGAGATATGACGTAATGATATAAATATTCGTGAGATAAACATACTGAGATTTTGCGAAAGCCCCCTAAATTTAAGAACTACTTGCAAATTAAGAGATGGTTCAAAAAGGTTTCCAACTAAAATCTCAATTCAAAATTAGTTAAGTTAAACTACAAATTTTAATTTCTTCAAAATTAAAATTAAGTTAAATTGAAAGTGAAATTAAACTACTCAAAAAATTAATTTCCACTTAAACAAAATTAACTTAACCCAAGTCCTAAAAATGTGCCTAACAATAAATATTCAATTTTTCAATATAGGGCAAACCAAATTTTATCAAATTAAATTCTGGACTCGAATTCACTTAAACTTACCCAAGTTATTAATTAGCACCAATTGAACATTAATTATGATTTTTAAACCAAATTTTATCCTTTTAAACCTAATCATACAACTAAGTATTTTTGCAAGATAAAATAAAAATCACAACCACTACATGGTGATGTACAAATAAAGCCCAAATGGGAAAAATCTCGAAAGGCCCTTGCCTAACAAATTCACTTGATATGGTTTTACAGTTACAAGACAAAAGACTTACTACATTCGACTTGACTCCCTTCAAGCCTAGATGCTTGTTCTTACAAATACTTCTGTCTAGCAAATAACCACGACGTCCATCATAGTCTTGGTGTCCACCAATCGAAGCACAACAATCGTCAACCACACATGGTGCCTTTCACCATGTGAGAAAGCCCCAACAAACACAAGTTCTTCTCCTTTGTGGGTAGAGAATAAACCCAATCTTCTCTTCTTGTTGGCGTAGAGAAAACCCGGTGCCAAAACTCTCCAAGTAAAAATATATATAAGTAGAAATTTGGATTTAAAAAAACATAGGTGTATGTGCTTTTGGAAGAGTTTAATCAATTAAAATTAAAAACACAAAATGGAACTTTTTCTCTTAAGAATGTTTCTTTCTATCTCTCTTGGAGGGAATAAAAAAGTTATCATTAAAGTTGTTTCCAGCAATTAGTTATTCAGGAAAAAAAGGAGTGGGAAAACAAGTGGGCAAGTGGGAAGTTTTTAAAAAATTGTCAGACAAAAATGCCCAGGTCGTTCGAACTCTCATTCAAACGAGTTCGTTCGAATGACTTTTCGAACAACAATTCAGAAAATAATGCCCCAAACTCATTTGAAGTTCATTCGAAGTCTCGGTCGAACGACTTCGTTCGAACAACTTTTCAAACCAGAATTCAGAGAATATAAGAAAAACTTATTGGGAAACTCGTTCGATTTCTATTTCGAACGACAATTGGAACGAAAATCAGAAGACTTTTTTTTTCACAAATAAGCCCAAAAAGTTTTCAAAAAGTTCTAAAAAGATTTTCTGAATATAAAAGATCATAAAAAGTATTTTATGAAATACACCTAATAAAAGTTTCAAGCTCCAATCTCCTATATATATATATATATATATATATATAATGCATTCATACCTTTTGAGCCTTGGAATCCAATTGTTGATGAAGTGAAACATGTGGAACGAAACCCGACAAGGCTGACCCTGCATATCTAGGCCGCTACGTCTGCAATATACACTCGTCATAGGCTTGGAAGGATATACAAGAACATCTATCCTATGACTCAAATGATTTTATCTGGAATTAATCCAATACTACATATGGACTCAATTAGAAATTTGTATCCTTACAAATCTCGCCCGTTGGCTATTCTAGGAACAAACCCAACAAAAAAAATCCTAAAGGGCCATCAAGCTCGTCTAGACACAACATTCCACCCAAAAGAAGTAAAAATAAAGACGCTATGACTTGACCCCAGGATAAACTGCTTTTCCACTTTAAAGATGCCGCTAAATTGAATTTCCTGCACACTTGAGCACACCATCAAATGCGTAGAGAATATAACAATATTAAATGCAATATAAATAAATACTCCCCCTTACATAATTATCCCTCTTTATCTTACAATGATCTACCTAGAAAGACGTCTCCCTTTTAATTTATTTCCCCCAATTCAAAGGATTTGATACCATTTCTCCCCCTTTTTATTCAGGAATAGACAAAGAATAAAGAATTAAAATTAACTTATTTCTCCTTTAATTAAAGCAAATACCATTTCTCCCCTTAAAGTCTAACAAAGGGATATGAATAAGGAAAAAAAATTAAACATGTAATGGTGACTAAGGTGATAGGAACAATTAAGCATATGGACAATAATGAAGTACACCCAATTCATACAAATATTAATGAATACCTACTATGATGCGATAACAAAAATATATAACTTAAAATGTATTGTGCTAAGCATGGGATATCAACTAAAATTCGCAATAATATCGATACCAACTATGACATCAACGCATATATGTCACAAAGTTTGTAGATGACTAGATTGGTAGGAGAACATCTCACAAAGCTCAAATGTGTGAAACGAGGCATATAAAAATAGAAACCATTACGCAACACAAAATCCAACTACTCCATGTAATCATGGAAAAGAACATTTTAAGGATTGATAATCTGAACCAAAAGTTCTAGCCATATGGAAGCGTAAAGGGAAACGATTCAAACACAAGTATATGCAACATAAAATGTGTCAAAATAAAATACACATAAAAAAAAAATATTTTTGAGTTTTTGAAAAAAAAAATTCACCAAACAAAAAAAATTCAACTCAAAAGAAAAATAAAGAAATCTTTTTGTATTTTTCTCAATAATATACCACTTGTTAAGACATACCCAAATATAAAATACAAAAGTTATACATAAATCATAATTCTAGCATGTGATTAATCATTGAAAATGGACTAGAAAATGACAAACATAAATACAACTAGCATAAATGTAACAACCCTCGATTCTGGGAGGCTCATTTTATACTAATTTTACCGCATAAGGTAATTATATAAAATGTGGGGACTGGAGTAAATATTAATTTAATGAATTGAAAGTTAATATTTACTAGATTGATGCATAATTACTGTATGTGAAAGTAAATAACATCAGGTTGCATGTCTGTAGTGTCATGTATTTTAAATGGCCTTTTAGTTTAAATGATTTTGGAACTCGAAATAATTTATAAAATTTCCGGATGCCAGTTTAGAGGGTGTAGTTAGTCTCGGAAGGTGCGAGACAGTCAAAATAAGTGCCATATTGTATTTTTGTGTTTCGGGCACTTTTACCTGGTTTTAGCTTATATGCATATTTGCGAGTCATTTTAATGTGATATTAACCATTTAAGTTGGGAGTTTTAACCTAAGCCACGATTTTAGTCTTCTAGATCCCTTATTTTCCCCATTTTATGTCTTAAACATAGAGAGAGACAAAGAGAGAAAGAAGGAGAAGAGAAATGGAGAAATGAGAGAGAGATTGAAGATGGAGGATTTGGGATTGCTTCTTCTCCAAATAAATCTGAGATATCAACCCTAAGGCAAGTTTTCTACTTGCTAATATGTGATTTAAGATGCATAAATTGTATGATAGTTGTGTATTTATATTTATGGTTTGAAAATGGAATTTATGGGATTTAAGCCCTAATCTTAGTTTTTGATGATGAAATCTTGGGTTATAGTTGTTATGAACCATGTAGGATGTTTTGGGGTAGATTATTGTTGCTGGATGTGTATAAAGGGAGAGAGTTGGAGTTTGGAGAAATTACGGTTCATAACCCTTCGTAGCCATTTTTGGCAAATTTGCAGGTCCGAATCGATTAGGCCCTTTGGGCGAATCGATTCGCTAAGGGAAATTGGCAGGTCTGCATAACCCAAATCGATTCGGGTTAAGACCGAATCGATTCGGTCAATTGCAGAAAGTTGGTTTAGTTGTCCGAACCGATTCTCTTTTTGGGCGAATCGATTCGCTAGGGCGAATCGATTCGGTCCTTGGGCGAATCGATTCGTTTTCCTGCTGTTTTTGAGTTAATTTTATAACTCAATTTCAATTCTTTTCTTTAAGTATAGGGATTAGGAACCTTCTTGAATGAAGTAAACTTAGAGTCCTAGAGTGTGAGATGAGTTAGTTGTCTACCCTACATTAGAAATGGTTTATGTGGGGACTTTTCCGGGGTTAGGGCTATTAATGATAGGGCATTCTTTTCTTCTAGTTAATTATTATAAAACTAGGAGATGTAGTGTTATGTTCGGGAGACCTTAGAAGCCTAATTAAGCTATACTAGTTTTGATGGTTTATATTACCACCCCAAAAGAATGTTGGAAGATTTTAAAAGTTCGATTGAGCTATGTTAACCTTGGTGGTTCATAATAGTACCTTAAAGGTGAGTTTGGAGAATAAATTGAAAGTCATTTCATTCCTTCGAAAGATGATAACCTTGGGGTTCTAAAATAACCTCCTAGAATGCTTGGAGATAATGAAGAGTTTATTTACTCCTTTGAGGTTGTAGTGTTGATATAAGCTATCGTATGACTATGGATGGTAAGTTAGATTATTTACAAAATAAATAGAAATGGTTTCGAATAAAAATGAAACATATACATGGGATGGAAATGAAATGGAAATGGTATTGATATTTGTAAATGATAATTTACTTAATCATGAAACCGATAAATAATGATTTACTTGATTTTGAAATGATAAATAAAATGGCTTAAACACACCTCTCTAAATGACATCATAAGGGAAGTCCGCACGTGAGGTGAAGCCCCCTGGCTAATGAATGCAGGGTGGATATAGTCCTAGGCCATGGGAGCGCTTATTGTTGTATATGTTTCTGCGATGGGTAGGAAATTCCGGGTGTGGTCTTGACTACCCCGCAGGCTCATGGCCGCTTCCCGACGTCTTGCGATATAGGTGCCCAGGTTGTCTAATGATAGGCCCTGGAAGATGATGGTCATTTAGGGGCGTGCACAGTGGGGAAACCCGGACGGGCGGTCTTAGAATTCGTTATATGTATATAATTATAAATGTTCATAATCAAGTGGGACTTGATGTATTTGATATGCCATAAGAGCATGATGGAGTGCCACAAAGAGCACATGTAAATGCCATAAGGAGCATTTGAAAATGATTATTTTCCTGATAAGGAAAGGATTTTTTTTTAAAAGGTAAAATTGAGATAAAATCTCCTTAAAGAGCAAAAGATTGTGATTATATATATATACATATATATATATATATACTTCCTGCTAAGGAAAAGATATATGAAATAATTGGCACATTTGGTGAAGTTCTTAGTTTAATGCTTCTTATTTTTTGTTCCTGCTTAGCTTATGTTTTAAATTGTATAGGTTGCTTCTTATTTCTCTTTCTTCATGATTTATCATACATAACTGTCATACTCTTTATTCATCTGGTAATCATATAGAACCGGGCCCTGACCTGGTTACATTTCTTGTTGCATATTCATCTTGTCTCTGCTCAGGTACTCCGCCGCAAGGATGCCTGATTTGAATTCCTATTCCGATGTTTTCGACGAGCCGTGATGCATTGCGGGTATTACGGGATACATTTGGTATAGAAGTTTTCTTTTTACTCTAGTTAAGATCAAGTCTTTTATTCTGGCGAGAGGCCCAAGCTTTGGTAAATGTCTAATGAAATGTAGTAAGTAACTTATTGTACTTGTGTATTATTGGTGTATCAGTTTAGTGACCGGTTACCTATTCGGTCTTTTTATCGTATTCTTGTTGTATTATTTATATATGTCTTGGGGTTTCCCTTATCTTTCAGGAATTGGGTTGTTTGTTTTCATTTATTTAGTTTCAAATCAAAATTTCTGGCAACCCGTTTTCTGAAATATTGGGTGGTTATCCTGGATACTCTATATTTTTGTTATGATGCTGAGAATGATTCCATCCATGATTCCGTTATATTGGAGTATTGGGCTGGCCACCCCTTATTTTGGTGAGCGGTTTGTCACAGATGGTATCAGAGCATCAGGTTCTAGAGTCCTTAGGAATCTGTGTGGACGCCTTAAGTTTTTAGCGTTGCTCTTGATTTGATGTAAAGCCTTAGGATTAAGATCATTGATTTCTCTTTTGAGATTTCGTTCTTCTACCATGAGGTAGAATCTATAAAATCTTTTGCGTATTCGTGTGAGAATAATAGGTCGATAGAAGAAGGGCGTTATGGTAAGGTGTGTGGAGAACTGTAAGTTGTGGTCGGGGAGGGGGACCGCTTTAGAGGTCGCTCCCTTTTTGTAGCACTTTCTTGTCTTGCTATTACGACTGCAAATTTCAGTTGATGTAGTTTCCCAAGTACCGCTAGAAGTAGGAAGTGGTACTAAACTTGAGAATTCACGCGATGTTATATTGAAGTGGAGAAGTGCCCTGTAGTAGAATGGAGGAAAATCCTTCACCCATAGAAGAAGTGTTGTGGTGATGAAAATGTGGTCACTATATTCGTGGGTGCCAGAAGTTTGACCCATAGAGAAGCCCGGTGGATACTTGCAATGGCGAGTTTCTCTGGGATAACTGGACTGAGGAGAAGGTGGATTCCCGAATGTTCACAAAATGTTCGGTTAAAGACCAATGGCGAATAAGGTGTTGTACGGTTAGGGAGTCGAGACCATGCACCATGAAGTGATAGGCTCCAAAATAGGTGTTGTTAACACTTCTGATGGAGTGAGAATCGTGAAACCCCATTGGTGGACACCCACCTGGGGAGGCTTCATTGAACTGAGGAAGAGGAGGCCAAGAACGTGTCCTCTTTTACTGAGAGAGTAAGAGGGACTGCATGGGCAATTATTGTCAGCCAGAGTCGGAATAACGGCTATGATGTGGAGTGTAGAACCACTCATTTTAAACTTCGTTGAGTGGAGAGAGAGGGCAAGAGTAAAGTGCCTGGTTGGGGAGTTGGTGGAAATAATGTTGGTATGTGTAAGGCTCGAATATGGAGTCCGAGAACCATTAGTATTGACCCGGAGTGCTTGGCAAATTGTGGAGGGATTTCTACCTTATGGGTGGGTGGTGTATATTCCTTAGGATAAGATTTAGTAGTATTGTGTCTACGATAGACTCGGGTGTGTATATTGAGCTTGTAGTAGTATTTACGCTATTATCGAAGGGTAATTATATGACTTCCGTGGTATGGAAGTTCTATCTTTTCTTCACTCGTTATGAAGCGAGTGATGATATTTTTAATGTATATGTGACATATGTGTTACTTGGGTTGAGTGTTCCATTGTTTACTTGCCTTGGGTGTAGATGCTATGACTTATCTTCACGACCAACAAAGTTAAGCAGTAATGCATAGGAGGGGTTCCTTGTTTGGATTCCGCTTTTGCGGGACGCTCCACGCGTGAACCTTAACGACGTTGGGAGTGGAGAGATGCCATATTTCCTTTCTCTTATTTCATATATAGAATGCTAAGGTAAAGTCTAGAAGTAGAATCTTATTAGGAGAATTGTAAATTAGAATTGTACCGATCCCGATCATGTGTCTTAGACCGTCACATCTTAATGACCGACGATGCGAGGTAGTAGTGTAACGGGAGGGTTCCTTGTCTGGATTTCACTTCGGCGAGACGTCCCACGCATGAACCCGAGCGAATGTCGGAAGTTGAGTAAGGTCTTGGGAACTAGGGATATATTTAGTATTATATGCTTACGATTTAGGTAGGATATATATAGATAGACCCTAGGATTTTTAGGATGTAAGACCTTGAGGGTAGGTGGTGTTAGTTTAGGAAAGAATTAGGGAGTTGACCACGAATAAGTTGTGGGTTAACTCTATAAGAGATTAGATCCCTTAGGAACGAGATTATGGGGTCTCGAGAGGTTTGGTAGGTTCGGCCGAAAGAGATGAGGCATTTCTTAGAAATAATGTTACGTTGGTAACTTCATTTCTGGGGAGTTAATAAGGATGAGTGGATCCTCACTCCTGAGTCATGATTGTAAGCTCGAGAGTGAGTTTAATGAGTAAGCTCTGCCAGGATTGGGGAGTAATAATACTAGGACATAGACTCACTGTTTATGCGTCGCACAAGCTTAAACTTGTGGGAAGTAATATCCTGTGTTTGAATTAAAATTCATCGTGGTAGTGATCACCTTAAATAGATAAGGCACTACTTCCTAGGCAGGAAATTTGGTCCTTCTCGTAGGCAACAAGTTGTTGCAATATGTTGTGGGAGGAATCGAGTTGGTGCTCGGAGTTCAGAAGAACTAGTGATTGGATATTTTCTCATTCGCTAAGGAAATGCGATTTGGGGTAGTGGACGTGTCGAGTAGAGAACTCGTCAGAGATAATGGTAATGGCATGGAAGGCCAAGTAGACTGAGCATGAATAGGAAGACTCGGTAGTAAGAGCGTTTATGTCTGTGATTGACCATTTCACCTACTCGTGTAAAGAGAGTAGTAGCGGAACGAAGAAGGATATTCATAGACGTCTGCATGGAACTATCGGCATCGAACTGGTCATGATCCCATTTGAGAAAATGGTAAATCGTTTGATCAGACTGTTGCATTCCCGACCATTATAGACGGACTACTTGTAGAAGAGTATGCCCCGTTCTCGATGGAGGAATAGAAAATCCGTGGGGGGTGCCTATTATAATAGGGTGGAACGAGACTAGATATTCGTGTCGAAGGTTTAGAAAAAGTTTCCGCGAAGTAATGGGAACCGTATGGAAATGGCGTATATCCTACCACCCTAAAGTGGATGGATGAAAGGGAGAAATTTACATATGCCGAAAGGCATATTATGAACGTGCGCCTTAGTATACATAGCAGAGGGGAGCAGTAATGGTATGGATGGATATTTTTGTGCAACCATTAGGTTTTGGAGTGGCCTTATGGATCATTTCCTGAGGCATGGTATCGTGAGTGGCCTAGCGAGGTCAGTTGAGCAATTCGTATACTCGTTGGATGGAACCAATGGGTAATATGTTCCTTGAACTTGGAGTGGTCTCAGAACATTTCTTTAGAGATTTGGCTTTTAAGCCATACTCCTTGATGATATACGTCGATGCGGGGGATAACTGAGTAGCGTTGGGGCTAAGCCACTTAGAGTCGGTATGGATGCCCCGAGGTGAGATGTAACATAATTCTGAAGATTTGGCAAATTGTGCCGAGTCATGTGGGCATCGTGTTCCGCCATAGGAAGCTAGAATCGATAGTTAGTGAAGAGCGCCTTGTGCTACGAGAGAACAAAAGATGATTGAATGAGATCGACAGGGTCGACCTTAGTCCGAGTCCATTTGGGACGTTGCAATAACGAGGAGTTTGTTTAGGATGGTAGAATCCTAGTTTAGAGTAGTATACCCTCATCAGATTCGGGTATGCCCGAATTTTGGGGGCAAAATTCCCTCTTAAGGGAGGGAGTATGTAACAACCCTCGATTCTGGGAGGCTCATTTTATACTAATTTTACCGCATAAGGTAATTATATAAAATGTGGGGACTGGAGTAAATATTAATTTAATGAATTGAAAGTTAATATTTACTAGATTGATGCATAATTACTGTATGTGAAAGTAAATAACATCAGGTTGCATGTCTGTAGTGTCATGTATTTTAAATGGCTTTTTAGTTTAAATGATTTTGGAACTCGAAATAATTTATAAAATTTTCGGATGCCAGTTTAGAGGGTGTAGTTAGTCTCGGAAGGTGCGAGACAGTCAAAATAAGTGCCATATTGTATTTTTGTGTTTCGGGCACTTTTACCTGGTTTTAGCTTATATGCATATTTGCGAGTCATTTTAATGTGATATTAACCATTTAAGTTGGGAGTTTTAACCTAAGCCACGATTTTAGTCTTCTAGATCCCTTATTTTCCCCATTTTATGTCTTGAACATAGAGAGAGACAAAGAGAGAAAGAAGGAGAAGAGAAATGGAGAAATGAGAGAGAGATTGAAGATGGAGGATTTGGGATTGCTTCTTCTCCAAATAAATCTGAGATATCAACCCTAAGGCAAGTTTTCTACTTGCTAATATGTGATTTAAGATGCATAAATTGTATGATAGTTGTGTATTTATATTTATGGTTTGAAAATGGAATTTATGGGATTTAAGCCCTAATCTTAGTTTTTGATGATGAAATCTTGGGTTATAGTTGTTATGAACCATGTAGGATGTTTTGGGGTAGATTATTGTTGCTGGATGTGTATAAAGGGAGAGAGTTGGAGTTTGGAGAAATTACGGTTCATAACCCTTCGTAGCCATTTTTGGCAAATTTGCAGGTCCGAATCGATTAGGCCCTTTGGGCGAATCGATTCGCTAAGGGAAATTGGCAGGTCTGCATAACCCAAATCGATTCGGGTTAAGACCGAATCGATTCGGTCAATTGCAGAAAGTTGGTTTAGTTGTCCGAACCGATTCTCTTTTTGGGCGAATCGATTCGCTAGGGCGAATCGATTCGGTCCTTGGGCGAATCGATTCGTTTTCCTGCTGTTTTTGAGTTAATTTTATAACTCAATTTCAATTCTTTTCTTTAAGTATAGGGATTAGGAACCTTCTTGAATGAAGTAAACTTAGAGTCCTAGAGTGTGAGATGAGTTAGTTGTCTACCCTACATTAGAAATGGTTTATGTGGGGACTTTTCCGGGGTTAGGGCTATTAATGATAGGGCATTCTTTTCTTCTAGTTAATTATTATAAAACTAGGAGATGTAGTGTTATGTTCGGGAGACCTTAGAAGCCTAATTAAGCTATACTAGTTTTGATGGTTTATATTACCACCCCAAAAGAATGTTGGAAGATTTTAAAAGTTCGATTGAGCTATGTTAACCTTGGTGGTTTATAATAGTACCTTAAAGGTGAGTTTGGAGAATAAATTGAAAGTCATTTCATTCCTTCGAAAGATGATAACCTTGGGGTTCTAAAATAACCTCCTAGAATGCTTGGAGATAATGAAGAGTTTATTTACTCCTTTGAGGTTGTAGTGTTGATATAAGCTATCGTATGACTATGGATGGTAAGTTAGATTATTTACAAAATAAATAGAAATGGTTTCGAATAAAAATGAAACATATACATGGGATGGAAATGAAATGGAAATGGTATTGATATTTGTAAATGATAATTTACTTAATCATGAAACCGATAAATAATGATTTACTTGATTTTGAAATGATAAATAAAATGGCTTAAACACACCTCTCTAAATGACATCATAAGGGAAGTCCGCACGTGAGGTGAAGCCCCCTGGCTAATGAATGCAGGGTGGATATAGTCCTAGGCCATGGGAGCGCTTATTGTTGTATATGTTTCTGCGATGGGTAGGAAATTCCGGGTGTGGTCTTGACTACCCCGCAGGCTCATGGCCGCTTCCCGACGTCTTGCGATATAGGTGCCCAGGTTGTCTAATGATAGGCCCTGGAAGATGATGGTCATTTAGGGGCGTGCACAGTGGGGAAACCCGGACGGGCGGTCTTAGAATTCGTTATATGTATATAATTATAAATGTTCATAATCAAGTGGGACTTGATGTATTTGATATGCCATAAGAGCATGATGGAGTGCCACAAAGAGCACATGTAAATGCCACAAGGAGCATTTGAAAATGATTATTTTCCTGATAAGGAAAGGATTTTTTTTTAAAAGGTAAAATTGAGATAAAATCTCCTTAAAGAGCAAAAGATTGTGATTATATATATATATATATACTTCCTTCTAAGGAAAAGATATATGAAATAATTGG
Source organism: Sambucus nigra (assembly GCA_949130495.1). NCBI lineage: Eukaryota > Viridiplantae > Streptophyta > Magnoliopsida > Dipsacales > Adoxaceae > Sambucus > Sambucus nigra. Next base: position 132,290,106 of record OX422219.1, on the reverse strand, counting down.
CACATTTGGTGAAGTTTTTAGTTTAATGCTTCTTATTTTTGGTTCCTGCTTAGCTTATGTTTTAAATTGTATAGGTTGCTTCTTATTTCTCTTTCTTCACGATTTATCATACATAACTGTCATACTCTTTATTCATCTGGTAATCATATAGAACCGGGCCCTGACCTGGTTACATTTCTTGTTGCATATTCATCTTGTCTCTGCTCAGGTACTCCGCCGCAAGGATGCCTGATTTGAATTCCTATTCCGATGTTTTCGACGAGCCGTGATGCATTGCGGGTATTACGGGATACATTTGGTATAGACATTTTCTTTTTATTCTAGTTAAGATCAAGTCTTTTATTCTGGCGAGAGGCCCAAGCTTTGGTAAATCTCTAATGAAATGTAGTAAGTAACTTATTGTACTTGTGTATTATTGGTGTATCAGTTTAGTGACCGGTTACCTATTCGGTCTTTTTATCGTATTCTTGTTGTATTATTTATATATGTCTTGGGGTTTCCCTTATCTTTCAGGAATTGGGTTGTTTGTTTTCATTTATTTACTTTCAAATCAAAATTTTTGGCAACCCATTTTCTGAAATATTGGGTGGTTATCCTGGATACTCTATATTTTTGTTATGATGCTGAGAATGATTCCATCCATGATTCCGTTATATTGGAGTATTGGGCTGGCCACCCCTTATTTTGGTGAGCGGGTTGTCACAATAAATATATCATAAAGCAAAAAGGTTGCAGTATGGAAAACAAAACTAACACATTTAACCATTAAATTTAGCATGGGAGGTTTCATGTGATAGTAAATGACAATCATAAACCCTATTTTGTAAAGTTACCAAGTTGGATCTCCTAACCCAAACAAGTGAACAATGACAATCTCGGGATTGGGTGACCTTAGCTACCTTGTTGACCATACTCTTAGATTTCCTTGGATCCTTTTGAGATCAAAACAAAATTTCCTAAGATTAACTTTTCAACCACAGTATGAGAAAGTAAAGACTCGACGAAAATTACTACCTAAGGATTGACCTTTGAAAATGTTCCTAGGTGATTCTCTTAAAATAGTGGTTTTGGCTTTATTAGCGAAAGCATTATAAGAATCGAAGCCTAAGCCGTAATTGTCATTTTTGACTTGGACGGTTCCTAATATTTTATCTAATTTAGTGGACCTACATTCCAAATCAAATCTGACTCGACTTGAGTCTCTTAACTTTTCTTCCATCTCTAAAATGCATGACATAAGCAAATAACTACTCTCTTCAAACATGAGAAGATCTTTCTTTATAGCCTCCATTAAACCTCTAAGTCTATCTCTCTGACCATCTACATACTCTAGCTTCTCACGAAGAGCTCTCTCACGTGTCTTAAGGTCTTCCACTAAATCACTCTCATCAATGACCGTGGCACGCTCTCTGACACTAGCTTCTAACTTCAAATTAGCCCTTTTTAATTTAATTAATTCGACATACGATTCTTGAAAAGATACTTGAAATTCACTCACATCAACCTCTTCTTCATTTTCACTCTCTCTTTCATCTCCACTCTCACAACATTAAAAAACATGGTATTCACAAACTTTGGCCTCATAAGTGTCATGTATTATAATGTCATCATTAGACGAGTTCTCACTATCACTTACATAACTTTCCATGAACGCGGTAAAATTGCGCTCAATGGGGGAATTAGGTCTATCTTCCTTATCACTATCACTAAGTGTGGCGTTGTATGAAATTGGTTGTTTGCCCTATTTCCTTAGTTTAGTGGGACATTCGAAAGCCCTATGGTTATACCCATCACAACCAAAACAACATTTTGACTCGTCCCTATTGAGATCTTCATTATGATTTTTAGGGATCTTCTTGGTCTTGTTATATTTGGATTTATCAAATTTCTTATATTCATTTTTCAGACTCTCTTTATAAGTAGTAAGAAATTTTCTAAATTTTCTAGCAAACATTTCCATATCGTCCGAGTCAAAATCCCTCTCATCATATCAAACTTGTTTTTCCTCCTTTTGAGTTTCAAAGAGATGCCCTTATCTTTCTTCTTTTCGGTCTTAGAGGAAAACATGTCAAGTTCTTAGGTTTGTAAATTACCTACAAGCTCTTCTAGTTTTATAGAGGCTAAAGTGGGTAAGAATTTAAAACAGTCACTTTAGGAATAAATCTATCATGTAGGGACCTTAAACTTTTCTTTACTACTCGGTCGTTGGGTATCTTTTCTCCCAAATTAAATGATGAATTAACAATATTTGAAATTCTAGCATAAAATTCATCAAATTTTTTATTTTAAAGCATTTTTATGGTCTCGAATTGAGTGGTGAGGTTTTGGAGTTTCGAAACTTTTACGACTCTAGTTCCCTCGTGGGTGAGTTACAAAATATCCTAAGCTTCTTCAGCGGTTTCACACGTCATGATACCTCACAATTCATCCGATGTGACCGCACTAAACAAAGCATTCAATCCTCGGGAATTAAAATTTTCTAATTTCAGTTCATTCTCAGTCCATATCTCTACAGGTTTGGGGACACATTGATTTTCTACTAAATATGTAAATGGGAACTACCCGGTAACGAAGGACATCCAAACCCTCTCATCTATGGACTTTAGTGTCGATTTCATACGTGCTTTCCAGTACACGTAATTAGAACCATAAAAAACTGGAAATTTTGAAAACAGGGAAAATTCCATATTTAAGTAAAACTAAATCAAGGATCTTAACGCAATAACTTAGCGCTCTAGCTCTGATACCACTAGAAAGTGTGTGGAAACTCCCTAAATTTAAGAACTATTTGAAAATTAAGATATGGTTCAAAAAGGTTTCCAACTAAAATCTTAATTCAAACTTAATTAAGTTAAACTACAAATTTTAATTTCTTCAAAATTAAAATTAAGTTAAACTAAAAATGAAATTAAACTACTTAACACATTAGTGTCTACTTAAAAAAAATTAACTTAACCTAAGTCCTAAAAATTTACCTAACAATAAATATTCAATTTTTCAATATAGGGCAAACCAAATTTTATCAAATTAAATTCTGGACTTGAATTAAATTAAAGTTACCCAAATTATTAAATAACACCAATTAAACATTAATTCTGATTTTTACACCAAATTTTATCTTTTTAAACCTAAGAATACATCTAAGTATTTTGGCAAGATAAAATAAAAATCACAACCACTACACGACGATGTACGAGGAAATCCCAAATGGGTAAAAACTCAGACGTCCGCCCTTGCCTAACAATTCACTAGATATGGTTTAACAGTTACAAGACAAAAGATTTACTACACTTGACTTGATTCCCTTCAAGCCCCGACGCTTCTGCTTGCAAATACCTTCGTCTAGCAAATAACCACGACGTCCATCGCAGTCTTATTGTCCACCAATCGAGCACAGTAACCATCAACCATACATTGTTCCTTTCGCCATATGAGAAAGATACCGCAAACACAAGTTCTTTTCCTTCGTGGGTAGAGAATAAACCTAAACTTCTCTTCTTGTTGGTGTACTGAAAACCCGTTTCCAAAACTCTTCAAGAAAAATATAAATAAGTAGAAACTTGGATTTAAACAAACATGGGTGTATGTGTTTTTGGAAGAGTTTAATCCATTAAAATCATAACCACAAAATGGAACTTATTCTCTCAAGAATGTTTCTCTCTATATCTCTTGGAGGGAATGAAAAAGTTATCATTAAATTTGTTTCCCACACTTAGTTATTCAGGAAAAGGAGTGGGAAAACAAGTGGGCAAGTGGAAAGTTTTTAAAAAACTGTCAGAAAAACTGCCCAGGTCGTTCGAACGAGTTCGTTTGAACGAGCTCGTTCGAATGATTTTTCGAACGAAAATTCAAAAAAGAAAGCTCCAAACTCATTTGAAGTTCGTTCGAAGCCTTGTTCGAACGACTTTTCTAATGAGAATTTAAAGAATATAAGAAAAATTCATCGGAAAACTCGTTCGATTTCTCCTGTAAACGACAATCTCGTTTGAACGACAATTCGAATGAAAAATAAAAAAACTTTGTTTTTCACATTTAAGCCCAAAAACTTTTGAAAATAGTTCTAAAAAGATTTTCTGAATATAAAAGATCATAAAAAATATTTTTTGAAATACACACAATAAAAGTTCCAAGCTCCTATATATATATAAAACGAATTCATACCTTTGGAGCCTTAGAATCCAATTGTTGATTATGTGAAACATATGCCACAAAACCTAACAAGGATGGACCTGAATATCTAGGCCGCTACGTCTTTAACATACCCGACAAATATTGGAAGGATATACAAGAACATCTATCCTATGACTCAGATGGTTTTGTCTAGAATTAAGCCAATACTACATATGGATTAAATTGGGAATTAGTGTCCTTACATATATGTGTACCAATGTGAATATTCTACTTACGTGTGATAGTAGATAGTTGGATATTGTATATATAAAGTTTGAATTAAGTACTGAAACTTAATTGATTGAATAATAAGAATATAAGTGAAATGGTAATTTCAACTCTTATAACGTATGAGAAACGTTCACTAACGGGTGAAGTATTGTATGGGTGGTACCAGAATATACACGTGTTCATATTCATAAATACTTAAATCTAGTTATCTTGGGTAGAATCGATAGGTGGGCTCAGTACAATTGTTAGGCGTGCACAATAGTTGAGTGGTGAGGAAACTTAAGAGAGTGTACGTGAACCTAACATGTGTAACCAATAACTGATTTTAAATTGTGGTAAATACTTGTTAAATATTTTGATTTTTTTTTTGGTTCAGACCCTTGCTATAAAATCTTTTCAAAACCATTTAGGTTTCCATCCAAAAGGATGCCAGACTTAATGAGTCATTATAGGAACGTACATGTGCAGTGTTGTGAAGGCTCGCGGGGTATTAATTAGATACATCACTCCTTCATTCTTAGTGTAGTACCTCTCATAAATATTTCAGTATTTCATTTGGGCATGTTACCTCAGTTAGATTTTATTCATCTAGTATTTTAGTTTTAGACATGTATTCATATTTTCTTATGAGTTACATTTATTATTCTAGTTTGAGATTTTTAGCCGATGGTTTATTCAGCATGACATTATTTATTTATTCACTTGAGATGGTTTGGACTCTAGTATTATGCGAATGTTGTAATTTAGTTTTCCACATATTGTTATTTTTCTGTTTAATGCAAGATAAAATTTGGCACCGACTTAATTAACTAATAGGTTATTAGTAGTTAATTTGGTTTCGACAGTGATGCTAAGAATGTACCATTTTCAAAATCCTATTTTAATTTAATAAAGTCCTCATAACCTGGTGTTTAATTAGGTGGGGTGTATATTGAGGGATTTATTATATTGCACTAGGCCATTATTGGATTATGGGAATTAAGTCTTATCAAGCAAATTAAGATAATGATTAAACATGATTAAATGATAATGTAATTAATTTGCGAGAATGAGAATGGAATTACGAAAAAATGTGAGTGCACTTATGGCGTGAACCAGTAGGGTAAGGAAGACTTAGCTACTGAAATAGAACAAGGGGTAACTAGGGCCCTTAGAGTAGAGAATATACCCCATTAAATACTATAGTGAGAATAATAAAAATTTAAAAGTACGGTGAGTATTCGAGTGATATGTACTACATACGAATGATGATAATTAGGTTGTGTGAATACCTAATGAATATGTATGTGTGTGTGTATATATATATATATAGGATGTGTATGTACCTATATGATTGATATTGTGAGTTATCATACCTACTATGCTTGCTGTCACCGGAGGTTCTCGCGTAGTGGGCGATCCCACCTTGACGATTCGAAGGAGGTCTGGATTTTTTCCCCTGAACATAGAACTTAGGGAAGCTCATTATATGTCGTGTATTAGTGTGACCGACATGTATTTTGGGTACGTTAGATATGTGCGTAGCCCATATGCTTAGAACTATATTCGCCTCCACTGCTTCTTATTTGATTTTGGTAACGAGGAGATGTACCGAACCATTTGCCCCTATTGAGAATGAGAGGTACTTGGACTGATAGTAGAGTATGACATGTTTCAGCGTGGTTCTTTTGAGAGACTCCGTAATGATATATATATTAGCGAGATAAATATATATATACCAATGTGAATATTCTACTTGCGTGTGATAGTAGACAATTGGATAGTGTACATCTAAAGATTGAGTTAAGTAGTGAAACTTAATTAATTGAATAAAGAGAATATATGTGAAATGGTAATTTGAACTCTTATTGTGTATGAGAAGCGTTAATTAACGGGTGAAGTACTGTAGGCGCGGTACGGGAATATAGACGTGTTCATATTGAGAAATACTTAAGTCTAGTTAGCTTGGGTAGAATAGCTAGGTGGGCTAAATAAAAACGTTAGGCATGCACAAAAGTTGAGAGGTGAGGAAACTGAAGAGAGTGTACGTGAACCTAACATATTTAACACCCCGAATTTATGAGTATTTGAATTTAATTAATTTGGTAACTAGTTTGTTTTATTTTAAATTAGGCGATAAAAGTAATTTAATTGAAATGAGAAATAATGTAGTTGTAAATATTAATCGAGAGTGAGATACTGATTGATATTATGAATTATATTTACTAAGTGAATAGTAAATAATGTATGGAAATTATTACGCTTACTAGTGAGTGATATGGACGTAATTATATTTGTCTCAACCGGGAGTCGCGTGTTGACTAATTTGAGGTAGAGATGGGATGATTATATAGAGTGACTCGAATGATGATTTCAGGGTCATAAATGACTCTATAAGGGTCGATATAATCAAAATTTTATACCCAGGGGTGTCATTGGGGTCCCAAAGCATTTTTAGGCTAAACCAGCACCGTATAGGGGCGTTTTAGTCATTTAGGAAAGGAGAGTTAGGAGACCTACGAATTTATAACTCCTTTATCAAATGTTAGATGGGAGGTGCTAGGGTTAGAAACTAAAAATACAGTGGGAGTCCATTTGAGAACAAAAGGAGAGAGTCCTTGGAGCTTTTGAGGAGATTCTTTGAGATTTTCATCTCAATCTTTCACCAACAACAACCTAAGAGCTATGACGGATAGAGAATACAATCAAATCCATCACCAAGCCACGAAATCATACCCTACTAATCAAAGGAAAGTGTTTATGTACAAGTTATTTGAAGTTATAATACCCATTGGACTAGGGTTTCATCATATTTTGATTAAAGTGATAATTCTTGGAAGAAAAGAATGATTAAAAACACATGTTTGAATAGTAATTGCATATATAATGATTTGTTATCAGTAGAAGATGATAAATTAGAGATTTTGTGTTATTATCCATGAATTAATCTAGGTTTTTGATGTATAATGGTGGAAGAACATAAAACCTAGGGTTTTGAGGATTAGATGTTTAAATACATTCTTGAATGAAAATGATAAGGCTTTGATGTTATATATACGTTAGAAATCATCCTAATGCATGTAAAAATGGCTAGGCACAATTGGTTTTATATTTGGTGAAGAAATATGTAAGTTATGTGGGTGTTAATGATTAAAAATGCACTTGCGTAAGGAAGAAGATGATACAACAGGATTTTGAATCGATTTGGTGAAGAGGAATCAATTCGACAAGGAGAATCGATCTGTCGTCCTGGAGAACCAATTGGATTGCCCAAAAATTTAAAATTTTTCCTTTTTAGCCTAGAATTCCTAAATTATTTCCAGGAAAACTTTTGGGACATTGTTAGAATATAATGAGCCATGATAAGATTATGGGAATTAATTCTTATCGATATAATTACGACAATAATTAAACGATAATGGAATTAAATCGCGATAATGAAAATGTAATTATAGGATAATTTGAGTGAGATTATGGCATTAACCAGTAGGGTAAGGAAGATATAGATACTAAAATAGGACAAGGGGTAACTAGGGCCCTTAGAGTAGAGAATATACTCCACTAAATAAAATAGTGAGAATAATCATAAATTGGAAAGTACGGATAGTATTCGTGTGATATATACTACATATGAATGATGATAATTGGGCTGTGGGAATACCTACTAAATATGTATATATAGGTTGTGTGTGTAGCTATTTTATGATTGATGATATATGTTAACATACTTATGTTTCCTGCTATCATAGAGGTTCCCACACGGTGGGAGATCCCACCTTGTCGATTCCTAGAACTTAGGGCGGCCCACTATGTGTCGTGTATTAGTGTGATGGTCTGTAGTTTGGGTACGTTAGGTATGTGCGTAGCCCAAAGGATTAAACTATGTTTGCCTCCGCTGCTTGTTATTTGATTTTGGGTTTGATGAGATGTACCGAACCATTTGTACCTATTTAGTATGAGAGGTACTTGTACTAATAGCAGAGTATGCCATGGTTCACGATGGTTCTTTTGAGAGACGTCGCAATGATATATATATTAGCGAGATAAATATATATGTACCAATGTGAATATTCTACTTAGGTGTGATAGTAAATAATTAGATAGTGTAGATCTAAAGATTGAATTAAGTAGTGAAACTTAATTAATTTAATAATGAGAATATAAGTGAAATGGTAATTTCATCTCTTATAGCTCATGAGAAACGTTAACTAACGGGTGAAGTACTGTATGGGTGGTACCGGAATAGAGAAGTGTTCCTATTCAGAAATAATTAAGTCTAGTTAGCTTGGGGTTAATATCTAGGTGGGATAAGTAGAAATGATAGGCGTGCACATTAGCTGAGAGGTGAGGAAACTCAAGAGAGTGTACGTGAACCTAACATTTGTAACCAATAATTTATTTTAAATTGTGATAAATATTTTCAAAATGTTTTGGGTTCTAACCCTTGATATAAAATATTTTCAAAATCTTTTTGGTGTCCATCCAGAGGGATGCCAGACTTGATAATTCTTTACAGGGATGTATAGCTGTAGTGGTGTGGAAACTTGTAGGGTTTTAATAGACGCATCATTCTTTCATTCCTAGTGTAGGACATCTCTCCAGTATTTTAGTATTTCGTTTGGGTATGTTTTCCGAGATAAACTTTATTCATTTAGTATTTCAGTTTTAGACTTGAATTCAGATTTGCTTATTGGTCGGATTTATTATTCGGGTTTGGGTTTTTAAGCCGATGGTTTATTCAGCAAGAATTTACTTATTTATTCACTTGAGATGGGTTGGACTCTAGTATTATGTGAATGTTTTAATTTAGTTTTTCTCATATTATTATTTGTATGTTTTATGCAAGATAAAATTTGGCACTGACTTAATTCACTAATAGGTGATTTCTAATTAATTTTGTTTCGATAGTGATGCTAAGAATGAACCATTTTGTAAATCCTATTTTATTTAATAAAGGCCTGATCACCCGGTATTTAATTAGGCGGAGTGTCACATATACCAACTCTCGTTCTAAGTCATTAAAACCCTTTAAGATAAAATCTTCAAAGTCCTCAATAACTAAGATCACAACACACGCCCTTACATGGGGTTTATCGCTAATGGCTAGTCATTGGACATTCTCTAATTCTCACCATTTGGCTAACCATGAATGTTACAAAATCGATGCTAAATCTCTACTCACTCGATGATCATGCTTAATCGAGTTCTTGGGCTACCTTGGATAATGCTCGAAGCATATCAGTGCCTATACGATAACCCTCTCTAGTAATCGACACTCACCTAACAGTGAACCGCAATACGAGAAATCAAAAAATTCATCATTAAGAATCATTTCCACTCTTATGACTACACATCCCGCATCCTATGAATTTTCAGGTTATCCCGACTAAGTAAATTTTGTCTGAGCTTGACATTATCCATAAATTTCTAATCACTCATTCTGAGGAGAAATACACCTATCAAATCATCACTGCACATGCGACTGGCGTCTTTTGTCGTGTCACTCTGATGATTCTAGTAATACTCTAGACATCTTACCTTTGATCACTCACTTAAATCTCGCACAAATCCATTCATCGTGGGAAATAAACAACCTGTGATAAGTTTACCCGAGTTCTAACACTATACAATGTCCTCAAGTCATCATCCCGCTCTCTATAACTAGATCCACTGATTGTCAAGCCATCTAATCAAAAGGTCACTAATCCTAAGGAAAGAAAACACTATGAAAAATCCGTGTGGACAAAAGCACAACCACTTCTATAGTGAACTTTTTGCAATAGCGGTAATACCTCAAAAGGGCACACCTAGTTACCAAGCTTCATTGACCATACCAGGCCTAACCGCACCGTACCCTGACATGGTAGCAATCCAAGATACCAAACATGTGAGATTACCAATCCCTAATTACCAAAATGGAAAGGTACACACATGAGTTGGAAGGAATAATCAATCGTTTTGAGAAAATCTCTCCTGTACATATTAGGCTATGATTTACGAAGAGTGAACCTATACCATATGCTCAAAGTATTATTACTCATCCCAAAGGTTCTCATTGGGTACTAACCTAGCCACATACCCAACTGTGATGACTCGAATCTCAACCTTTCATTATCTCAAGACGAAAGCAACATAAGAACCTGCCATTCTCTAGAAAGTCAAACGCCTAACTTCCCGCCTTATGACTAAGGCCCTCCCCTTCATCATTGGTACACATGAACCACTTTGGTTGGAAAATGCTTAACGCCATTTTTTACACTGACCATATCCATTTACCTATGATGACCTCACCATCCTGCTACATCCAAGTTACTATCTTCCATATCACATCATGAAAGCAACCCCCCTCTGAGGAAGTATTTCGTTCAAGAGATACATTTACCTCATTATGTCCTTTGACTATATGAGATTGTTATGAAGCTTACATTCAAGTTCTACCAAAACTGAACTCACGTGATGACCACATGACCACCATTGGCATTCTAAGGGTATCAAGTACCACACATAGCTACATCTTTGAATCTATACTGTATTGAAAGGATATGTTAAGAACTAATCCTTACCTTGCTAAGGTTACCCTAGCATAATGTTGAAACCCGCCAACATTCAAGTCATACTTCGATATTACCCCGCCTTGGTTGCCATTTTTAAGCCTCCATATGGCATCATCAGCCTGAGCCTTAAATACCTTTCCTAATACTCCTCAAAATAAAGTGTCACATCACCACTAATAGTCATTCCATGACAACTGGGCACTAATACCTATAAAAGACAGAAGCTTCTAATTTCTCCTTGAAAGATACACCGCCTATCTTTGTTGATTTGGGAAATCGCACCTAGCATGCACGGTATTCGACTCTTCTAATCCTTAATCAATAAACTAAGATCATCACCTGAATTTAAACACAATCCTTACTAGTACTCTACTACTTCTTTATAGTGGACTTAATTGGTCTCTTAAAGACACCAACACACTCTTTGTAACAATCCTCAAGACCCGATAAGATTTTCTACCGATACCTTATTCATTGAAGGTGCACTCTGAAAACCTTTCAAACTTCTTAAAACATACCGTTTGCATGAAATACCATTATTTCAAGAAAACCTCAAAATATTTACTCCTATTATATCCAACAAAATTGCATTTATGCCAAAAAATTTATTCCACAAATATGTTTAATACCAAATCTACTTGAACCCATCAATTTATTCATATGCATTCTCCTCTTAAATTCTAGAAACAATACTATAAATACAAAAAATAGAGTCTTAAACTAAGAGTAGATTTTTCCACCTTAATTGAAGGTCCAATAATGGAAGGTATGAAATGTCTAAGAAGATGGCAACCTCGCACCTTCTAAAGTGGCCTCAAGGAGGTTGTCTATTTCTACCAAGATTGTCTCCATGAAATCTCCATCAAAACCCCTTTTCAAGCTCCATAAAACACCCATATTCCTCTTCTCCAAAAATCCCAACAACATGTCTAAAATTCGTATATATGCTCAATAATTTTGGAAAAGGGTTTCCAAAGCTTGGATATGGTGAAGACTAGAAGAATATGATATTTTAAGGTGGATATTTGGTGGTTTGAAATGGGTAAACCCACATGAACCAAACAACTCTTATAAAACACCCCAAACATTAACAATCCCATTTTTCCCATCTGGGCTGACCAGATTTTGACAACTCAACAATACAATGCTAAAAATGTGACAACACATGAGGATAACTCGGATTAAAAATTTATGAGTAACCTCGTTCGAACGAGATATGCCCCTCGTTCGAACCTTATTCGAACTCTACTTCGAACGACTTGGGTTGTTAGGCAGTGGGATCTCGTTCGAACCTTATTTGATCCTCACTTTGAACGACCTGAATCTCGTTCAAACGATCGAACCACTTCCTTCGAATGACCCTTTCTTCCTATTTTCTCCAAATTTCCAATTTGTACCCTTAATTTTCCAAAAAATTACCATCAAGCCGTTAAAATAATCAAATAAGAATATAAATTGAGTCATAATCATCCAAATCTCCATGTATTTGTATTATTATAACTTATATGGGGAAAATAAATAAAATATGAGGGAGGGGTATTACGAGTAAGCTAAATGATTTTTTTTACCTCATGTCCTTAGTACTTTGAGGATGCATACTCCTTCAAAAAGTTTGGGGTCATGATGAGCTACTTGCTTATCAACTATATTGATCTTGAGAGTTATTGGCCATCATGGCCAATTGATGATGATGATGATGATGAAAGTTCTTGAAAAGAGGAGGAAGATGGGGTGAAGGTGGGCAAGGTTGAAGGGATTTACAAAAAAGCCAATCAGGAGGTCGAAGTAAGTGAGAAAATTCTGAAAGTTCGAGGTTATCCTTCTTGTTATGTGTCTTTATACCTCAAATCAATTTTCTTATTAATTGGCTATGTCTTTTTTCTCATTCAATTTCAAATCCAAATTTAAGATCCTTTGGCATATCTTCAACTAATATTTCTCGATAAAAATTAAAGGAAAATCGATCTAAACTGTTCAAAAATCTAACCTAATGGGCAATTGTTAAGAGATAAAAAAGGAGGCTCATACCAAATAAAGAAATGATGATTTAACTCGACTCACAAACATTGAGGTAGCAATATTATCTAGTAAAGATGATAAGAAGAAGAAAGTACTGACAAAGGTAAAATAAAAGTGTCTAAAGAGAGGCCAATCATTTATAAGAGGACTTTGGATGATCCGTCTATGAAGAATCCAAAATTGACCCATTTTAATGCAAAAGAGAATATTTTCATTGAGGATATTCTTCATCTCCATGTGATCGTGTTGCGCCTTATGAGCTTGATCCTCTGACGAATCAGGCGAAACTCCAAGGAAATAAAAACTATATCCTTCTGATTGCTTCTAACATTTTAGAAGATATGTGGGATATACCCCTAATTTTCAGTTCATGCAGACATTAATTGTGGATAATCTATGTTATTTTACCTCTTAAAAGGCATTTGTGGCGAGTTGAATCTTGTTGATTTCCCCTGTTCTCCTCTACGTTGATCTATTTTCCTTAAACTAATTTGATCTAAATCTTTTTATGAAGGATAATATGGCCTTAATTATTATGAGGGAGAAATCTCTTTCTTCTCTGAACTCATGTGATGAGTTGAGAAATGCTAAGGAAGGGCTTGATGAAAAAATAAAACTTCTTGAGGGCCAAGGTTGAAAACCTTAGTAAAGTTGAAGATGATATCAAGCATTTGCAATAACACCTGAAGAATAAAAAAGATAAACTTAATGATTTATCGGTCCAACTTTCTCATACCTTTGCCATTACTTCCATAACTGGAGAATAGGATATCAAGTCTTTCAAAATATTTTAACAACACAACATTGACACTGTCATGACCTTCCTCAAGGACTAGGAAAAACTAAAATAGAGGAAAGATAAACACTACTTTAATATTGTTGGGTTTGTTATGTCTTGGAAAGGATATTATGATGAGGATAAAGATATAGAAGAAAAAGAGGATGCACAAAGAGCTGAGGCAAGGTCATCATATACGGGTGAGCCGCATATTGGTAAGGAGAAAAAATTCATCGCCGAGGATAACCAAGTTGAAGTTGAGAAAATTCTACAGCTAGAAACACTAAGTTGGCCCCCAAGGATTCTTTTGCTTACCCTATCTTCCTTTTATCTTTTTGTAATTTTTTGTAAACACAATCCTTGGAATTGTGTAAGAACTATCTATGAATGAAAAAGTTTGCATTTTGTATGATATTTCTTTCTATAAAAAATCTCATTAATTAGTATCAATGAAAATGATTTATATTGTTCATCATGTACTGTATATATTTTATTTTCTAAGTATTTTATCACATAGATTTGCATAATTGTATCTATTTAACTTTGTAATTTAATCCATATTTTGTTTGTGTCTTGCCAGTATTTCATAGCCTTTTGTATGGGTTATTGTATCTTGTCATCACAACCTAGGCTAACTAGATCCATACGGACAAACTGGTTAGTCTTCCAGTCAGGAATGGTATGTTTGGAAGTTTTTAAAACTCCCAAACTGTTTGGATCTTGGGTCAGCCTTAGCTGACCCGACCTTGAAATATTTTTATACAGTCAAAGGCCTAGTTTTGTCAATTGGGTTGGTCTTATCTGACCTAATCTTGAAATTTTTTTGTGCAGCCAAATACGTGCTTTGGTTAATTGGGTTGGTCATAGTTATCCTGACTTTTAAATTTTTTGTGCAGTCAAATACATGCTTTGGTCAATTGGATCGGCTTAATTTGACCTGATCTTGTGTTGTTTTCCAAAAAGTATGTTATGAGTTTGAAACATAATGAATTTTAAACTCAAGACGTCTTCAGAAGAAGCTTCTTGCACATCTGTTGATCTGAAGCCAAAGGGATTTTATATCAATGAAAGTGAATTTGTGGTAATAGGCATTCTCATTAATGACTTCTATTCATTTAATTTGTTTGACTAACCATTACATTCATTTTTCTTGTCAATAAAAAACTTCTTTAATCATAATATCTCTTGAGGTGCTAAGAGTTTTGAGGTTCTTGAACATCTCCCCTTTCAAGGTTTCAATCCGATAATTACTAAATTGTACAACTTCGTTCAAAATAAGGCATGCCAATTATCCTCCAGTTTGTTGAATTTTTGCATGACATTTTTCAAAACGTATACACCTTCCTGGAGAGTACTTGGCTTAACTATATTGTTATAAAATTTTGTTACGCACCGCTGATAAGATTGTACCTTGAGCGCTACCACCTGCCTGACCTTATCTACGGAGTCTAGATCTATCCTTATTGTAAAATCATTCTTAGGGTAATCGAAGTTAAGGACACTATGGCTTAGAAGGATGACTTCAACTGGGACCATAAACTTATTACCAAAAGACAACATATAGGGTGTTTCTCCGGTTGTTGTCCTATAGCTTCACACCACACTTTGTAATATATCTATCCAATTCCCTCTGGATGAATTCAATATTTTCTTTATTCCATCCAACAATATTATGTTCATTACCTCTGTCTGCTCGTTACATCGTAGATAACATGATGATGAGTGCAGCTTTCTAATTTTGGCCTTATCGCAAATGTTTTGAAACTCCTTATAATAAAACTGGGTTTTGTTGTCAACAATGAAGGCATGAGGGATACCATATGTGCATGTCACATTTTCCATATAAAATGGAAGACATTTACATAGGTTATTTCTATGAATGGTTCGGCCTCCACCCATTTTATAAAATAAATTATTGCTACCATCAGATACCTTAATCTTCCTTTTGTCTTCGTCAATGGGTTGATCAAATCTATACCCCATATGGAAAAAGGCTAAGGTGATGTGATCGATACAAGATAGGATCCTAGTCTCCTACGCACCATTTCAAATCTCTGGCACTTGTCGCACTTCTACGTGTATTCTTAACAGTTTTTCTTCATTGTGGGTCAGTAATATACATTGATTGGTATTCTCTATACCATACTTTGATCATTTTCTTGGGCACCACACGATCCTTCGTGTATTTCGTTGATCAAGTATGGTACCTCCATGGGGTAAATACATCTCATTACTGAGATAATAATGCCTCTTTTACATATCACTCCATTTTCCATATTAAATAAGGTTGCCTTATAATAAAATATTCTCGCTTCCTTCTGATCTGCTGGAAAAATACCTTTCTCCAAGTATTTTCGAATCGGGTCCATCTAGAATGGGTCTATGGTTAGCTCAAAAAAATTAACATCCTCCACGTCAATGATCCTCTACGTTAGTATCTCTATGGGAACAGTTCTCCTCAGATCGGCTCCTGTGAATAATACGGGACGAACTAATGCGTTTGCTCTAGTATTCTAAATTAAGGGGATTCTAATCATTTGGAGTGCCTTTAGATTTTGCAATATTAAAACCACTTTTTCTTGGTATTTTAACATATTCTATACTCTTAATTTATATTCTCCTTAAACTCAGTTCATCGCCAACTATGAGTCACAATGCGCTATTATCAAGTCAGATCCAAGTGATATAGCTAACTCCAATCCAAGAATCAAAGCCTCATATTAAAATTCATTATAGGATGTTTCTAATTTTAACCGGGGGGAAAATATAATATCAGCTCCATCATGTGCGTTGACTATCAATCGAGCTCCATTACCATTTGCATATGACGATCCATCCACGAATATATTCCACACAAGAAACTCCTGTTCAAAGCCTTTTATACTAGGGATATATTTTAAACAATTTTGTTGAAAAATCAACCTCCATTTTGTTTTGTTTTGCTCAGACGAGGACTCTACTGCTCTTTGGGCGAGGTTGGATGGAACTTTAATAGTTTTCTCGACTGGTCTTTCCTCCTTATAGGTTAATTCTGTAATAAAATTTGCTACAGCTTGGCCTTCATTGCAGTCCTTGGCTCATATATAATATCATATTATGCAAGATCAATCACCCATACCATTAACCTACCAAACTTCTCAAGTATATGGATGGTTTATCGAAGTGGGAGATCAGTGTTGGCCACTATATGGTGGGCATGGAAATATTGTTTCACCTTTTCTGGAGCCACCACCAGAGCTAAAGTTAATTTCTCCATTATGGATTATCTTACTTATATACTACGAATATCTTTACTTGTGTAATACACTTATTTTTTCACTACTCCATCAATTCTGACTGAGGCCGATTAAACTGCTGACATTGAGACATCCAAATACAATCATAGTTTTTCCCTCAGGATTGGTCTTGATAGCAATAGGTCTAAGACAAGGTAATTTTTTATTTCTCTAGGAAGGCATATTGGAATTCCATAGACCATTTAAAAGTTTTTTTCATCACCTTAAAGAAAGAGACGCATTTGTCAATTGATCTTGATACAAATCTGTTTAAATATGCCACTTTACCTTTTAAGCTTTTAATTTCCTTCTCACTCTTGGGAGGCTTCATATTCATCAACTCCTTGTTCTTTCAAGGGTTAGCCTCCACAGCCCTTGGTTTAACAATAAAACCTAAAAAAATTCTATCCTTAATTATGAACACAAACTTTTATTGGATTTAACTTCATCTGATATTTATCTAACTCATCGATGGTTTCTCCGAGGTCTTTGATATGGCTATGTTCCTTGAAATTTTTAATTATTATATTTTCTACATAAACTTCCATATTATTCCCTATTTTCTTTTTAAACACTATGTTCACAGGACTTTGATATGTGGCTCTTGCATTGTCTGTCCGAACGACATAACATTTTAATAAAAGGCACCTCAACTAGTGATGAAAGAGATTTTCTCTCTTAGTTCTAACATTATTTTAATCAGATTACAACCAAAATAAGCATCCATGAAGCTCAATTATTTTCACCTAATTATTACGTCTTCCAGTTGATTAATTCTAGGAAAAGGAAAAATCCTATTAACATTCCTTTTTCAAGTCTGTGAAGTTGACACACATCCTCCATTTATCATTCTTCTTTCACACCATTACGACACTTGCTAACCAATCGAGATATTTAATATCTTTAATAAAAATTAGACTTCTTCATCTTGGACACTTCTTCTTAAATTTCCATGTTCTTTTCTTCAGACTACTCTTTTGTTTTTCTTAACTGGCTTTGTTTCCTTTGCTACTAATAATGGTTGGATCAATTCGAAGAAAATATTAATGGCTCCAAGATAAAACGTCATTTCTATATCACAATAAATCACCCAATTTCTTATTGCTTATTACTTATAAAAAAATAAGTCACCCAATTTCTTATTGAGGACGAGTTCCAGGGACGAGCCGATTTGTCCTATCCTTTTAGAAGGCTCATAGTCAAGAGTTATTGGATCTATTTTCTTAGTGGCTTCCCTTATTACCAACTTATCTTTATCCCGAGTAAATAGTGACTTGATTAGATAAGTTTAAAATAAATTATTTATTTCCTCTTCATTGACTGCGGTATAGTAACATTCACCTTCTTTTACCTAGTTTCCCTTCACAATTCAAACATAAAAATTGGTGCAAAGCTTTAGACATTGATGGAAAATTACGACAGTAACCTTGAATTTCGTCAGACCTATTCTTTAGGAAATAATGTTGTAGTTTGATGAGACATTATTTTCAATGATGAAGAATCTCATGGTCTCTATTTTACATGTCGCCAATATTCTAATAATTACTTCTAGCTCGATTGTTACTAGTAGGTATACATTTTTGCCTTAGAATCCAACCAATGGACGATGGTGAGCTTACAAATCTTCTTTTGAATAGCTTCATCTTTAAGAAAAAGTCATAGATAAATACATCCACTAATCTCCCATTATCTAACATAATTGTATCCATTCTCCTTTCATGGACCATCATGATTATGACTAGGGGTTATCATGAGGATACAACCCTGAGAGGTAATATCTAGAAAAACCTTCCATCTGTCTATCCATGAAGATCTTATGAGGTCAGATGTCTATTGCATACACAATATAGACGTCACGAGTAGTGGATCATGACCTTGCTTCGTTGAGATATGACTTTATCTCATCTAGTCCATTACTACCATCAGCATTACCTCCTGCTACGAAACTGCATGCATGCAAGAGAAATCGTGCCCACTTCTTCCACTAGATCCACGGGCCTTCTAGGGAGGTCTAGATCTTGGTTATTATTAGTATCCCAAGATCTTTTATTCTTCTTATTCTATCCACGAGGATACCTTGAACTCCTTCTCGACTTCCAATAATTACGATCTGATGTTGTCTAAGCATTTTTATCCACGTATTTATTCAACCTCCCTCTTTTGTTGAGGGCCTTAATTTCTTCTTTTATGTCTACAAAATCTTGGGTTTCATGATTATGGTCTTTATGGAACATGCAATATTTGTTCTTATCTCTTCTTCTAGCCAGGGTCGTTAACCTTATTGACTATTTCAATTCACCATTTCTTAGATTTGATGATGATATAGTGAACTACCATTGTCATGAGAGTGTACTCTTCGTACTTATGATATGGCTTCTTATCTTTCTTTGGATTTTGGCCCTCTTTGGTATTTTCCTTCCTATATGAACTATTACCTTCTTACAATTTATTGTGGCTGAATTATTTTATAGCCATTTCATATTCGACATTCATTATCCTTTGCGCTTTGGCCAAAAGCTCAGCTATATGGTTTGGAGGCTCCTTGGACAATTCCCAGAATAACTTCCTATGTAAATCCAGCTCATAGTTGTGTTGGAAACTTTATTATCATAGTCCACTACTTCTAACTTTTCAGTAATAAATTTGTTAATATACTCCTTTGTCGTTTCATCCTTATGTTGACGGAAGCATAACAAGTGAGGTACCCTCTTACCAAGTTTTGCTCCAAAATAAAAATTATTAATAAAAAGGGTTGCCAATTAGTCAAAGTGATAGATCTTCCTCTTATTAACCCATTATACCAGATCTGAACAGGACTCGTGAGAGTTATTGAAAACTCTTTATAATGCATATCATTAGCTACTAAAAATATGCCACGGTCATCCTAATACAACTTTACCTGAAATATTGGATTTGATTTCCCCTCATACTTAGGAATAATAATAGGTGGACTGAATTTTATAGGGGTGTGATAGGTAATAACTAAGGTCTCAAATGGTGATCCCTATATAAATCTTCTTTGGAGTAGGTTTTCTATCTTGATGAGGTCTCCTAGATGATCCTTTATCCGTTGGACTGATCCTCTCCATGGTTAGGCTTCATTTGTCAATGTACCTTTATCATCTCATCCAGGACTCTCGATCGAGCTATTTTTTCTTCGACTATTTTTCTCGAACTTAGACAATATCTTAACATAGTATCTTGATCCATTCTCCCTTTGTCTTCTATTCTTTTCTAGATTTGCACTTCCTTTAGGGTGCGAATGTGCTCACATCTGGTACCCTGATTAGCATGTCAAAGGCACTTGTGTGTTCAACCGACTATGTCTTGTTATCATCACATCCATTTGACCTTATAATTGAGGTTTTACCTCGTTGATATTGGGATTCTTCATTTTTATATCCGCTTTCCTGAGCAAGTCTGCTCATATCAAGCCCCAAATTGAGAATCCAAATGTTTTCCCCCACTTTATCATGATTCTCTTACCTCCTATCTCTATATGGGAAGGAGTATGTGATTCTTTGCACTTATTTGGGTTTTTATTCAGAATTAGGCTCACTAGAATAGCTTTTGGATGATCTGGTGAGTTCTATAAGGCCAAAACACTTTGAGTGACTTGCCTCATATTTTCTTGCATAGCTTCTTGTCTCTTAACCAAAATATGTAGAAATCCTTGTAGATCTCCTATTCTAATAGGAGTTGAGGGTGGTGCTTCTTCTTTATCACTACTACTTTTAGGATGTTTGTGAAGCACCTTATACCTTTGACTTGCTTAAGTCTACATTGTATAAGTGCTCAACTAATTTGGAAATATTGTCAAAATTTGTAGTCTATCCTAGAATCCAAAAAGCCTCAGAACCTATCTCTCTAATCCCCTTCAATGATCTATGAAGATACTAAATGAATCACACTACACACAATTAGAAGTGCATACATGTGTCAATATTGCTTAAAATTGAGTGTGTGTTTAATTCCCCTTTAATTGGAGCTTTAATAATTTTTGGGAATTTTTAAATATATTTTAAACATTTTTGAATAAATGTTTTTATTAATAAAATTGGTTTATAAAGTTTTTGGGGTTAATATAATATTTTGGAAACTTTATTTTTTCTCTGAATTGTTTGGTGGGGTACAATCTCAAAGCGCTAGAGACTTCAGGGTGAGGTTTTGTAATTATTTTGACGCGCGTGTGAGAGCCTATAACCAGCCAACACTTGTCATCCTCCGGGCTTATGTATTTGTGCTTCTTATGTGAGAGGGCTGGATGCATTATTGTTGATCGTTGGATCATTTGTTATCAAGGGCCTGCATGCGTTCTTGGTTAATCCCAGTGCATACATATGAACCAATCACTATGCTTTTAAGCCACCGCTTTTCTATAACCATTGGATCAAGTAAAAACCCTTGAAGACTTGATCTCATCCTTTGATTTGCCTCGATCATCCAGAACCTTCCCCAGGCACTATATATACCCTTCCCTTCTCTGCCTTAGAGAACTTTTGGTCATTCGTCTTCCAGAGAGAAAAAAATAAGAGAGAGAAGAGAGAAAAGAATAGAGAGAAGAGAGAGAAAGGGAAACAGTTAGCCAAAACCAAACCCTAACCCTAAACACTTCGTCTCTGAAACAAACCTCTGAAACAAACCTTCAAATAAACCCTACCCCAAACACAACCTGAGTGTTTGAGAAAGAGAGAGAGAGAGAGAGAGAGAGTGGTTTGTTCATGTTGCTGTAACCTCGTGATTTCTGATCTTGTACACAACTTAAACGTTAGAGTAAGGATCTAGTTTCTTTCTCCATAGAAATATTAGATCTAACTCTGCATGTTATATTTTTCACTAGATCTGCATATTTTCAACTTGGTTTAAGAAAATCATTTCTGTTTTGGTTTGAAAAATGTTTTATAGTTTCTGTTTTTACAAAACTTAACCTGACCTAGTTAGATTCGCACTTGGAGGGTTTTCAATCTCCTAAATATTTTAAAAAGAGATTGAGAAAGGTCTTGACCGATTTCTTAAGCAAGATCTCCGTGGAATCTGGGTTATATTGAAAGGTCAAAAGGTTTTGGTTTTGTAAGAAAGAAAAATAACAAACTCACTGCATATAGACTTTATATGTAATTTGTTTAGGACTGTTTGTAAATCTAAGTGTGTGTGAGTTCATGCATGTGAATAGGAATCACTACACAAACACTTAACACACTACTACACTGGAAGTGTTATGTTTAAGATCTGAGATCATTTGAGTCGACGTAAAGAAGCTAAAGCAAAGGAAGTTAGCAAACCGGAGAACATCATCAACAAATCAGATCTATCAGAAGTTAGAAGGAGCCAAGTGGGGTATATTCCTAAACTTAGTATAGGTTGATTTGTGTGCTTGCATGTTGTGTTGTTTGTAACTGATTTTTGTTATTAGTGGACTTTTGTTTTTGTGACTTAGAAGTCACCGTGGATGTTTCCTCTGTTGGGAGAGGTTTTACCACGTTAAAAATCATTGTGTCGATTATCTTCATCTACTCACCTCATTCTTTAAGTGTTTTGAATTTTTGAAACTGCCTTAGTTTTAAAACTGGTTACACAATCTTAATTAATCTCGTACATAAGTTTCTTTGTAAACAAATCTTGTTTATAATTTTTTTTAAAAAGAA
Source organism: Sambucus nigra (assembly GCA_949130495.1). Lineage (NCBI taxonomy): Eukaryota > Viridiplantae > Streptophyta > Magnoliopsida > Dipsacales > Adoxaceae > Sambucus > Sambucus nigra. Next base: position 132,267,455 of record OX422219.1, on the reverse strand, counting down.
AAGGGTTTCTCCAACAAACATTCGGAGTTTCTTATACAGTTTAACCTTGTGTTAAACGGCATTAGCGACGTTTTTCAATTGGTATCAGAGCCCTGTTAACTTTTTATTTCAAAGATCTTGTGTTTCTGAAATCGTTTTCTGAAAAACCTAACTATGCACGAGAAGAATGAAAGGTTTGGTAATCTGTCCAGACCTCCTCTCTTTGATGGAAACAACTTTGCTTACTGGAAAGTAAGGATGGTTGCCTTCATCCAAGGGACTTTAGGAGATGATGTCTGGGATATTATCGAAAATGGATACACTTATCCTACTAAACCAACCACTGAAGGAAGTGATGAGAGGGTAAAGAAAATCTTGAATGAATTTACCCAAGAAGAGAAAACCATTTCTCGAAATAACAATAAAGGCAAGAATGCCATTTTTATGTCCATTAATGAGTATGAGTTCAAAAGAATCTCATCTTGTGCCAATTCTAAGGAAGCATGGGACACATTAATCACTGCACATGAAGGAGACTCAAGAGTCAAAGCTGATAAAACCCAAATGCTTATCCAGCAGTACAACTCTTTGATCATGTCTGATTCTGAATATTTTGTTGATTTCTACATGAACTTAACTGATATAGTCACTAAGTTGCATGCTAATAGTATTACTTATGATAGAAATGAAATTGTTTCTAAAATACTAAGGTCATTACCACAAAAGTTCGACAGTAAGAGGTATGCTATTGAGGAAATGAATGATCAAAACCTTACTCCTGAGTTACTCATTAGCAAACTTAGAACTGTGGAAATGGAATTAGACTTTAAGAAACAATTGAATCATTCTCAAAGAAAACAACCTAACTCTAACTTGAGTTTTGCCTCTAAGATACCTAAGCTTGAGTCCAATTTGACCAATTCTGAATCTGATGAGGAGTGTGATATAGATAAACTAGATAATCAGATTGCCTTAATGTCTAAACAATTTAAGAAAATTGTCAAATTTCGAAACAAACAGGCAACTAAACAAGGCAAGCATAATTATCCTACTCTGTCTAATCCCAAACCTCATGATAGAGGCTTTGAAAAACATCCTAAGGACAACAATTCCAGACCCACTAGAGACCTTAAAAAGATTGAATGTTTTAGATGTGGGAAACTAGGTCACATTGCACACGACTGCAGAGTTAATCTGAATAAATCCAACACACACAATAGAGCCAATGTCTGTAAAACTTGGAATGATTCAAGTGACTCTGATGAAGAGGAACTTGAGTCATCTAATGAACTTGACCCTTGCATGTCTTTTTATGCTAAGATCATTTACAATGATGATACTCATGTGTGTGATAATGATGCTCCTACTTCTTTTTGTGTGAATACTGCTTTGATTGGCCTAGATGCTCTATTGTCTGAAAATGTTGCTAGTTCTAGTTCCGTGTGTGTGAGTCAAAGTGATCTCGATAATGACGATGAAAATGGGTGCGTGAGTACTAAAACTGAATCGTTAGGAGTCACTACACACACTTCACTTAGCGACTCAGACACAGATGACCTCCCTGATATCCATACCTTGTATCCATACCTTGTATGCTAAGACTCTTAAAAAAGGCACTAGACTGGAGAAGACTGTTAGAGACCTGACTAAGAAATTAGATGATCTAAGTCTTATAGTGAAGTTAAATGCTGAAGAGTACACTAACCAGTGTCTATCTCATCAATCTGAAATTGAAACTTTTGATCAAAAATTATAAGAGTTGACTAAAACTAATGAAATTCTGGAAATGAAATATAAGGGAACATTATTAGAATTGGAGGAAGCAAAAACAAAGACAACCACTATTTTCAAAAAGTTTTCTAAGTTTGAAAACAATTCAAATTGTTTTACTGACTTTGTTGTTGACTCCAAGACCAATTCTGATGATAGAACCGGTATTGGATTTTGCCCTAAGAACAAACCACAAACTACTAAACTTGAACCTATTAAGTTTGTGTCTGGAGGCAAAAGACCAATTGAAACATGTCCAGACTTTCATTTGATTAAAAATGAATTTGATCAAAAATAACAACAGAAAGACATTGAAGAGTCTAGTACCTCTAAAGCTGAGACTGCATTTAAGACTAAATACGTCTGTCCTTTGATCAGAAAGGCTGATTCTACCTATAAGACCATACCCCCTAGAAATAGGACTTACGAACAGAACACAGTCAAACCTATCTTTAAAAGTTTTCCTAAGGAAATTCATCCCTCAAGCAATCAATATTGCTCTTACTGTGACATTTATGGTCACTCCTTTGAAGGTTGTTATGCTAGGCGTCTAAACACCCCTATATACAATACTTATGTCTATAAGAACCTTAACTATTCTAGGCAAAGTCGTAACAACTATGTCCTTCCAAGAAAACTTGATAAGAACTCTAACTACAGAAATAGAAAGACCAAAACTAAGAGTTCATTTAAGAGAAAGGCTCCCAGAAACTTTCCTAAACCAAAAGCTCAACTTTTTCACAACAATCAGTTTGCTGCTCCAAATGTTTTTCGACAAAAAATTGTATCTCGAAAATTTTATCAAATGAGGGCAAACTTGCGCAAAATTAAAACTAGAGCTATTTGGGTTAGAAAAGAGGATCTTTTACCCCAAATGTAGTGTAACATTGTCATCACTGCTTTCAAAGTTGAACACACTTCATCTGGTTGGTACTTAGATTCAAAATGTTCCAAACATATGACAGGAGATGAAACAAAACTTCTAAACAAAACCAGGTTTGCTGGTGGGAAAGTAGTTTTTGGTGATGGTGTCTCATCTCAGATCATAGGTAAAGGAACCCTAAAAGAAGAAGGAATGCCTGTTCTCGAAAATGTTCTATTAGTTAAAGGTCTTAAAGCCAACCTCCTAAGTATATCACAATTTTGTGACTCTGACCATACTGTCACCTTTTCAAAGAACAATTGTAAAATTTTAAATGATAAAGGTGAATGCATTATTACAGGATTTAGAACACCTGACAATTGTTATACTGTCAAGACTAGTTCTGAAACCTGTAACATTGTCAGAATGGATGACAATGAAATCTGGCATAATCGTATGGGTCACTTAAGTTATGATATCCTTGGTAGATTGTCTAGTCAAGAGATAGTTAGAGGTATTCCTAAAATTAAACCTATTTCCAGTGTTGTCTGTGGTCATTGCCAGGAAGGAAAAATAGTTAAGACTTCGCATAAAAAGGTTAAAGACATCCTTACCTATAGACCTTTAGATCTCATCCATATGGACCTTATTGGTCCCTCTAGAATTCTTAGTCTTTGTGGACACAGTTATATCCCTGTCATGGTTGATGATTTCACAAGATTCACTTGGGTTGCCTTCTTGAAACATAAATCTGACACGTTTCAGAACTTTTTGAAAATTCTTCTAAGAATTGAAAATGAGAAGGACACTCAAGTCAATCGCATCCGTAGTGATAGAGGGGGAGAGTTCATAGACACGGGAATAGTTGAATATTGTGACTACAACGGTTACAAACATGAATTTAGTGCCCCTAAAACTCCTCAGCAGAATGGTATTGCTGAAAGGAAAAATCGAACTCTTCAAGAGATGGCACGTGTCATGTTGCATGCTAAATCCTTACCTAAATACTTTTGGGTAGAATCCATTAGAACTGCCTGTCACATCACTAATAGGGTCTATCTTAGGAAAAACTCTAAACAAACCCCTTATGAGTTGTGGTACGGTAAGAAGCCTAATCTGAAATACCTAAGAACCTTTGGAAGTCAGTGTTATGTCTGTAAAGATAGAGAACATCTGTCTAAATTCAAAACTCGTGGTGATAAATCCATCTTCTTAGGATATTCACCAAACAGTCGTGCTTATCGTATATACAATCTGCGTAGTAAGGCTCTTATGGAATCGATAAATGTAATTGTAAGTGACACTATTGTCGAAAATAAGATATCTGAATCACCTATTGTGGTTGAATCTGAAAAAGATTTCAAAACTGATTCACCAGAAATAGATGACTCGTTACCTATTGAGAGTCCAGAAGTACCTGGTTGGGTCTCTAAAGATCATCCCATTGATAACATGGTCGGTAATCCTAATGAGCCAGTTCGTACTAGATCCCAGTTAAGAAATTATGCTAATTATGCATGTTTCGTCTCCCTTGTGGAACCGAAAAATGTTAATGAAGCATTGAATGACACACACTGGATTTCTGCTATGCAGGAAGAGCTTTTACAATTCGTCATTCACGATGTCCGGTATCTCGTACCTCGGCCTCAAAACAAAAATGTTATTGGAACACGTTGGATCTTTAAGAACAAATCTGATGAAAATGGGGTAATCCTTAGAAACAAAGCTGGACTAGTTGCTCAAGGCTACTTTCAAATAGAAGGAATAGATTTCAGCGAGACTTTTGCCCCTGTCACTCGTCTTGAATCTGTTCGACTTCTTTTCGCCATAGCGTGTTACTTAAAATTCACACTTTATCAAATGGACGTAAAATCTGCTTTCCTAAATGGAATTCTATCCGAAGAAACATATGTAGAACAACCCAAAGGGTTCATTGACCCTAAATACCCTAACCATGTCTTTCGTCTGAAAAAGGCTTTGTATGGCTTAAAACAAGCTCCTAGAGCTTGGTATGAACGCCTTTACAACTTTTTGTTGGATAAGGGTTTTAAGAGAGGAGGAAATGACCAGACTCTCTTTGTCAAACATTTTGACAAAAACATTATTATAGCCCAAGTCTATGTAGACGACATCATTTTCGGGTCAACTTCAAACTCTGAAGTTAAATCCTTTTCTGCTAGTATGCATAAGGAATTTCATATGTCCCTTATGGGGGAGATACAGCTTTTCTTAGGATTTCAAGTGAAACAGAATTCTGATGGGCTTTTTGTATCTCAAACTAAGTATGCCTTAGACCTTGTTAAGAAATTTGGTTTAGAGAATGCCAAAGTCGCCAAAACGCCTATGAGTACTACTGTTAAATTATGTAAAGATGAAACTGGTAAGTCAGTTGATTCCACTCTATACCGTAGTATGATTGGTAGCCTACTCTATCTAACTGCATCACGACCAGACATAATGTATGCTGTATGTCTGTGTGCTCGTTACCAGAATAACCCTAAAGAGAGCCATTTATTGAGCGTAAAACGTATAATAAAGTATATAAAAGGCACTCTCAACCTTGGACTTAGGTATACTAAGGATACCTATAGCACCATCATAGGTTATACTGATGCTGATTGGGCCGGTTGTACTGATGATAGTAAAAGTACATCAGGTGCCTGTTATTATGTTGGCAATAATTTAGTTGGTTGGAGTAGCAAAAAACAGAATTGCACATCTTTATCTACGGCTGAGTCCGAATATATAGCAACAGGAAGTTGCTGTGCTCAATTGTTATGGATCAAACAGATGTTAAGTGATTATGGGATCAAAGAAGATCAATTACAATTGTATTGTGATAATCAAAGCGCCATTAACATATCTAAAAACCCGGTTCAACACTCGCGAACTAAACATATTAAAATAAGGCATCATTTTATTCGTGAACTTGTTGAAACTAAGGAATTAGAAATTCATTACCTGCCTACTGATCTGCAACTTGCAGACATGTTCACTAAACCTTTGGACTATAACAGATTTCTGTATTTGCGTAATTCTATAGGCATGGTATGCGCTGATTAAACTCTTAAAACTTTAAGTTTTACCCTTTTGTCCATTTGAGACAAAATGGGGGAGAAATTTGAGTTTTATGAAGTTCATTTTTGTTCACATTTCATCTAAACTACTTGATCTTAGTGTGTATATTTGCAGGAATCTCTTCTATTGATTGTCTACCGTTTCTAGGGTAAAAATTTGTAAATAGTTGAGTTATGTAATTTTTGTCTTTCTAGGAAATGGGTAGATAGAATCTTTTGTATAGGAATAGGTTTTATTTTTTTTGTTCCCTACGAGTTTTAAGCTAACTCAAAGGAGATTTTGTCTCATATTTCCAAAGGGGGAGATTGAAGCACCTTATACCTTTGACTTGCTTAAGTCTACATTGTATAAGTGCTCAACTAATTTGGAAATATTGTCAAAATTTGTAGTCTATCCTAGAATCCAAAAAGCCTCAGAACCTATCTCTCTAATCCCCTTCCATGATCTATGAAGATACTAAATGAATCACACTACACACAATTAGAAGTGCATACATGTGTTAATATTGCTTAAAATTGAGTGTGTGTTTAATTCCCCTTTAATTGGAGCTTTAATAATTTTTGGGAATTTTTAAATATATTTTAAACATTTTTGAATAAATGTTTTTATTAATAAAATTGGTTTATAAAGTTTTTGGGGTTAATATAATATTTTGGAAACTTTATTTTTTTCTCTGAATTGTTTGGTTGGGTACAATCTCAAAGCGCTAGAGACTTCAGGGTGAGGTTTTGTAATTATTTTGACGCGCGTGTAAGAGCCTATAACCAGCCAACACTTGTCATCCTCCGGGCTTATGTATTTGTGCTTCTTATGTGAGAGGGCTGGATGCATTATTGTTGATCGTTGGATCATTTGTTATCAAGGGCCTGCATGCGTTCTTGGTTAATCCCAGTGCATACATATGAACCAATCACTATGCTCTTAAGCCACCGCTTTTCTATAACCATTGGATCAAGTCAAAACCCTTGAAGACTTGATCTCAGCCTTTGATTTGCCTCGATCATCCAGAACCTTCCCCAGGCACTATATATACCCTTCCCTTCTCTGCCTTAGAGAACTTTTGGTCATTCGTCTTCCAGAGAGAAAAAAATAAGAGAGAGAAGAGAGAAGTGAGAGAAGAGAGAAAAGAATAGAGAGAAGAGAGATAAAGGGAAACAGTTAGCCAAAACCAAACCCTAACCCTAAACACTTCATCTCTGAAACAAACCTCTGAAACAAACCTTCAAATAAACCCTACCCCAAACACAACCTGAGTGTTTGAGAGAGAGAGAGAGAGAGAGAGAGAGAGAGAGTGGTTTGTTCATGTTGCTGTAACCTCGTGATTTCTGATCTTGTACACAACTTAAACGTTAGAGTAAGGATCTAGTTTCTTTCTCCATAGAAATATTAAATCTGACTCTGCATGTTATATTTTTCACTAGATCTGCATATTTTCAACTTGGTTTAAGAAAATCATTTCTGTTTTGGTTTGAAAAATGTTTTATAGTTTCTGTTTTTACAAAACTTAACCTGACCTAGTTGGATTCTCACTTTGAGGGTTTTCAATCTCCTAAATATTTTCAAAAGAGATTGAGAAAGTTCTTGACCGATTTCTTAAGCAAGATCTCCGTGGAATCTGGGTTATATTTAAAGGTCAAAAGGTTTTGGTTTTGTAAGAAAGAAAAATAACAAACTCACTGCATATAGACTTTATATGTAATTTGTTTAGGACTGTTTGTAAATCTAAGTGTGTGTGAGTTCATGCATGTGAATAGGAATCACTACACAAACACTTAACACACTACTACACTGGAAGTGTTGTGTTTAAGATCTGAGATCATTTGAGTCGACGTAAAGAAGCTAAAGCAAAGGAAGTTAGCAAACCGGAGAACATCATCAACAAATCAGATCTATCAGAAGTTAGAAGGAGCCAAGTGGGGTATATTCCTAAACTTAGTATAGGTTGATTTGTGTGCTTGCATGTTGTGTTGTTTGTAACTGATTTTTGTTATTAGTGGACTTTTGTTTTTGTGACTTAGAAGTCACCGTGGATGTTTCCTCTGTTGGGAGAGATTTTACCACGTTAAAAATCATTGTGTTGATTATCTTCATCTACTCACCTCATTCTTTAAGTGTGCTGAATTTTTGAAACTGCCTTAGTTTTAAAACTGGTTACACAATCTTAATTAATCTCGTACATAAGTTTCTTTGTAAACAAATCTTGTTTATAATTTTTTTTAAAAAGAAAAGGGTTTCTCCAACAAACATTCAGAGTTGCTTATACAGTTTAACCTTGTGTTAAACGGCATTAGCGACGTTTTTTAGTTTGGCCACTTTTCATAGGATTTGTAGAAAACTAAATATAATGACAGGAAAATAGAGTATAATTGGAGAATTTCAAAATTAAAAGTCAAGAGGTTATATTTGGCTAAAAAATAGAGTATCCAAGTTTAAATTACATAGAGTTATACAATGGAATAATAAAGGAAGCGTTTAAAATAGGAAATTAAATGAATCTGATAATTTGATTAGCTAGATGGTCGTCAAAAAAATTGGTGTATTTTACAGAGTTTTTGCAATTAAAAATTCAAAAATAGTTGAGAAACAATTTGGCTTAGTCATTCCTACAGACGGTTCCACGATGTTATCTTCTAAAATCGATTTTAAGGTTCATCTTACCAACTTGACATCCAATCTAAGATAATCGACTATAAATAATAAGTAAAATTCAGATATGGACAAATTCATATGAGAATAAAGATAGTTACACCAAGAGATATGTGTTTCATCGTCAAGGAGGGGCCCAAATCTAGAGGGTAGTTTTTTGTATTATAGCTTCAGGTGACTAGAGGTCTAAGAATAATACAATTAACTTAATCTCTCTTTAGTCACTGATTTGATAGTTTAAATGTGTGAATATTTTTTCTGCCACAGGGGATCTCTCCTTTTATAATAAATGAGTATGAGAGAATATATGTCATGCAAAGACTAAGTGGTTTACATGTGTCCTTCCCATAATGTTTATGTAGGATCATCTTATTAATGGTTTACAACCAAAATGTAGAATGGTTTAGAGGTTTACCCATGATAGAATGTCCCTAGACATGTTAGTTGTCGATGGAATATAAAATATAAACTATATAATACCTAAGCTACACAATCCACTTCTAGAATACAAAATATTAACTATAGAATATCCATCTTGAAATACAAGTACTTCATCTACAATCTCTAACTAGAATTTTTTTAAATAAAACCCACTTCCATAACTAAAATAAAAACAAGTATAAAACTGTAAATGAGTGATTAATCTCGACACCTCTATCCTAGGAATCTCCAATGAATGATACAATTACAGGACAATAAAAGTGATCTAAGACATGTGGAATATAATTCAACAATGAGAGATGACAAAATTATATAATGAGTAAGGATTTAAATTAAGTTGGTCCATAATAATAATAATAATTCATCTTCCTCTTATTTAAAGTATATTTTAAGTCCTTTAAGTTACCCCACCCAATAAACCTAAATAAACATGTGTTACAACTCCTAAACCATATATGCCCCAGTGTGATATAATTTCATCATTAGTTAAGTATCTCAACTTTAATCATTTTAAGATTATATGTTGACTTAATATGTTCATAATGTACAATAGATACGTGCAATAATAATAATTTTGTTACTAAATATTATTCTCATATTTTAACCATCTCAAGTTATCTTTCAAATTATACACATATCTAATCTAACGGTTTGTAACATCCTCAAGTCACATATATGTATATACACCTTTAGTATATTATTACCATAATTTTCTCGAGTCGTAAACATATGATTTTACAGATATAGTATAAGTCACAAATCATTACAACATATCAAGTACCAAAACACATAATCACATAATTCAAAATATCAGTGAGTATACATAACCCACATAAAATCTCCTGGTCTATTATCGAGCCCTCAAATAAAGGTAGTAAGACCTATCCCTATTTCCTTAATGGATCACTTGTATAAACTAGGTATAATTATAGGTAGTCTAATCCCTATAACTTAAAGGCAACACAGAGGGAAATAGAACGTTGCTAGAACATTGTCGCTGCTTGGTATACTACCAAAGTACAAAAAACACTGCACTTGTTATATAAGTATAGTGGCTAGTTCAGGCATTGAATCCACATAAAGTATTGGTAGAATTCAATTGATTTATTTTTTGATAAATAAAAATTTGGAAGATGATATTTTGGTTCAAAATGTTTTATACTACCATTAACACTAGGCAAGTATTTAAACTAAGTTAATTGACAAAAAGAAACTAAAGATTGCGAATTATATCCATCACCAAAGACAAATTCACATAAATGGTTTCTTCAAAAGATTTTTTTTCATATTAAATCTCATTTGGACAATAAATAAAACCTAGAATTTTCACCTCCTAAACTCTAATAAAAGCATAATTTGATTTTTTGTCAACAAATATTCTCGGGATGACATACGAAAGGTCACAACACATGACATATGCATTATATACTCCATTAAGGTTAATAGATGAAAATACAATAACAACCTAACACATCAAAACTAGTCTAAACCATCATTCCATAACAAACCAACTAATTAATTAATTATGAGTTTAAAAATCTCAGCCCAATTTAATTATCTAGAAAGCATGGTAAATGTCAATGGAGTAGAAGGAAGAAAGAAAGAAAGAAAGAAAGAAAGAAAAATGAAAGAAAGTAATTAAAAAACCATTAAAACTAACCACGAAAGCTTAGATAAATAAGGAAGCGAATGAATAGTAACTTTCAATCCAACCCTGAGAGAGAGAATGGAGAGAAATTCTCAATACTAAAAAAATAACCTACAATAGTCGATAATCAAAAGAAAAAAAATCAAAATGCAAAAAATCTCGAAATATATGAGAGGGTCGAGCAATTTACCAAGGGGATCAATCGATCGAGCATGTTGAAGTCGACCATAATGTTTTCGAGTTTTTCACAAAACAAAGGGAGATGATTGATTGATCATAGGTCGTTCGATCAATAAATGTGAAAATGTACTTGGCGTACAATTATTGAACAAAAGTAATGAGTTCAATGGATTGTCATAGGCCTGATCGATCGATGATCTATTTCAAGCCCAATTTTTCTTCACAAAAGAAAAAGGTTGGACTTCATGAATGGAATAACTATAAATTTATCGTTCGACTCGGAACGATGCGCGGTCGAAAGCCATGCAAAGCTAATTTGAAAAACTATGATCACATGGAGTTGTGATAACTAGGAAATGAACTATGATATTGCAAAATTAGCCGTGAAGATGAACCTTATGACATAACTTTCTCGAAATGCAACAAATTTCTCCGCTAAACATTCCTACACCTACAAAAGTTCAAATAAACCTTTAAAAATATATATAGAAATGATATATGACACTTACACTTGCTTACGGTTGCATTTAGAGAATGAAATAATCCATTAAACCCTTAGGTTACTATATTGAAAGACTGTAGTCTTTTGAGGGTTTTCAAGAATGAAACCCAAAAACATTAAGTTTCCTTTAAAGTAATCCTAAACAACTAATAACATAATATCAAAAATAACAAAAAAAAATTCATTAAGTTATTAATAAAGCAAGTTAAAATTTTACCCAATAATCTGTAATCATTAATAATACTTGAATAACTTCATCAAAACTGAAACCTTAAATGTGAGAGGAAGAGCGAGCACAAGAGAAAAAATGATGTAGCTAAACATTTTTAATCGAGATAAACATTAAAGAATGCATGGAAATAAATTGTATTCGGTAATTACACTCAATAAATGAATACACTTTGAATGGGTTGAGCACACACGGAACAAACGGGCATAAAGAGTAAGTATAAAAGGAAGCAAGGCCACGAGCTGGTCACCAATGAAGAATGCTATATATAAAATAAAAAATAGTAATCTCCATGAAAGGATATCATTCATTAAAGGAGATGCAAGTCGAATTAATAGATTACTGTAATTCGTATAACTTTTTAATCGGATTTACACTAGGATCATACAGGGGATTTTAAAGGTTGTAATATTGGTTTTTGATTATGCATATATTCTTCATTTTTATTCCCTATAATTTATAGGCTTTTATCACCCCATGTTGTGCAACTGAAGTTGATTTATCTCATATCATTGCTATTGCTATCTTCTAACAAGTAAATTGAGTTTTGTGTATTTCTCTTATATTTTACAGGTATTTCATGGATATGAAGACAAGAGAGAAATCAAAATAATGATCAAAATGAAAGAGAAAAGGTCAAGGGTATTAACGTAATTATACAACTAGAATTTCGATGCGAAACCTAAAGAGAAGTCGAAGATCTAGATTTCACAAGCACATAAGAAGAAACGACATTCAAATTTGAGCCCCGATTGAGAAGATATTATGATATGAAAATGAGAAGAATTCAAGGAAGAAAAGAAAAAATTTTCGAGCTTCGAACCGATTTGGTTCTTAAGAACACCGGTTTTATCTTATCCACAGATTTGGCCTCGCTACTGGAATTCCAAACTGGTTGTCCCGTTTACAAAGGCCATGCCAAAGTGGTTCGCTGGCATCCGAGAAAAATCTTTTTTCCCCACTTAAAAATTAGAGTTGTACAAGATTAAAACACTTAGAAAAACGTGGTATTATTATTCTAGATATCTTTTAGAGTGTTTTAGACCAACAAAGAGAGAGAAGAAGAGGCAACAAGATTATTTTCAATTTTCTTCATCCAGCTTACACTTTCATGAATGAATGTTAAAGATTTTCACAAATAGAGTTTTCATTTCTTCTTCCTTGTTTTTGAAGTAATATTATTTCCATGCTTTATTTATTTTTCAGGGCATCTAAGACTTCCATGCTTGTTTAACAATAGTTTCATCATGATTTCCAATTCATGCAAGTCAAGTAGTTTTGTTATTTCCCACGTAGCAATGTCCGACTAACTTTATAGCGGGTTGGGGTACATGAACCCAACCTAGGTGTTAGGAATGGATTTAAAAGTGAATAAAATGTAATTAACAATTCAATGGTTTGATTTTTTTATCAAAATAAAGATTATGGGTCTTTTAATTCCGTTTGTCCACGGTAATCGGAATGTTTAAGGGTGAAATTTATGTTTTGGTAATTTATCATTCTCATCAAATATAATTTCTGATTTGATAGTGTGAGGAGTAAAATTCGCATATGTTGAATGTTTAGAAATTATTTGATGTTTCTCTGAATTGAGAATTAGGTTTTTGAAGTTTTTAAGTTCTACGTAATCACTGAAGGTTCGGGGGGGTGTACCCTAACTCCATTTTCCCACATTGATTTAACCCTCTCTTAGTTATTATTTCATACGTACTTCATTTAGTAGTTTAACTAAATTCCATTAGTTAATAGGAACGTCACAAACTATCATCTTTTCCAGCTTTTTCTAAGTCAACCATAGGGTTAATGGTCTTTCCTACTCTTCATCACGTTCTGCATCATATTCCCTAAGTTCGACACTCAATTTATTGGATTATTACTAGAGCAATTAGTTTGCACTCAAGTTGTATTCACACGCAAAATAGGCACTTTTTGAGTCGTGTGAAGTTTTTGGCGTCATTGTCAGGGATTAGGTAGACATTTAGTCTAGGTCGTGTTAATTCATAATTTGACTCTAATTCTTTAAAAAAAATCATAAAATTCAAAATAAAAAAATATAGAATCTCTTAACTCCTTACACGTAAAATCCTAAACCAAATCCTCAGTCCACTCCTACTAGAATTCACGAAAATCCTTTACTCGAGTACGACCCTAATATCCCATATACTCCTCACGTTCTAAAATTTTGAGTTTTACCTCCTACACCGCCCAAATCCATCATGAGTCACACTTTAAGTCAGACTTCTAGGGCATCGAGTAAGGATATCAAGTCATTTGGAGAGAGAATGATGTTAGACAATGCTAATTATGGTACGAGTGAGGGTGAGATACCGTATCATTCCATAGGAGACCTATTATATTCCGAGAAAATCAGCACTTAGGGATAAATTATATTCCCGTATCATGTGGGCCATTTCTGTTTTCGCAATGGGATAATTCATATTCATCCCACATTCCATGCCTGCATTCAAAAAATCCACACTTCCACATTCGCGATTTTGAAGAGGCATGTGAAACTTTTAGCGATCTAGCGTGCACCCAAGATATCATTTGCCTCAAACTTTTTCCCTTCTCCCTAAAGGATAAGGCCAAGAATTGTCTATGGTCTTTGGCACCAAAATCGATAGGAAAATAGGGAGATATGCAGACTAAGTTTCTCTTGAAATTATTTACATAACATCAAACCAATTTCGTAAAAGATCAAATTCAAATGTTTAAACAGCACAAAAATGAGCCTTTCGATAAATGTTTGTAGTGGTTTAATGAGTTTCTTAATATGTGACCACACCACGGATTTGATAAGTGGAGCCTTATCTCCTTTTTTCATCAAGGGCAAAAATTATGTTCCAAACAAATCGTGGAAACTATGTTCCAAGGGAAATTTCTAGAATTAAATGTGGATGATTTCGAGGCTCACATTATGTATGTTGTCGAGACTACTCAAGCGTGGGACACATCTGTTCTAAATGACCAAATCCAGGATCGACAAATTGTAACACCCCGTGTTTTTATTAATTAATTTAATTAATAAATTGGAATATTCGAGAAAAATATATTTTTGGATTTAATGATTTTTATTAGTTAAATATGTTGGTTATGATTTTAGAAGAATAGAACTTCAAGCGGAATTAAAATCGGATTTAAAATGAATTTTTAATGGAGTTTTTAATATTTGCCTTATGTAATTTTCATGGGGGAACTCTCAGATTTTCTGTAGGCTTGATAGATCGACCCTTTTCATCGATCGATCTACCATGCCCAGTTTTTGCACGATTCAGTCAGATTTTAGAGTTGAATTGGGATTAGGACTCTTAATTGCTATATAAGACCTATAATCCATAGGGGGGCTTCTCATATACACTTTTCCCCAAGTTTTTCATCATAAAGCTCTTCCAAAAGATTTTCCTTTCCACCATAATCATCAACCTTCAATAAGATCAAGTTTTTGTCACAAGATTTAAAGGTTTAATTTGGGGCTTAATCAAGATTGATTCAAGAACACTTCTTTGCTAATTTTTTGAGAGGAATCCAGATTTCTAATCAGATTTTCAACACAATCTTAACACACATGGATACTCTATTCCTTTCCTTTGGTATTATGCGTTTTAAGTGTTACCGAAACCCTTATTCAAGTTTTCTTAAAAGAAAGTAGTGACTTAATTAGGAAAATGTGGACACTAATTATGGGGCAGTTTTCATTAAATCTTTAATCTGAATAATATTCATAACCTTTGGGTACATAGGATTAATGAGTGGATTTTGGGTTTTAATGGTGTAGGTTGCATGTAGAAAGACCTAGTTTTGAATTAAATTGTTTTGGGGGCGTATAACTCTTATCAATTGGGTTGAAATCATGAAATTTTAAATATGATGTATGATGAAATGTAGGTGTTATTTAATTAAAATAATTAATTGAAATTAATTACATAATTATGATGATGCGATGATTAAATTAAGATTTAATTAAATTGGACTATCATGCGTAGATTTACATGTTGATTATTTATGTGTGATTGTGTAACTTGTCGGTATTATTTCATTGTCATTGTGACGACGGGTTATTGGGTATTTTATGCTCTCCCTATATTTTAGGATGCCTTCTAGGTATGGGACTAATGGGTCAGCCTTATTATGATTTACGCCTTCTAGGTATGGGACTAGTGAGGGTAGATTGTTGCGATTTTATCATGTCATGGGTGGGCTAATTTTTGGTATTTCATCATCGTTATGCTAGACTAGGCATGAGACTGGGACGAGATTATTGTTTTGGATTCATCTTATACATAGAGTAGAACGTAATTGTTCTTGGGGACCCTTAAGTATGGACTAAGGGATATTTTGAGGATCTCAGATCATTAATGGGGGGGGGGGGGGGGGGGCGGGGGGGTAATTTGAAATTATGAATATGAAAAAATTGTGGATTAATGCTTAGGATAATAAAAGGGGTATTAAAATATATTGGCGACAAAATCAACGAGAGATGATAGTTTAAACAGGCCAGCCGGCATTTTAAGTCGTGTCGTGTGTGGATCCTTCTCAATCAGCGAGGGCCGACAATTTAAACGGGCCAGCCGGCATTTTGATGAGGGAATGTGTATCATGGTGGAGAAATGACCCATGGCGGGAGGATCGCTATAATGAATTTTGGTGAATTATCACCCGAGGCGGGAGGACCGCCATACCTAATAATTATTGAAGTAAGAACATAAATAATTGAGAAATTTGGTAATTTGGGTTAATTAATAAAAGATTAACTCCGCGGGACTTGGGAATTTAAAATCATATTGGTGTGTTATTTTTAAATGGGGATTCCTACGGGTGGATGGTTTTATATTTATTGCGTGTAACTATCTCGTTTATTTAAAATGTTCTATTGTGATATTTATTGTGTATAATTATACTGTTTGGATTCAATGATCCTATTTGAGGGGAGTAGTGTGTATTCATGCTCAGGGCTTTGGCTCTGACCCGTGCGTTGACTAACCTTTTTTAGGTATTAATATTTGGAGAAGTTGCATAAGACTTTGGAGATTTTCTATTTGGAGGTGTAGCTGGAGTTTAATTTTTATCGCATAGTTTATTTAGACTTTACTTTTCAGTCGTATTTAATTATGAGACTTCATTTGAGTTTTATTTGGCCATTCGGTTCCAAAGTTGTTTAAAGAATTTCTGTTGGATTATTCAGATCTTTATTATTCAGATTTTATTTAATCATTATTGGAGATTGGATTTATTCGGAGTTAGCATGGGATGGATCTTTTATCGCTTAGTTCTGTATGATCATTTAAGATTGATTCAATTATTTAGTTTATGGACTCATTTATTTATGTCTCATATCTGTCTCATGCTAAGAATGGTATTTATTTAGTTCACGCCCGGTATAGTTCGGTGGCGGTAGCTGGCCACCCAGATAGTCGAATTTTGTGGGGTGTGACATAAATGTCCACAACTCCTTCTACATATGGACTCTATTAATTGGACAAAGAAGTCGAGTTGAAATTCAAATCAACCAAACTTTCTAAAAGATTGGAAACTATAGTCAAATAATGAGGAAGAGAAACATCCAGATCCACTCGAGCATTGAGGGAGAAGGTGTGTGCGATTTATGATGCGGGACATTCAACAAAGGAATGCCCGACGATACCCACCTATAAATCCATGTTTCAAGAGAAAGTGGAAGTGGTAGGTGCATTTAAGGGTAATTTTAATGCCCCTCATGGGAATTCTTACAACCCTTCGTGGAGGAACCATCCCGGTTTTAGTTATGGGTAACAGCATGTTGCGTTGAATCCTAATTCACACAATTCCCCTCATCCACCACCGCTGCCCTAGTTCCAACGAGCTACACATATGCAAGAACCACGTCTTACACCTTATGTCACCCTACCGCGGAGAAATCTCGAGGATACGTTGAACCTATGCAAGCTCGATCGATAACCAATGCTCAAAATGCCTGAATCTTTACTGAAGTAAATATGAACATTTTTAGATTGTAATCTACCTTAAGTGTCTAAGAGAAGGGCAAATTTTTGGCTGAAGTCCAAAGACCTCCCAAGGTCAACCTAGTGTTATCTCTTCGTCCGGAGATCATAAAGAGCAATGTCAAGCTGTTACCACTCTATTTAGTGGGAGAGTTATTGATTTATCACCTCCCCAATGCGGTGAACCTAAAGATAAGGATGTTTTACCCCACATAAAAGAGACCGAAGATGATCCCTTGAATGAGAGTAAAGACGTGGACACCACTAGGCCCAAGGTCGTAGTGAAACTGCCCACTGCTGCGCCTTTACCTCAATGGTTGGTTCCTCCCCCTAAAGGGGCCTCCCGTGAAGATGTACTAGATGTACTTAAACAAGTCAAGCTGAATTTACCTTTTCTCAAGGCAATAAAGAAAATTATCACATATGCTAAGTTCCTTATGGACATACTGACGGTGAAACATAGACTAATGGTTAAAAATAAGGTTTTCATAGAACAAAATGTGGGCTCATTTCTACTAAGTGACCTCCTACCAAAGTTTAGAGATCCTAGTGCACTATCCATTTTGTGCATCACTGGAGAGAACCGCATCAAGAGAGCCTTTTTAGATTTTGGGGCGACTGTTGAAATTATCCCTTACTCCATCTATAGGCAATTAGATTTGGGGGACCTCAAGACCACTAAGATCACTCTCCAACTTGCGGACCATGCCATGAAGATATCTCGAGGGATTATTGAGGACGTGATAGTCCAAGTGGACACTTTTTACTTCCAGGTAGATTTTTTCATTTGGGACACGAAGCCCTCCATCCCCTCGAGTAATCATCATCCCATCATCCTTGGCCTCTCATTCATAGATATGGCTAACACATTGATTAATAATAAAAATGGACAAATAGAACTCATGTTTGGGAATATGACTCTTGAGATAAATATCTTCAACATCACCAATAAAGTGGGTGAAGAGGACGAGTTTAACGCGGTGGATCATATTGAGGAGGTAATAGATGAGCACATAGAGGGAAATATTAGTGGGGATTCATTATGAGCATGGCTTATCTTGGGTAGTGAGAGTAACGGGACATACATCAATTTTGAGAGAGAGGTAGGAGAGTTGATAGTGATCTTAGACGAGAGAGGATCAGATGAGAACGTGAGATATATTAATTGGGTTTTAAGATTCGAGTAATTACCACCGAGGCAGTCGCGTATGGTTCCCTCCGTCGAATTAAAAAAACTACCATCAAACATAAAATATGCTTATTTAGGAGAGGATTCAACATTTCCAATTGTTGTCACCTGAAGCCTAGATAAAGAACGAGATGGTAAATTACTAGATATTTTGAGTAAGCATCAGAGTGCTTTTGGTTGGAGCATGGCGGATTTGAAAGGTATGCGTCCCCTAATTTGTACCCATAAAATCCACCTCTAGGAGGACGTGAAGCCATCGAGGGAGATGCAGAGGCGATTGAACCCCATGATGAAAAATGTCGTGAGAGCAGAGATTATTAAGCTATTAGATGTGGGTATCATTTACCCCATTTTGGATAGAAAGTGGTTGAGTCCTATCCAAGACGTCTCAAAGAGAACTCAAGAATGACTATGGTAAAAAATTCCAAGGGTGAGCTAATTCCACAACGCACCACCACCAGGTTGCGTGTTTGCATTGACTACTGGTAGCTCAATGTCAGCACGAGGAAAGATTATTTCCCCATACCATTTATCGACCAAATGCTAGAGAGATTAGTGGGACACCCATTGTATTACTTTCTTGACGATTATTTCGGATATAACCAAATTGATGTATATGTGCTAGATCAAGAGAAGACGAAGTTCACATGTCTTTTGGCCCATTTTCCTAAAAATATATACCCTTTGGTTTATGTAATGCACTCTCAAACTTTCAAAGGTTCATGCTTAGTCTTTTTAGCGACATGGGAGAAAGAGGCCTTGAGCTTTTCATGGATGACTTTAGTGTCTTTGGCCCCTCTTTTGACCTTGGCCTCACTAATATTGACAAAGTTCTACCCCGTTGTGTGGAAAATAACTTGGTACTAATTTTGAATTGGGAGAAGTGCCATTTTATGGTTACCAAAGGAATAGTTCTTATCCACATAGTGTTGTCCAAAGGCATTGAGGTAGATAGGGATAAAGTAGATGTCATAGCCAATCTTCCACTATCTAAGTAACTAAAGGACGTATGCCCTTTCTTGGGCCACGCAATTTTCTATCAGAGGTTTATTAAGGAATTTAGTTTCATCACTAGTCCCTTGAGTAACCTAATTATGAAAGATGCACCCTTTGAGTGGAATGGAGAATGCCAAAATGATTTTAAAAAATTGAAGAGCATGCTCGTGTCTCTCCCATTATGCAATCTTTGGATTGCTCCCTTCTATTCAAGCTCATGTGTGATGCAAGTGATTATGCTATATGGGATGTTTTGTGCCAAATAAAAGATAAGAAGGCTCACGTCATCTACTATGCTGGCCGAATGTTAAACAAACCATAACTCAATTACTCCACTATGAAGAAAGAATTTCTAGTTGTAGTTTTCACCCTAGACAAATTTCGCTCTTATCTTATTGGATAGCCTATCATGTGCTTTATCGACCACGAGCTCTTAAGTATCTCGTTTATAAAAAGGATGCTAAATCGCGCCTCATAAGGTGGATCCTACTCCTACAAGAGTTCAATCTCTCCATAAAAGATAAGAAATTAGTAAAAAAATATCATAGACGACCATTTGTCCCGACTTTCATCTGGCGTACCTGGTGATCCCATACGCATAGATGAATATCTTTCGGATGAGCAATTATTTCCACTATTCTCTCACCTAGTTTACGGATATAGTGAATTACCTTGTCACGGGGGCCATTCCCTCCGATTGGACACCGCAAGAGAGAAAGAAGTTTCGAACTTGGCCCATATGTTCTTCTATGACGATCCTTATTTGTTCAAATATTACATGGACCAAATCAGTCTAAGATGTTTATAGGATGACGAGATACCTAGCGTCATTTTTTTTTGTCATACTTGTGGAGGACACTTTTCCACAAATAAGACGACCGCTAAGATACTTCAAAGCGATCTCTATTGGCCCATAATTTTCTGGGATGTTAGCACTTATTGCAAATCATGAGATATATGTCAAAGGATAGAGGCCATCACATAACCAGATATGATGCCATTAACCCCTATTATTGTCATCAAGATACTCAATTTTTGGGGAATTGACTTTATGGTTCCCTTTCCTCCCTCCTTTGGTTTCTTATACATCCTTGTCGTGGAATATTATGTGTCCAAATGGGTTGAGGCCATAGCTTGAAAGACAAATGAAAACAAGGTGGTGATAATTTTTTTACAAGAATACATACTTTCTCGCTTCGAAGCTCCAAAGGCAATCATTAGCGATAACATCAAATAATTTTCCAATAGGTTATTTGGAAAACTCATGAGAAAGTATGGGGTCATCCACAAGGTTGGGATGACTTATCACCCCCAAACGAATGGGCAAGACGAATTAGAAAATCATGAGATTAAGGACATTCAAGAAAAGCTCATCGATCCTAATCGGAAGGATTGGTCTCTCTGTTTGAATAATGATCAATGGGATTAATTAACTGCGTATAAGAACCTCCTCGGGATGCCCCCTTTTCTCTTTGTGTATGGAAAGCCTTGACATCTCCCCGTGGAGCTAGAGAACAAGTCCTATTGAGCGATCAAGTGGTTGAATTACAACACAGATAAAGTCGATGAAGGACGCAAGCTTCAATTGAATAAGTTGGAAAAAATATGCAACGATGCATCTAAAAGTTCCAAAATATCCAAAGAAAGATTAAGACTCTCACATGAGAGAATTATCCCTACAAAGGAGTTTCATTCCTGGTCAAAAAGTGCTTCTATACAACTCACGTTTACAGTTGTTTCCCATAAAGTTACGTTCGAGGTAGACCGACCCATTCTTTGTGAGAGAGGTGTTTCCCCATGGACCCTTCGAATTAGAAAATCCTAAGGGGGAGACACATTTAAGGTGAATGGACAATGGCTAAATCCATACCCCAAGGCGTATGTTGAGGAAGCTGACACAATTTAGTTATCGAATCCTATTTACGGGGTGGAGTGAAGTTAAAAGGACAGGTCATCGCACCCCCGACGCATCTGGGGTGATTCTTGTATATTATAGAGAGTCTTGTAGGTTAGGTTAGTTAAAGTTCCATAGGTTGAGAGTCAAAAAATGATAGGATCACAAATGCACAATGCGTGAGAGCATAGGGCATTTTGAAGGGAGTTTCTAAGGTTTTTTGAGATAAAATGTGAGTGGGAATGTTCTGGAAGTTTTTCAAAAAAGTGAGTTTTGGGTGCTTTCCACACTTAGTTTTTTTTAAGATGCAATTTGGAGAGCCATGATGGAATTTTGAAATGGTTTGTACTGTCTTCACCATCATAGTCGAACCGGTTCGCATAGCTAGATGAATAAAAAAATTAGAAGGTCGAACCGATTCGCCCCTGGACAAACTGGTTCGCTTCAAACAGGTGAAGAAAATTCATTCCCCCCCATTCTTCTCCCCTTTCCACTTTCACACATTCATTTCCCTCTTCCTAAAACTTCGAAAGTTCCCTCCCTATTCTTCCCTCCAACATTTCCCTCCACACCCATTCCCTCCAACCTTTACCTCCACATTATTACCTCTACTTCCACAATCCAGCCATTTATAAATACGCCTACATCCATCCATTTCAACCCACCTCTTTCATCTCACACCACCCTTTCTCTTCTCAAAATAATTCCTAATTTTTTCCAAATGGAAAATGATGAAATTCTCAAGAAGTATGACTCGATGAAAATCATCCACGACGATGATCACACATACTGCTCTAACCAAGAGCGTATATGGTGCAAAACTTTCTTCTCTTCTACCCGCACCATGAACATTGAATGGGAATTCAATTGGGATGAGATACCTAAAGCTGTCTCCAATATATTCTTCCAACAAAGGTAGCGCCAATTCCTTGTGGAACCCAACGATGATGTGCTACAGTCTCATCAAAACTTACAATGATATATATGAAGCCCATGTCGATGAGACGCGGATACCTTTTTCTCTCAGCATCATCATCCATAAAATGAGGGACAAGTGGGTTCCCGAGCCCCAAGGTTTGATTAACCCACGATGGGCAACTCAATCCCAAAGCACCAATGCATCTAACGAACCCCACCTAGTTACGTTTTGGAGGTTAATACCTTTCTGGTGGGTAATATCAATGTGATGACCCATTTTGTCTTTTTGATCATTTTTGGAGCCATAATATAAAATTCAAGAAACTCGGCGATCCATATTCGCCACGAACATTTTCTTTACCATCTCCTTGCTGAGGCTAGCCCAATTCACCTCACTCGTACCTTTTACGGTGAGATCATACACACCGCCATGGATTGAAGAGGCAAGACCACCCTCCCATATGCCCGTTTCATAACCTCCATCTTAAAAAATGTCGGGCTTCAATAACCGCAAATGTAACCCCGTCTCCCCAAGGCCATTGGGCAAGAATCCCTCACTAGGAGCGTACGGCCAATGGAAGTAGTCCACTCACCTCCACTGGTGGTGGAAGATATTGAAATGGGGGAAGAGGAGCTCGAGTATGATGAGGTGTCAGATCCAAATTATATACCCGATGAGAGCCAAATTGAAGCTTTAGAGACTCATTTTAACACTTCAACAAGAAATTATGAGCCAGAGACGAGCATGCTCTTTTGCCTCCAACTGGAGTTGTATCGCACATAAATGGTCCCACACATTTCACTTGCAACCTATTTCTACGATCCTTATGATACGAGTTGGCATGGGACATTCAAACCGCCTCCCTAGTAGCTCCTGTGTTGGTGATTTGTTTTTTTTACTGTTTATGTAGTTCTTCTTTGTTTCATTTTGACTGATTTTGCTTAGAACTATGTAAACCTCTATCCTTTCTTTTCATTTGTAATTGATTGTTTTATTAGTACAAGAACTATGCATTTTGTCATTTGTCTATTTTTGTACGCACTCTTTTTTGTTTATATTTGTCCTTTTTGCATGAGGACATTGCAAAAGTCTAAATTAGGGGGGTATATATGCGTTTTCAAGATTTCACAAATTTCAAAACTCCCCCAAAAAATTAAAAAATGTCTAAAAGTTCATAAAAAGTAGAATGTTTTGAAAAAGCCAAAAATATTTTCCTTCAAAATAAATAAAATTGGAATTTAAATTTTTCAAAAATGTCACTAAAATTTTGTTTGAAGTCTCAAATTGTAAAAATCAAATGCACAAAGCCAAAATTCACGAGAAACATTGAGCAAAAATTAACGAATTTACGAATAAGTGTGGAGATTAATTAACTCGATGAGATTTTGAGCCTATCCTTTTTCCGAGTTTTTAAATTAGTCTGAGTTAATGGTTAACTCAACGTTCGATTCGGTGTTTAAAAAAAGTTGTTGATGATCTCTAATTTACTGTTTTGGTCAGTTACGAAAAACGAGTGAGATGTTGTATAAAAAATGCACTAAAAATGTCTCTAAATTAAATATAATCTCGAGATGCATATCGTAAAATAATGAGTAATTCAGATATTTTAAGTTAGGCCATCGTTTGTTACCCAAAAATATTATCCATAAAAAGTAATGAAAAATTATTCTTTTGCTAGCCATTTTGAGCCTAATAAAATTTTCTAATTTCATTTGATAACTCGAATAACCCATTTATCCCGGAGTTGTGAAAATAAAAAAAAGTCATCAATTAAGTCCAATTAAGGCAATAATAAGGAAGAAAAAAATAGAAAAAATGTTTAAGAAAAGTGGCAACGGACATCATAACTTGTGAAATTTTCCTACTCTGAATTTCCCAACCATTTCTATTATATCCAACACACCTTAAACCCGAAAAAGTCTTAGTCCAGTCTGAAAAATGAAATTAATTACCACGTGGAGAGCCTAAAATACGAAAAGATAATAAGAGAGATTAATTGGTGTGAATAAGAGGTGATGTTTCTCATTTTCCAATGTTTGTATTCCAATGATGAGATCTTTTTGCCTATATAAATCCGTCTTTCAAATTTTTTGAGCAAATTCATGTTCCATTATATTTACTCTTATAAATCAAGAATATCGAGAGAAATAGACACATTTCGAGCGATTCGTTTGTGAGTACATTCATGAGGAATTAAATCAAAATGAATTTTTGGAAAGTAACGTAATGATCAATCGGTGGAAGTTAGTGGTTTAATTTTCGACTTCGCACACACTCTACGAAACGAGACTATTGAATATAAATTTATGGTGATTATTTTTGGGGAATTTAAATTGTACAGGTTTTAAGTATTATGATTTTTCTTTAAGTCAAAAAAAGAATTTTGTGGGTATATTCACTGTAAACCCTCACGAGACACCACTCGTCGTACTAGGGTAACCTAGGGGTTCAATGGATTGTTGTACATGCTAAATGCAATATCTTATCCCTGAAAAAGACATTTATACCATTAAATTTTTTTTCAAGTGTTTTGATCTTGATTTGATTCTTTTACATTGTTCAGGATGACCAAAATTCTAATTTGGGCGGTTTGATTAGGCATAAATTCTTTGTATTTATTCCTCGTAATTTAGAGGCTTTGATCACCCCAGCGGTGAAATTGAAGTGGACTTATCTCATATGTTTTCTATTGACATCTTCTAACAAGTACACTGAGTTTCGTGTATTTCTCTTATATTTTACAAGTATTTCATGCACGTGAATACAAGAGAGAAATCGGTATAAAGATCGAAAAGAAAATAAGGAAAGTCAAGGGTAGTAACATAATTGTACAACTAGAATTCGGATGCGGAACCAAAAGAGAAGTCGGAGACCTCGATTTCATAAACTCAGAGGAAGAAACTACATCAAAATCCGGGTCCCGGTTGAGAAGATATGATGATATGAAAATGAGAAGAGATCAAGGAAGAAAAGAAAGAATTTTCAAGCTTCGAAATGGTTTGGTTCCTAAGCGAACCGGTTTTCTCTTATTTGCCTATTTGGCCTCGCTAATATAATTCGGAACCAATTTTCCCATTTACAAATCCATGCCGAACCGGTTAGCCGGCATCCGAACGAAATCTTTTTTCCCACTGAAAAATTAGAGTTGTACAAGATTAAAAATCTTAGAAAAACATGGTATTATTATTCATTCATTATTATGGATATATTTTAGAGATTTTTAGACCAACAAAGAGAGAGAAGAAGAGGCAAGAAGATAGTTTTCAATTTTCTTCATCAAGGTTACAGTTTCATGGATTAATGTTAAAGATTTTCATCAAGAGAGTTTTCCTTTCTTCTACCTTGTTATTGAAGTAATATTATTTGCATGCTTTATTTATTTTTCTAGGATTTTAAGACATCAATGAATGTTTAGCAATAATTTCATCATGATTTACAATGCATGCAATGTTATAATTTTAGTTATTTCCCACGTAGCTATGTCCGACTAAGTTGTTAGCGGGTTGGGGTACATGAATCCAAACTAGGTGTTACGAATAGATTTAAAAGTGAGTAAAATGTAATTAACATTTCAAACATTTGATTTTTATCAAAATAAATATTGTAGGTCTTCTAATTCCATTTTCCATAGGTAATGTTTAAGGGTGCAATAGGCGTTTTGATAATTTATCATTTTTGTCAAATACAGTTTTTAATTTGATAGTGTGAGGACTAAAATCCGCATATGTTGAATGCTTAGAAAGTATTTTATGTTTGTTTGAATTGAAAATTAGGCTTTTGAAGTTTTTATGCTCTACATAATCACCGACGATTCAAGGGAGTGTACCCTAACTCCATTTTTCCATATTGATTTAACACTCACTTAGTTATTCTTGCATATGTAGTTTATTTACTAGTTTAATTAAATTGCATTAGTTGATAGGAAAGTCACGAACCATGATCCTTTTTCTGAGTTAACCATAGGGTTAATTGTCTTCCCTACCCGTCGTTACATTCTGCATCATATTCCCTGAGTTCGACACTTGGTTTACCAGATTATTACTTGAGTGACCGAGATAGAAAAATTAGATCGGATTATTACCGGATTATTACCTCAAATGGAGTGATCCCAAGATAGAAAAAGTCAATTGATTCTACAAAACATGTTAGAACTAAACATAATAAAAAAGAATAACAAAAAATTTAACTAATTATAATAGATAAAAAATGAAAAATAAAGAAGCCATCATGTACACCTATAGTTTTAACCATTAAATTAGTTATACACTAGAAGTTGATATTTTTTAGGGTCCACCCAAAAACCGATTTGACTTTAAGGGATTAGTGCATTATCCTCATTTTATTTCATTACTTCCAAAAAATATGAATTTCTTTTGGACAATGGAAGTCATGCAAAGGGAAGGGTAAAAGAACCATCACAAATTAAACATTTTTAGCGAATAATGGGATGTCTGAACTTAACGGGGGACAAGTACAAGTGGGATCTAGAAAATCTGAATTTTCTCCCAAATGTTTTGCAAATGGAATATGAGGTGGGGCATATGGAGGCACAATCGTCTTCATGGAGAGAAACTCGAGCAATTAGTCTTCAGTGGGGAAACGATTGAACATTTAATATTTTCATTCGACTCATAGAATAGTTATAATGGTTGGATAATGGTGAACAGCATTGGGGAGGAAATAAATTCAATCGAAATAGATGACTCATCATCGCTCGAAGAATGAATTTCGAAGGAGAATAATTCACTTTCCGTGCGTTGATCTTCAAAATTTGTTTGAGGTGAAATAAAAGATTCCAACTCATCTTTGTTTATCAAATAGTAAATTATTTCAATGTAAGGCGATTCAACTTCAATATCTTCATCATTTTTGCTCTTATCTATGTCTTGTTCGAAAAGAACAATGGTTTGTTACAAAAACTTAGGATTCCTTATTTGGTTAAAAACATTATTCATCTTCTAAGGTATCAAGTGAAAAATCATTGTTGGATTAAAATAATACATCTAAATCTAGCTCAAAAAAATAATTTTCCTCCCAATAATAGTTATCACATTTATCATATTTCTAACATTGCACATACGCACCCAATGAATTCGGTACTAGGAAACTTCACCAAAAAGAAAAAAATCATAAGTATTATCATAGCACTTTTCAAAATTATTAGTATAACAATTTTGAGAGCTAGTGCCACAATAGTTTAGAGAGCTATTACCATAACGACTTTTAACATTGTTATTGTCAACATTTTGTGTCTCTTTATTAAGAGAATAATTTCTACAAGTCCCCAAATCATTTTTTTGATTTTGGAAATAATCATCAAAAGTTATAGGATTTTTAATTCCCTCCTTTTGCAAGTATTCACCCAAAGTCATAGTTTTTTGGTGAATTTCAAAATTATTCAAACGACAAAATTATGAACCATTACCATCAGCAAAAACTCTAAAGTAAGACATACTTACCCAAAATGGCTCTTTGATGGATATTCCTGAAAGTGGTGAGCAACCCATAATTCAACGTTTCTTGGTGCTCAAATGTGAACATCAAAAAAAAAATTATAACAAAAAGAATAATAATATATATGAAATATTAAACCAAAACAATCCCTAATAACGATGATATTTTGATTGATGTCTACAATCAACACTAGGAAAGTATTTAAACTAATCTAAATGATGAAAAGTAAGCTATATATTGAGAATCATACCCCTCACCATCGACTAATTAGCATAAATGGTTAAACGGAGAGAAAATCTTGGTCAAGATTAAATCTGATTCGGACAATTAATAAAACTAGAGTTGCCAACCTCTAAATTCCCATAAAGGCGTAACTTAATTTTGTCTTCAACAAATATTCATAGGATTACACACGAGATGTCAAAATTATTATATAATCGATTCAAGTTCCTACATACAAAACAAAGAACAATTAGCCTAAAGCATCATACCATAGCAAAGCAACCAATTAATCCATGGTGAGTTGAATAATCTCCATTTAATTTAATTAGCTACAAAATAAGATAAATGACAATAGAGTAGACAAAATAATAAATGAATGAAAGAAACTTATTATCAAAGCATTAAAACTAAATATGAAAGCATAGATTAAAACTAAATATGAAAGCATAGATAATAAGGAAGGCAATGAATAGTAACTTACAATCAAACCCTGGGAGAGATAATGGAGAGAGACTCTTAATACTAAACTAAAATATACTAAAATAATGGATAAATAAAGATAAAAGCCCCACTTACTATTTACAGTAAATGAATTATATAGAAAAAATCAAAATACAAAAAATCTCGAAATACAAGGGATTATCGATTGTTCGATATGGAGGATCGATCGATCGAGACAAATAAAGTTGACCATATTGTATTCGAGTTCTTCACAAAAAAGGGAGTTGATCGGTCAATCAATCATAATCGATTAATGAGAAAATTTCCATCTTCTTACAGGTCTTGAATAAATTGAAGGAGTTCGATCGATTGAGCTACGCTCGATGGATCGACGATCTGTTTTCAAACCAAAATTTTCTTCACAAAAAGAAAATAAGTTGCATTTCACAAAAATCAATATAACTTAGTCGTTGAAACTCAAAACAATGCACGTTGTGAGACCACGTGAAGACAATGTAAGTAACTACACTCCCTTAGAGTTTTGCCAACCATAACATGTAGTTTAAAATTACCAAATTGGCGTTGATGTTAAACCCAATGATGTATCATTCCCAAAATGAAGCCAATTGCTCCACTAAGTATTCCAACACAGATAAAATCTCAAACAAACCTTGACAAGTTCGCGCGCGCGCACACACACACACACACACACACATTTACATCAAAGATTAAATAATAAATGAGCATAAATATAAGAATTAATGAATATCATTATGCTAGAATACATAAGAATAAAGGGAATTAATATACAATATTGCTGATTAATCCTCTTCCAGTATATCATTTAGTCTCAATTCCCAAAGTCCATACAAAGAACAACCCAGTCCATTCCCATCGGGAATATGGGTACGTCAATAGTAGGATCAGTGTAAATAGGACTTAGGTAGAACTTGTCATATCACTGGGAAGACCTTGAACAATCAACGTCGTACGCGCCCAATCAAAATCCTTACTAGTACGTCCCCCATGGTAACTCATGCATCATTGTATAATTTCATATAAATAATGAACACAAGTTCGACCATATGCATCACGGTAAAACAAATAAGTATGACCAAAGGCAATTGGGTAAAACAAACAAGTACAATCCTACTCATTTGGGTTGCATACAATAATTACAAACCACTCAATTGGGTTACATAGAATGCCTCTTTTATTATTAGTTAATGTGCACGTTAATATACTATTAGCCCAAATTCCAAAGCCTCCTAACGTCCACGCATTGCTTCACACCTAACATTCACTCGAATCATATTAACTCAATAGTCACTTAATCTATGGGTTATAAATATAATACACGCAATCGTAGGATGTACACATTCACTAATAAACACACATTAAAGATGACCATCCTAGCCCATATCTTGTAGCCTCCATGTAATTTTACAAATTTCCACTCTTCTCTCGGATTATTAAAAGTATGGCAAGTCTAAAATTAACTATCTTTAATTAAAAAGGATGTTAAGAAAATCCAATATAGATGAGGTTGTAATCATATTTCTATTTAGTTCTAACAAAAGAACATAGATCGTTTAAACAACATCCTAAGTCATTAAAATGATAAGGAACGATTTGTTCTAACCAGTTTCTTTATTTCATTCCATTAAGATCCTATATCTCACCCGAACAAGGTTCAAATCATATTCTAATGAAATTGATGTAGATTCATCTTTTCTAAACATCCAAAAATGTTCGTTAACATCACCAAACAAAAATCCAAATCCTCTAATCGATCTAACTCCCATTATCCTTCAAATATAAATTATATAACCACATCATAAACATATAACTATAAGTGTTGGGTAGTTCTAACATGGTTTTACACCTCAATTCCAGTTTATACGTTTAAAAACCCTAAGTTCATATTCTTAGCAAATTTAACTCATATTTGTATCTATTTTTGAATTAAACAATGGGATTTTACAAATACATTAACATTATTAAAAATACACAAATTAAACGAGATTACTATATCAAATCATTATATTTATGATCACACTATTCTAGATTATTAATATAATATTAAGATTTAATTTTAAAAATTAAAGTAATTTAAAAAAATGGTTTTAGATGATTCAAATAACAATATAAAAATATTAATTCAGAATCCAATAAACTACTACTATCATAACGCAATTCTAATTAGATTCCTAATTAATGTAAACTTGCCTTGAATTGGATCACAAATCAATGTCCCCAAAAACTTTCATTCCTATTCAATCCTTGGCGCATCTTCCCTTAAGATCTCTGCAATTTCTTTAAAAGACACATGAGTGTTATAGGTTTTATTAGTTAACCTAATAATAGTAATTCTACAAAATTAAGTCTAGGCCCAAAACATGTACTAAATAGTCCGAAACGCAACCAAAACCATAACTAATCCGAGAGACTTAAATGGCACTTTTTTTAAGTCAAAAATGGAATTTCTAATCTTGCCAAAAGTTAACACGAAATAAAATATTTTAAAACTTATTTAAATATATCAATAAATTAATTAATAGACTACCATGGGTCAATTAAATTAAAACATAATTATGAACGCACGACTTGTCATTACAAAAAATGACTTCATGATTGGTGGAACCCGATAATGAGGTAATAATCCAAAAGAGGAACCCGATTATGACTTATAGAATTTTGACCTAATACACACAAAATTCTTTCGTCGTAAATCATGTTTGGCTAATACATGAATAAAAAGTGCTAATATATAGAATGGTCTAAATAATAATCAATTTTTATTTTTTTTCTAATTAAATAATAAACTCAAACAAAATTACCCTAAATACACCTAAGCGCAAAACTTTAAATGAAAGTTGTGCAAATCCATTTTAGCCAATTTTATTTTATCCAAAAACATGAATCTGGGTGATAACATGATGACGTAAAATAAAAAATCACACAACACCCATTGCATGAGGAAAGCCCAAATGGAAAAAATCTCGAAGGGTCCATCCACGCAAAATCCAGCAAGTGTGGAATTACAAAACACGACATAAGACTTACAACATTAACCTGACATCCTCGCAAGTATTGATTCTCGTCATTCCTTCAACCTCCGCTTAGTGCCATGCAAGAGTCTACTTAGGCACTAACACAGTGTGTAATCCCACACATGCCTCATTATCCATCGAACATCTTATCAATTGTCTTTGGATTGAATCCCAAAAACCACTGCTTCTTCACCACAATACCACATCACGAAGTCCAATGTGTGGAAACAACAAGAAGTACGAAATCCACCACCTGAAATTATTCTCGCAAGATGAAGAAAATAAACGAATAGTGCCCATAAATTAGATCTCAATGCATAATCCGATGAAACATAGATCTAAAACTATGGAGGTTTAACATAGGGTTTAGGTAAACACAAATTCCTTTTAAAAGAGTTTGAGAATTCAAACGCAATGAAAAAATCTCTAATAAAACTTATACTCCATACGAATATTTATATGAGGTTTTCCAAATATGAGATAATGATTAAACACTTTGAAGAAAATATTGAAATCTTGAAAAAAATGTTGGATCATTCAAACCTTTGTGAAAAAATATCTAATGAGAAGCCAGAGAAACTAAAACATGTCGCGTTCAAAGTTTTGTTGGAACGTGATCTAACAAGGTATATAGACTCGTTCGAATGAGATACCTAATGTCATTCTCACGGATTGAATTATTTTCTAAATATATTTAAAAATAGTTTAAATCATTAGAAAACCACATTTTATTAAAATCTAACACCCAACATTAAAATCTATGGATCAAAATAAATATTCATTCACACCAGGGAGATCCTTAAAAGATGAAGAAGAAAATGATCACGAAACATGGCACAAAAATATAGATCTTCTAACTTGGCAGCTAACCCTTCAAGAAACAGAGGCATAGGATTGAACGGTCAAAACTATCAAGTCCTAACCTATGATTCAAAGGTTTTTGTCCAAACATGAAATAACCTAAAAGATACATATTTTCTCAATTTAAAAAAATTTACCTTCAATTCTCCCTCTTTGGCTATTTCGACGCAAAACATAAAACAAAAGCTATGGGCAGTCAAGATCATCGAAAATACTAAATCACCAACCCCAAAGGGAAAAAGTACTACTTGACCAACACAGGAACTGAGTAGCTTTGATCTTGTGTAGACATTGCCACATCATTGCAAACTTGAACACTTGAACCCCTTTTAAATGCAAAAGAATATATAACAATATGTTATATATTGTCCCCAATTGTCTACTAATCTCTATATAAGTTGGGAAATATTCCCCAATGCTATAATCTCCCCGAGACTATAAAGAAGAGATACCATTTCTCCCCCCCCCCCCCCCCCCTCCTTTTATTTAGGAATATATAAAGAATAAAGATGCACAATAAAACCATTTCTCCCAAGTATAAATAGTTCTCCCCAAAAATAAAACATGGGTAAGAATATAAGAAATCCAAGTATATCATGTAATGATGTTGAGTGAAACAAGGAATGATAAACACAACTCGGCCACACAAGAAAAAAATCAATTAACACTAATTTCGATGCAAAATGATACCAACTTGAATACTAAATGTGAAACACATGGAACCAATGAGAAGAAGAAACAAGAGGTACCAATATGATCATATAACAAGACATTTGATTCAAAGATTAAGAACATGATAATATGGATTAAATGCAAATTCAAATACTCAAAACAACCGATACTATATATATATATATATATACACAAAAGGACCTATGTATCGATATAAACACCACAAATAAGACATAAAAAATAATAAGATTTACACACTAGCATATTATCATTGTGTTTAAATAGACATGTGGCAAACGGAGTGTAGGGCATGAACTCGAAAGAAAAGAATCATAAAAAAATCACCCAAAAGTGTCCAAGAGTTCTATTTGATTGCATTAGCTTTGCCAAACAAAGATTTAGCCTCACAGTGATAGGCAAAGTGAACTCATAATTGATAAACAAACACAATGCTAGAAAAATATTGATGACTCATAAGTTAATAGCGTTAAACAGGAAACAACTAGGGCTCATTGTGCAAATCCATTGATCTTCAACTTATAACACCTTGAAAATTTTCATATATTATTTTCACTCTCATTTTGAATATACCAATTTTATTGAAGAATCAATGAAACAAAATTAGGCTTCAAAAATATTTTCTTTTATTTTTACTCATAATTTATTAGGCCCTTGCCAATAGTGTCCTTTCACGGAAGGAACACTTCTCCTTTCCTAGACCTTTCTTGGGCGCACTTATTTTTTTATAAAAATCAAACGAAGTTATGGGCAATGGTTCTTACATGCAAAAATTCTCCCATTATATATATATATATACTATGGCGTACCCGTGCCGATGGCACGACGATAAATTTGTTCCCGTGATAAATTTTTTCCCGTGTCGCCAATAGTGAAAATATAAATACTTTTGGTCATCCCATGGTACACTTGCGACATGATTATAATTTTAATACGGTGCATTTGTGTACCTGTACCGATGGAGTAGTTGATAATTTTAATCGATTATAGAGTAGTTGATAATTTAATCAGTTATAGACTAGTTGATAACTTTTTACATGGGAAGAAATATCAACTTATTGATTCAAATTTTGATATTTCTAAAGACATTTTGTCAAAATTTACTTACATGAATGAATCATATTCGTTTAAAAATTTTGAATCGTGCTAGTGGTATATAAGAGCTAGTATTTTAAATCGATTAACATAATAAAGTAAAAAAACTAGAAGTTAATTATTTTTTAAAAATAAACACTTATAATATAAAAAGCATGTGTGTAATTATCTTTACTACCTTTAGTTACTTGATACCAAGACCTAAGTATAATATATTCATACAATAAGAATAATTATAGTAATAGTCATTTAATTTTACTATGTTTAGTTAGTAAAATATTTAACAGAATGTCACAATTTATTATGATAGTGCTCGTATTTGACAAAAATTAGATAGAATGTCCCGTCACATTTTAATAAGATTATTATTTTGTTAAAAAAAAAGATTTGAGTCATGTCGTGTTGTTTTTATTTGCATCGTGTTCGTGTTGATAGAAAATAGATTGCGTCGTTTCATATTCACATTTGGTAAAAAAAACTGGAATTTTTATCGCCACATGTCGCTTTGATTTGTGTGATGTGTTTTCGGTAAAAAAATGTTATCATTAAATCATTTTTTCTTTCGTAAAAACAAAAAATAAATTTTATATAATGCCACTTTTTAGTTATGTTGTACATGTTAAGTAAAAAAATAAATTATTTTGCATTTTGGTTTGTTTTAAACAATGTAAATATTAATATAAAAATTAACAAAAGGAAATGTTACATACTAAATTATATAATTTTAGCCTTACTTTGTAATGATATAATTTTTATTAGTTTTACTTTTTAATTGGTATGTAGTACATACTCAACTAATATAGGTTATGCGTAGAGTAGGTGAGTGGGTGATCTCTAAAAGAGATAAAAAGACCCACTCTACAACACTAAAAGCACCCACTCTATAACACTAAAAGAACGTGGAGAGCTTGTGAGAGATGAAAAGATCCACTACCCAAACATAAAAATGGGGCAAGCTTCAGCGTGTTAAATAAATGTAGAGAGACTACACAAAGTTGAATACAAAAATTTAACACAAAAATTTCTTAAACTAAAAATTTCATGTACATATGCTCTCTCTCTCTCTCTCTCGACACAGATAACCACACGAAAAATGTTCACACATCTCCCTAAGCACCCCTTAAACAATAGCAACAACCAACAACCAATCACTTTTTTTACTACCATTACTTCGTCTACCGTTTCATCCACGGGATGTATTTTCTAATGAACAAAACAAATAAAAACACCATCATTAAGTTACAGTACACCATAGATCTTATGGTGTAGATATGAAGAATTGTAAAGGTGAACACAGTGAATGGAATGGAAAGACCCCCCACCTGAACTCTCCGCCGACCCCAACAATGACACCCTTGAACATCTATCCAAAACACAACATTGTGAACTCCATTCCAACCCCGAACGAACCTTCTCCACCCCTCCCAAAAACGTCGGTGCAGAAAAAAATAAATCTAAAAAATGATCTCCACCTCTAGTGCCGTTAGCGGCCTCCGCGCCATTCGTATCCACTCCGACGACATCGAAATTAACATTAACGATGACCCCTATCTCTCCATAAGGCGTCGCCACATAATCTCGGATCCGGCTAAAGAAGTGGACATGGAAGCCCTTATCTCCATCTCAGTGGGATTCCCAGTGGAGTCCCTAGCCAAAGAAGAAATCGAAGCCAGCGTCGAACAGGCCAACTACATCATCATACGTAACGACATTTTTAAAACACAGATTTGGAAATCAAACATAGAAACACGCAAATTTGATGAAGACTCCTAATGTTTGCCCAATAAATTTTACCACAAACTTTGGTGATGAAGACTCGGTGATGAAGAATCTAGCAATAAAGATACAAACTGAATCAAAACATGCTTTATTCGAATAAATGGGGAAAAAAGAAAAACTATTACAAATATTATTTTACCTCAAAAGTCAGAAAGTATATCCGTGGCTTGAATGGAGGAGTTCAAACAAAGTTAATAGATATTTGGGACTACAAATGTTCTTCAATGAGTAGTTGCGTGAAGAGTGAGAGAAACTACAAATGACATATTTGATTTGGGTTTCTATATAGTTATAAATCCAAGAAAGGAACACACAGTTACTCACATTATCTGAGTAAAACATGTTCCATACAAACAAAGCATGTTCCATACATTTATAGAGGTGAATGGTAACTCATAGTAAGATAGAGACTGTGTGTAGATTAAGATTGTATCCAAACTCTTCAGCTCTCTCTCACAGCTCTCTAGTGTGAGCTATAAGATTGTCCTCGAACCACTTATTTTGTGTGTGCAGAATAAGATTGGGTGCAGAGATTATGTATAGTAGGTTGTGTATAGTATATAAAAGTACATATATAGGTTGTACTCTAGCCACTCTAGATTGTGAGTCCCAAAGTAGTTTAAGATTACATGGATCATTCCTTGATTGATTCTTAGCCATTTTATTCAAACCCTTTCCATTTAATCTCAGCAGCTAGTTGATAAAGACCAAAGCTATCAGATTTAATCTCAACCGTTAGTTGGGGAGGACAAAAAATACCTCCTCCTTTATTTTATATATATATATATATATATATATATATATATATATATATATATATATATATATATATATATATATATAGGTCACTAGGAGAACATTTCACTTAGCTCATGTAACATATGAAGATAAAATCCAAAGCAACTCATGCATGTGTGCGCGAAGTCATATGCGAAATGAATATGTTAATCAGGTCATTTTCAAACAACTCCATCCAAGCATTATTAAGAATAATGTAAGCATTTAAAATCATAATCAAATTTTCTAGGCACATGGAAAAGTTGCCATTGAGGTCAGGTCCGACCCTAAAATTGGGATGGGAGGGAAAATCATAGAAATCTCTCTCCCCCCATGTGTAAGGATTCTAGGATAAATCGACCATCATCAAAATGGGAAAAACATGAAGAAATGGAGTATCCATCTTATTTTACTCAAAACAGGCAAACGATATGTAGTCGTCTGGAGGGACCGACATCAATGATATACAGATTCATATGAAACCAAATTAATCAAGGATCCGAGGACTAAGTTATGAAATGGGAAGGTGTTAGGCACCCATCCTTCCCTGTAGGTTTATCATGCATTATGATAATGTTTTCCTTTTCTCTTAAGTGTGACACGTTTGTACATGTGTGTGATGTGAATATTGGGAGAAACAAATAATCCGAATCACGTCATGGGAATGACAGAGAGGAATAATGTTAAGGAGTGTACCGAAGAAATGACCTAAAAACAAATATAATGTGAGTATCCATTGAATCACAAGTCATTATGAAGAAATGAATGTGTATGTTGAGCGGACCACGAATATGTGGGAGATTGTGGACTCATAAACACAAATAAGTACAAGAAAGAATAAAATGAGGAATAGGACTTGAATCTTAGGATTGGACTGGAAAGCCTGCATAACCCAAATGGTAGCAAAGTCCACGTAGTTTGATAACAAACAAGGGTGGGGTTCAATCCATAAATCCTAACTTATGACTTCCTTTAATTTTCTTTTTAGAAATTGTGCACAAGTGTTGAGTGTGAAAAAAGAGGAAATCCCAATTTAGGGTTTATAGTAAAACCCTCTTCTTGGTTTTTTATATTTTTGGAAAATAAGATTTATGCGTATTAAATGGTAAAAATGAGATTAGTTTTGATGGGGGAGAATGATATAAAGGTATATCTAAGATGGAAGGAAAAGTAAACAACAAATACTAATCAAGTGAGTTATAAATGAATAAGGGCAAATCTTTTAGAGAACTTTAATTTTGATTTTACAATGGTAGGATGATTATTTTAGTATGGTTAGATGGAAATTATGTAAGAATGAAAATTAGGGTGGAAAGTGGTAGAGAATTATATAAGGAAATAGAGAGAATGTATAAAAAGAACCCTTGAGAATACAGTCATAGTCTCCTTAAATGGTAAAGTATAGGGTTTCACGGGGTGCCAATTGACCTGGCCCCCTGGCCTTACTATTGTCATATCCCTTTCCTTACTAGCCAAGGAAAGTACAACCTACCAATCGATAGTGGACTGGGGTGCCTATAGGCAGTCCGAAACGAACTTTTTTCAAATAAATGGGCATAAATGCAAACTATAAGTTCGAATCACACATGTCTAGGATTTTTGGAAATGGTATTTAGAACCTTACATGAATTTATAAGCCAATCCTGAGTTCAAGAGTTGACCAAAGTCAAATGGGAATTGGCACCACCAAATGGTCTCTAGACTAGGGTTTTTAGAGTAAAAAGTTCGTTCATGCAAACTGTGAGGCCGATTCGCATACCGTATGGACAGTTGGAAAGGGTATTCAGAGCCTTATGAGATTTCATTGAGATTTTCTTAGTTTATATTGTTAACTGAGGTCAATTGGGGGTCAGAAGAGCCCAATGGCCTCTCAGAGTAAAAAGGCATGTTCGTGCGAACTATAAGGCAGATTTGCGCAGAGTATTGACCATTAGAAAGGTAATTCAGAGCCGTATGAGAGTTAATTGAGATTTAATTAGGTTAAAGAGTTGATTGAGGTCAAACAGAGCATATAAATTCTCAATGGCCTATAGATTAGGTATCTAAATTAAACTCACGATTGTGCGAACCTTCAATTTAATTCGTGTATGGTATCGAATATTGGAAAAGGGATTCAGAGCCTTATAACACTTCAACAAGATTCACTCAGGTTGGAGAGTTAACCAAGGTCAAAGAGATTCTAAAAGTGCCCAGTGGACTTTATATCAGGTCTCTGATTAGAAAGGCACATTTGTGTGATCCATGAGGCTGATTTGCGCACAATATAGACCACTGGAATAAGGATTTAAAATATAAAAAGACCTCATTGAGCTTCACTCAGGTTGAAGAGTTGATAGAGGTCAAGCGGGGATTAGAAGCACCCAATGGCTTCTATATCAACTCTCTAAGAAGGACCTATGATCTCATGTTGCAATATAAGTGTTAGGTACCAAGGAGGTACTTTAAAGAGTACTAGGATGGGGTGTCTATAGATACCCTCGACGGGAAAGATTGGAATAAATGAAGTTGGTCGAAAGATAGACACATCATTGATGTTTTAGGGTTGTGGACTCTGTTGGGGTATAGAAGGTGGTGGGTTAAAGGGTTGAGGTTGATTATGCAAACCAATGTGACGGAGATGACCAATTTAGGGTGTCAAGGTCAATTCTATGAACATAAAGGGTTAAAATGACCAATTTAGAGGGTCGAGGTCGATTATGTGGACCTAAAGAGTTAGGGAGACTAATTCAAAGGGTCGAGGTGAATTTTGTATCCTAGGTCAATTTCGAGGACCTAAAGAGTTTGCAATGACCAATTCAGAGGGTCATGGTCGATTTTTTGGACCTAGGTCAATTCTATAGACCTAAAGAGTTAAGGTGGTTAATTTAAATAATTGAGGTGAGTTGTGAGGAACTAGGGCTGAAGATGATCAATTCAGGGGTTTTGTGGTCGATTTTGACAACATAAAGAGTTATAATGACCGATTAATAGGGTTGAGGTAAATTATGCGAACTAAAGAGTTTGAAATGACCAATTCAGAGGGTCGAGGTAAATTCTACGAATGTAAAAAGATTTAAATGATCGATTTGAGAGGATCGAGGTTAATTCTGTAGACCAAAAGTGTTAAAATGAATGATTCAAAGGGTTGAGGTAGATTATGTGGATCTAGTGATTTAAATGATTGATTCAGTGGGTCAAGGTAAATTCTGCAGGCCTAAAAATTTATTTACAAGGAGTGTTTTCTAATTTTGACTCCGCTAGAGAGAGTTTAGATTATCATGGGTGCATGCATTTTTTGGATTTTAGTTTCAGTGGGGAGTTTGTTGGTGATGAGCCTGAGTGCCGATGCTCTGCTTATGATCCTGTTGGGGATTAACGGTAACTTTGTAATTGGTTTGGTCATCCTTAATTGGTTTTGCTCAAAATAGTGACATTCTTGACTTCTCCGGTATTTTTCAAGAATTTTTATCAAATTTTAGGCAATTTTTAGATATCGAGCATTTTCATGACGAAGTTCTAAGGGTTATCCCAATAGGTATGGTTGGGGAGGTGCCTATGGGCATAGGACACGAACTCCTTGGATTTTCAAGGATGGGAAAGGTCGCTATCGATAACTAGGTTTAGGGGACTACCGATCGGCATAACCACTAGCCTCTTATTAAAGGGGGAGTCCCTCTTCATATTTTCACACCTTCAAGTGATTGAATCTCTTGCCTTCTCTACTTAAAAGCCAATTTTGAGCTTATTTTCTTCACAAGAACTCATGGAGGGTAATTTTGATAATAACAATAATTAAACGGTCATTGATAACTGGGATGGTTTATAATGGCATGTTATTATGCCCCTGGCATTGGGGAATGAGAATATGTACGAAAACTTTGATATGGTGCTAGATGATAGGGTTATGTTGAGGGAACGGGCACATCAACATTCTGTGGCGGTTAATAACCCTAACATTTATATGAGTGTTTT
Source organism: Sambucus nigra (assembly GCA_949130495.1). NCBI lineage: Eukaryota > Viridiplantae > Streptophyta > Magnoliopsida > Dipsacales > Adoxaceae > Sambucus > Sambucus nigra. Next base: position 132,226,821 of record OX422219.1, on the reverse strand, counting down.
GTCGTTGGTATTCATTTCTCTTTTTTTCTTTTATTTTTATCTTTGGGTTGCTAAAGGATTTTTCATGATTTCTGTACAAGTTGACAAATATTATTCAAGCATTCGATCCCAGGGGTCAATAGAAATAAAGGAGGTTTGGTACCGCCTTCCTCTAGTGGTTCGATTGATGGTGAAATTTACTGGGTTTGGCCCATTGGTGGGGCTTTGGATAAGACATCGCACTCCACGATTGGGGAGAGGAAGTGGGACACTAACCACACATTTCATTTGTGTATTGGAGAGATAATGGTCACTCCTCTATATGTTCAATAGCTGACGGGGTTAAAGTGCGTAGGTCAGCAAATTGTGGTGGTTCACACTCTACAAATTACGGAGGTGGCAATGTGGGCTTCTTTGTGGGATACAAGGAGAATCATGTTATGGGATTTTTTTCGAATATATATTCAAAAGTATACATTTTTATCCAGGCGGATTGATAAGGCTAATGGGCGGCAGGAGAGCCAAGCAACCCGTTTATTTATTTTGTTTTTGCTGGGAGGGTTTATGGTGGCGACGAACAGTGACGTCGTCCATCTGTGGTTTCTTCCAGTTTTTAGTATCATTTCATAAATTAATTTATATTATTGGGGAAGATTTATGTTAGCATCCCTTTATGTTTCCTTGGGTGCCTTCAGCCGGTGCGGCGAAAAGACTTTTACAAGACCCATGCATTTCTTGGAGGTAATTTTTAGGTTATGTTTCAACTTATTTTCTTATTGTATTTTCGCTTTCTTTCTTTTGAATTGTGTATTTACTTCTGTAGACATGGTTTTACGAGGTGATAGGGCATAATATGGGGTTAATGTCCCTGAAGGTGAGCGAGCTAGGGGATTTCTACAAGATGTACGGGTAAAGGAAGTCGAATAGGAGTTCAAACCAATACCTATCTCTAAAGGATGTGTGGGCATTGTTGAATGTCCTGATGAGCAACCAGGTTAGGTTTTTTTTTTCTCGTATTATCTATTGCTTCAGAACTTTTTTTCTTGGTAGACTAATGACTCTTTCTTGGGAAATAGTTAATCTTATGTCCCTGGCGCATATCTTCGGGGGATGCATAGGTTATGGGTATGCACACACAAGTGAGGAGGCTATTGGTGCAAGAGTTTGGATATATCTAGTACCCTAAAGAAATAACGATTTGGTTGATTATAGAGGGTGAGGGTGAGGTCCCACCATCGGTGCCCTTGGAAAATATTAGGCTGGTGAAGGAGATGTTTGATAAGGCTAGGGAGGCGACGATGTCGGTTAAGCCCTGCACGCATTACACTGACATTATAGTGGCCTACAACTACCTAGATTTTTTGTCCAATTGCTTGATGTCATCATGCATTTATGATGTGGAGAACATGCTTCCACCTATAACGGGATTGAGGAGGGGTATCAACTTACTAGCAGCATTGACCCAGAGTAGAGGGGAGGTATGACGTCGGCAGTACAAGAAGTTTCACTTCACCATATTTCTGCCCCTTCCCATCACATTCAGGTGCATGGTGGGGATCTAATATCGATGACTCATCACCCTCTTATGATGATAAATAGGTTTATCGGTCTTCCTAAGGAGGCTCTTTAATGATAAGTATGACCCTTTTTTCCCTTTTTTTGTTTTCTTCTTCTAAGTATTGACTTGCTTTGAGTTTGGAGATTTTGTTGTTTTTTCAGTCTATTCATGTCTCGATGACTTGACTGGGGGATATTCGAAACTGGATGGCATCAGTGTTGGATTACGTGAGAAAATCGGCCAGTGCTTCCTTAGTGCCACCGACTACGTCTAAGGAGAGTTTCAATTTTGGGAGTAAGGGGTCCAATGCACGCCACCAAGGAAAACATGTTTACTGAGGTGCTTGACTGTAAGGGGATTTAAGAGAGGTTTTGGAGGATTCTGTTTGCATCCTATATATTTTTTTCTTTTTTCTTTTTTTTTGTTTCACCTGTAGGACCAATGTAATTATTCTAGACAAAATAAATATAAGTGAAGAATTTTTTGTGCTATCTTGATCTAATGGCTTACTCTACATGCACTTTAATTTGTTGCTTTAAATTTTATATTATTTGTAAATATAAGACAAAATGAAACAAATAATAGAGGAACTCGAAGATTGATTTTTCATAAGTAAAAAAAATATATTTCGAAAGTTATGTACAAAGAAGAAAAAATAAGGAATTTCCAAAAAGGAAAACTCAAAGGCGGTTTTTTCAAAAGAAATGTTTATTTTATAAATTATATGTGCAAAAGGGGAAATTGAATAATTTCCTTAAAATGTGGGTGTTTCCGATCAGCATACCCTTTGGATTCCTATTGTTATAAGGGTCAAGTCTAAATCACTTCCTTAACTTTTATTTCACTTTTTGTGTACTTCTGGATATCTTAGGAGGAGAAAGTCTAGTGGAATCTTCAATAGCTTGTCATTTGTTGATTTTCGTAGTATAAAAGGACGCTTTTAGTGATGGTTTTCATCCTCACATCCTAATTTCTTTCCTTCGTAACTTTCTTATTATTTCGCAATGGCACTTCCAATGTTCAGGATTTTTTTTCAGCTTAGAGGCCATGTGCCACTACAATGTTAACTACGAAGCTTTTGTCCTCGGCCATGTATCCTTATGGAGTAATCTCCACATAGACTAGAATCTCTTGGAAGTAGGGGTACCGTTTTCGTACCTTGAAATCCACCTCTACCAATTTGGCCTTGATGATATATGTCCCACCTACAAATAATTTTCTACGATGCTAGGTGTCAGTCCTAGTGCATCAATAGCTATGTCAGAGTTGTATCATTCTCATTGAGTGTTATTAGTGGAGTTCCTCCATGTCTCCCCTTCATTCGCCCGACTACTGGTGCATTAAGGAAAGATCTTCCCCCCATCGATCATAAATTCCATATGTCCAGGGGATTTTAATAATATCCTTGGGCATGACTTCCAGGATTTTGTTGGTGATGAGTGATTCGATGCCTAGACCATAGGAATCCACAATAGTGTTATGGATTTCCTACCACTGTAATCCAGCAATGGTGATATTGACAAAGATCCTGAATGATTTTTTCACCTGGAAGGAAGATTTGCCTAACTTCTTATGAGGGATCCCTATTATGCCGCTCATATGGTTATCCGGGAGATTTCACTTGGTGGTCCTTCCTAAGTACCCTCTGTCGGGTGTTCCCAACTCCATTTCAAGGCCTTTGTTCAATTTCATCCCGATGACAGAGAATTCGATGAACTGGCTTGTAGATTATGGGAACTGAAGTTTTCGCAAGGTTAGTACCATAGTGGGAGAACTTGCATCTTATTTTGTAGTTGGGGGATTATTAGTACGTGGAGTTAGTGGGTTTTCACAAGACCTCTTTTTACTTTCCACAACGGCTTCTACACCAAGCTGGTTGGGAGAAAATTATTCATCATCCCATAACTATGTTCTTTATTATAAAGAACTTGACTAAGTCTTTGAAGATGATATTGAGGAAATTATAGCAGTAGCACCGACTATCTATCCGCCTGTCATAATATGTTGAGGAGGTTGGGTTCATATTATGGTACTACCTAAAGTGGTATGGAAGTGGGGTGTTTAGAAGATTCTACTAGAGGTCATTGAGAAAATATGGCTCGTAATGTTTGATAACTTAGAAGAGGGTGTCGTGGTTTCATCCAAGCTCATAATGGCCTATCATCATATGGAGCGCATTCGAAGACATAACGAGGAGTTAGATTCTTAGGGTCCGAGGGTCAAGCTATGAAGATGAAGCGGGTTCATTATGTAGTTAAAAGCAAGCATTTAGGGGCATGTAGGCTTTGGAAGTTTGTGGGAAAGTTGTGTTTGGTTAGGTACGTATTTGGATATTTAGGAAGCTGTTGATGGTGTGGGTTTTTATTTCGTTTGGGGGTTTATAAGGAAGTGAGTTGGTTGAATATCATCATGGTTATGACATGTAATAGTTGTCTTCCTAGTTTTAAATAAAGAAATAGTTATTTTGACATATTTTATTATGTCTTCGATGAAATTCGTATTTGAATTTTATATCTCGATCACTACGGCGTGCATAATCCTTTTGTTTGTTTAAATAATGAGACAGATCGACTTTATCATAAAGAGAAAATAATAGCATTTTTTTTAGAGAGAAAGGACCATGGCCATGTTTGTCTTATGGGTTATCTACGTATTTATGCGGATTTGAAAATTTGTAAGTTTTTAAGAAAAATGGGATTTATGAGTGGATCAGGTCCTACATAGTTCTCAGTATAGGGTAAGGAAGATTTTTTTAGAATAAAAAAGGGATGAGAAAGGTCATAGCGCAATGAGAGTTCATACTAAGGGCAAAACTTTATGAGATGGTCAAAATTGATTGGATGTGCTATTTCTTCTCCATCGAGGTCTGTGAGCATAAAGGAGGCACCAGACAATATTTTCTTCATAATGTAAGAGCATCTCCAATTAGGATTGAACCTTCATCTCAGGTCCTAGATGGGTCATAAAATTTCCTTTAAGTCAAGATCTTATTCTTGGACATCGTAGTCCTTGAACATTCAGTTGAATGATCTCATAATCCGATGATGATACCCTTGGATGGGGTTCTAAGATTTTAATCTCTTTTAATCTAGGTGAGAGAGTTCATTGTATATCCTTTGATAACAATCTTTTTTGATGATCTTACTCTATATCATAACCTATAAGGTACTTCCAATTCGATAGGGAGAACCACTTCCAGGTCATAAATGAAAGAATAAGGAGCAATATGGGTAGCCCTAAAGAACGTATGGATCCAATCGACCTAGCCTCTATAGCTTTCAGTCATCTTATTAATGATTGTCTCTAATCCCTTATTGGCGGCTTCGATAGTTCCATTAGTTTACGAATGGTAAGGAGAGGACTTATGCCTTTGAATTTCATATTTATCGACTAACTCTTTGACCTCGGCCTTGAAGTGGAATCCATTGTCTGACATAAACTCATGGGGGGACTCCAGCACATGATATTTTTCCTAATGAATTTAGAAACTTTATTTGCATGCAATACCGCATATAACTCAGTTTTGACCCATTTTGTAAAGTAGTCAATGGCAGCTAAGATAAATTCGTGACTATTTGAAGCTTTAGGAGTGACATTCCCTATGATGTTTATGCCCCTGGTGCAGAAATGACAGGTAAAGGTAATGTTGTACAACTCTCGAGGAAGAAAGTGCTGGAGGTTGGCAAACTTCTAGCATTTGAGGCATCATTAAACATAAGAAGTGTCATTTTAAACCACGGTGGTCCAGTAGTACCCTTGATGAATGATTTTCTTAGCAAATATATGACCATTCATGTGGGGCCTGCATTCCCGACTATAGATTTTCTACATTATATCTTCGATCCCATCCCCTACTATGAAATGTAAGTGGGTTCTAGTGATCTCTTGAAGAGCGCTTTGCCACAAATGATCTACTGGGAAGCCATCTTGTGAATGGTCGCACGGTCTTTCTTGTCTGCCTCTCCGGGATGCCTACCATTTTTTAGGAGACTCCAACTATTGTAGTATCATAATCCTTTCATATCTGCATCTTGTTCAGTAATGAGCTTGATGTGGTAGCGGTGGGAGCGTGCATCTTCTTTTTGAACCATAATGGGATCCTCTATTACTCCCTCAGGCATGTCGACCATGGAAAATAATATTTCTAGTGCTTCGTCTAGGCTATTATTAGAGCGAGGAAGGTAATAGAAGGTGGCATATTTGAACCTAGAGGCAAAGCTCTTCTAGGTGAGCATAGAAGGGTAGTATCTTCTTCTCTTTCACTTCACATTTCTTGAGAATTTTCTCGACAATAAGAGGTAAGTCTCCATAGATGTCCATGTGTTTGATTCCTTTCTCGAGGGCGATATTGATCCCTATGGTGCATGACTCATATGTTTTTATGTTATTGGTGTAAGGGAAATATAATTTAATGACAATGGAAGTGTAATAGTCATCGAGAGTGATCAGTATTATCCCAATACCATACCCTTTCTTGTTAGTATCTCCATCGCAGAACATCTGTCATCTAAGGTCCTCTTGAGAGCTGCAGAGGATTTCTTCGTCTAGGAATTCAAAGATGAAAACTTTAGTTCCCTCCATGGGATTTTTTAAAAGTTAATCATTGATGGATCTCCCTTCCATATCTTTTTATGTTATATAAACGATGTCGAACTCGTCCAGGAACATTAACTAATGGTCTATGCGACTAGATCTAGGGAGTTTTTAAGTAGGTATTTCATGGTATGAATTATGTGAACCAGTCTGATGGAGAATGCAAGCATGCATTGATATAGTTTTAACATGACCCTGACTAAGGTGACATGCGCCTTATCTAATAAGTGTAGTTTACCTCATACCCTACTAGATTTTGACTATCATATCATATTGATCTCTCCTTTCAAGATTCCTCAATGTATTGGGCCAATATATCCCTTACTTCAGTGTCGTTGACAGTCAAGTAAAGGAGGAGGGGAGAATTTGATGTGGTGGCATGTGCATAAGAGTTCAAGTGATGTATTTTTTGAGCTAATCGGAGGCTTATTGGAATGACTCATTCTAGACTTTAGTTGAATCCTTCCAAAGGATTTTAAAAATGGGATCATAGATAGGGGTTAGTTGGTTGATGAATCGACTAATGTATGAAAACAAGTCTCCGATTGAGTCTTAATGTAGTGTTGGCTCAATTCCAAACAAAAATATTTGAGTCATACGATAGAGTTCTTTAAAAACCATCAAGAATATGACATGTTAAAGTTGAAGACATAGCGGCCTACTTATCAAGATAACATCATTTTCGGCTTACATGTGCCTCGTTTCACATCATCAACCTTGTTCCAATCTCTCCTAAGGTATGAATGCATTACATATATATACAGGAGCTTGGAAATTTTTTTAAGGCGTGTAATTTTATTTTAAACTGAAGTTTATTTTCAAAAGGTTATTCTAGAACTTTGAATAAAAAAAATTTGGGCTTAAAATGAATTTTGACCATTCTGTCACTTCGTTCGAAATTGTCGTTCAAACGAGTTTGTCATTCGAACGAGAATTTCATTCGAATGAGTTTACCAACGACTTTTCTCTTTTGGCCTTTGTAACTTCGTTAGAAGGTCGTTCGAACGAGACTTCATTCGAATGAAAATCTCGTTCGAACGAGATTTCTGGGCGGAATTTTTTGGCAGTTTTAACCCATTTTTTCCCTACTTTGTCCCACTATCTTTTGACAGTTTTAAAGAAACTTCGGGACAGACTTTTTCTAAGACTTTTTCAACCTCCTTGAGAGATTTGTGAGAGACAATATTTCATAACAAAAGTCTGAGTTTTCATGTGTCAAAATTAATTAGAAATTCTCTTACACACATGTGTTTACACCCATAAAATTATTTTGTTTACAATTCCAAGTATTTCTTCATATATATAATATTTTCTTGGAGTTGTTTGGAACCATTGGTTCATCTCTACCAAAATAAGTAGAAGTTTTGATTTTGCTTCTATTTTCCATAAAAGAAGAAGTTTGGTTTTGGTTGCGGCATTCTCATGCGGTGAAACACACCATGTGTGGTTGACGGGTTCCTAAATCTTTATTGGTGGATTCCAAGGTTCCGGTAGATCCTAGGATTATCCATTCAGCAGGGGTTGGTACAAGAAGACGTGTCAGAGGCTTGAAAGGAGTCGAGTCGAGTTGAGTAAGTCATTTGTCTTGTACTTGTAAAATTACGTACTTAGTGTACTTACGGCTAGGGTCGTCCGAGCTTTTTTCCCGTTGTGAGTTTTTCCTCGTACCTCGTGGCGTAGTGGTTGTGAATTTTTTTTATCTTGCAAATCACCTAGAACACATGCTTACGATTAAAATATAAAATATGGTTTAATTCACTTCTCTAGTTTAATTTGGTGCTAAAATAAGTTTGGGTGAAACTTAAGTTGATTTAATTCAAGTCAGTAATTTATGTTTACTAAAATTTGGTTTGGCCTAATTTGGTAATATTGAAAATATTGTGTAGGCAAATTTTAGGACTTGTGTTAAATTAATTTTGGGCTAAAAGTAAATTTCTCATAGTTAACTTCATGAGTTAGTTTTGCTTGTGAGAAAATCCTAATACTAGTTTGTGTGAATTTTGTGTGTGTGTGTGTGTTCACCATAATTCACTAATTTAGGTTTAATTTTAATTTTGTTTTTAGAAATTAAAATTTTGCGTTTATGTTAATTTTTCCATCTTTTAAGAAAAGAAAATCAAATAAAATTTGGAAAATTAAATTGTTGTTTTGAATAATCTTTATTCCGCATTTAAAAGGAAATTGATTTTTAAAAGTGAAAGTTTTAAAATTGGGGGTCATCATTTCCAACAAGTGGTATTAGAGACGGAGCGCTAAATTATTGCATTAAGTTTTTTTTTTTAAATACTTTGGTTAAAAATGGAATTTTTTCCATTTTCAAAATTTTCTGTTTTCGATGGTTCCAACTACGCGTATTGAAAAGCGCATATGAAATCGTCACTAAAGTCTATCGATGAGAGGGTTTGGTTGTCTGTCATGAATGGGTGGTCTCCACCTACATATTTAGTTGAAAGTGAATGTGTTCCCAAACCCGTAGATAGATGGAGTGAGAATGAATTTAAACTTGCTAATTTTAATTCCCGAGGTTTAAATGCCTTGTTTAACACGGTCACACCAGATGAATTCCGACGTATCATGACGTGTGAAACCGCTAAGGAAGCCTGGAATATATTACAACTCACTTACTAGGGAACTAGTGTCATTAAGGCTTCTAAACTCCAAAACCTCACCACTCAATTTGAAACCATCAAAATGAATGAAAAATAAATATTTGATGAATTTTATGCTAAACTTTCCGATATAGTTAATTCATCTTTTAATTTGGGAGAGGAAATACCCGACGACCGAGTTGTAAAGAAAATTTTAGGGTCCCTACCCGAGAGATTTATCCCTAAGGTGACCATTTTAAATTATTTACCCACTTTGAAATCTACCAAACTTGAGTAACTAGTAGGTGATTTACAAACTTATGAACTAGATATGTTCCCCTACAAAAATGAAAAGAAAATTGATAAGGTCATTGCTTTGAAAGCCCAAAAGATGGAAAAACAAGTTGTGGTTGATGAGAGTGATAGTGACTCGAAAGATATGGCTATGTTTGCTAGGAAGTTTCACAAATTCCTTAAATTTAACAAAGATAAATTTAAAAATGAATTAAGAAATTGGAAAATTCTAAACATGACAAAGCCGAAAAGATCCCTAAAACTTTTAATGAAAATTTAAACAGGGGAGAGTCAAATAGGTGTTATGGTTGTGAAGGGTATGGCCATAGGGCTTTTAAATGCCCCACTAAACTAAGGAAAGAAGGTAAACAAACAATTTCATATAATGCTACCCTTAGTGACAGTGATAAGGAAGAGGGACCCGCTTTCCCAATTGAGCGCAACTTTGTCGCGTTCATGGAAAGTCATGTGACCACCGATAATTAATCTTCCCATGAAGATATACAAATACATGACACTTCCGAGGCCAAAGTATGTGATTCTCTTATTTTTATGGTTGTGAGAGTGAAGAAGAAAGAGAGAGTGAAAATGAAGAAGAGGTTAATGTGAGTGAACTTCAATTTGCATTTCAAGAATTATATGAAGAATCTATTATATTAAAAAGAGCAAATTCTAATTTGGAAGCTATTTTAAAAGAGTGTGCCAAGGTCGTTGATGAGAGTGCGTTAGTTGATGACCTTAGGACACGAGAGAGAGCTCTTCATGAGAAGCTAGAATATATAGAAGGCAAGAGAGATAGCCTTAGAGGGTTAATGGAATCCATGAAAAAAGAGCTTCTTATATTTGAAGAGAGAAATGGTTTGCTTGAGTCTCGAGTTTTAGATCTTGAGACAAAAGTGAGAGACTCAAGTAGAGTCAAATTTGATTTGGAGAGTCGTTTGGAGAAATTAAATAAAATCTTAGGAACGGTCCCGATTAAAAATGACACTTGTGGTTTAGTCTTAGATTCTTGTAATGATTCCACTATTAAAGCCAAAGCCAATGTTTGAGGAGAATCCTGTAGGAAAAATGTTATAGATCATTCCTTAGGTAAGTCTTTTCGCCGAATTTAGGTGCTCACATTGTGGTCGAAAAGGTCATCTTAGGAAAAAAAAATGATCTTAAACGAGGTCCTATAAAATCCCAACATAAGACAACCGATGTAGCCAAGATTCCTACACCCCGAGTTCGTCATTCATCATTAGTTTGGGATAGGAGATCCGACTTGGTATCTTTATAAGATAGGATTTTTTATTCTCAATTACTTTCACACGATACCTCCTTTGCTAAATCTAAAGGTTGAATGTGTTAGTTGTTTGCATACTTTAGCTTTTATGTTTCGTGCTATATTATCATGCTAATTGTATGCTTGTTTATCATTTTCTAGTCATTGCTTTATCACATATCTCATACTAGAATTATGATGCTTGTTTATCTTTCGTATTAAATTTCTTTCATTTTAGTTTGCATTAAACGAAAAAATACAAAAAGATTTTTGTTTATCATTTGAGTTTTGCCTTTTAGTAATTTAGAATTAATGAAAAATACAAATGATTTTTGTTTGTCTTTTGAGTAAATATTTTTGTTTGGTTGGTTAAAAAAATTCAAAAACTCAAAAAGATTTTTTTTGGGTATTTTAGTTTGACACACTTTATGTGGCATATACTTGTGTTTGAATCCCTTCATTTTCACTTCCATGCGGCTAGAACTTTTTATTAAGAGTGTAAATCCTTAAAATGTTCTTTACCATGCTTACATGGAGTAGTTGGATTTTATGTTGCTATAATGGATTCTATTTTTATATGCCTCAATTCACACATGCACGAGCTCACTTAAAATTCTTACTTCACATGTATATTTGAGCTTTGTGAGGTGTTCTTCTATTAATCTAGTCATTTGCATGCTATGTGACATAGGAGGACTAGTGCATGTTAAAATCCGTTGCACGTGAGAATTGAGCGATAATATATATATTATATATATATATATATATATATATATAGATATAGATATGAACAGGGAAGGGCTCCAAAAGGAAATATCATCCTTTGCGAGTAAGCCACCATTTGCTTAGACCTAAAATAAATACGTGCTCCAAAGGCCTAAAATAATAATGGCATTAAAAGAAAATATTTTCCAATGCCTACTTTTTTTGTTGATTTATTCATTCAAAAGATTAAAATATATATGCTTATTTTGAGGAAGATTGGATGGTATATCAACGGTTTCCACAATGTCCGTTTATCCTAGTTGTACTTTCAATGTCATGACTTTATTGGTTTGTAGAATCATCAAAATTCTAGGCTTGTATGCATTGTGTATGTTTGTTCATTAAGTTCAATTTATATTGTCGCATGAGGTCATATTCAAATGTGATAAATTTTTCAATCAAATGAGAAATCCGCGAACATGTTTAAAGTGATTGTGTCGAAATTTAATTGTACTAGTTCTCACCCCTACACTTCCGTTTACCACATGTATTTGGAAACATTTTTTCCATACAAGTGTGAAAAGCTTAATGTATTTTGTGTCATTTGTGGGGTTTATACCTTTGTATATGTGAGTGTTCGTTAATGATATTTATTATGTACTCATATACATGGTATTTATTTTCCTTTGCCTTGCTTTCTAGTCCATCCATGTTTCTAATTCATATTTGGTATCTATCTTGTTGCATATTTTGGTTGATATCACATGCTTAGTATCGTTTATATCAAATTGGTATCATTTTTCTTGCATCTTAGTTAGTATTTTTTTGTATGGATTAATTATGTTTTCGTTGCCCGTATGCTTTCATGCTCTTATCACTTGATGCTTCATTTTGTTTAATTTGTTCTTTTATCCTTTGTCTATTCCTGAACAAAAAAGGGGGAGAATGATAGGGGGAGAAATAGTATCTAATCCTATTATAATCATATCTAAGTTTAATAGATTTAACTTAGGAGGAGAGCGCTATCTTCTTAGGTTGATCATAGTTGATAAAGGAGAATTAATTTAGGGGGAGTATTTAATTTTATTACATTAAAATCTTTGATATTCCCTATGCATTTAATGTTTGCTTAAGTGTGCAGGAATTCTATTTAGCGGCAACCTTTCATCGGCAAAGCTAACCTTTGATCGGCAAAGCTATTGATTCTTGGTTTTTGAGTCAAGATTGTACTTTTTATTTTGGGTGGGATGTTGTGAGTCTAGTAGAGCATGACGGCCTTTTAGGATTTTATTTTGCTTTTTGTCCTGGAATAGCCAAAGGGGGAGAGTTGAAAGGACACAAGTCTCCGATTGAATCTTAATGTAATGTTGGCTCCATTCCGGACAAAAACGTTTGAGTCATAAGACAGAGTTCTTGACCATCCATCAAGCCTATGACATGTTAAAGTTGAAGATGTAGCGGCCTACTTATCAAGAGAACATCATTGCCGATTTACTTGTGCCTCGTTTCACGTCAACAACTTAGTTCCAATCTCTCCTAAGGTATGAATGCATTACATATATATATAGGAGCTTGGAACATATTTTGTAATGGGTGTAATTTTATTTTAAATTGAAGGTTATTTTCAAAAGGTTATTTTAGAACATTGTATAAAAAGTTTTTGGGCTTAAAATGAATTTTGACCATTTTGTCACTTCGTTCGAACGAGTTTGTCGTTCGAATGAGAATTTCGTTCGAACGAGTTTGCCAACGACTTTTCCCTTTTGGTCTCAGGAACTTCATTAGAAGGTCGTTTGAACGAAAATGTCGTTCGAACGAGATTTCAGGGCGGGAAATTTTTTGGCAGTTTTAACCCTTTTTTCCACTACCTTGTCCCACTATCTTTAGATAGTTTTAAAAGCAACTTCGGGACAGACTTTTTCGAAGACTTTTGCAACCTCCTTGAGAGATTTTTGAGAACCAATATTTCATAACAAAAGTCCGAGTTTTCATGTGTCAAAATTAATTAGAAATTCTCTTATACACGTGTTTACACCCATAAAATTATTTTGTTTACAATTCCAAGTATTTCTTCATATATATAATATTTGCTTGGTGTTGTTTGGAACCATTGGTTCATCTCTACCACAAGAAGGAGAATTTTGTATTTTTCTTCTATTTCCCATAAAAGCAGAAGTTTGGTTTTGGCTGCGGCATTCTCATACGGTGAAAGGCACCGTATGTGGTTGATGGGTTCCTAACGATTCATTGGTGGATTCCACGGTTCCAGTGGATTTCGGGATTGTTGACTAAGCAAAGGTTGGTACAAGAAGACGCGTCAAGGGCTTGAAAGGAGTCGAGTCAAGTTGAGTAAGTCATTTGTCTTGTACTTGTAAAATTTCGTACTTAATGAACTTGTTTTTTCCCATTGTGGGTTTTTCCTCATACATCGCGGCGTAATGGTTGTGAATTTATTTTATCTTGCAAATCACCTAGAACGCATGTTGATTAAAAGATAAAATATAGTTTAATTGACTTCTCTAGTTTAATTTGGTGCTAAAATAAGTTTGTGTGAAACTTAAGTTGATTTAATTCAAGTCGGTAATTTATATTTGCTAAAATTTGTTTTGGCCTAATGTGGTAATATTGAAAATATTGTGTAGGCAAATTTTAGGACTTGCGTTAAATTAATTTTGGGCTAAAAGTAAATTTCTCATAGTTAACTTCACGAGTTAGTTTGTTTTGTGAGAAAATCCTAATACTGGTTTGTGTGAATTTTGTGTGTGTGTAATCATCATAATTCACTAATTTAGGTTTTATTTTAATTTTGTTTTTAGAAATTAAATTTTTGGGTTTATGTTAATTTTTCCATCTTTTAAGAAAAGAAAATCAAATAAAATTTGGAAAATTAAATTGTTGTTTTAAACCATCTTTATTCCGCATTTAAAAGGAAATTGATTTTTAAAGTGAAAGTTTTAAAATTGGGGGTCATCATTTCCAAGAACCGATGTATTAGAGCTTACCCAAGAATCCATGCATTTATTGTTTTGTACAGGGTGGTGGCATATCGAGCACGACTTTCAATTTTCAAGGTTTACCTCAATCCCCTTTTCACTGACCATGAACTCAAGGAGTTTTCCCTTGGTGAATTTGAAGACATATTTCCATAGGTTGAGTCACATCTGGTACTATCGCAACCCCTCAAAGAATTTCCTCACGGCATGAATGTGACTTTGTCGAGTCTTGGACTTGATAATTATGTTATCGTCATAGATCTCGGGTTCTTTATGGATAAGGTAATGAATGATGGTTGTAATGACCCTTTGGTAGGTAGCCTCAACATTCTTGATCAAAAATAGTATGACTATATAAAAGAATGTTACCCATGGGGTGATGAAGGCAGTCTTCTCATAGTGGTGAGGATGCATCTTAATCTTGGCCAAACCATCGACAAATTAACTGACAACATGACTGGAAGTGTTGTATGTAATCATATGGATATTGGGTACAGAATAATCATCTTTTGGGGATGCCCTTTGCAGATCTTGATAGTCGATGAACATGCGTACTTTCCCTCCCGATTTCGGCACGGGGGCGATGTTTGCAAGCCACGTAACTTATTGACCATGCAAATGAATCGTACATTTAAATGTTTCAACACTTCTTCTTTGACCTTAAGGGACCATTTTGTTGTGACTTTCTTAGTTTCTTCTTAACAAGTTTTATCTTTGGGAGGGTAAGGATCTCGTGTTGATCTATATCTGGGTTAATGTTGGGCATATCATCGTAGGACCATGCAAAGATATCTACAAACTCTTTCAAAATATTTTCAAATCGCAACTTCTCATGCTCATCAAGGCAGACCCTATCCTAATATCTTGCATATGGGTACTAGAATTGAGATTAATAATAATAGTTTCATCATCATTAGTTTGAACATGGTTATCTTGTTTATTTTTTTGTTATTAAGATTAGGTAAGAATTTTTCATTTATTAAGTCATCTTCATCAAAAGTTTGACTAGAATCAATACAATTAATGGAAGGCACAATAAGATACTCAAAATACTCATTTATTTTATTAAAAGACTTTGTAGGAAACACAATAGATAGGACCTCAGTAAAAGAGGTTAAGTTTACAATTATATAAGAGATATGAGAAAAAATAGTGGTCTTAGGCATCTCTTAGAGATAATCGGTGGAAGGGTCCAGGTTGACTTGGGTGGGTTGACCTGGAATGGCATTCCAGTTGAAGAAGGGTGCTTCCATAGTGGTGATCTTCTCACACGGGTCAGATAATGTGACTTCTTGCCAAATCATTCAGAGGTGCAACCCCTGTGCATGCAAGTCGAATGACTCGTCTGCATCATTATCCTCGAAATTTTCAGTGTTTTCCATGGCTTTATCTGTCGGAGTCTCTACCTCATATTATGCCCTTCGTCCAAGGCGATGTCATCCTCGAAGAAAATTTCTAGCCCTAGTTACATATTCTTATTAGTAGGTCATACCACGATTGAGGGAGCCCAAACAAGGGGAAATACTCACACTCCAATTCATCATTTCAGCCTTCAAAATCATCATCCCAACCAGTAGTGATGATACCATCCTACCCAGAGTAGTCAACATACTCAACAACTTCCATGACTTCATTATATAAAATCTTCCCACTTAACGGGGAAGTGGTGGAATGAAGGGATCAGGCGCCCTTAGAGCTTCATGACAATAAGAAACTTGGAGATACTACATATCTTTTTTAAAGAAGATATGCGACATGATCTGCATGATGTGATATAGTCTAAATTCTTCCATAGGCATAACCCATTCATCAGAATCTCAGGCCCACTTTTGATCTTCCATGAACAAACTGATGAACTTCTCATAGTCAATAATAATTTATGTGGGAAATTTAAACCTAAACTTTAAGAGTAGGTATAGAACTATAGGTAATTCCACGCCTCCCTCTTTTGAGTGGGTAAAAATGACAATGTAGTCTAGGGTGAGGAGTGATAGATCTTGATCGATGAAGCTAGTAGGATGTAGAAGAAAGGATGGGTCGACCTAGAAGGGCCTTAATGAGACTGTAGGCATGTTGCGTGTATCGACGGGCTTGATTCTAGTTTAGGGGTCAAATTTTGAATCTCTTTGTCAATTTTAACACTGAGCCATGCAAGGATTGTCATTAAATCTGGTTGAGCATTCGCAATATAATACATGTTTTTCATGAATAACCTTTGGAGTGATAACTCAAACTTAGTGGAAGCAGTAGAGGAAGCACTAGAGCTTAGGGGTGGTTTGATGGAAGATCGAAGCCAAAAAGGACCCAAGCCAAAATCAGGCTGCACGATCACACTTGAGAGGAAAAATGATTTTTGTTTATTTTAAGGGAAAGAGGAATATTTTTTGTATTTTGTTTTTCTTTTGAAAAAGGGGGAATTTTTTTTGGTATTTTTTGAAAAAAATGGAGAAGGAAAATCGTCAACATGGTTATTATTAATAGGTTTCACTTGTATTATGTTTGTGTAGGATGAAAGAAAAATGTTCGACAAGACCCGAGTCTGGGGAAAAGGTAGGGTACATGAAGTAAGACATGGTTTGACTCATTTATAGACTCGCGAATAGGGTCCTATTTTGAAAATGGGTGAAATAGCATGAAAATTTGAGAGGTGGGGCGACCTAAAATTTCAATAGGGCTTTGCATTACAATCGGGAAACCATGTATAAGTTTCATAGGGTAGATGCCTATATGAGGTTGATGCATTTAATGGGTCGGTGGAAGAGTTCCCTCCTTTGGCATGGCTTCCACGATATACATCTTGCCTATAAGTGAAATCATTCATTAGTATGTGTGTAAAATTCAATTGTTGTACCTTAATGAATGTGAATTGCCTCTTGATATACCTCTTAGGGATGGTGTGTGTGATAGCAAACTTGATATACTCGACAGAGTGAAGAGTTAGCTACTATATATCTTCCGCCATGAGTTTGGTG
Source organism: Sambucus nigra (assembly GCA_949130495.1). Classification (NCBI taxonomy): domain Eukaryota; kingdom Viridiplantae; phylum Streptophyta; class Magnoliopsida; order Dipsacales; family Adoxaceae; genus Sambucus; species Sambucus nigra. Next base: position 132,209,875 of record OX422219.1, on the reverse strand, counting down.
AAGAGGTACGATGAAAGGGGAACCATTTGATATACTTTGAATGTACAAGGCCAACAGAAGCTGAGAATTATATCTCTTCGGTGAACCATACCTCACATGATGGGCACCCATCACGAAATGACCCCCAGTAAGGGATAATTTTTTTGTCAATATTTCCATGCTTAAGTGATGTAGTTTGAAAGAATGCATGAGTCTTAATTAATATCTTATGGAGAGTTTTATGTATTCGATATAAGGGAAATGATAACAATAATAGGGAAAGTATGAAATATACAATTAGCATGGGATAAAGGTGATAAATATGGAGAGTAAAGCTAGCAAGTATACACATGGAGCATGGAGATTATACAACTCATGGGGATAATTACAAAGTATAAATAATGTGAATACACAAGTCAATGAGAAATATTTGCAAAGTTAGAGAGTGACATTTGAATAGTGTGAGTGAAGAAAACATGTGGATATATACAAGGGAGAGAAATGTGAAAGTGTGTTCTAGTGACAGTAAGCATTGATAATCTACAAGTAGTATGTGAAGTTTATGTAAGTGGGCATGAATATATATACAAGTGAGAAGAATGTGAAAGTGAGTGCTAGTGAATCTAAACATGGATAATCTACAAGTGGTGTAAGAGACATGTGAGCGAGTGTGAGACTATATATGAGTGTGAGTGTGTGAAGTGATCATGGTGAATTTATACAAGTAAGCAGGGGGTGAATCATGGTGAACATTTATAAGTGAGTAAAGGGAGAAACATGTGATAATAAGGTGATATATACATCTGGAGAGAAAGGAGCGTGGTAGAGATAAACATTATGATAAAATTGAAACATATATATAAGATGTAAGTATAAAAGTAAGGATAACGTAAAAGTGGAGGCACATGTACACATATAGAAATGAAGGAGAGAAAAAGTAATAACACCCATGTGAAAATAGAGTCTAGTCCTCTAAAATTGTCGCAGCAGAGTAGCCACTGTGGCCACTCGAGTCGGATTCCTTCTTCCTGAGCCAGCCTCAAAATTGGGACGAGAAGGAAAAATTGAGAAATTCCTTTCTCCCGAACGTGCGCGTATTCGAGGATATAGGTTTCCTCAATCCGCCACTCTCACTAATATATTATGGAGATACCACGGATATAAATCGTTCGTTATAAAAAAGATAGAAACATGAAGAAATTGAGTCACCAGGCTATTTTACTCAAAACAGGAAAAATAAATGTTGTCGCCCCGTGGGAAGGACATTAAATACATATTGATGCATACGAAACCAAATAAATCTAAGGTCCGGGGACTAAGTTACAGAATGGGAAGGTGTTAGGAATCCATCCCTCCCTTTTGTTGTCTCATGGGATAGGATAATACTCTCCTTTTCTCTAAAGTATGTACGTGTGTATATATGTGCAGTGTGAATAATGGGAGAAAAAATCATCCGTCTCACATAGTGGGAAAGACAGAACATAATCATCCTAAAGAGTGTACCGAACAAATGAAATAAAAAAATATAATGTGAATGTACTTAGGACCACAATTTACTATAAATAAGTAATTGTGTATGTCGAGCAGAACACGAATATGTAGGAGAATGTAGACTAGCAAATACTAATAAGTACTGGAAAATAAAAAATATGAAAATAGGACTGAAATCCCAAGATTGTCTCGGGATGCCAATGTAGCCCAAAGTGCATTAAAGTCGATGTAGTTCGTAACATGCAAAGGTGGGGTTTAACCCATAAATCCTAATTTATGAATTCCTTAATTTTCTTTTTAGAAATTATGAACGTTTAAAAATTGTCGAATATGAGGAAATCTGAATTTAAGGTTGATAAGAAAACCTTATTTTTGCCTTTTTTATATTATATGAAAATAAGATTAATGTGTACTACATAGTAAAAATGAGATTAGTTTGGTGTGGGAGAATTAAATAAAGATATGTAAAAACTAGAAGGAAATGTAAACAATAACTACTAATCAAGTGGGTTGTAAATGAGTGAGGTTAGACTTTAAAGAGAACTTTAAATATGAATTTGGAATGGTAGGAGGACGATTTTCCAAACATGAGATTTTTTTAAACTTAGTTGCAAACATGTCCATATCATCTTAATTAATATCAAACTCATCATATGAAACAAGTGTTTCCTCTTTACGAGATTTCAATGTAATGCACCTATCTTTAATCATCTTTTTAGAGGAAAACATGTCAAGCTTATATGTTTAAAGATCACTTAAAATATCTTTGAGTTATGTAGACTCTAATACCTAAAGAACTAAAAAAATGTCTCCTTTGAATTAAATCTTTCAGGTAATAACCTTGTGATTATCTTGACTATATGGGATTCAGGTATTCTCTTCCAAAGTTAAATGATGATTTCACAATATTTAGAAGTCTAATATAAAACTCATCAAAGGGTTCACTATCATCCCTCCTAATGATTTCAAACTTAGTCATTAGGTTTTGGAGTTTGGAAATCTTAACATCACTGGTACCCCAATTATGATTGAGTTGTAGTATGTCCCAAGCCTCTTTAGACATTCCATATATCATAATATGGCGGAACTCCTCTGTTGTGATCTAATAAAACAACACATTTAGACAACATGAATTATAGCTAGACAGTTTATGCTTATTCGCATCCCAAGTCTCAATGGGCTTTAGAATTTTATAATCACCAACTAAGGATTTGGGTGGGAGCCAACCCATAACATCTGCTCGTTATACCCGCTCATGTATCGACTTAAGTGTTGATTTTATATGCGCTTTCCAGTACACATAGTTATACCCATCAAACAAAGATGGGTTATTATCTGTATCAAAACCTCTAGGATTAATGCCTAAACACGAATCTAATATAATAACTTTGTGTTCTATCTCTAATACCAATTTAAAAAGTGCTAATATATAAAATGGTCTAAACAAAATTCAATTTTAAAAATTTTCAAATTAAATATTAAACATAAATAGGACTAACCATAATACACCTAAAAACTAATTTTAAACGGATGTTGTGTAAAACAGTTTTAGCAAAATTTATTTTATCCAAAAACATAAACCTAGGTGATAGAAGGATATACTAAAATAAAGAATCACACAATGACCAATGTACGAGGAAAACCCAAACGGGAAAAACCTAGGACATTCCAACCACACAATATCCACTAATTATGGTATTAGAAAGGACATGATAGAAGACTTACAGTACGGACCTAAAGTCCTTGCTAACCTTTATGATTTTTGTTCATTAAACCTTTTTCTAGTGTCATGCAAGAGTCCACTCACGCACTTCCATAAGGTAGCCGTGGGAAACCATCATCTACATGATGGTGGTTATTAGATTTGACATTGACCTCACCCTATCTGAGATCATGAAATGGACATATGTATCAGATTACCAACTTCCTTTTTGAACCCAAACTTCACAATTCCATTCATTAGAGATATCTTAAAACTCACCAGGTCTCTCTACTAGAAATCCAAACTCCACCTCTAGTAATCTCCATACTCTTCTACATGTTTTGGAAATCTTCATATTCTCTATCATGGACACCACCCCCTTTGTGACGTCCCAAACACAACCATGTGTGGAGGGTTACACGAGTAACCCCATAGTTGCTAAAGGGTTTTACGAGTAGTATCCAAACAAAGAGGATGTATGAGCATCCCCCAAATAACAAGGATAACATGTTCAATAAGGTTAAGTGAACGAGAAACCCTATCCACTCTAAAAGTCATAAAAGAAATACTAGTAAAGGGGTTTCATGATCAACCCCACATCATAGAGATATTAGAAGAAGAACGAGCAAACGAGGAATAACTTTTCTGCCTTAGGAAGTGAATCACGAGTAGTTCCTCGATTCACATAGAATCGATTCGATAAGAACTTCCCTCCCTAACACTAGGTTTTATTATCTTTGAATGGTTTAATTATCAAGAAACCTTAATTAAGCAAGCATAGATTGAGCAGATGGCTAGTTGGGACTTCTTGAGATTTTTGATTGGGAAGCTGAGAGGTAAGTCTTATTGAGCAAGTTAAGAATCAACCAGTTAATTATTTTGGGAATGAGAAAATATAAAGTCGAGGAACCTAAGAGGTCACTCATTATCACTCACACAATACCCGGTTCACATTATAAAATAGGCAATCACGTTCATACTCGTAAGATAGTTTTAAGATAACAAAAGGCAAGTGACCCTCAAGGTCACTCACAAAGTTTCAATCTTATCGATGACGCTATGAAGTCATTATTTAAATTTATATCAACGGTTCAAGATCAAGTACACATAGCAATGAAGATGCATGAAATATAATAGTAACGTAAATATGAGAAAGGGATGTGGATAAGAGTAATACCACCAGAATTTATGTGGTTCAGCTATATCAGCCTACTCCACTATGCATATGAGTATGGTTTTCACTAGAAAAGAGGCTCTAATGGTCTGAAATATACAACTCTCAAGCTTTCTCTCTCTACTGTAAGTCAAACAGAGTTTTTCTAGGTTTTTTTATTTCTGGATCCTTTCTTTTGGGGAAAAGATGAATATTTATAGTGCTTGGGGGGCACAATACACCCCTAAGCATGTATGGAGCATGTCCTTGATAAAGCATCCAATGAGGAGTAGACACATGTACTAAACACAAGCATGTAATGATGATGCAAATATTCCCATCACGTGCTCTTGTGATCTTGTTATAACTGCTTGTCCACGTGGATTAGTCATGCTAAAAACCCGTGTCACAGTTGGATGTATGTCATTTTGGTAGGTCTCAGCCTGGCCGAGGAAGACACTTCCTAATATCCTATTTGAGCAACTAATGAACAAGCCTGAAGTGTGATATCGATTGTGTAGGGATACAAGGACAAGATGAGACTTATGAGGACCAATGTGCCAATTGATGGGTCTCGATCGCTGAAGTGCCGGACGAGATGGGGAATGCAAGAGCTGGTGAGACAGTTCATGGGTCTCAGCCTAAGAGAACGGAAGAGACCAACACTGTTGATGTTGGGTCACTATGAAAGGTATGGTTTGAAAGTTCAGCCTTGGTCAAATGATTCCCAGGCTGGAACGAGGTCACACTTGGGTATATCAATCACCCCCTAGACCTTAGCCTTCAATGTGAGTAGGAGGATGATGGGCAAAAATGTATGAGGATAGATGTTGATAAGAAGTCTATCACTAATAGTTGATATGTCATTTCAATGTCTGGTCTGAAATGATAGATAAGAGTTGTGGAGTGACACTTCGCATGCATCCTGATGTTTAGCATGCTGTCCAAGGGTGGCATATGAAGGCTTGCTTGGAGAGTTGTACCCTAATGATGAAATTCCTTGGAAATTGTGCTCTATCATTACTACTATTTAAATACTTTTGAAACCCTTAATTTTCCCTTCTCCATTCGACTCGTGATCAAACTTTGTTTCTCCATAGTAAACCCATTGTCCCTCCTTATCTCTCCTCCAACCAAGCTTTTTCGAAAAGATTTAGGGTCCACTTTTTGTTCTTCAGGCGTCATCCTCCATCAGGTAACCTTCCCCACTTATTTCTCTCAAGTTTTATCCATTTTTAGTCAATTTAAGCTTTTATTGTTTTCCAGTGAGGTTATGCATTTTTTGACAGCCTCTTTAGGTTCTTTTATGGATGTTCCGGGTAGTTTTAGGAGAGGTTTAGGGTTGAAAGCAGTGACTACTGATTTTTCCATTGATTTTTCATCTTTTTTCCTTCCTTTGGTGGCCAACGGAGCTATTCCAGTCATGTTCTCCGATTGTATTCAAGCCATTGTTCTTCTTGACCAAAATATTTTATTTCCCCTTTTTGATCTTTAGGTCAACTTAGGTCAAACCCTTTGAACGTTTAATACTTATTATGAATTCATTGGTCAATTTCCCCATCTTGGGGGTCGTATTCTTAAAGAAATATGTAAGGGTAAGGTTGAGTCCAAGGCTAGAAGAAAATCCAAGACCAACGTCACATGTCCTATATATCATGTCCTTATATCTGTGATTTGTCCACCTGTAGTTGATATGAGTGAGGATTCAATGAGTTCGATCTCATCTCAGAGTGAGGGCATCATTGCTATCTTTTCCTCTAAGTACTATAGCATTTATGACTTAAGGGTCTCTAGTGTGAACGACTCCTATGAGCAAGCCATAAGGGTCCCTCCCTCTCGTACGACTGACTCAAGGGCTACTGAATCTGGTGAGGCTAACATCCTGCTAACATTTTGGTCCCTAAGGGGCTAAGAGTTACTATTTCTCAACAATCTATCTAGTCAGTTGTTCCCATATCATCCATGATCGAGTGGGAATTCCAGAATAGGTTTCCCTGTGGAGTACTGGCCATTGAAATAGTCGACTCCGAAGATGAGGCTAAGGAAACACTTGGCATGTCCTATGCTCAAACTTTTCAGAGAGTCCTGAAAGACATTGACTGCCTTTACTGGAGGCACATATATGGGATCAAATTCGACATCAACATGAGGGTGCCTGACGAGTTCGAGAGAGTGTTTGATGGATGACCTAGTGAGATTGTTGTATATGAACAGATATTCAAGGTCGTTTTATAACTTCCTACACACCCTAATATATGGGTGTTCCTTGCTAGTTTAGGCCTAGCCCCATCCCAACTTTCTCTCAATGCGTGAAGGATTCTACTCGATCTCATGTCACTTTGGAAATTATGTCATAGCGTCGACCTTCTAGTCAACATCTTTAAGGCATATTATATAATGTCTACTACATGAAATCCCAGCCGAGCTACTATCACTTTGTATCTAGGAAGTCGATAATTAAGGTTGCTTTTATTAACAAAACGTCCAACCACCATTGGAATTCGAGATACTTTTTCATTTTTTGTGCATGGGAATTTCCACCAAACTTCACCTGCTTTACCTTAAAGTCGAGGGTCCCTCAGAAATGGGGAAAAACTTCCATGGCTACCAAACTTGACCCCGACCTGAGTATAAATGACTAGAAAAAGATCAACCAGTTCAAAGAGTAAGGGGATGACAGTAGTCTCACTGAATTTGAGCAACTCAGGACCCCTAAAATCTTAGCTGACACGGGATTAGGTGTTGATCCCCTGACTGAAATGCATAAGTTTTCCCTCAACTATAATCATGTCTTTAACTATTTTTTACTGTAGGACTTGTGGATTTGGTTTCTAAACTATAGAATCATATATAGCTATATTTTCTTATGACTTTAACATTTTCTAAATTATTTACTGATCGACCAGACAACAGACCAACGGAAATTTAGAAGAAGGTTCCCCTAACATCTCTGCCACGCTAAACAAGTTAGGAAAGAAATTAACTCCTCTTGCCTAAGAAAATGAATCAACTATAAGCATCCCTAAAAACAACTAGGATCCAAGGAAAAAATGAAGGAAGTAGTGTACGACACTACAGTTCCCCGACCTCGAAAAAATAATCGGAAGGAGGTCCCGACTGTGCGAGGGTCTGACAGGGTGATCCCTATATCATCTGATGAAGCCCTTACTGCGCATCTCACCCAGCTAAAGCCCAGCGATGAGACTCTAATTGGTGATGCCAAAAGGTCTAGGGTCACTACTACCTAATTTATGCCCAATGTTGACCGAGGCTTTCTCTCGTCTATGGATGCCTCTTATCTCATTGTGTTTAGTCTTCAGAGGGCCACTCATGTATTAATTTGAAACATGGGAGACTTTAGTTTTAGCAAGTGTTGCCTCGTATGAACTCGTCTCTTTAACTTTTTTACGGCTTATGATTACCTTTACTCGTCTGGGCGAGTGTATTAAGAAGGGGATTCCTTTAATACATAAGGGGAAGGATGATGAGAACATGGAGAAGGTCTTGAGGGATGAACTAGCCGCCAAATATGTTGAACCACAAATGGACATGGGTGCAGCATAGCAGTGGCATCTGGATGAGTTGAACATGATGAAATAAGAGGATAATAATGCATTAAAGGGTGTAGTCGACAAGAGGAAAGACAATATTGATGCAGTGGTTAAGGAGGCTAAGGTGCAAGCTATGGCTAAGTAGAAAGATTCTGAGCAGTTTTGGGGGGTACGCTTTCGTGTACCTCGAGAGAAGAGTGAAGAAAGTTTATCGTTAGACCGTACTTAAACAAGTCGAGGCTGGGACATTGGCCCCCCAACACTTTGAGGGACTTGACTTCTCAGACCCATTTCTGGGTACTAATCTAGCTCATGTCAAATATGTTGGGAGAGCTCCCGCAGAGAACATCAAATAGACCGCAACTGAGACAATTAAACAAGGTGATATCAATATCACCTAAGGTGATGCGAACAATGATGGGTCCAATACTGAAACCCCTATAGAAAATGTTGCCATCAACCAAGATGATGCTCCTATAGAAGAAAACCTTTGAGTTATCTTTCATCTATATTGCTTGGGCGGCCTCCTATGGACTTACTTTCCCTTTTCTCTTGCATTACTTTTGAATAAATTTGGAATAATGTTGGATGGTAGATTTTGAGATAATATGTATTATTTTATCAACAATGTATGTATTTATTTTTCTATGTGATGAATGAAAGTATTTATCTCTTATTGCTAGCTCTTTTCACTACGTCATATTTACTTGCTTTGAATCTTTATAACCATTAACGGGATTGTCGTTTTAATGGCAGATATATTATTTTCCTTTGTCGTGGCAGAGATAAATAAATGAATAACTTAATGATTTTCAAACCACTAAATTAATGGTGTCTCAGGTAACCATAGTGAAATGATTTTAAGTAGGAGATCACAAAATTAATAATGTTAATCCAGAGTCTACCCTCATCCTTAGCCGAGAGATAAATAACCAAGTTAATGATTAAGTGATATGAAATCACCAAATTAATGATGTTTAAGGTAACCATAGTGAATTATTTTATGTATGAGATTACTAAATTAATGGTGTTAATATCAAGTCTTCTCTCGACCTTAGTCGAGAGATAAATAACCAAATTAATGATTTTTCAGAGAGTTTTTGTGTTTTTCACCATCTTAGTGATGTTATCGCACTATCCCCCCCCCCCCCCTCTTGGTGTTATTGAGAACCCATAGACAAGACAAATCTCATATGGTTTCTCGTATCATCGACAGTGAGTTAATGTTGTTTAGCCTAAGATAATTCGAACCATGAATTTAGACAACTCAAACAAGAAATATATTTTCATTCACTGCTTTCAATCTTTCAAATAAAAAGAGAAAATTACATAAAGTGTATACATAAGACTAGTCATAATATTCTTTCAAATGGTCATCATTCCATGAATTGGAGAATGGCTCTCCCTCTAAATATTCCAGCCGATATGTCCTTGGGATGACGTCTTCAATGACCCTATATGGGCTATGCCCATTCGGGTGTAACTTGTTCATATTATACCAAACCTTCTTCAGAACTAGGTCCCCCACAACTATCAGCCTAGGTCTAACTCTTTTATTATAGAACTTGACCAATCTCTATTAGTATGTTGTTTTTCCCTACCTCATCATCTTCCCTTCTCTATTCTATCAGATCTAGGTACATCCTTCTCTCTTAGTTATTTAGATATAGATAATAGGTATGGACTCTGTGGCTAGGTAGGACAAGTTCAGTTGGTATCAAAGCTTCTGAGCCATAAGCCAGCATAAAGGGTATCTCCCATGTCAGCATCCTTTCTATCGTCCTGTAGGCCCATAAGACGACATGCACCTCTTGTGTCCACAAGCCTTTGGCATACTTTCACTTCTCCTTAATCTCGTTTAATATTGTTCTATTAGTGAATTTTGTTTGGTTGTTTGCTTGACGTCGGCATGGTGCTGAATAAAACTATTTGATGATGACCCTTATGCAGTAAGCCTCTAGGGACTTCTTTTTAAACTCCTTTTCGTTATCTTAGATCAGAGCATGAGGTAGACCATATCTGCAAATAATATTCCTCCAAATGAATTTAAATGTCTCCATCTCTGTGATGGAGGCCATGGCCTCAGCCTCTACCCATTTAGAGAAGTAGTTGATCGCCACAATCAGGTATATGCGGTTGTATGCAACACTAGGCAGAGGTCCCAGCAATTTAATTCCTTATACTTCGAATGGTCAAGTAGCTATAATGGATGACAAAGGTTAATGGGGATGATGGGGGATGCAGGCGTGTCTTTAGTATTTGTTACACTTTTTTACAGAGTCGGTCGCATCATTAGCAAGGGTTAATAACTAGTATCCCTACCTCACTATCTTCTTTGCTAAAGACTGTCCGTCGATATGAATAGAGCATGATCCCTTATGAATATCTTTGAAGACATAATCCACCTTTGAAGGGTGGACACATCGTAGTAAGGGGATAAAAAAACCCTTATTCTATAATAGTGAATTTTGCTGCCTTGTATCTCAATTCCTTTCTATCAGCCTTTGATTCTGGTAGCTTCCCATTTATGATATATTTGATAGAGGGTCCATCCAAGAAGATAAAAAATTAAAATTTAAACAAAACTCAATATTCCCTTCGTCTGCCTCAGTGCTCGATTTGTGCATTATCTCAACTAGGACGGTTCTCCTAATTTCTATTCTAATAGTTAATGGAAATCTTCCTAATGCTTTAGCTCAACTATTTTCATGCCGAGGGACTCTTTTTGTTTTAACCTCATTGAAGTACGTCAAGACCCTTTTCACTTTGTCCAAGTATTTCTCCATCTTCCCGTCCTTTGCTTCATAAATTCCCAAAATCTGGTCCACTACCAATTGGAAGTCACTGTGAACTACCACGTGGCCGAAATTCAATACCCTAGCCAGGGATAAGCCTGACAATAGATATTCTTACTCAAATTTATTATTAGAGGCTTTAAAGTTGAACCTCAATGCACACTCTATATTCGTCACATCTGGGGCTGACAGTATGAGCCCTTCCCGACTGTCACTTTAACATGAGGAACCATCTATAAATATGCTCCAGACTGGGTTATCAACCATTAAAGGCCTTTCATCAGTTGTACCATTTATGAACAAAAGAATATTTTTAAATAAGCTTGACTCGTATGTCATCGACTGATGTTGGACCCACAGTTTCTATCTTTAGCAAAACTGTCATCTCATCTTCTCGTATATCAGCCTCGTCCCTTGGGAACTCATACAGAAAGTCAGGCAACACTTTCCCTTAATTATTTTCATCGATTGAAATATGATATCGAACTCCTCGAGCTCAATTGACCAAGCCATCATCCTACTCGATTTCTCAAGGTAATGGAGACTTGCCTCAAAGGAGTATCAGTGAGAACCACTATAGTATGGGTTTGAAAGTAAGGATTCATCTTCCTTGAGGCATGTATCAAAGAATACACCAATTTTTCCATTTTTGGATATTTCATTTCGGCCCCTTGGAGAGCCTTACTATTGAAATATACCAGCTTCTGCACCCTTTCATTATCTAGAACGATAGTTGCACTAATCGTCGACTCTGACATTGCCAAGCACAAATATAGTTGTTCTCCTTGGACGGGTTGAGATAAAAGCATCAGAGAATCAAGATAAGCCTTAATCTCTTGAAAGTCTCTCTCACACTCCTCATTACACTCAAACAATTTCCTTAGGATTTTGAAGAAGGGAATACACTTGTCTTTCGCTCTTGAGATGAAATTATTGAATGTGGCGACCCTTCCCGTCAGCCTTTGCACATTTTTTATGGTTTTTAGAGTCTTCATTTCAATCAATGCTTTGATTATTTTTGGGAAAGTCTATATATCTCTCTGGTTCATGATGAACCATGAAATTTTCCTACACCCATGTCGAATACACACGTGGCCGGGTTTAGCTTCATTTGGTAATGATCCATTATATAAAATGTTCTCTCAAGGTTGGCCATATTGTCTTCGGCCTTAAGATGTTCATCAACATATCGTTTATGTAGACCTTAATAGTCTTGCCAATCCTCTCTTAAAACATCTTATTGACCAATGTTTTGTAGGTTGCCCCTACATTCTTAAAGACAAAAGGCATGACCTTGTAGCAGTAGCTCTTTTACGGGTGATAAGGGAAGTCTTCTTCGTGTCAAACTCATCCATGAATATTTAATTGTACCCAGAGAACACATCCCTAAAACTCATCAATTTGTTCCCCACTATGAAATCAACTATATGATCAATACGAGGCAGATGAAATTTTTCTTTAGGGGAAGCTTTGTTTAGATAAGTGAAGTTGACGCACATACGTCACTTTTCGTTAGACTTCATGACTATCACATTATAATACAACCACTTTGGATAATGCACCTCTCTAATGAACTCTGGTGACTAGAGTTTCTTAATTTCCTCCAACTTGACCCTATATTTCTCTCTTGTATATGCCATTCTTCATTATTTCACTCGATTTACCTTCTCGCTAATCTTTAAGTTATGGCAGATGACGTTTGGGTCTATTCCTGGTATATCTTTATGGCTTCACGTAAATACACTTTACATCTTCCTTGGCAGCTCTATCAGTTTCTCTTTTTCCTCGTTTTTCAACGAAGAGTCGATCTAGACATTTTTTCTAGCTTATCCTCATTGAGGACGATGGATTCTACCTCATCTATAACTTTTCCTTTATTTAGTTTTCTCTCATTCCTTGGGTAGAGAGTATTAATTTTGTATGAGGTGGTGAGTTTTTATGGGCCTCCCTCTGCTCGGTCGAGCTCAAGTAGCATTCCCTGGCCTCCACCTGATCACCCTGAACTTCCCCTACTCTATAAGGAGTTGGTAATTTTACTATCTGGTGTATAGTAGAGGCCACAGATTTAGGCTACATGGCCAAGGATGATGTTGTAGGATGAAAATACATTTTCATCCATTCTAAAAAAGTTAACCTTCTTTGGTAGGCACCTCGGCCAGGTGCCCATGCAGACATCTATTTCATACACTGCAAGAGGATGAATTTTCTCTCCACTTAACCCTATCAAGGGTTGGCAGTATGGAATCGATCTCTTCATACTCAGCTTTATCCCCTTGAAGCATTCCCAAAACATAACGTCAGTAGAGCTACTGCCATCTACCAAAATTATGGATACCTCATACCCATGAACCCGAGTACTGATGACAAGAGGGCCATCCTGGGGCTAATATACCCTTAAAATCTAACCTGTAGAATCCCACAATCATAGTATCCATATCCATTTTTTTTATCTTTCTCGACTTCAACTCTGAAGCGATCGAGTTGACTTTTATTCTCTTTGGCACTAATTTGGCCTCTACAATGTACACCTTACGGTCAATCGGATCTATCCTTCCACCAACCATTCCCCCACTAATCATATTTACATAAAATGAAATCATACTGCAATTTCCCTTTGCCACAAAGATTTTTAGTGGGAGGTCCGGGTCATCTTTATCACCGACAAATTAGTCGCCTTTCATATCAGCTTGAGGCTATCGTCTCGGCCTCTCATTTCTTGAACTTCCATGTCTCTTTTGGATTTCTTCCTTTGAACCACTTCGATCAAATTAATTCCAAAGCTTCCCTTATTTCAGTATTTTCTCAATCTCATATTTTAATGCAAAAGATTTATGAGTGGTGTGCCTATGATTTTGGTGAAAGTCACACCATTTGCTCATCTTTTTTATGAGGAGTATAACTTAATTTTTTAGGCCATCTTAAAGATCTATCATCTTTAATCTCATTTAACATCAATTACAGACTTACTGTAAGCGGAGTGTAGTTAGCAAACTTATAATCGATCGACCTTTTCCATCCGTCCTTGCCCTTAACTTTTTGAGACTTACTTCCACTAGCTTCTTTTCCATCCTGTCCATTGGCCTCCATGGCCTCCTCCACATTCATTAATCTCCTGAATGTATCCAAGAGTTCTTCCGTGGATTGTGGAGTATCCTTGACCAACTTTGAAAGTAATTTTCTTTTTTGCAACCCCCCACGAGGGCGGTCATGGAAATATTCTCCTCGTAGTATTCAACTACTATCTTCTTATTGTTAAATCGTACAATATAGTCTTTGACAGACTCATTCTTCCCTTTATTTACATATAACATATGGGTAACATCCTTTTATGGCTTCATGCCGAAATAGAAGTTGTGAATCAACTTGTCGAACAAATATGGGTTGCACTTGTTAGAATGCTAGGGAATTCCTGACATCTCATCTCATAAAAAAATGAGCAGATGTTGGCCAAATATTGGTACATTTTTATGTGATAAATGGGGTTTGTTCTCCCATCATACTTGGGTGTGATAGTTGGCAGCTTTAACTTGGCCGAAGTCCGGTATCTCACAATCCTCTCTACAAATGGAGACCCTTCTATATACCCCCTTTGAATGGGTCTTGTCTTTTCTAGAGGTCACTAATTTTATCCTCAAATCGCTAGAAGGAACTATTCCAGGGTTTCTCATCCACTGTTGCCTTATCCCCCTCGATTCCTAGAGCATTATCCTCAGCTCACTCTCTATCTATTGGGAATTGTACGGGATCTAGGCCAGTTGCCCTCTAATGACTATTGACTTCCCTTTACTCTTACAGTCAACTTTATTGTGGTTGATGATCCACTCGTCCTCCATTTCCTCTAGATGCTACAATACTGCATGATCTAAAAGTCGATCTCAGAGGTATCCAACTAGTCTCAGTCGGTCCAAAGCTATCCTTCTACTCAATCTATCAAATGCTAGAGCCCGAGGTCGGATATCTCAACTGAGCCAACCACTATTTCCTCTGCTAGCTGGGACTGGCCTCACTGTACATCCAAAAATCTCATAGGGCTCCTAGTAATCGTCCGTATCATAATACTAGTCATCTCGGTTTTCTTGGCCTTGCCTTCCCAGGCATAATTGCTTGGGTAGCCATGTCTCCACGTCTTTGATATTGTGGCACTTATTTGTGTGGTGTCGAGGGTGGTCCCCCGGTCGTCGGAGCCACCTCTCTAGAGGACATAGTTATTATCTCCGCTATAACGCTGGTAGGTCTACCCATCATATTTTAGCTAAAGATAATAAGTTGCTCTTGCATTTTTTAATGGCATGCCGCTAACGAGCACAACGTTTCCTCCACTTCAGCCATCTCTAACCCAGGAGGCCCTTGGCAGCAGATGGGGCCAGTGCCATGAAGGAAATCGGAGTCTATCCTCTCTGATGAATGAAAAGAACAAAATGGTGAGATAAATGAGTTAAGTGAGATGGAAAAAAATCCTTAAAAACCCAACAGGAACACTTTTAATGGTGATACAGATCGAACCAAGTATGGAACTAGATCACCACCAGAGAATCAAGTGAGAAACAAGATGAAAATAAAGATGAAGAAGATCAAGAACCTTCATTACCATAGATGGCACCAAAATGATGATGCTCTGAAGTCATCATTTAAATTTATATCAGTAACTCAAGCTCAAGCTCAAGCACACATAATAGTCGAGATGTATAAAACAAAATACCAATGTAAATATGAGAAGGGGATGAGGATAAGAGGAATAACACCAAAATTTAAGTGGTTCAGCTATATCACCCTATTCCACTATACAGGTGAGTATGGTTTTCACTAGAAAAGAGGCTCTAATGGTATGAAATATACAATTCCCAAGATTTTTCTCTCTCTTGTAAGTGAGACAGAGTTTGTCCAGGGCTTTCTATTTCTGGATCCTTTTTTTTGGGGGGGGGGGGGGGGAATGAATATTTATAGTTCTTGGGTGGCAAAATTCACACCCAAGCATCCATGGAGCATGTCCTTGATGAAGCATCCAATAAGGAGTAGACACGTGTCCTTAGAACAATCAAGTAATGATGATTCAAATATTCCCCTCAGGTGCTTTGGTGATCTTGTTATAACTGCCTGTCCACATGGATTATTCATGCTAGAAATATGTGTCACACGTGGCTATATGTCGTACTAGAAGGTCTCGGCCTGGTCGAGGATGATACCTCTTAATATCTTGTTTGAGAAACTAATGAACAAGACTAAAGTATGATCTCTATTATTTGGGAATGACAAGACAAGACGTGACTTGTGAGGACCAATGTGCCAATTGATGGGTCTCGGTCGTTGGAGTGTAGGATGAGATGGTACTTGCGAGAGATGGTGAGACAATTGATGGGTCTCAACATAAGAGAATGGATGAAAATGAGACTGGTAACGCAAGCTCACTAAAAAAAGGCATGGTTTGAAAGGTTGGCCTTAACCAGGTGAGTCACATGCTGGGACGAGGTCACACTTGAGTATATCACTTACTCAACAATAAATTTTCACAAGAAGACTAAATATCACTTGTTGGCATCATGGTCAGAAATATCACCTTTTGTTCTAGTATTACACCCAGTGTCACACCTTAATAGACAAATCGTAGATGACAGTAATAAAGACGAAACATTTTCTGAAATTTTATCACATGGGAATATTTCCAGGTGCCTCAAGTTCCACGTGTGCCCTAAAGGTTTTACAATAAATAAATCACTAGGTTTTTATTTATGGATAATCAGAACAATCAATATAACTAGCATTTTTATGCTGCACATGATTCTCGCACTAGAATATTATCTCCTCATTCTCTCCTAAATATTGAGTTGCCCACCTACTTCGCTCGCATGGGATTACTCATCTCAAGGGTTCATTCCTTCACATTATTGCCAAGTGATGTATTTAATCATTACTTATTCAATTATCATATTCAGAAACATTATCACTATATTGGAAAATTTTGTTTTTGTCTCTCCTGTTGTTCTTGAAATACTTTTACCTTATAGAAAAATTTAATTTTAGTGGGTCCTACCTCACACATTTACCAATTTTCATAGAGTTCAATACCACTACCCTCCTACATTTGGCTACTCCGTTGGGGTTATATCCTCTTACTATGGGTAAAGAAGGTCAAAATATTTCTTGGAAGTTAGTCTTAAGGACATTCCAGCAGATAATAGAGTTTAAAGTGTCCAAATAACCAATGAAGAGGTTGTTACTACATGAGCAAGAGGTCTTGGTCTCTTTGTGTATCGGATAAGAATCTCAACTTCTCCACACCTGATTTGAATGGAGTTTTTATGTTTGTTTATTGATCTTCTAAACCAGCAAAAGATAGACATGGCAAGTTTGGTCTAAGTTTATGCTACACCATTTGTACCTCCTACTAGGGGAGAAGTTGTACTAGAGGTGATGCTGATAAATAAGGTGGTGGCCAAGCATACCATAACCCCTGTTGCCTTACCTTTAGCAAAGAGAGTTAATGTTGAGGGGTCACCATCCAAGGCGATCACTTTATAGGAGCTGAAGAAGCCCATTTCTCTCAAGAAGACATAATCTTCTATTTTGTATAAAGAGTTGAATAACCCTCACCCATATATTATCAAAGTTCAATGGAAAAAGAGAGAATCTAATGAGTATGACAACATATTTGTGTAGTACCTCAGTGTACATTGCAATGATAAGAACTTTAGGTTGAGAGATTTATAAAAAATAATTAGACATCTTACTCGTGGCACTTATGAATGAACGCTAATACAATTTACAGTGGTGCCTTCCATATTTTACTAATGAATGAAAGCTAATATTAGCATAACATAAATTGTAATCTAGGACATTAAAAGGCCTTTTTAGTGAAAGAAATCCATTTAGTTGATGAAGAAATAAAAATATGTTTGATAAAAAGAGTGGATGAGCCCTGAGTAGTTCAAGAGGGGGATAAGAAAAGAAATATATGCACAATCAGTTGGGTCCATACGTGGTACCTTCCAAAAGAAAGGATAAAGGAAAAAGATAGTTGGAAGAAGGTGAAAAGCCTGATCATACTTGGAAGAAATTTATTTTTCCCATTGAAAAAGTTATCTAATGTTTGTAATTGTGTGCAAGGGGGGCTTTCTAGGATGAGAGAGTCGACTAGACACCATAATATATTTTTAATTAATGATTCCCGTATAGTTTAGCATGTTGAAGAACCAGAGAAAGAACCAAAGTGTGTGGAAGATGGACCTAAAGAGAAACTCAAACAATTTGAGGAGTTGAACCTGGGGGAAGAGGAAGTAGACGAGAGGCATTATTCATATCTAAGGTTTTAAATCCAAATCAAAGAGAAAGATTGTAAACCTACTCAAAGAATTCATAACCATGTTTTCTTGGAAATATACAAAAATTTTGGGCATTGATCAAGGGGTAAGCTATCATAAATTGAATATTTTTCCTAATGCCTTATTAGTGAGACATGTTAGGTGCACTTACAAGGCTATAATGAATTTAAAGATTAAGGGAGAAGTAGGCTATTGATAATTATGACCATTTCTAAGAAGCATAAGAAATAAATTAGAGTCTATGTGGATTTTAGATACCTAAATTAACCATGTCCAAAAGAGAAATTTCCCTTACCAAGCAGTGACAGATTGGTCGATGCGACTTCTGGATAGGAAATGTACACTTCATGGATGGATATGTTGGGTACAATTAGATGAAAATGGACCCTCCAGATGCGAAGAAAATAAATTTTTGGACTCCTCTTAGCAGTTTCAACAACATAATTATGTCGTTCCGCTTGAAGGCTGCTAGAGCGATGTACATATGAACTATGATGGAAATATTTCATGATATATTGCAATTATATGCGATTGACATAGTGGTCAAATCCAAAATGGAGAGCAGACACAATTAAAATTTAAGAAGAGTTATTTAACATTAGTGGATGTATAAGATAACAATGAACCCCTCGAAATGTGACTTTGGGTTCACTTCAGGAAAACTCACCAGGTTTATTATCAAGAGGCATCTCATGGAAATGGATGCCGAGAAGCATAAGGAGATCTTGATAATGTAACCACCATATAGTTATAGGCTGCTTAAAAGTTTTTTGGGATAGTTTCTTATATGGGAAGGATTATGCAAGCTTTAGCAAAGATTACCCATCATTTCTCACCACACATGAAAGATAAGAGGAAGTGGGTATGGGGGGATGATTAATAGAAGGAATTTGAAAGATCAAGGATATTTTGACCTATCCCTCAACTATAATTCCCCAACAGGCAGGTAATTATTTTCCATTTTATCAAACTCCATCGAGTGGTCTATTAGTACTTACCCAAGAGAAAGTACGTAAGGATTGGATGATGTAAAATTTATCCCAAGTGATACCTAGGACTGACTCCTGATACACAAGAGTAGAAAGGCATTATTTATCCTTAGTCTTTGTGGATTAGATGTTAAAGGAACTACCAGCTCAAATTTATGGTGCATATCATCACGAAATATGATTGAATCAAGTACCTTTTCGCAATAACCATTTCAGTAGGGAAAGAAACCATGTGGTTCTTATACTCTCAGAATATGATTTGAGTTTTCTTGATCCTAAGTCTATAAAAAATTGAACTTTAGATGATCTCTTAGACAATTTCCCAAGAAAAAATTTTGAACCTCAACTGAGTAGTTTCTAGGTATAGATTGCAAGCCTGCTTCATTGAAGATAGGGAAGAGTGGAAAATAGAATTCAATGGTTAATGCACGCAAGGTACCGGGGAAGCGGGAATCATATTCTCTAACAAGAAAGAGAAAATAACCCTTTCCTATAAGATGTACTAAAGTGCTTGAATAATGAAAAAGAATATGAGGAACACATCCTCAGGTTTTTAGAATTATTCAGAAGAGGGGTTAGAGTACTACGCATATGAGGAGGTTCTAGACTCATAGTTAAAAAAGATAATGAATACTTCGCTCTCAAACATTCTAAACTTACTTCCAACTGAGTAATTATCACGCGCTTGTTAAATTAAATTTTTCTTTCATAGTGAAACAACATGTTAGGGAGATGAACAAACATCTGGATTCTATTTCCACAAATGCTTAGAATCTAGAGATGGATGAACACGAAGATACAATCACTGTTCAAAGAAGAACAATGCCTATAAGAGTTGAATCTCTATTTTTCAAGCGAGGAGCCCCAGGTTAAAGAGCATATGTCTTTACATTCTAGAAATCATTTATAGGATGTGTCATAACCACATTCAATCTATGTTTTCTTCTAAAATTGATTTATATTTTCGGTTTTGAAACTTATAGTTCTGGTATCGTAGATCATTAGTTGATGGATAAATTTAACTCAGTTGTTATTCTATGATTATTGTTATTATTATCGACTCTTTATGTTTCAAATGATATGTAATTATTATATAGATATTTTAGGTTGTACATGGGACTTTCCATCCTATGTATTGAAAATAAGGGTGTCACAAAACCTATGCTTAAAATGAGAGAAACCCTTTCACTTTACCTTTTTCACTTAACTCTTATTTTCTCTCTCTTCTTATGACTATTTCCTGCTTTCGATGAAGCCCAAAGATAATTTTTCCAAAAGGACCTTACCCAAATACTTTATCAATCCTATTCTACAACTATTAGTAAAATTAGTTATACCCATTTTCAATTCATGTTCTAAGATTTGATAGATTTCTGTAGTTTTTATTTTTTGAGTTGAGTTTTTTTTATAAATTTAATCTATGACATATTTTTACACATTTCTTGAGATAAAAGGGATGCATTAGAGTATTTTTCATATGGAAAACTCCATAGTTATACCATTTGCATCTAAAAAATTTAGACTATGTGGGTATTTTTAAGACAAAGATAATCTTTTGAGGATGTATGTTTGTTTGAAACCTAAATATTTCCTTTATTGAATAACACCCCTAAGCATTAAATGTCAAATCTAATCATGGACTATTTGATAATTAAACAAAAGAATAACCCATCAAACGTAATACCATACAGTCAACAAGCATTGATTAAGCAAGTAAGTTTAAATAGTTAAATCACATTCTTATGTAGATTTATTCAATACCAAATTGTTACAACAATAGAAGTTCATTTCCTAGGAAATTAATTAAATTAAACTAATTAATCATTTTGTGTCCATCCCAACCACTTCTCGATGGTGGCGGCGACATTTGCACGCGTGCTATGTGGTGTAAGAAAATGGATATAAATATATGTCGTCGGTGATATGAGTTGTATGAATGTGTCGAGTTCATAGACGCCAACCTATTGTATTTAAAATGGTAAAAAGAATGAGCCACCTCTAAAGAAATTGCTAAAATACAACAATTTTATGTGAAACTAAATGATACATGATCTTAGAGACTATGTTATAGAGGGGGAAGGTGTTAGACACCCAATCCACCCATTCGGTCCATCATGGGCTATATACACTATTTTCATTCTCTTAAATCCATGAATATAGGTATATGTGTATAACATGTTGTGTGTACATAGTGAAAAAAGTGAATAGATACATGAATATACATGTGTTTTAAGAGTGGATTCATCATAGACAAATAATAGGAAATAAGGGAATGACTATTTCTAAGATTATCAACTAACTAAACATGAGTAAAATGACAACTGAAATGTAAAAAAATTGACTCCCTAAAATTTTAATTTCACTATGGAATAGTGAATACACATATATGGGACCTCTTAAGAAATAATAAATTTAAGAAAACTAACTACATAAGTAAAAAATTCTAGATACATGAATAATATAGAATAGACTAGATGGAAAAGGAAAAAACGGATTTGAATCCCAAAATAGCATGTAGCCAATAATGGAAAGTTCACATATTTCGTAATAATAGCAAGTTTGGAGTCATACTCATAATTCGAATATAGGGTGTCTCTTTTAATATATGAAAAGTACATGAAATTTGGTGAAAGTGTATAAAAACGTGAGAACACTAAGTTCAGCTTTGTTATTTAAACTCATTATTTTCAATTTTTTTGGGTAGACTTGAAGATATATATAATTGAAAGGTTATGATTAATGATAGAAAAAGAATGAACAAGTAGAAGTGAAATGAGAACACTAAAGTATGCAAAATAGAATTTATGGGACAAATAAAACATAATTATTTTTGGACCTTCAAAACCTTTTTAATACTGGTTTTAACACTTTGTATGATGAAGTTTGATGTATGCATGATGGTGGTGGAATGGTTGTTGTAGGTGGATTAAGGTAATATAAGAGAATGTGTGAGATAATGTGGTGAATGTTATATATGTTGAATTCAGAATGGTTGCCACATAATAATTGAGGTCCTTTGCAAATGATATAAGGGTTTCTAAATATAAGAAAACCCTAAAATGAAAAAAGACAATTACATCCTTTATGTATATACTGGTAGACATAGTCCCAAAGTTGGTTACTGGCAGGTGAACCTAACTTATTTATAAAGTAAGCCGAGTCTACCTATAGGCAGGTTATTTGTCCTCTTTATATGAATGCATAAATACTTTTTTGACATAATTTGTGAACAGTAGGTGAGGTGCCCTACGATTTTATTCATGCTGAGGCTATAAGACTTATTTTAATGACTACGATTTTTTTCATAGGACTTGGATGGTATGATAATATTGTAGCATGATTTTGAGGGATTATAGTGTATTTGAGCATTTTGATGGGGATTTGTAACCCGATTCTAAGGGTCTAAAGGGTGTGCGATGAGGATTGTGACCTTATTGAGAGGGCTTAATGATCATGTCAATGATGAATGTGGTATAATTATAAAGGCATAGATAATGTGTTGTAAGAATTGTGTCCTTATTTGGATGGTCTAGAAGGTGTGTAAATGATGAATGTTGTTCTATTATGAGGTCCTATAGAATGTGTTATGGGAATTGTGGCCTAGATATGACGGACTTAAGGGTATGTATATGATGAATGTGTCCTAATTATAAGGTCCTTGCTAGTGTGTTAAAGGGTAATGACCTCATTATGAGGTCCTAGATAATGTAGGATGAGGATTGTACCCTAATTATGAGGGATTAGAGATAATGTCAATGGCGTACAATGCCTAATTGTGAAGGCCAAAGTCTATTATAAGGAACTAAACATATGAGATCAATAAGCAGATCCCAACCTAATACTAAGGGCCAAGGTATAATTCTAAGGACCTATGTGTCTGTGATCCATACGGGGATTTCATCCTAATTCTTCGGGCCAAGGTCTATTCTAAGAACCTAAATGTATATGATGTATAAGGGGATTATGGTCTAATTTTGAGGGCCATGATTTAATTAAGAGGATCTATATATGCAACTAATATGAGGATTATGGCCTAATTATTAAGGACAAGGTCTAATTATAAGAGCCTAAATGTGTGTTATCAATATGAATATTTCAACCTACTTATGAGGGCCAAGGTCTAATTTTGAAAATTTAAATGTAAGAGACTAATACCAGGTCGTAGGCTAATTATTAGGGACAAGGTCTAATTCTAAGGACCTAAATGTATGTGACCACTATGGGGATCACCGACTAATTTTGATATCCAAGGTCTACATATGAGGACCTAAATTTATGCAACTAATATGGGGATTGCAACCTAATTCTATAGGTATAGTTATAATTCTAAGGGCCTAAATATATGCGATAAATACTAGAACAACAACATAATTCTGAAGGACAAGGTCAGATTCTAAGGTCCTAAATATATGCCCTCAATATGGGGATTGGAACCTAATTCTGAGAGCCAAGGTCTAATTATGAGGAGCTAAAATGTGTAAAGGGTTTTCGTGTTGATATAATAAAACTTTAGAAAGAATTCAGATTGTTTACAGGTTTGGATATTTTTTAAAAATTTTGAATGCTTATCTAACATTAAATATTGATTATTTTTATGATATTTTTGTCGGTTTTATGGATTTTGAGATTTTACAATGTTTTGCATTCATTGTGATTTTTTGGGAATTTATGAGATTTTATGGAGAATGTTTCAAAAAATTTGAGGATTTTTGTAATGAAATTTGAAATGAGTTCCTGTTACAAGGATTTTCCCTTTTCTCGACTACATGTGCACGAGATACGAGGGATAACATGTAGTAACAAGGGTTACATTCTTACAAACAAGCCCAAGGGGTGACGATCGGCTATCTCCTTAATCTTCTATAATAAAGAGTGAGGGCGACTCATTTTTCATACCGCTATCTTGAAATATAATTCTATCTCTATATAAGGAAAGTTGTTCAATGTTCTTATGTGATATTCATGAAAGCATTGCCTTTGTGAATAAGTTACATAATGAGGACTAAACCAACATAGAATTAGTGACTCATGGGGTGAGGCCAGTGGGGGTAAAGAATGTGTATCACAACGTTTGGCTAATAGAGGATGAGGAGATTATTATAAGGGAGCCATTGAGTTATCGTCTGACTTTTCTGCAGAACCCTAGCGGATACATACGTATGTATTTTTGGACTTTGAGTTGATTTTTATTTTGACTTTTTTTGCTTTATTATTCAGAATAAGTTTGTTATTATTTTTAGATTTCATTGAGAATATTTTTAGACCTATTTAGGGTGTGCTTTGCAGGTGGGGACATCTTCTTCGACTATCTGTGTTCGCGAGTCAACTGGGGTGAAGATCTTATGGGAGCACCTCCTTGAGAAGATGAACATCTGAGTGAGAAGTGTAAGATATGGTGACTTGTTATATGCTTTGAATGAGACATCCCGATATTCAGTGGTTTTATATTCTTTGGTATAAAGGTGGTGGGATACCACTCGTACTTTCCATTTCGGACTGGAGGAGATGATGGTGACACCAGTGGATATTTAAAATATTTTGGGTTCGCCACGTGAGGGAACATAGGTGGTGGTGGATCGTTATTTCCACTAAACGAGAGAGGTGATAGTGCTTGCACTTGGAAAATGGATCGAGTTGTCTCAGGGGATTTGGTGAGTGAAGAGAATTTAAGAGTTGAGTTTATGGGTCAATTGATGAATGTCACAGACACGCATTAGGTGTAGAAGATGCAGAGTTTATTCATCTTGTTCTTCTCGGGTTACTAGAAAGGAGTAGAGATGGCATCCACTTATAGTTTTTTCCATTTACGGGTACGGGGTACTTAATGCAAATCCAATTCCATCATCGGGGTTATTTTGCATTGGTGTCCATAAGAATATTCATATACTCATTTTTTAATAGGCAGTCGTCTTAGTCTTGTTTTCTAATACACTTTGGGTTCCTGATTTACCTCTCCATAAAGCTTCATCAAACTTTAAGATCTTAAAATCAGTTTGATCATCCTCATAATTCATAGGTCACATTTTGGGTTAAAGTTATATTAGAGATTTCCTGCACTCATGTTAAGTGTTTTTCCAAATATTTAACCATCGTGGTAAACACTTTTATGTGTGTAGAACTTATGGATTTTATATCTTGATCTATATTATGAAAAAATATTTGAAAAAGAAAAATTAAGAGAAATCCTTGAGTTTAGCTGCAACGAAGTTTTACTTTTACTCAAGCAAAAATGGAGGTTTTCCTTTCATAAATTCTTTGGATCTTGGCACGAGCAACATTATCGCGGAAGCAATGTCGCATTGACATGTCTTGTTACAAAAATCCGTCCCTGCTAGCCACTATAATCTATGAAGATTCCGTTAAAATGTCTACGCATTACCGCGACTTGATTATTACCACATGATCGCCATATCAAAATTTTTAGATTCGAAAAATGTTATCATGATCCTCACAATTGCATGAAAACACGTGTCACAATCCCATAGCAGCAGATCAATTCATGGTAGGATCTTTGCGGCTTTTTTTAAAATCAACCCTTAGTGTTTTGGAGGTATATAAGGAGGGTTTTGGCTCATTTTTGGGAAACCCAAATAGATTCTCTCTCTCTCTCTCTCTCTCTGTGTGTGTGTATATATATATATATATATATATATATATATATATATATATATATATATATATATATATATATATATATATATATCTTTATCTAGCTCTTAGAGCCTCACCACCATCCAACCACCTTAGAACCACTAACCCTTAACCCTAAACCATGACACTTTAACCATTTTCCACCATATTTAAGTCTATAACACCCATCTACACCATTTTTTGGGCAAGATATAAATTTATGGAAATTTTGTTGGTGATTTGTGGAGAAGGAAAAAAGAAAAATAAAGGACCTTGAAAGGGATTTTCTTGGAGATTTTATGGAGCATTTAAGGAGAAAAGATTAGTGGAGCTAGGCAACATTTTATGGCCACCTGAGGAGGTGGTAAGTTTTCATCTTCTTCTACATGTCATCCACCATTTTTGAAAGCATCATTTGAGGTGGGAAAAACTCCACTCTTGTTAAGTTTAAGATTTACAGTGTTTTGTAATATATGAGTTAAATATGCTAGAGTTCATAAGAGTAGAATTTGTCCATGTGTAGGTAGTCATTACTCATGATTTCTTAATAGCTTTGGAGATTTAAGAAATGGGTTTTCAAAGGGTTTGAGAAAAGATGATAATTTTCAAGAAAATATTGTATGTAAATATTTTATGAAATAAATCCTTTTCAAACAAATAATTTCATTGAGAAGTTATTTCTAATATAAATCTTGAAGATTTGTGGTAAAAAAGAAGATTTGTGAAAGTTAAAAATTTAAGCATGTTATTTAAGAAAAAAATATCTTTTTTGTCTTGAAAATTATGGATTTACAAATGTTATGAAATTTCATGTGATAATCATGTGTAAAACTCATTTTTATGTAATCTAGACTTAAAACCCATCTTGTCATGTGTATACACTTGTATTAAGTTAATGCTAAACATATGAACATGTTTAAGAAGGATTTAAACGGGTTTTAACTTGAAATAAGGAAGACAAAATTTTCATCCCCAAAAGTGCATCATGAAATAAGGTGCAAATGATAAATGTGTATTTTCAAGACGACATGTGATGTTAATGGAAAAATGTGTATTTTTTTAGGGAAAAATACCCTTTAAATGTAAAAGAGATTTCTTTGTTAAAAGGCATAATGAAATCAAGGTACTTGTAGATTTAATAGTGTTTTAACCCCATAAATTGACTAAATGTGTTAATCAAGTGTTAATGGGTTAAGAATATTCAAAAGTTAAGTTAGTAACTTTATAATGTTGTTAGGAAATAACAGAATTGAAAAAATGATAAATTACAAGTTTGGAAATAAAAGGGTAAAATGGAAATTTTACATAATCTGGTACATTTTATGAAATAAAAATGTTGGAAAATATGTTACACAAATGATACTAAAAAGAAGTAATTTTCGGGATGAAATCAATATAAATGTGTGAAGGACGTGAAACGATGATTTTCTAAATTTTAATACAAATATGGGGTGTAGTCCCCGGGGTTTTCGCTTCGGCCAACAAAAATGGAATAATGTGGACAGAGAATTTTTTTAAAACACATTTTAAAGGAAACTCGAAAGAACTGAGAAAATTAATAAGGTCCCAGAGTCCTAGGGTGAAAGATTCAAAACACTGGCCAAAGCATACCATACAATAGCTAGCAATGTGGAGCCTATTAATATACGCGGTAATGTGGTAAATTTTGAGAAATAGCTTTTGGTTCCAAAGTTTCAAATAGCTACTTAAACTTTAAGGAGCTTCCTGAGTTAAATGTGGGTTTAATTAATTTAAATAGCCGTGGTATGCCAAGTCTATGAATCTTGTGAATTTTAAGCTTTCTATTCCTTGTAAGGCCACCAAGGAGAGGTTACGTAACACCCCGTATTTTTGGTGCATTTAATATTTAATTAATTCGAGAATTCTAAATTACTAGTGTGTTGTCATTTTAAATGAATTAATTATGGCAAAATATATTTAAATATTAATCGGGGAGTAAGTGGTTAATATTTAGGGGGATTTAATTACTAAGTGAATAGTAATAATTTATTTACGTCATTTCGAGTATTAATGACGGGGTATGCACTTATCTCAACCGGGAGTCGGTATAGACTAAAAGGGGTGGGGAATAAGTACTTTTATAAATTAATTCAGATGCCAATTCTAAGTGTACAGTTGAGTTCGGATGGGCCGAGATAGTCGGGAAAGTGTACCCGGGGGTAGTAAACGGGTCACGGGGCGTTTTTAAACATAGTCGGGCCCACACGGGGGCATTTAGGTCACCTGGGCTTTGCCAATTAGGCAAAAAATGGGATTTAGATTAATTGTTAAATTAGAGGAAATAAGTAAACGACTGAGGTGAGTTTAGAAAAAGGCTAAGTGAGTTAAGGAACCCTAATAGCTGTTAAAGGTAGATTTGAGATCAGTAGAGAGCCAACAAGAGTCATCTTCAACCATGGAATTCATCTCCAAATCAGACACTACGAAACCTAAGTCAAGTGGATAACTTGCAATAGTATTGAATCTGATTTTCAATTCATATTTATGTGATGTGATTGATTCAAAATTCGTTTTGGGTGTTCATGGCATAAACATGGGATTTTGAATACATTAATCTGATTTACGAATTTGAGTAAGGATTCATATAAAACCTTATATTTATAAGTTGATACATATCTGGTAGGATGATATCTGGTCAATTAGAAACGAATTTGATGAGGGAATTTGGAGTGTAAATGGGTTAAGGGTTAAAGATGAATTTTGTTCCAAATTCAGAAATCGTAGTTAATGGACAAATTATTAATGTTAATGGACATTCTGGAGACCCCTAATAAGGTTTCTAACATGTATTAATGCTAAGAGGGATTGAGGTTACTGGTAGAAGGAACTAGGGTTTGAGAAATTTCGTCCATGGATGATTTTGTCTTCGCGAAGAAGACAAAGACCTGCTCGATCGATCGATCGAAGGTCTGGGGTCGATCGATCGAAGGTCGGCAGAATTTGGCAGATTCTCCCAGTTATGTATATAAAAGGGAATTTATATAATAATCTTTATGTAATTAATTATTGAGAAATTAATACATGAGTTTAAATCTAATTAATCGTGAGTAAAGTTAATTAGGATTTGAGGGAGTTTTTGGGTGACACATCATGATTAAAAATTTGGGAGTCGGGAATTTAGACTCGGGTGAGGTTATTTCGGGCTACGAGAGTAAGTCCAATTTTATGGTGGGGGTGACACCAAAGGTGACTTAATTAATTGATGTGTGAATTAATTAATAATTAGGGTTGGACCATAGAGTTTTAATAATTTAAATAGGCTTGTGTTATGGATTTAGTACATGGTGTAGCCGGGACATTTTATATTTATATATATATATATATATATATATATATATATATACGGTGTGTGATAGTATATATATAGTGTGTGCATTAATATTAGTGATTGAATATTATTATTATATACTCGAGTGCTATAGGGGGAGGTTGCGCGTAGTGAATGAATCCCCTAGCTTGAGGAGTAGGGCGAGTATATTCCCAGGTCATAGCGTCCGTTATATGGGGTGAGGGGCATCTCACTTTCAGGGAAGGAATATGACCGCCTCCAATCGTATGTTAAACCAAGTTAGTGAGCGATTATGATTTGGGTAACTAGGTTATGTGAATATACCTAGTGGGATAGCACTTTAGAGAAATTATATTTTGTGAGTATTTTTACTCGGTTGGATATTAGTATTAAATGTTGTTTCAAGTATGTTTGTGAATACTGCAATATGATTTAAATATATAATTAGGTAAATAATTATATATGGGATAATTAATACATAGTGAAAAATGTATTATGTGCATAACAGTTGTGAGTGTTATATGAAATTAAAAAGGGTAATGATTTAATTAAGTTGATGTTTATAATAACTTAAAAATCTTGATTTAAGGCATACTCGGTTAGAGTAGGTTAAATGCAAGGGGTGACATAAGAGTTGAGTCAGGAGAGTATGGCCTAGGTAAATTAAATGAATGCGTTAGTAGTGCACATTAGAGGAGGGGTAAGGAAGTCCTCAAGAGAGTGCGGCACTAACTAAAATATGAAGAGCATGCATATTTATTTATTACTGCAAGTTAATCATTTGTTAAATATTTTCAAATGTTTTTGGGGACTAACCCTTGCTATAAAAAAATTTAAAAATCTTTTAGGTGTCCAGCCATAGGGACGTCAGGCTTGACTCTATTCCAGGTATCCGTTAGTGCAGCACATGTGGATGTTGCGGGGTTTTTGATAGACGCCTCATTCTTTCATTCATGTAGAGACCCTTTAGTAGTTATCTGATCATGTCGCTCACGTTTCATTTATTAGTGTTAGACTTTTTGAGATTGTCTTCTTTTCTTTACTTGTATTGGATATTTGGACCGATGGTTAATTCGGTTAGGTATTTTATTTGTGGATGGTTATTTCAGTTTACTGTGATTGTGTATTATTTTATGTTCTGCATGAGTTTTATTTAATTAATTGAAAGATAAAAATTGGCACCAGTCTACTTTTTTCACTTAGGTGGTTAGTAATTAAAAAGACGATAGTGATGCTAAGAATGATCCAACTGAGAAACCTGTTCTAACTTGATTTTGGACTGATCACCCGGGATTAATTAGGCGGGGTGTCACAGATGCTATCAGAGCATCAGGTTCTAGTGTCCTTAGGATCTGTACGGCTTTTTACGTTTCAGCGTAGCACTCGGTTGTTATAGAGCCCTATTATTAGGACTGTTGATTCATTTTTCTTCTTGTGAGATATCGTATTTTTTCTGTGAATATTTTTGTTCAAATTGTGTACTTATACGATTCAATCTATTTTAGATGCCACCGAGGAGACTGAGAGAAGAAAGGGCTGAGGCTAGGGATTAGGTCAGGGAGGCTCACCAGGAGCCATAGGTACGGCCACCCCCACCCCCACCCGAGTTGATTTCCACTAATCAGGTGGCAGTGATAGTGGCACAAGCGATCGAGATAGAAATGCGAGCTATGGAAGCTCATTTTCCATAGCCCTAGGCACCGCCTCCAGTGGCACCAGCAGTTCAAGCTCCAGTGGTACCACCATCTTGGCAGAGAGTTAGGGAGACCTTTCAGAAGGGTCACCCACCTGAGTTTCGGGGTAACACAGATATAGTAGAGGCTTGTGACTGGAAGAAGAACATTCAGCACCATCTGCGCATGCTGGAGTCTACTGAGGTACAAAAACAGATGCTTTCTACCTTTCGTCTGTCAGGGGCAGCCTTAGAGTGGTGGGAGTCAGTTACCACCGCTTAGGAGTGAGACTTGATGTTGATAGCAGAGTTCTGGGTGCGGTTCGACCGCAAATACTTTCCACCAGCAGTAGAGGTTGAGATGAGGAAGAAATTCAGTGATTTAGTACAGGGTGACCGATCAGTGGTAGACTATGAGGAAGAGTTCACCCATTTGAAAAACTTTGTGCCAAATGAGGTGAGCGATGAGGAGTGGAAGAAATCGAGGTTTATGGATGGTTTAGCCTGACGGATCAGGCAACATTTGATTGGGAATCCGGCATTAGTGACGTATAAAGATGTCGTTAATGCCGCACTTGTACACTGCCAGGATCATCGCTTCCATGCGAAGAGGAGAAAGAGAACAGGGGAGTCGAGCCAACAGGGCAAGGCAGTTACTAGTGGTGACACAAGTGGTACTCAGCAGCAGACGAACAGTCAGCAGGGGAATCAGGCTAAGAAGTTTAAGCTTGGTGGGTTCCGACCAGGAGGACAGGGGTTCAGGCAGGGGCAGCCGGGCCCGAATCAGCAGCAGCAGGTTCCTCAAGGCTGTCAGGGCTAAGGGAACAATGGGGGAGGCCAACAGGGCCAGGGCCAGCCGCGTCAGGGCTAACAGGGCCAACAACAGGGGGATGGTCAGAGACGTTATTTTGTCTGACGCCAGCCAGGACATTTCAAGAGGGAGTGCCCACAGAGGGGCAGAGGTCAACAGCAGGAGGACCAACAGGGGGAACGTGGGCAAATACTGCCAGCAGCACCAGCCCCACCCTCCCCACCACAGCAGGGGAAAATGCACTACGGGCGTGTGTATAATGTCCGGGATGTTCCCAATCCCCCAGCGCAGCAAGCACCGCCAGCAGTTGAGGGTATGTTTCTCATTCATGTTTATGAGGGTAGTATTCTTTTTGATACAGGAGCATCACATTCATTAATTAAATTAAATTTTGCTAAACGGGTCGGACTACTAGAGACCGCGGGTAGTCTTCGGATGTGTGTAGAGTCGCCAGTAGGTAGCGGGGCTACAATTCACTCGATTTGTCGGAGTGTGGACATTTTGATTGGGAGACTTAGTTTAGCAGTGGACCTCTTAGTGTTAGATATGGAGGGGTACGATGTCATCTTGGGTATGGATTGGTTGGCAGGTTATCGGGAGACGGTGGATTGCTATGAGAGGACCATCGTGTTCTCCATTCCAGGGCAGGAGATGTTCTTGATAGCAATGTCGCTACCTGAGGGAGGGTCATGCACACACTTGTATTACATTGAAGAGGGGACCTCACAGGAGGTGGCTATTCCATTGGACTCAATCCCAGTGGTGAGAGACTTTGAGGATGTGTTTCAGGAAATACCAGGGTTGCCACCTAGCAGGGAAATCAAATTTGTGATCGATTTAGCACCGGGGATGAGACCGATTGCTCGAGCCCCATACCGTATGGCCCCTTCGGAGATGCATGAGTTGAGAGAGCAGATTCAGCAACTTCTGCATCAAGGTTTCATTCGACGGAGTACATCTCCGTGGGATGCACCGATGTTGTTTGTGAAGAAGCGAGATGGCTCACTACGGTTATGCATGGACTATAGAGAGCTAAATAAGGCCACGATACGGAATAAGTATCCGTTGCCTAGGATTAATGATCTATTTGACCAGTTGAGAGGGGGGTCTTACTTCTCTAAGGTCGACTTGAGGTCAGGGTATCATCAACTACGTATCAGAGAGGAGGATGTTCCTAAGACCGCTTTCTTGTCGCGGTATGGATCTTATGAGTTCAGGGTGATACCATTCGGGCTCACCCATGCACCAACAGTGTTCATGGACCTCATGAACAGGGTTTTCAGGGAGTTTCTTGATCACTTTGTCATAGTGTTCATTGATGACATCCTGATCAACTCGCGTACCCAGGAGGAGCACGCAGAGCATTTGCGTATACTTTTACAAACATTGCGGGATCACCAGCTCTATGCCAAATTCAATAAGTGTGGATTTTAGCTATAGGAGGTTCAGTTTCTTGGCCACGTGGTGTCGGACCGGGGTATTGCGGTGGATCCGAGTAAAGTATCGGCGGTGAGGGAGAGGGGGCAACCCACAACACTGACTGAAGTGCGCAGTTTTCTGGGATTGGCCGGTTATTACAGGCGGTTCATCAAAGGATTCTCAAATATTGCGGGCCCTTTGACGAATCTGACCCAAAAAGGGGTACCTTTCACTTGGAATGATCATTTTCAATTAGCTTTCAACGAGTTAACGGACAAGTTGACATATGCACCCATGCTTGCATTGTCGAAAGGAGGATTAGAGTATCGGGTTTACATTGACGCATCCTTACAGGGACTTGGGGGTGTGCTTCAGTAGGAGGAAAGGGCTATAGCTTATGCGTCCAGGAAGCTAAAGCCCCACGAGAAGAATTACCTCACTCACGACCTGGAGTTAGCAGCGGTCATTTTTGCTTTAAGGATATGGAGACATTATCTTCTGGGGGAGCAATTCACGTTATTCACGGATCACAAATCACTTCAGTATCTCTTCACTCAGAAGGATCTGAATATGAGGCAGAGGCGATGTCTAGAATTCGTGAAAGACTACCAGTTTGATATTCAATATCATCCTGGTAAGGCTAATGTGGTAGAAGATGCATTAAGTCGGATACCGACTGGGGAAATATCAAAAGTCTGGAAAGAGAAGTGGAAAGAACTTCAATATGAGGACGATGTAGCCAGGGCTTGTATGTCAGCATTGTCCATCACACCAGAGATTATTATGCGGGTTATGAGGGCTCAGGCAGAGGATCAGACCTATCGGGATAGGGTGGGCCAGTTGCTAGCTGAGGGAGTAGAGGGTTACTCGATCAACTCTGAGGGAGGCTTACGCCTTAATGGGAGGTTGATTGTGCCAGAGGATGAGGAGTTGAGGCACACTGTTATGACGGAGTCTCATGGGTCGATATTCATGGTACATCCCTGTGGGGATAAGATGTATCAGGATATGAGGAGGCAGTATTGGTGGGCAGGAATGAAACGGGACATAACAGAGTTTGTTTCGAAATGTGCCACGTGTCAGCTCATGAAAGTTGACCATCAGAGACCATCAGGGATGCTATAGCCACTTGAAATTACCGTGTGGAAGTGGGAGAGTATCTCCATGGGCTTCATTACATGGTTACCGACATCGCAGAAGGGCCACGATTCCATATGGGTCATTGTGGATCGATTGACCAAAGTGGCCCACTTCCAGCCGATTTGCACAGACTTTGAGACGATGCGTTATGCGCAGCTGTTCATAGCAGAGATTGTTAAGATACACAGGGTACCGATAAATATTATGTCGGATAGGGACAAGATCTTTGTGGCCCACTTTTGGCAGAGTTTTTAGGAGGCCATGGGCACGGAGTTACGTTTGAGTACAGCCTATCACCCACAGACTGACGGACAGACTGAGAGAGTCAATCAGATGCTGGAAGATATGCTCAGAATATGCATATTAGACTTTAGGGGAGGTTGGGAGAAATATCTTCCTCTGGTAGAGTTTGCATAGAACAACTCTTACCAATTCACGATCGGCATGGCACCCTTCGAGGCACTATACGGGAGACCTTGTCATTCACCCGCTTGTTGGTTAGAGGTGGGGGATAAAAAACTATTGGGGCCGGAGATTGTTCAGGAGACATCTGCCAAGATAGAGCTGGTCCGAGGGAGGATTCAGATAGCTCAGGATAGGCAGAAAAGTTACGCTAATGCTTCACGGAGACATGTGGAGTTAGAGGTTGGGGATCAGGTATTAGTCCAGGTGTCCCCTATGAAAGTGGTGATGAGGTTCGACAAGAAAGTTAAGTTAGCACCGAGGTACGTGGGACCTTTCCCTATTATCGAGACGGTGGGGCCTGTAGCTTACAGGCTGGGATTGTCGGAGCACCTTCAGCGGATACACGACGTGTTCCATGTAGCATCGCTGAAGAAATATCGTAGGAGCGAGAGGGCATACTGGCACATTCCACTTGAGGAAATTGATTTACAGCCAGACATCTCACATGAGGAGAGACTGGTGGCTATTCGGGACCGTAGTGAGCGGAAATTACGATCCAAGGTTGTTCCACTAGTCAAAGTACAGTGGGGCCATCACAATGTTGACGAGTCTACCTGGGAGCGGGAAGAGGATATGCGGGAACAATATCCAGAGATTTTCATCACAGGTATGACCTAATTTCGAGGACGAAATTCCTTTGTAAGGGGGTAGTATGTAACACCCCGTATTTTTGGTGCATTTAATATTTAATTAATTCGGGAATTCTAAATTACTAGTGTGTTGTAATTTTAAATGAATTAATTATGACAAAATATATTTAAATATTAATCGGGGAGTAGGTGGTTAATATTTAGGGGGATTTAATTACCAAGTGAATAATAATAATTTATTTACGTCATTTCGAGTATTAATGACGGGGTATGCACTTATCTCAATCGGGAGTCGGTATAGACTAAAAGGGGTGGGGTATAAGTATTTTTATAAATTAATTTGGATGCCAATTCTGAGTGTAAATTTGAGTCCGAATGGGCTGAGATAGTCGAAAAAGTGTACCCAGGGGTGTAAACGGGTCACGGGGCATTTTTAGACATAACCGGGCCCACACGGGGGCACTTGGGTCACTTGGGCTTGGCCCATTAGGCAAAAAACGGAATTTAGATTAATTGTTAAATTAGAGGAAATAAGTAAATGGCTGAGGTGAGTTTAGAAAAAGGCTAAGTGAGTTAAAGAACCCTAATAGCAATTAAAGGCAGATTTGGGATCACTAGAGAGCCAACAAGAGTTATCTTCAACCTTGGAATTCATCTCCAAATCAGACACTACGAAACCTAAGGCAAGTGGATAACTTGCAATAGTATTGAATCTTTTTTTCAATTCGTATTTATGTGATGTGATTGATTAAAAATTTGGGCTCCTGGTATAAACATGGGATTTTGAATACATTAATCTGATTTACGAAATTGAGTAAGGATTCATATAAAACCTGATATTTATAAGTTGATACATATCTGGTAGGATGATATCTGGTCAATTAGAAACGAATTTGATGAGGGAATTTGGAGTGTAAATAGGTTAAGGGTTAAAGATGAATTTTGTTCCAAATTCAAAAATCGTAGTTAATGGACAAATTATTAATGTTAATGGACATTATGGAGATCCCTAATAAGGTTTCTAACATGTATTAATTCTAAGAGGGATTGAGGTTACTGGTATAAGGAACTAGGGTTTGAGAAATTTCGTCCATGGATGATTTTGTCTTCGCGAAGAAGACGAAGACCTGCTCGATCGATCGATCGAAGGTCTGGGGTCGATCGATCGAAGGTCGGCAGAATTTGGCAGATTCTCCCAGTTATGTATATAAAAGGGAATTTATATAATAATATTTATGTAATTAATTATTGACAAATTAATACATGAGTTTAAATCTAATTAATCGTGAGTAAAGTTAATTAGGATTTGAGGGAGTTTTTGGGTGACACGTCATGATTAAAAATTTGGGAGTCGAGAATTTAGACTCGGGTGAGGTTATTTCGGGCTACGAGAGTAAGTCCAATTTTATGGTGGGGGCGACACCAAAGGTGACTTAATTAATTGATGTGCGAATTAATTAATAATTGGGATCGAACCATAAACTCTTAATAATTTAAATAGGCTTGTGTTACGGATTTAGTACATGGTGTAGCCGGGGACATTTTATATATATATATATATATATACGGTGTGTGATAGTATCTATATAGTGTGTGCATTAATATTAGTGATTGAATATTATTATTATATACCCCAATGCTATAGGGGGAGGTTGCGCGTAGTGGATGAATCCCCTAGCTTGAGGAGTAGGGCGAGTATATTCCCAGGTCATAGCGTCCGTTATATGGGGTGAGGGGCATCTCACTTTCAGGGAAGGAATATGACCGCCTCCAATCGTATGTTAAACCAAGTTAGTGAGCGATTCTGATTTGGGTAACTAGATTATGTGAATATACCTAATGGGATAGCACTTTAGAGAAATTATATTTTGTGAGTATTTTTACTCGGTTGGATATTAGTATTAAATGTTGTTTCAAGTATGTTTGTGAATACTGCAATATGATTTAAATATATAATTAGGTAAATAATTATATATGGGATAATTAATACATAGTGAAAAATGTATTATGTGCATAACAGTTGTGAGTGTTATATGAAATTAAAAAGGGTAATGATTTAATTAAGTTGATGTTTATAATAACTTAAAAATCTTGATTTAAGGCATACTCGGTTAGAGTAGGTTAAATGTAAGGGGTAACATAGGTGTTGGGTCACGAGAGTAGGGCTTAGGTAAATTAAATGAATGCGTTAGTAGTGCACATTAGAGGAGGGGTAAGGAAGTCCTCAAGAGAGTGCGGCACTAACTAAAATATGAAGAGCATGCATATTTATTTATTACTGCAAGTTAATCATTTGTTAAATATTTTCAAATGTTTTTGGGGACTAACCCTTGCTATAAAAAATTTTAAAAATCTTTTAGGTGTCCAGCCATAGGGACGTCAGGCTTGACTCTATTCCAGGCATCCGTTAGTGCAGCACATGTGGATGTTGCGGGGTTTTTGATAGACGCCTCATTCTTTCATTCATGTAGAGACCCTTTAGTAGTTATCTGATCATGTCGCTCACGTTTCATTTATTAGTGTTAGACTTTTTGAGATTGTCTTCTTTTCTTTACTTGT
This sequence comes from Sambucus nigra, assembly GCA_949130495.1. Lineage (NCBI taxonomy): Eukaryota > Viridiplantae > Streptophyta > Magnoliopsida > Dipsacales > Adoxaceae > Sambucus > Sambucus nigra. The sequence continues at coordinate 132,172,303 of OX422219.1, read as the reverse complement.
ATTGGATATTTGGACCGATGGTTAATTCGGTTAGGTATTTTATTTGTGGATGGTTATTTCAGTTTACTGTGATTGTGTATTATTTTATGTTCCGCATGAGTTTTATTTAATTAATTGAAAGATAAAAATTGGCACCAGTCTACTTTTCTCACTTAGGTGGTTAGTAATTAAAAAGAAGACAGTGATGCTAAGAATGATCCAACTGAGAAACCTGTTCTAACTTGATTTATGACTGATCACCCGGGATTAATTAGGCGGGGTGTCACAGGTTATTTCTCCTTTATTTTATAAAATAGGGCTTTAGGCGTTTTCCTTTAAAAAATTAAAATAAAAATGGAACATGATAAATAAATTACTTATGCTAAAAATATAAGAAGACATAGCCTAACGTGTAAGGATATTGGTAGATGTTCCAGTTAAAAGGATAATGTGGACAAGAAATATGAGAAATTGCCTATTGTCTGTGTGAAGTGAAAGGAATGGTAAAGTGAGGTGACTAATGGGTGGTTAAGTAACCTAAGATTGCTTTGACCTATAATTAACACAAATGCGTGTTGTGAATGGTTTTCAAAAGGAAAACATGTACTTTCTATAACCGATTGTGCGTGTGTTGAAAGGTGGGTTCCAAGGAAATTACTAAAAGGGATTTGTTGTGAGTAAAACTGAAAATTTTCATAAATGAAGTGTTTTGCTGAAACAAATGCTATTTTGTTTATGTTTTAACCCAGTGCATTAAATCAAAAAATAAATGTTAAGTTAAGTAAAATGGTCAAAAGGGTGTCTTTTGCAAGATTAGTATCATTTTAATCAACTCAAGTAATGTTTTGGAATAAATTAATTCATGCATTAGTATATGTATATGAAGATGTATATACAGTGTTTGCATGTGCCCATAAATGGTACATTATAGAGTCTTTGTTCTACCGTTCGATTCTATGTTGCATTGTTGTATTTCCCACTGAGTATTCAACTCATTCCCTTCTTATTGCTACGGCAGGTGGTATGCGATTCCATACGATGAGAGGATTATATAGGTAAGTATTCTTTTTTTTTATGTTACTAGCTCTGAATGTTTTGATTCCGAGAACACTTCCCAAGGATCCCACGCGTAGTTTCATATAATTGGGAATCACATGCTTAACATTTTAATTGTTAATTAAATAAAACTTGACTATGAACATTATTTAGGTTGTCTCATTGCACTTTACATCTAACGTTCAGGTCGGACCAGGTCGACCCATGGGTAACCCATAAATTCGATCCGGGGAATTACATTTTGTGTAAGAGATATTACTTTTAAGTTCCATTGGTATTCAGGTAACACACTTAGATGGTTTTCTATACTTAAACCATCAATTTCTTGTTTGCAAAATATCTCTAAAATATTTCAAGATCAAAATACCAAGAGAGCTTTATGTATATTTTTATCTTCTTCTTTTCTAAGAAGGTAAGAACCCACTTGTGAGAAACGGGGATGCATTTTCTAAATCTTGTTCATCTTTTTTCCTCTTCTTTTTTTTTCATTTAAACATCTCTCTTTCTTGAGGTTGATTAGTATCAGACAAAGATTTTACCAATAACACATTTTTCACAACTCATCTTTTTATACACTTAGGGATTTTATCCTTTCGAGAAGTATCATGATCTTTGAGGTTCTTTTTCGGGGTGCAAATCATTTAGGATCTTCTAAGTTTTAAGATTAAGAATCCTTCAACATTGATGATGGGTGTCAACATAGAAGAGATGTTAAGAACCTCTATTGGCATATAGGTATCTCCTTCTTTCTATGAATTAGTGGAAAACGTATGAGGTGTGAGTTTGTGCGGAAGGAGTGTTTGTAGTTAATCCCCTCTATAAGTCTTTACTAAGTTTTTACTGAGATTGTTTCATTGGCCTAAGTTTTTTTTGTTAGTGGATTTTTGTCCTCGTAGATCTGGTGTTATGCTCTTATTTACCTCTTCTGCATTTTTTTTATCATTTACAAGCTTAAAAAAATTAGAACTTGATTTGGTTAATTAATAATTTATTTAATTTTTTAACATAAACTTATAGGTGTGCAAAGATATTTTTTAGTGGGTCATCATTAGGGTACATAATGCACATTGCCAACTGGAATCGAAGCTTGGTCATCTTTTTTTAAGTTTGAAAACCTAGAGGTAGATCGTGTGTTATTGTGTTAATATGGAGAATAGTGTCATGTTTAGAGGAATGGAAATATTTGAGGACATTATTCAACATTCCTATAATTTTTTCTGTTTAGATGATGTTTCATCAATTGATAAAGATTTGCATTAATCTTCTCCCATAAATGATAAATGTTTGTCTAAGATTGATTCGTTGTCTTCTTCCGGCTACCCTAGCATGACTTATTTGATAAAGAAGACAGTGACCGAAACATGAATATGATAATATATTTTCTAAAAATTCTAAACATAAGAAAAACTTATTGAAAACTTCTATTCAAATCCAAAAATGTGAAAAAGAAAATGCCTATTTAAAAACAATATTGAAGCTTAGTGATCATCTTTTAGTGCGAGTCTCCTTTTTATGGAGAATGAGAATAAAGATTTCCAGGAAAGGTTACAAGTTTTGAAATTTGAGTTAGGAGAATGGAAAATTTATAACGATTCTTTAAAATGATAAAATAACTTCTATTGAAAAATAACTAATCTCGACTAAGGATGTATAGGCTATCATTGAAGATAGATCCAAGATGATGGGAAAATTACTTTGGGCTATACTACATCTTCTTTTAGTAAATGTGGTATTGGTTTGGAAAAACCTCGTGTTCACTCTAAATTTGAGGATAAAACCATTTTTGTAAAATCTTCTAAAAATATTCATGCACCTGAAAAATCTTCATCATCTTTTAAGAAGAATGTTGTTTCAAATCCTTTGAAGAAAACCGATTATCGCTTTGTGCACCATTGTATTTTTTTTCAATCACGATAGTCATTTGAAAGATTATTGTTATTGTATTTTTTTATAAAATTCGAAGTGAGTAAGAAACCTCACTTGGATGAAGCTCCTACCTTAAAACGTGACTTTAATTCCCTTTGAGAATGCATGTGCTCGAAATCGAGATGAATAAAGAATACCTAATTAAATTTTCTTGTCTAAAAGGAGCCAAAGTTTTCCTCTATTTTCTTTTTGGGGTAAAAAAACCTTTGGTCTATGTCAAAAATTATTTACCAATTTGATTCAACAAAAGTTTATCTTCAATATTTAGTTCCCTTAATCTAAATGAAGAAAGATAAACAATTTAGTATAAGGCAAAGGCGTACGAGAAAAACAACCACAATGGAGAAAAAACTCAGGCTGACAAAATGGCAAATATACTATGGTTAAGTTTTACAACTAGAAGACAAATACTTACCCCCTCTAGCTATTATGATAGACTACACATTCTTTTCCACCATATCCTCCACATAGAGATCCAACAGCTAGAGTATGCTACACAACCGCGACAGGTTTCGGTCTGCAACAAATGTCATAAAATGCTCATGACAAAACTATATTATTCAAAGTAGAAGAAACTTTGTTCTTTTTATAGTTTAAGAAAAACTTTACGTTCCAAGTCTTTGATCAAATATGAGAATCCGCAAATGTATTTCTACTTTTTGGGATGTAATATTTCTAAAGGTTGATGGAAGTTTTAAGGAGTTTAGCTAATCAAATATATAGTCAAGTGTATTTTTTAGATATAAAAAATATTAAAGTCTTGCAAAAACAAATTCGTCAAGATTTTGTTCAAATCTTGATAAGAAGTAATAAAACTTCAAATATCTTTAAATACCATGGATATCGCAAGAAAATTTAAAGAAGGTTGAAGAAAAAATCCAGTTAAAAGTGATATTCAACATATATTTTTACCCCTCTTAAATTCAAGATTTCATAAAAACAACCTCTATTTTATGGTGGAGAAGTATCACCTTAAGTATCCAACAACACCTTAATGAAACTGTGGACACAATCTTTTAAAGGTTTGGAAGCTTTTTGTCCACAAAAAAAATAGTCAAAAGATCTCCACAAAAGATAAGGTTCAAAAAATGATTTGTATAAAGTTCAAGGCTAAAAAGTGCTTTAAAGAAGGCAACATATTTTTATAATATTTATTAATGGTCATACATGCAACCTGTGAGATCCTTTAACCACATTAACGAAATTCCTCGTTGTATTGAGGCACATTATGTAGAGGTCACATCAATGACCAACTTTTTTGCAAACTGAGTTTTTACACATAGCATGGCTAGCGAAGTACACCTTCGCTGCAGCTACCCAAGGTAAGTTTTTAAAGATTTTTTTGTAATTTAAAATATATAATAGGCCATTTTCAAAGTATGTTTATATATGAAAACTATATGGCATATGTATAAGGAAAATCTCAAAACACCACCTCAAACACATACATTAGTTTAACACATTTTCCAATTTAAGAAAAATTATTTTGAGTATGTTAAACCATGGGTTTAACACATTATCATGGATGTGGAAGTGAATGATGTTGGGATGAAGTGATGAAGTCCCGTGAATAAATCTTGACATGAAGCTATCCATAAATCCCCCTTGGACTAGATATACGAAATGGATTTTTATAAAAAAAAATTACATAACCTAATCCTATGGAGAAGTTTAAGTATCATGCATACTATTAAAATCTCTCTCTTTGTTTATTCTGTGAAAAAACACATGAAAAGAAAAATTACAAATAAATGACTCAAATTTATCACCTTAGACATGACTCAGCCATCCAAGGGCATAAAAAAATAGAAAGACACATTTGAATGAATCGCAGCAGACTACACAACCATTTGGAACTCATGATTCTACTTCGAGGCAAACACTTAGATAATATATAAAAAAAAATTCCAATGTGTAATAGAATGACAAAGAGATATAGGTAATAAGATGAAACAATTGATAACACACAATTAGATTAGTTCTTCCAATTATAAAAAATATATGTCAAGTTTATTTAATATCTCTATGATATATAAACTTCATCACCTAAGTTTTTTTTACACAATTTTGTTTACATGTAAATTATTCTATAATGCATCACAAAGGTACCACGTTGATTCATTCTTATCCCTATTTTTGTTATGGAATTGACAAAAGAGAGATAATAGAATCAAAAGTTGGTGTCATTAATAATATAATAAAACATTTTATAAAGAAATAAATTAGGAAAGGAATAAAAAAATATATAGAAATAAATATATCACCATATCTAATTGGGATAAAAGTTAAACTTGGATATTAATACAAAATAATAATATATAAGGAAACAATTATAACAATGATACATAATGGACAAATATATCGCATAAGAAGATAAAAAAAACAAATATCCGTAACTAAAATCCACTTAATAAGCCATGCCATAAAACATAACCTAAGACACCAAAATTTTCTCTCGTTTGATCTTATTGTTATATTTCTTTTGTCACAAATTGATCACCCCCTTAATCAATTTTTCTTTCCCTTTATAAAATTTTCCCCTACATAGGAAAGATAAAGATATTAAGGGACTGAATCAGTAAGTACATAAGGAGCGTATCTATATGACATAATTAGAGAAAATAAGCTTAGAGTCTGAAAATTATGCTAGGTATCACAATAAGTCGAAGGAGATGAAATAAGTATGGGATGTGAATCACATATTATAACATATAAAGGCACAAATGATAACAAATGATGTAATATGACAAAAATATAAACTATCAACAATATTTTAGCATAAATACTCAAAATGTATAAAACATGGAGCTAATCACGATGAGTAAATAGTATAGGATATAAAAGATAAATATTTTAACAATCAACCCTAAAACATAAAATATAGACATAATTTTTGACACCTAATGATATATCATGTCAAAGTAAGTGTCTATGAAATATGTATAAGAAATATCGAAAGGTGAATCATGGGTCAAACAATTATTTGTAGCCAGTATGGAAATAGGATACATAAAAACAAGATCCAACAATTTATACTAGCATACTATCAAATATGAACAAAACAACATTTGGATGTAGCATATTTAGTCCTAATGTAAAAACTATGATATCAACATATGTGATAATTATTTATCAATATCAAAGTCAACAGTGATACCCATACTCCAAGAACATGAATGAGCTACATCAAGTCTAAAACCAAAAAAGACTAAAGAAGAGTAAGTTTATTCCAATATTTTATCACTCAAATAAGAGAAATATCCTAAAACATGCATTTTTAATAAATCTTTTAATATTATTGAAAGATAATACTATATGGGGGAAATGAGGATAAGATTAAAAAAATGACAACAATTAAGATTCTAATAACTTATCTCAAATGGATTTTAAAAAGAGAAGTATAAGCAATATTATCACACTTACCAAAATTCGAGTACAATGTTTTATGTTCCGAATCAAGAAGACATTATCCGAAAAAGGCTTATAACAAGATCATGGTTTTAAATCAGAACATCAGATCATATCTCGATTTTGAAAAATAAAAACAAGGAATACCATTGAAACAATAAAATCAATATTGAGTTCAACTAAAAATAATAATTCAGAAAAAAATGACTCAAAGCTTCAATAGTAGAGAAAATTTCCAACAATTTATTTTAAAATATTAATTTCAACTAAAACCCTTTTCTTTTCCTCATTGAGAGATTTGGTTACAACCTTTCGTTTCACATCCTTGATGTTACTTAATTTTGGATGGATACTAATATTTAAAACATTGCTTTGCTCAAAATTATTTTCCATATGGCCTCTTTTACTCATTCATTTCTAAGATGGGATACTATTTTCAATTTTCAAAGGTAACATTATCAAATAAAAGTTGCATCCCTAACCATATCTTTACTGGTGATATTTATATATAGAAACTAGCATTTAAACTCCTTCACATCATAAAAATTATCACGCAAATAGATTTGAGGATAGTGGACTTTCTATAATAAATATTCGAAGCTTTGAATTATTTGTAAAGGATTGTATAACTATGCTATTCCTTATAAAGTGGCATCTATATAATGTGTAGTGTGGTGTAGAGTTTAACAATATATAATAATGTATTCTCAAAGTATAAATTTTTTAAAAGTTTATAAGACTTAAAAGATAATTGAATTCCTCTCACAAAGAACATGACATATTCCCAAAACAAATGGAAAAATGATTAAATAAGCAATTTTGATATACAAAAATATAGTCATGGCATATATCATCTAAAAAGGGAAAACATAATTGTACCAAAAAAATATCTTTCCAAATTTTTCTTTAAAAGATATGTACAACCACAAAGGATCGTGGCATAGGATATAAAAGATATATAAAGAAGGACTCTTGCAAAAAAGAAACAACAATCTAAAGCAAATTTAAAAACATTTAGTTCCTACGATTTCTAGACCGCGTTCGTTTGCGGACAACATTCCAATTATCCTTTTCCTCGGTAGAATTTACATCATTCGAAATAAAATCAGAATCCACCGCAGATGCGAAATCAAGTTTGGGGAGATCCACGAATAAATCAATACCGCAGTCGTCGTGGATTTGTACTATAATAGGATTAACTTGGGATACCTCGTCACTTGTTAGAGGAGTTATATCTTCCTCACTTTTAGAGTCTTCGTCAGAAGATGAAGTCTCAAATAGATCATTTCGCAAAACAAGTTTATCTCCTATTAAAACGATGGAATCGCGTTGGATTAAGTGATGAATATTGCTTTGATTTTTATTCTCCAACTTTCCACTTATATTATCCAAGTTTTTTTTTCGAAATATTTGGAGTATCAGAATGAAAAGTGACATTATCCTTAGCTGACATTTCCAAAATTTTAGAATTATCCCCAAGATGTAAAGCTACCTCTTTCTCATAAGGAATAGTCTCGTAGATTTCTGCCAGCTCATTTAACATGTTTTCTTCATCAATAAGGAGAACTTGTGCCTTATTAATAGGACTTGACTTTTGACCCTTCAGTTTTATTGTTGTGTGATTAATCCCGTGTTGGTCTTCAAGAAAAATACATGCTTGCGAGTGTATATCTCCACATATTTCGCGGAGTTTAGAACTCTATTTTGAAGATTCCTGAATTATCGCATCACTGGATCTTTCATCTTCCCCGAGTTTTGAGACGTTTATACTTGAGATATGATCTGGCATTTTTAATTCTTTGGCTTTAGGATGTAATTCCTGATATGCTGCGATCACTTCTTGACTTTCATTATGAGCTTCTTGGATTATATCTTTTTCTCTTTCTTGAATGATAAAAAGAGCTTCTTGGTTCTGTATTTCTGAGTTTGGATTGGGAATGAATCTTATGACTGTTTTAGGCTTAGGCTGAGTTTGATTAAAAAAGGAGTGGTTGTTCTTGAAAATACATTTATCAACTGAGTGCCCTTTTTTTTCTGCAATGAACACAAAATTGAGGATAATCTTTATATGAGAATTCCTGCCAGAAACCTCCTTCCCCACACCCTATCCATATTCTCTTAGGTTTATCGAGAAGCAGGTTTAGCTCCACACATACTCTTGCAAGGTTTGGTCTGTTAATTGAAACTGTTGAGGCATCAATCTTTAATGGTTTTGCAATTAATTGAGCTATTTGAGAAAAGAGTTGTTTTATAAAAAAAATGGATCGATAGATTTGGTAGGTTTATCCAGGCTAGAACTATGGGGCATTCTTCATCAACCCTAAATTCAGTGGTCCACTTAAAAACTCTGATAGGATATTTCCCAATATTCCACTGTTCTCTTAACCATATTCTTGTGAAATTTTCCTCACTGTACAATCTAATGAGGATGTGTTTTTGGTCAAGTAAACCGATATTATACATTGCTTTAGAGTGAAAGACAGAAAAATCTTACGAATGATCTCCATTGATGGCCTTCAATGAGACAATTTTCCCACCAGAGCAAACTTGAATGGTTCAGCCAGTTTCTTGATATCATCTTTTGAGAACAGTACTGCAGGTTCACCCTTGTATAAAGAAGGAACCTTAAGGTTGGTCTCCACGTTTGATTGGCCAGCTAAAATACTTGCAAATGATTTACTCCAAGGAATTGGATCTGGAGGCTTTGTTTTCGTGGGATATTCATGAGGGTTTAGGGAAATTGCTGCCATCAGGTCATGCGTAGCCCATCAACCTTCGACAATTGTTTCAAAAGGGGTGTGAGTAGTTTCTAGCATGCGCTAAAGCTCACTGGTTTCATTGTACTTGTCATACACTAATATATACTTATACTAATGTGTATTAATGTATACAGGAGTAAAAGAGTCTTTTTAGTTGAAAAAGTGAGTCAACTGAAGATCAGACCAGTCAACTAATGATTTCGATTTTGAATCCCAACCAATTATAATGTAAACAAATGGACCCAAACTCTCAATAGTGAAAATTACGGTACTCCAAACAGTAAATGTCCCAATTATATAAATGTACGAAATATTTACATATATCGGATATATTAAATATAAATATATCCAATATATGCAATATACATATATACTAAAATATACGAAATATATAAATGTACGGAAGCTATAAATATATTAAATATAGGAAATATATGCATATATGAAATATACGAAATATGCATATATACTAAAATATATGAAATAAGTAAATGTACGAAATATATAAATAAATGGAACATATTCAATATACGGAATACATACATATATTAAATATACGCAATATACATATATGCTAAAATATATGAAATATATAAATGTACGAAATATATAAATATACAGAATATATTAAATATACATTATATACATATGTACTAAAATATATGAAACATATACATATACGAAATATATATATTTACAAATTTAAGATCTATATAAATTCATATATTTATATATTTACGAACTATATAAAGTATTTGTAAAAAATAATGATTTTAAGTGATTTATCACTCAAAAATATCAAATAAAAATCTGACCCTTACTACAAAATTATTTTTTACCTTAAAGTGATAAACTGTGTTTAAGAATGTTATACATGAAACATAAATTTCAAAATAAATTTAGTCTAAACGATTTGCTATAAATTTAAGTGTAGCAAAGCTGACTTTAAAGTAAAATTTTCGTATGATTACACTACTAATGTTTTCTCCGATTTTCTTTTTTTATATCATACCAGAAGATGAAATCCAATTCACGTCTAATACTCTGCGAGGGACAACCTTGTAAAATTGGACCACGAGGCTTGACTTCTCCTATTATCAGTTGCTATACGACCATTGCCTTCAATAATAAACAGACGAAAATATTCACCTCTCTGTGGCTGTTTTGGTTGGTCCACAATCTTATGAAGTCACTTTCACAATAATTACATAAACAGGTACACGGTCATTGTATTTTATTATCTCTCTCTCTCTGTCTATATATATGCAAGTATCTTTTGATTTTTGGCTCCAAGTCTCAACCTATTCTTGGTTCCTCCCTCACATGCATTCTAATACAGACTTCCATTTCTCCTATAACTATGTTCGTATCTTTTAAATATTAGTAAAATCTATGAATATCTCTAAACCTCTTTTCTAAAACGTTTTGTTTTTGTTCTTGTGACCACAGGTGGTTTGATATATTCAGAAAATGGATACCTCAATTCGAAGAAAATCAAATTCCCAGCTCCATCGAATGTTTTCAATGTACACAGGTGGGTTTCCCGGTTTTTCACTCCACCAGCTGCAACCGGTCCGACCAACCCGAATGGGAAGCCTCAGCCGGTTCATCACTAGTTCCCATTCAGAACCGGGTTCTACGCCATACCCGGGTGATTAGCTACCGGCTGTCACATGGACCGTTCGGACGGGTACTTGACCCGAGGAGCAAGAGCGTGCGGAGGTGGAACCGAGTGTTTTTACTGGCACGTGGCATGTCGCTGGTGGTTGATCCGTTGTTTTTCTATGTTTTAACTATTGGACATGGCGGTGAGTTGGCGTGTTTGTATAAACACGACGGGTTTGAGGCGGCCGTGATTTTTCTCCGCACGTGTGTGGACGCGGTGCACTTGTGGCACGTGTGGCTTCAGTTTCGGTTGGCGTACGTGTCCAAGGAGTCGTTGGTGGTTGGGTGTGGGAAACTCGTGTGGGACGCCCGTGCTATCGCGTCTCACTATATTCGTTCTCCTAAGGGCTTCTGGTTTGACCTCTTCGTCATACTCCCAGTTCCTCAGGCAAGCTTACTTCAAAACTTAATAATATCGCAAATTCAATAAAATATACTAGTAATTGTTCTCTTCTGTCAGGAAAAAAAAAAGACAGATATAGTTAAAGGAAAACCACAATGAAGATACTATAAAAGGCTGGACAGAGCCTAATGCAAGATATTGTCTATGGCATGTCAAGAGATATAGTTAAGGAAAGTAGAGGCGGAAGTTAAGCCACTCGCTAGAGAATACTTGCAAAATAGTAAATTAAAATAATTTAATACATATAATTTTGGAATGCTACTTTTCTTTTAAGTATATTACATATAATCTAAATTTAGTATGTTTTTTTAAGTACGGTTTCAATTTCTAAATTTCATTTTTTTATTATTTTGAATTATGCCAAACCAATTTTTTGTTGGGCATATACCAAATAGTCCTTTAAACTTTCTTTAATACACGATTAGTTCAACTCTTTTTATATTGCACAAAAAAGTCCTTTACCATGTGAAAAAGGCTTTATCATGCCACTGGCGCGGAGCTTTAAAGATAAGAGAATAAGAGACTTTTTGGTAAAAAATAAAAGGTTTGAACTAAGTATGCATTGAAAAATGTTTGAGGAAGTTTTTGGTATTTGATCGTTTTCTGTTTCTCTATATTATTCCTAATTTTTTAAATTTTTTCATATCACCCCCGCCCCCCGGGGGGCGGGCGCACACACACACATCCCCGAACAAAAAGAATGATATCCAGAAAAATCTGGGTTAAACTCCACTAATTTTCTACTTCTTTACTTGGCTTGAAAATTTTGAAGGATTTTTGGAAGCCTAATTTCTAATCGAGACATAAATTTGAGACCTTTTGGACAATACACTGACGGGTTGAGTATGCATTGGATAGTGTCTTGAATTATAATCACTGAAACACAAATGCTAACAAATGCGGCTAAAACATGTCAATGTATAACTTAAATGTTGGAATTATGTCTCATTCGAGAATTTATCTTTCCCATCTTATCCCGTACGAAATCAGCGCTAATACTCATTTAATCACGACATCGATGCAGCCATTTAGCACATTTGCAGTTCGTGAAACATGGTTAAATAATTAAAAAAGTGACGAGGTATGAATATTACATGATTGAAATAATTGGATACAATTCTGAAAAATAAAAGATGTTAGTTAAATCCTAGGCTAAAATTTAATGACAACTTATGCTGTAAGTAGAATAGTAAAGGGATTTTACAATTGAAGTCTAAGAGCACTTGTAATCACTTTGATAATTACAAAGTAATTCTAGGACATCATCAAATTACACCCAAAATCAGATTCGGGTTAGTTGTCCAACATCAGTGTTTGGAAATTACATGGGAACTATTTAAAATATCATTTAATTTGGGTTTGATAACTTAGTTGGCCTGATTTATGGACACAATTTCATGGTCTTCCGAGAATTGATCATAACTGCACATGTAATTGTTAAACTAAGGCATGCATGCATGGACATGCATTTTCAGGTAGTGTTTTGGTTAGCAGTACCGAGATTGATGAAGGAAGAGAAGATCATTCTGATCACAGCAATACTTCAACTGATATTCCTGTTCCAGTTTCTCCCAAAGGTGTACCATATTATATGCTTAATGAGAAGGATGCAAAAGGTCACCGGCTATATTTTTGGCCCCGTTTGGTGGGATTTCGGCATTAATCTCTTTGCCTACTTTATCGCCTCTCATGTAATTATTATTCTTTCTTTCCCTTAAAAGTATTGTTTAGTTTTAAGCTAACTCTCAACTAATGTCCTTGCTATGTGTTGTTGGATTTACAGTTTGTTGGGGCATGCTGGTATGTCCTTGCTGTACAACGAGTTGGTTCATGTATGGAGAAGCAGTGCGTTGCAAATACATGTAACGTCTTTTTCCACCATCGGTACCTATTTGTTCTAATAGAATTAGAAAAAGTGTGTAATGGTAAGGAAAGCAGCGTTTCTTTAGTACCCGAACAATAGACATAATACCTTTTGACTTAATGAGGTGGAAAGTAAGTTGCAAAGAATGAAAAAGTAACTATAAGGCCATCTAATGTTAAAATTTAATTTTACATTGTTTTTCTTCGCGATGGGTATTAAAAAAATAAAAATTTTATTTATAAAGAGGATTTTGTACAGAGTCGTCTGTACAGATTGATATCGTGTCTGTATTAGTTCGTGCCTTAAGTGGATCCAGACACGAATCAATACAGACACGACACGTCAATCTGTACAGACGATTCTGTACGAATCATCTGTACGTGTAGAATCACTCATAAAAAATATATTTTTTGGTGATAGAAAATGTAAAGAATGTGTAAATTTACATTGTCTGTAGACGATGCGTAAGTGGGTCTCACGGCTGGAAGGGAACCTGTTATCAGTCCAAGCCTTTATTTAAATAAAATTAAAAAAAAAGGCAATCTTAGCTAGCTGGACGGGTGTCAGTTGTCCGCCCAGCCTTTGACGGCTGACATTCGTCCATCCAAGCGCGCCACGTCAGCTTTTGCATTCCCAATTAGCTTTTTCCACAGTGTGCAACATCCAAAAAATGTAAGTTTACATCTTTTTACCCTATCCCACTGGAGATGGTCTAAAAGAAATCGGTGAAACCCATTATTGCCCGTATCCAACCAAAGCAGATACCAACAAAACAAAAAGCATTATTTATTTTTATTTTTTTTTTGGGGGGGGGGGGGGGGGGGAGGGGGGGGGAAGCCATTAACTGTTATCATACTATCGCATCTGTGACAATAAAATCCAAAAAATTATTAACTGTCATCAAACATCTGAGATAAAATAAAAGCCAACAAGATTTATGAAGTTTCAAAATAGTGATAACCATCTTATTCATAGCAAAAAAAAACTTATCAAGTTATAAAATACCACACAAATAAATTAAAAATAATGTCAATATATTTAATACAATCACAACAACTAAATTTAAAAATTAAGTCAATCATTGCTTTGTCCATTTGCATTTGAACTTTGATAAATTCTCATTTGCATTCTATCGTTCCTCTCATTAATGCCATTCCAAAAAGGATAATACAAATCCTGAAATAATATTTAATCCATAATTAGAATTTGACAAAAATAATGAAATAAAAATTAATTTTGTGAAGCCTCAAATTACCTGCATAAATACATAACGAGTAGACTCTGAAAAGCGTTCCAAAAATGAAGATTGATTGTGTGAAGCCTCAACTTGACTAAGAATTGGAGTAGTGCCTTCTTTTTCCTATAAATATGAAATATCAAATAACATCAAATAATAATTATTGATGTAAAAACCTAGATTGGATCTAATTAATTAATCACAAATAAATAGGCATAAAGAAATAAGACACGAGATTTTTAAAGAGGTTCACCCTTATGAAAAATGGCTTACGTCCACTGTTTTGTATTACTAGGTATTTTGTCTTGATCTTGATTATGGTCGCTTATGATTGCTTACCCTGCCATAAGGGTTTTATAATGTATTTGTAGCCCTTGGGCTGTCAATGTGAATGGATAATAGGCCTTTATCGAATAGGCATATACATCCGTACATGATAAGGAATGATCGTAATACAATGAACATTGAATCCGTCTTGTTCGTTTGGTCTTCCTAAGAAGTTGTTCTCTACGTTAAGTAGTTCGGTGTGCTGAGTAGCTCGGTACTCTGAGTAGCTCGGTACATTGAACTTATGCCATGTTGGATGGCATGTGTCTTCATATAATTAGTCCACGTCAGCTGACTAATTTTTGTATCAACAGAAGCCCCCAATGTTTCACAGTTGAGGTTTGATGTGAGAGTGTGGAACATTTTACCAAAAAGTCACTTGGGCACATTTCTCATGTCTTGAATAATTACCGAGCTTCAACACTTGTAAAATTTTTTCACTTTGCATAATAGTTTTGAGAGAGAAACGACAAGTTTTTAAATATTTTGAATTTTTAGCATGGGTACTTGCATCTTTTTCCTTTGATAAGCCACCGAAAATGCAACCGTCATCACTTGTGATCGTTACTTTTCTCATTTTTCAAGGCGATAAAATTCGATTGTCTTCTACCTTTTGTCATCTTGTTTCCAAGGTCTTTGTTTTCTCACTTTTCTCTTTACGAACGTTCTTTTTATTATCTTCCTTAGCTGATTCCTTAATCTTCTGTAAGAATTTCTTACTTTATTCTTCTTTCTTTGCTTTAGTCATCAAGGTTTACCTTATCGAGTCATTAGATAAGTTTATAGCCGATATTGAAATTCATTCTTGGGTTATCTTGGAAGAACCTGCTTGCCCCTCTGATTTATTTACTTTAGCTGAAGGATACTGGTTTCCCTTTATTTTTGTAGCAGAATGTGTTTTTTTCTTTCCCGCCTAATCCCTTGTGTTTGGTATTCTGCCAATATTTCGATATTGTACCTGCAAGAGTAGTTCCAAATGCATGGAGGGTAGTTAATGGCATAAATAGGTTGAATCAAATTCATGAAACTCATCTTGGGATTCCTGAAATTATATTTTGCTATAAATAAGTCACTAGGGACACACCTTTTATTTAAAAACAAGGTTTTCCAACAGAGCGTTAGTGGTCAACCTCCTCGATTCTAATAGGGATTATTTTGAACATGAGGCTGTGATGAAAAATTGGCAACACCTCCCATTAAAGGGGAAAGACGTGTATCTAGAGGAGCAATCACAACTGTCAAGGAGGTCATCAAGAAGCCTTATGTTGCTCCAAAAGAGGCAACACCTTTGATTGAAGGGGCTGCTATTGTTTGAAAAGAGGCAACACCTTTGATTGAAGAGGCTGCTCCTTTGAAAAGATTGAGGAGTCTTGCTGAGAAGACCGTTGATATTATCGCTCAACCTGTTGGGGTTGATATACCTTCTTTGAGAGTTAGTCCTCCAGCATTCATTACCCATGGCTTGGCCAAGAAATTGATCTGGTCTGGAACTCTTCCTAATCACAGGGCTGCTGACTCTTCTACTCCTCGGGAGAAAGTCACTGGTCTGGAAGCCCAACACCTTGCATCAGTAAGTGTTATTACACCTTTCATTTTAGTTATGCTTTCAATTTTCATATTCTAACTTGAGTTTCTCTTCTTCTTATAATTCTTGGTATATTTTAATAATATCCTGGAGAAGGATGAATCTATCAAAGCTGCTTCCTCTTCCAGTGAAGTAGAAGAAGACCTTGCTGGGTTATCAAAATCTTTGAAAGAGTCCCGACAAAAGTATGAGGATGACAAAACTGCTTGGAAAAGTAAAATCAAGGCTGCTGAGATAGCTCAACAAAAAGTTGTGGATGGTGCGAAGGAGGCTGATCTAGCTCGGCAGAGAGCTGTGGATGTTTCCAAGAGAACAGAGGAGAAATTGAAGGTTGTTGTTACCAACAAGGAAGAAATTGAGGGCAGGCTTGAAGAGGCTGAAAGACATAAGAAAGAGCTTGGACATAAATTTAAATATGTTGAAGATCAACTTAGAGAGAATGCTTTCTCGGAAAGGACGAAGATGAGGTTTGCTATGAAGAAGTCCTTTAGCTTTGGCTGGGACAAAGGGTGGAACAAAACTCTGACTGCTACCTTTGCTCAAATTGAGTATGCTAGTTTGAAGTTCTTTAGGGATGGATAGGTTGCAGCGTTCAAAGAGTTGAACGTTGCTGAAGACTCAGAATTATTTCAGAAACATGTTCACGGCCCTCCTCCTTCTATTAAAGAAGAAGAAGAAGAAGAAGAAGAAGAAGAAGAAGAAGAAGATGAATATGGATGTGATGAATCTTCTTTCATGATAGTAGAACAAACACCTTCTACCACTATCCCTCAATCCTCCAAGCTACTTCAGCCACCAATTCCTCCTTATAAATCAGCTCAAGATGTAGTGGGGAATAAGGAGAAGGTGTAATGTTGTTCAAATTTTTTCTTTCTTTCTTATGGTTTCCCCTTGTTTTGTACTTTTGGTTGTACTCTCCTCTATTATGATTAATAAAATGGACTTGTTACTTATTCTGACTTTCTCCTTTACTGTTCAATATAATTGTGTTGTTGTTGATTTATTTTTACTTTTACTTACTTGTTTATTGCCAGGATAGAACTGTTGTCAGCTCATAATACAGAGTTGATGAAGAAATGTACGGATTACTTCAAAGCTGGTCGTAAAGATTTCACTGAAGAAGAAATAATGGATATTTTGGGATCTGATGCCTCTGAATGAGAAGTTGAGGTTTATTAGTATTTAAAATGTCTACTTGATCGGGCAGTATCAAATAACGTAACTTATTATGAAATGATTGAAGATCTTCAAGGAATGATTGATGAACTTCAACTTCAACACAAAGAAACTACTGCTCTTCTTCATGAAGGTTATGAGAAGAAGTACCAATGGTTGAGCATTGATCGGGGTTATGATAAATTTATCTTGGCCCATAATAAAAGAGAAAGTGTGCTAAAACTTGAACTTGAAGAACATAGAAACATTGCTAAGCTGCTGGAGAAAGAAAATATTTCTTTAAGGGAAGAACTGAGACAACTAAAATCTGCTTCTTCCTCTGTAGCTTTGGTCCCAATTGACGATGAAGGTTTTTCCTTTTTAGAGACTAAAAATGCCTCATTAAGAGAAGAATTAGAAGCTTTGAAAAGAGTCAGACCTGCATCCACTTCTCCAGGTAGAACAAGAGCTGGTCAGAGTAGCATTGAAGAGACTAGAACTTAACAAGCTTTAGAAAATCAAGCTGCTCAACTGAAGGCAAAAAATCAAGATCTGGCTGAGATGTCTTAGAAAATTCAAATTCTTACCAAGTAACTTTCCAATAAGAATTCTGCATTGCAGAATGAAGAAAGTTTGGTGAAAAGGCTTCATTAACATGTTGAACGATTAACTTATCAGTTTCATAAGTAGCCCAGAGAGTTCTGGATGGAGGGATACAATGAAGCTTTATATCACCTTGATGCCAGGGTGAAATAATCAAATAATGAGGGATATAAATATGGATGGATGAATGCTCTAACTGTGATGAAAGTTGAGTAAGGAACGGAACTATGGGAATGGTGTGACCCTGAATTACTTGATCTGCTAGTACCTCCGTTTAAACTAGTGTTAGTTGGATTCTAGTTAACTCTATTCCTCAATGTTTGATTTCCAAATACCTTAGTGATTACAATCTTCACGAAGATTTTGAGATATCCCGACCTCCACTTTTGTTTGACCGACCAAGTACGAGAAATACCAGAATGCTATAGAATTTGAACTTTATCAATTATTCTTTTGCTTTAGATGACCCTGCAGCTGGAATGGATCCTGTATCTAAATATGAAGGAAAGAAATTAGTAGAATAGACTATTTGTATTTCGTTGGTAATTGTTAATGAAGAAAAATCATCTCTTTGTAATTTTATTTACTTGGAGATAAAACAATCGCATGATGCTTATTTTATCAATCTTTATTTAACTGTAGTAGTGTTGTACTTTACTCTCCAGTCATTGAGTATGTATATATTTGAATGGACAGCTTGCCCTTTGTTGATTTGATTCCCTAGACAATGGAATTTTTTGCCTCATGTGTTTACCTAGTTGTAGTGACTTATCATCCATAAGTGCCTAAGCAATGGAATTATTTTTTATCCTATGTTCCTACTTAGTTGTAGAAATCATTTAAGTAAATAATTTCCCTCGTGCCGAGGTAGTGGATATTTTACCCATCTTTTTGCCTAGTTTAGATGCCACTTGGATTACCCATAATCAAACAGGCCTTGCCTTGCTCGATTGTTGTACCAACGTTGTTGGTATGTAAGTTGATGTCAATAAACTTTTAGTTGGTAGTTGTTGATGTCGACCAACTTTGTTGGTGTTCATGCTAATGCTGATCAACGTTGTTGGTGATTGCTGATGCCGACCAACTTTGTTGGTGATGGAAAAAAAATTTATGTTGCTGCAAAGCAATGTAGTGAGTAGCACTAGTACTCTGGAAAAAAAACGGATGGGGAAATCATCGTTTTTATTTATACTGAAATAATTGTTACATGGGTAGTTACATTACTGGTAGTATTTGCGTAGGTGCTCTGCATTCCAAGCATTTTTGAATTCTTCCCCTTCAAGAGTTTCTATTCTGTAAGTTCTAGGTCAAACAATAGTTGTGATACGATAGGACTCATGCCAATTGGCCTCTAACTTATTGTGATTTTGAATTACTTTCTTGAGAACGTAATCACCTCCCTTAAGATCACATTTCTTGACCCTTTTATTATAGTTAATGGCAGTCCATTGCGGATAAGCTGCATTTCGGATCACTACATCTTCTCTAACTTCTTCGAGCATGTCCAAGTCTAAGCGTCGCATCAAATCACTTACTAGAAAATTGAAGTTAAGCACCCTATGAGTAGGTAATCCAAGTTCAGCATGTATCACTACTTCATTCCCAAAAGCCAACATGTAAGGAGATTTCCCAGTTGTTGTTCGGAGAGTTGTTCGGTAAGCCCATAACACTAAGTGCAACTCGTTGATCCAATTCCCTTTAGCATCGTCCAATCTCTTCCTCAACCCATTCAGTAGAGTTTTATTCGTCATCTCGGTTTGCCCATTACTTTGGGGATGACCTAGAGCAGAATAGATCTCTTGAATGTTGGACTGTAGACAGTACGCCACGAATTCATCATTGTCAAATTGGGTACCATGATGGGTGATAAAGGCATGGGGTAGACCATATCTACAAATAATATTCTTCCAAATGAATTAATAAACACTTTCATAGTCCATATCAATTAAAGGTTCATCTTCCACCCACTTGGTGAAGTAATCAACAGCTACTACCAGATATTTAAATCGTCCTCTTGTAGTTGGTAGAGGTCTAACTAAATCTATTCCCCACATAGAGAATGGGCAAGGTGAAGTGATTGGTGTTAACAGCGTCTGGAGAGTTCTTCATATAGTAGAAAATCGTTGACACTTGTCACATTTTTAGCATAAGATGTACAATCAGCGTGCATCGTTGGCCACTAATACCCCTGCGTATTTATTCTCTGTAAAAGAGTTCGACCTGCTACGTGAGCTCCACAAGATCCCTCATGGATTTCCTCTGTCAGGTCTTTAACTTCGGCTAGGTGAACACACATTTGCAAACCAGCTATCACACCTCTCCCGTAGATGACTCCATTATTCAAAACATACCTCGCAGCTTTAAACTTTAACCGTTTGGATCCAAGTAGGTTGGTTGGTAAAGTTCCTTCTTCAATATAATCTATGATGGGATCCATCTAAGATGGTCTCATATCCAAGGCGATAAAATTCACCATCAAATCTTCATCAATACTTCTGCTTGCAAGTATTTCAATGGAGATTTTTCTTCGCATCTCGGTGCGCATAGCTGAGGCTAACCGAGCAAGTGCATCTGCCCTTGCATTCTCTAGTCTTGGTATTCTGATTATTTGAACAGCTGTAAAATTGGCTACAATCTCCAAAACTTTAATTAAGTATCGTGACATGAACTCCCCTTTTGCTGCATAAATATTTAGTATCTGATTTACGACTAATTGTGAATCACTGAACACCACAACTTTCTTTGCATTCAATGATTTAGCTAAGTTGAGGCCCACAATCACAACTCCATACTCAGCTTCATTATTGGAAGCCTATAATTGGAAACGCAGAGCATATTCTATGCCTATTCCATTTAGACTGTTGAGAATAATTCTAGCTCTACAACCTGTGGCATACGAAGAACCATCAACATATATATTCCTTATAGGGATATTATCATGAAACCCTTGGTCTGAAAAAATCCCTTAATGAAATATCTTGTCCTTCCTTTCTTCATACTTCTCCTTCAACTCTTGTCCCTTACCACAAGATTCTAGTTGATCGGTGTCCATCCCTTCTGGAAATTCTGCTGTTAGGAGTTGATCGAGGATAATTTCTGTTGGTTATTTTGTATCCTTTAGTTGCACGACATTAGCCCCTGCTGGTTAGAGACATCTGGGTAGGTAAACTCAGCAATGAAATTCGCCACTGCCTGTCCTGTGAGAAAGGATCTCGGCTCATAGATAATGCCGTACTCCCCTAACTCCACTACCCAATACATCAACCTTCCAGACTTTTTTGGATTATATAAAACCTATCTGAGTGGCATGTCAGTGTATACCACTATTGTATGGGCTTGAAAATATGGTTTCATTCTCCTGCTCGCTTCAATCAATGCCAATGCCAACTTCTCCATTTTTGGATACCTGATTTTAGCTCCCCTGAATGTCTTGCTAGTATAATAAACGGGCTTTGACACTCCGCCTTCTATCCTTATCAAGGTCGAACTGACTGCACTTTCTGAAACAACTAAGTACAGGCATAACTTTTCCCCCGCCACTGGCCTGGACAGTAAATGAGGCATCCCCAAGTATCTCTTCAACTCTAAAAATGCCTACTCACATTCATCGTTCCACTCAAAGGTCTTTCTGAGCACCTTGAATAATGGAAGACATCTATCAGTTTCCCGAGAGAAGAATATGTTGAGAGCTGCAACACGCCCCGTAAGACTTTGCACTTCCTTCTTGGTGGTTGGAGATTGTAACTCTAGCAAGGCTTTTATCTTGTCAGAATTTGCTTCAAAACCTCTTTGATTCACAATGTACCCGAGGAACATGCCTTCTTGTATGCCAAAAATGTACTTGGTCGAGTTTATCTTCATCTGGTACTTCTCCAACTGATCAAATGTTTGGTTTAAATCAACTATTTGGTCAGCAGCTTTCTTATTTTGGGTCAACATGTCATCGACGTATACCTCCATATTTTTGCCAATCTTCTCCGCAAACACCTTATTCACCAGCCGCTGATATGTAGAACCTGCATTTTAAGACCAAAAGGCATAACATTGTAATAATATATTCATCGTGGGGTAATGAAAGAGTTACTTTCCCTGTCTTCTAGTTTCATTTTAATTTGATTATATCCAGAATAGGCATCCATGAAGCTTAGCAGCTCATGCCCCGAAGTTGCATCTACCAGCTGATCTATCATGGGCAGAGGGAAATGATCTTTTGGCCAAGCTTTATTCAGGTATATGAAGTCCACACACATTCTCCACTTACTGTTCTTCTTCTTAACCATCACGACATTAGCCAACCAATCAGGATATTTCACGTCTTCGATGAAAGAATCTTTCTGTAAATTTTTCGCTTCTTCTTGAATAGCCTAGTTCTTCTTCAGATTAAAGACTCTCCTTATTTGCTTTAATGGTTTGATCTCCTTATTGACATTGAGATTGTGACATAAGAAGTCTGGGTCTATCCCCGACATATCTTCATGACTCCATGCAAATATTCGTTTTCTATACTTCAAAAATGCCAACAGATCTTGCTTCAATACTGGATCAAGTGAAGCACCGATCTAAGTTGTTCTTTCTAGTTGCTCGTCATCCAGGATAATACTTTTTATTGAATCTATGACTTGTCCTTTAATGTCACCGATCTGAGTTGTTCTTTTTGGTTGCTCGTCATACAGAATAATACTTTTTGTTGCCTCCATGACTTGGCCTTTAACGAGTTTCGTTTTATCTCTTGGGTCTAATGTTTCAATCTCAGACTCATCAGATTCATCCACTTGATAAGTGGTTATTTTATTCCTAACATTCTCTAATTCTTCTTTCTCGATAGATGAGTAGTAGCATTCCCAAGCTACTTTTTGATCGCCCTTCATAATTCCAACCCCAAAGTTGGTCAGGAACTTTAAACATTGATGTACACTGGATGGAACTACTTCAAACTTTTTCAAGCCTACTCTCCCCATGATTATATTGTAGGCTGGCTGGATATTTTTATCCATCATGAAGAAACGCACCTTCTCTGATCTCCAAGTTGGCCAAGTACTAATCAACATATCTAACTTGATCGTTCCAAGTGGAAAAACTTTTTCTCTTGAAATTTCAATGAGGGGTCTATGATACGGCTCCAACCGATCAAGTTTCAAGTTCAAACTATCTAAGCAAGAGTTGAACATGATGTCTGCAACCATTATCCACCAGCACTCTTAAAATTATTACATCTTTTATTCTCATTTTGATCACCATAGGATCATCACGAGGATAAAAAATGCCTTCTAAATCATTTTTAGAAAAACCAATGACCATCTTATCTTTGTTAACCTTCCTCGGGAGATCTTCTTCTGCCATATTTATCCGTTGTATATAGGAACAAGCTTGAACCTCATTAAGGTAAGCTTTCCTTTAAGGGGTATGATCATCCCCTCATGCGTCTCTACCTGTAATCATGTTACAATCGAATGAACTAAAACGAATTCAAATTACCTCACGCTTAGGCTGTCTTGGCCTTTTTGGGAGATCGGGGTCATCTTTAAGATCATATTCATGGTCCCTTTTCTTATCATCTCTTGGTCGGCAAGGATATTTGGACCTTTGTCGACCACTGTTGTTAGTCTTTCTGTCATTCTGACGATCAACACACCTGTTCAACTTTCCACGTAGAATGAGTGCCTCTATATTATTTTGGAGAGCTGCACACTGTTTGGTTGTGTGACCATGATCCTTATGGAACTCGTAATACTTGGATTTATCCTTGCTTTCGGGAGCTGACCTCAGCTTCTCCGACCAATTCAATTCCTCGTTGTTCTTAATTTCCTCCAAAATATGGTTTATACCCACCTTTAAGGGAGTATAATTTGTATACTTTCGTAAGTTATCCAATGTTTCTTTGCCCTTCGATTTATTTCTCCCACCGTTATCCTTGTGATCTTTCTTTTCTGACTTACCTTCAGCTTTAACTTCCACCTTTGCCTCAATATTCTTCTTCGCAGCCATAGCTTCTTCGGCGTTCATAATTTTGGCTGCTTTAGCCATCAATTCAGCCATGGATTTGGGGGGATCCTTGGCCAAGGTGTAGTACAACTTGTATGGTAAAAGACCGTCATCAGAGCTGTAATGGTTGTCTTTTCCTCATAATATATTACCTCCAATTTCTCGTTATTAAAATGAGTGATATAGTCCCTGGTACTTTCTCCTACTTTTTTCCTAACACTTAACAGATGTGCTACCCTTTTACTGGCTTTGCACCAAAATAGAAATTTCCTGTAAAGATCTCTGCCAATTGATGGAAGGTTATAATCTTCCCCCGAAGAAGTTCGTTGTACCATATTTGAGCAGATCCAGTAATGGTTCCTGAAAATGCCCTGCACCTCATTTCATCTGGGACTGCATAAATATTTGCTACAGCTTAGTACTGCTTTATGTGGAGAACACGATCAGTTTTTCCATTGTACTTCGGTGTGACCACACGAGCCTTGAACTTTGACGGCGTGGGAAAATCCACAATTGCCTGTACAAATGGAGATCCTCTAATAAAGGTTCTTTGGAGAGCGTTTTTGGCCTTAGACATCTCCCCTAACCTGTCTTCCAATATTTGAATAGATCCTTTTCACGCGTCATTTCCATCCTCAGATTTATTTATGTTTGCGCGAGAAATATATCGCGCAGAGTTCCCCTATTGGGATCTTTCTATACGAACTGCAGGTCTGGGATTTGGATGTGATTGGGCTGAGCCTTCCCTTAAATTATTTGGTCATCGAGAATTCTCGACGTAGACCGAAGAGGATTTCTATTCCTCCTAGGACCCAAACGGTCGAAGGCTGAGGCTCTGCTCAACCTTTTGAGAGCACTTGGTCTTTCTGGCATTAAATTGATATTTTCATGTGAATCTAGAGTTCTTATAGGGGAAGTTGCACCAGAGTGATGATATGGATCACTTGAATTCTCAGAATGGAGAATTTCAGTATGTCTAGATCTTGACCTACATCGTTGCTATGACGAAGATCGTAGACGCATGATCCTTTGAATGATTTGTTGACCTGTTTGTGCAGACACTCTATTTTGAACAGTTTGAATGAACTGTCGCATAGTTTTCTGCATAGTCGTTTGTCCCCTGGCTAAGCTTGCCAAGATTCTAGTGATATCATTTGCATTGGGAAGGATGAAAGGGCTAGGTAGATTCCCTTCATTATTCCTATTGCTAGATTCTGGAATATCATCCATTTATAATGAGGTTTTTAGTGAAAACACTACGTAAAGTGGTTTCCACAAACGACGTCAATCTGTTGATGTAAAAAACTAGATTGGATCTAATTAATTAATCACAAATAAATATGAATAAAGAAATAAGACACGAGATTTTTAAAGTGGTTTAGCCTTATGGAAAATGTCCTACATCAACTATTTTGTATTATTGGGTATTTTTCCTTGATCTTGATTATGGTCGCTTATGATTGATTACCCTGCCATGAGGGTTTTACAATGTATTTGTATCCCTTGGGCTGTCAATGTCAATGGATAATAGGCCTTTATCGAATAGGAATATACATCTGTACATGATAAGGAATGATGGTAATACAGTGAACAATTAATCTATCTTGGTCATTTGGTCTTCCTATTAAGTTGCTCGGTACATTAAGTAGTTTGGTGTGCTGAGTAGCTCTGAGTAGCTCGGTACATTGAACTTATGCCACGTTGGATGACACATATCTTCATATAATCGGTCCACATCAGCTGACTAATTTTTGTATCAACAATAACAATAAACTTTTGAGAAAAATAAACATTTAATAAAAGTGATCTTATTTAGTCAACTAACCTTTATTATATTTTTTTTCTTCTTATGGGGAAATTTTCATTCCTTATTTCCTTATACAACATCGTCGACCTTTTCTATTAACGGCTATTGGAGAACGAATAGTTGCGCTTTCTTTGCCATTAGCATCTTCCCCATGGGATGATGCTTTGAGTTGTTCAATTGTTAATGGAGTAGGTTGACTACTTGGACAAATTTCACTATTATCCAAGTCTTTAGATAACCATTTAATCCAATTCATTACCAATATCGTGCGATCTTCCCTTTCCGTTGCCTTTTCCACAACCTCATAAAACGAGTTACACATTATATCATTACGCTCATTCTCAAGATTCATTTCCCAATCTGAGTAAATGATTTTAATCTTTGAGTGGAGCCTTTTGACATCTTTTCTCCATCGCCGAAGAATGTATTTTTCAGGTACGAAATCATACTTTTTTTAATTGAGATGGTGAGACAATGTCTACATAGGATACCCAGTGACTCAAGTAAGCGATAATTACACTTGACATCATAATCAGTAGGGTTGAAAGTGACCATAAAAGTGACATCACGTTCTCTAATTCCAACCAAATCCTCATTTATTCCATCTTACTCAATCCCACTATCATCTCTAATAGTAAAAAAATTACACTATAATTTCCGTTTCATCTCCTGTAGAACCTCCATAAATTTTGCATTGGTATAACAATCTTGGTATTGTTTCTCAATCTTATATCTAGTTACATGTGGAATTGAGGCAATGAAGGTATTAAAGTCTTATTGGCTCTCCTTTTCAACCTTACTTCGCAACTCATTAACGTCTTGCTCAACAAATTATTTGAGGGTAGTCTTTGAAGTTACATACCCATCAAAGAAGAAATTCATACTCTCACTTCTTTGAGTGGTGCACATCCCCACCTGTTGATACCAAAATTTATCACCTTAAGTGGACCAATTATAAACCAACACATGTCATCCAATGGCTCAAATCCAAGTCATCATGATTCAAAAGCCCGACCAATAAGGAAGCCCAACCAACTGGGAAGATTGACCAACTGTCGGAAATCCAACCTATATAGCCAACAAAGTGACAACCATTATACAACCTGTATAACTAGTGAAGCGACATCAGTAGTATATTTAATTCTGAATACATGTATTGATGTGAATGCCTAATAATGAAGGCATTCCATTCTTTCACACGATAACTATCAGTACACCCTCTTGGGCTATAAATACATTATATCACCCTCATTGCAAAGGATTAAAAAACAAATCAAGGCAGTCAATACATAAAAGTAGACATAAGCTTTTCCATTCAGCCGAACCACATTAAAAATCTCTCTGTCTTACTTCTTTTTGTTTATTTATTTGTGATCAATCAATTAGGCTTAGTCTTGTTTTTTACATCAACAGGTTGATGCCGTATGTGGAAACATATTGCTAAATGAACCCATTCATCATCCATTGTTGAAATTCCTAAATCAAGCAATACAAATGAGGGAATTTTGCCTACTCCCTCTGCCCCTCCAAACAATAATGATTTGACTGGAATTTTAGTTAGCTTGTCCATGGGTCAAGAGGCTATGCAAGATACAATACGATAATTGGCCCAAACTATGCAAGCTGAAGTCCCTACCCAATTCAATCAAAGGAATATGACACCACCTCCAATAAGGAGTGTTGGGCATAGCCATTCTCGAACTTCAAAAGATCCTTCGTACCTTCCTAGAGCAACTTCTTATATTAGGATTACTATTTCCTCTGATGGACAGTCACTCATCCCCGAAAGGTTGAGTGCCTTAAAAAGGCTTAGTAGGGCCTCTCCTTTCGATAGTTTGGGACCCAAGGTATATGACCTCCGGGTTACGTCGAGAAATACTCAACGACCAAGCGACTTGAGAGAAGGTTCAGCCCAATCCACATTGAACACCCGACGAACTGCTCGGTTTAGTCAAAGAGAAGGTTCGCAAGAAGAAAGCTCAGCACGATCAGTTGGTCGGCATAAAAAAGTATCCACCCATAGATCTGGTGCTGGCAGTGATGCTTGGAAGGGTTGCATTCAATGTTTGGAAGACAGGTTGGGAGAAATGGCTAAGGCCAAGAATCCTCTCCATAGAAGTTTTATTAAGGGATCTCCCTTTGTGCAAATTATTATAGATTTTCCAACGCCGACCAAGTTTAAAGCTCTAGTGGTCACTCCCAAGTATGATGGAAAGACTGATCCAATTCTTCATATAGAATAATACAAAGCAGTGGCTGATATGTATGATGTTCCGGATGAGATGAGGTGTAGGGCATTTTCAAGGACGAACATAGGATCTGCTCAAATCTTGTATAATAGTCTTCCTCGGGGCAGATTTCCTGCTTCCAACAGATCGCTGAGCTATTCATTGGTAATTTTTACTTTGGAGTAGCTCATTTGTTTAGTGTGAGACAGAAGGTGGGAGAAAGTATTAGGGATTATATCACTCGTTTTAACAATGAGAAATTAAAAGTCATTGATTATGAAGAGAAGACTGTAATCACTGCCCTTATGAGTGGTTTTCTCCCCGACAAACTATATTATACTTTGGCAAAATATCCCCCAAAGAAGATGACATAATTGATGGCCAAAGAAGGGAAGATTAGGAACGCCGAATAAGTTATAGCTGCTAAAAAGAATTCAGATGCAAAGGCAGAAGCAAAGATAGAAGGGAAGTCGGATAAGAAGGAACACAAGAATCACAATGAGCGCAGGAATTTAAAAGTAAAAGAAAGCCTAGATCGACTTATAAAATTTACTAATTACACTCCCTTAATAGTGGATATACATCATGTTTTGGAAGAGATCAATCAAAACAATGATTTGAGTTGTCCTGAAAAGTTAAGGTCACCTGCTGATAAGAGAGATAAGTCTAACTATTACGATTTTCACAAAGATCATGGTCATACGACCAACCGATGTATTGCTCTCTAAAATGAGATAGAAGCGCTTATCCAAATAAGAAAATTGGATAAATTTGTTGATAGACAGGATAGTGGAAGAATTGGAGGCAGAGGTCGACGAAAATCTAAATTACCTGTTAAACCTAGATAAGATAAGAAGAGGAATCGTGTTGATGATCCAAAAGATGATCCTGATCTCCCCAAGAAGCTTAGACAACCTGAAGGCGAGGTATTCACACTCAGTTTTGGATCCTTTGATTGCCATATGATTACAGGAGGAGATGCACGAGGAGGAGATCATGCAACTGAAAGGAAGGCTTACCTCAATGAGGTTTAGGCCTGTTCCTACATTCAGCGAATCAACCTCATCGAAGAAGACTGACCAAGGAAAGTTAACAGGGATAAGCTCGTGATTGGATTTTCCAAGAATGATCTATCCGGAGTATTATATACTCATGATGATCCTATAGTGATCAGAGTCAGGATGAAAGAATATTGGTCGCAAGAACACTAGTGGATAACAAAAGTCTGGCAGACATTATGTTCTACCTATGTTTTGATAGTTTGGGTTTAAAATTCAACTAATTGGAGCCTTACCATAGGCCACTCATTGGATTCTTTGGCTAGATAGTATTTCCATTGGGAACAATCAAGATAAATGTGTCGATCGGGACATGGACGACGAAAAAAATGGAGAAAGTGAGATTCTTTGTAATGGGCAAAAATGCTAATTCTACCTATAACATGATCATAGGAAGAGTGGGTCTGAAGAAGTTCAAAGCTGTACCTTCTATTGTTCATCAATGCCTGAAATTACCGACCAACTTTGGTGTGAGAGTAGTAAAAAGTGATCCTAAAGTAGCTCAGGAATGCTACTATTCATCTGTCGAGAAAGAAGATATGTTAGATGTAAAGAAGAAAATCACCACTTATCAAGTGGATATATCTGAGACAAACAACGAATCTATGGTCGAAACATTAGATCCAAGAGACAAATCTGAGCTTGTAAAAGTCCAGTGATGGGGGCAGAAAGCATTATTCTGGATAATGATAAACCAGAACGAAACACTCAAATATGAGCGTCATTGGATACAGTTCTTAAACAGGAGTTAGTGGCTTTCTTAAGACAAAGAAAGCTGGTGTTCGCATGGAGCCATGAAGATATGCTTAGCATAGGTCTAAACTTCCTATACCATGAGCTTATTATGAATAAGGAGGTTAAACCTGTAAAGCAACAAAGAAGAGTTTTTAGCCCGGAGAAGATCCAAGCTATATAAGAAGAAGTCGAGAAAATTCAAAAGGATTCTTTTATTGAAGATGAGAAGTACCCGGACTGGCTGGCCAACGTAGTTATGGTCAAGAAGAAAAATAACAAGTGAAGGATGTGTGTAGATTTTACTGACTTGAATAAGGTATGGCCAAATGATTATTTACCTTTACCATAATTTGATCAACTGGTGGATGCTACTTCGAGGAACGAGCTGCTGAGTTTTATAGATGCATATTCTGGTTATAGACATATCAAAATGAAGCCAGAAGATAGAGAAAGTACTTCATTTATTACTCCTCGAGGAACTTATTTCTATAATGTTATGCTATTTGATCTAAAAAATGCAGATGCCAATTATCAAAGACTAGAGAACAAAGTATTTGAGGAGCAAATAGGAAAGAACATGGAGGTGTATGTTGATGATATGCTGACTAAGAGAAAAAAGTTACTGATCAAATTATCGACCTCATCCAGACGTTTGATCAATTGGAAAAGCACTAGATGAAGTTAAACCCTACCAAATGCGTCTTCGGAGTTTAAGAGGGAATGTTCCTCGGGTACATAGTAAATCAAAGGGGCATTGAAGCCAATCCAGATAAGATCAAGGAATTGATAGAAATACAATCCCCGACTAATAAAAAGGATGTTCAAAGGCTAACAGGGCGCATAGCAGCACTCAACAGATGTGTGTCCCGAGCAACGGATAGATGTTTGCCATTCTTTAAGGTACTCATAAAAACCTTTAAATGGAACGATGGCTATGAAAAATCCTTCCTAGAATTAAAGAAGTACCTGAGAGCACCCCCACTACTCTCTCGAACAGTATTGGGAGAAAATATGTACTTATATGTAGCTGTATCTGAATCAGCTTTTTGTTCTGCCTTGATCAGGGAGGATAACGGAGTTCAAAAGCTAGTTTATTACACTAGAAAATCTTTTTTAGGAGCAAAAGTGAGATATCCTAGACTGGAGAAGTTAGCGTTGGCCTTAATTGAGGATAGTAGACAAATGAAGTCATATTTTTAAGCTCACACCATAGTGTTATATACTAACATGGCACTGAGGCAAGCTTTACATAAGCTAGATAAATCTGGGAGATTGATGTATTGGGATGTGGAGTTGGGATAATATGACCTTATATACGAACCAAGGTCTTCCTTAGAAGGTCAAGATGTGGCGAATTTTATTGCAAAATTCACTTATCTAGAAATTATCGAGCAACAAGGGACTCCCGCTAACACAACATCAGAAGTCGGTAGACTTACTGGAGATATGCCCAACCAACTCCAAGCAAGGGAAAGTACAGAAGGAGTCACCACTAATCAACCAGAACCCTCCAGAGGAGTATAGGAGATGAGAAATTTATATGAGGAGGTAAAGGATCAAATCTTCCATCAAGGGATTTTGACAAACCAAGCGTTTGACAACAATATTTCCATATAGAGCCTGTATGTTGATGGGTCATCTTGTGCAACTAGATATAAAGATGGAATCATTATCAATACTCCAAACGAACTAGATATAGAGTACGCTCTATGATTCTAATTTCAAGACTTTAATAACGAGGTAGATTATGAAGCTATGATTGGTGGTTTAAATCTAGCTAAATCATTGAATGTCTTGTGGTATACAGTGATTCACAGTTAGTGGTAAATCAGACGTTGAACTTATATATAGCTAAAGGAAAAATGATATCTAGATACTTAGTGAAAGCCTTGGAGATAATTTCAACTTTACTAGTTGTCCAGATGATCAGAATTCTAAGATGAGAAAATGACCGAGCAGATACACTTGCTCAGCTAGCTTCACCAACCAGAACTGATCTTCGAAGAACTATTCCTATTGAGATACTTGCTAATAAGAGCATTGAGGAAGATTTGATGGTTAATTTTATTGTATTTGATATGGGGACATCTTAGATATATCCCATAACAGCTTATATTGAAGAAGTAATTCTACCAGCCGATCTAGCTAAAAAGATGAAACACAAGGCTGCAAGATATGTGCTAGATAATGGCGTGTTGTATAGAAGAGGATTAACTGCTGGTCTAAAACGATGTATGCATAAAGATGAAGTAAATTATTTGATTGAAGAAGTCCATGAAGGGTCTTATCGAGCCCATGTAGCAGGGATAACTTTATTGTGAAGGATTAACACACTGGGCTACTACTGGTTAACTATACGAGCAGATTATGCAGCTTTTGCCAAGAAGTGTGATAAGTGCCAGAGGTTTTTCAGCATACGTAAGACTCCACAAGCTCTCCTAACACTAATCACTTTACCTTGGCCCTTTGCTATGTGGGGAATTGACTTGGTCGGGCCTCGTCAGACTACCTGAGGAAGGTTCAAGTACCTAGTTGTAGTTGTCGATTACTTTACTAAATGGGTTGAAGTTGAACCCTTGATCGATATGTCCTATGAGAAGGTGTATCAGTTTATTGAGAAGAATATCATTTGTAGGTATGGCTTACCCTACGCTTTTATCACTGACCATGGCACACAATTTGGTAACGACGAATTTGCTGACTATTGTACCCAATCCAATGTCCAAAGAATCCACTCTGCTCACGGCCATCCTCAAAGAAATGGAAAAATAGAGGTAACTAATAGAACTTTATTGAATGGGTTGAAGAAAATTCTAGAAAATTCTAAAGGGAATTGGATCAATGAACTGTATTCTGTCTTGTG
Organism: Sambucus nigra; assembly: GCA_949130495.1. Classification (NCBI taxonomy): domain Eukaryota; kingdom Viridiplantae; phylum Streptophyta; class Magnoliopsida; order Dipsacales; family Adoxaceae; genus Sambucus; species Sambucus nigra. Next base: position 132,139,663 of record OX422219.1, on the reverse strand, counting down.
GGCTTACCGAACAACCGTTAGAACAACTACTGGGGAAACTCCTTACATGTTAAAATTTGGTACTGAGGCCATAATTCCTTCCGAGTTAGGTTTAACTATGCCCAAAGTTCTTAACTTTAATACCCCAGTTAGTGATTTGATGATAAGGCTAGACTTAGACACGCTGGAAGAGGTCCAGGAAGATGCATGCAGTTTTAAGGAATGCAGCCTATCAATAATGGACTGCACGTTTCTACAACAAGAGGGCAAAGATGAGCAAGTTAAAAGAAGGTGATTATATTTTAAAGAAGGTGATTCAGAAGAATAATAAGCTTGAATCCAATTAGGATGGGCCCTATCGCATTACAACAGTCATCCAACTAGGCACATATCGAATTGAGACTTTGGAAGGTGAAGAATTGAAGAATCCCTGGAATTCAAAACACCTGAGGAAGTACTCGGTTCATTTCAATATTAATGAAAATATAATTTCCCCAAAATTTGTTATTTTTTTTGGAGTACTAGTGCTATGCACTACATTGCAAATGCGCCACCAACAATGTTAGTTAGCATCAACAAAGGCACCAATAATGTTGGTCGATAACATAAACCACCAACGAAATGTTAGTTGGTATCAATAAAGGCACCGACAAAATTGGTTGTCAAACATTCCAAATGCGCCACCAACAATGTTGGTCAGCATCAACAAAGGCTCCAACAATGTTGGTCGTCAACATAAACCACCAACGAAATGTTGGTCGCTATCAATAAAGGCACCAACAAAGTTGGTTAACAAACTTTGCAAACGTGCCACCAATAATGTTAGTTAACATCAACAAAGGCACTAACAATGTTAGTCGTCAACATAAACCACCAAAGAAATATTGGTGGGTATCAATAAAGGCACCAACAAAGATGGTTGTCAAATACATAAAAAACCATACAAGGAAAAATTGTAAGTCCCAAATTCTTAGTTAACGAAGACCCAAATGAACAATTTTCATCTAAGCTGGTCTAAGAGATGGACAAATGTTCCACTCACGCTTAGGAATCAAGGTAACTAATGCAATTATCTAAAACTTTAGGTACATTAGTAGAACCATGGTGATGCATTGGTAATTGGTACAATACTTAGGATAATCCTAAGGGTATCAATAGAACTGGTGAAAAACTACAGATTGACAAATCGTCGATCCAAAAATAGAGATTGACTAAAAATTGATCCAGTCACAGTCAAAGACTAAGAAGACACTCATATAATAGAGATTGACTAAATGGTGATAAATTTGATCCATTCACAATCAAAGATTGATAAAACAAAGCTTTTCATTAAATTAAATGATTACATATTTCTTCTTAAACACACAGAAATAAAAAATAAAGCCTTATTCTACAGGATGTTTTCCTTCGTCCTTAAACATATGATCCATACTAGCTGGAGGATCATCAAAAGTATAAGGATTGTTGATGAAGTTAAAATTCTCAAGCATCCTGTTATTGCTACTACTAGAACTATCAAGCGTATGAGGAGGCCGAACAATCTATAGTTCATCATGTAGCTCGTAATCTCCTAAGTATTTTGAAATCAAGCACTGAGGAATACGATGAACATGAATCTAGTTAACATCCAACTTTAATGCAGGATTGTCAAACTCTAGCAAATGTGGTTCATACCAATCCCATAAAGAGTTGTTCCAATCCACTTTCATCGTGGTTAAAGCGTTCATCTAACCCCATTTATAGGACTCATTCTTAACCTGTTGAGGTCTATCATCAAGATTCTCGAGAGCTTCATTATACCCATTCTTCCAAACCTCTTATGGCTACTTATGGAGTTAAAAGGTTAATTTCTCAACTTGAAATCACAGTTTCTTCAATACTCCATCCTTAGCTTGTAATTGGGAAGATTGAGTGGATAATTGTTCAGACAAGGTCTGCAGCTTCTGAGACATCTCAACAATAGCCCGGTCTTTAGCTTTTAACTGCGCAACTTAATTGGCTAGGTCCTGTTGACTCCTGATTTCTTCCGTAGTTCCTCGTCTAGGCTTATTTCTTTCTCGGGAGGATGATGCAGGATTTATCTTTATTAAGGTTTCTAACTCACCCCTTAATTTAGCATTTTCAGCCTCTAAAAAGGAGTATCACTCCTTAGTAGTAGCAACAACAGCTCTAGAGGAAGACTTCAAAAGATTCACTTCATCCCTCAAATTATTATTCTCCTCTTCTAGAAGTTTGGCAATAGTTATAGTTTCTTCAACTTCAAGCTTAAGTAAAGCTTCCTTTTTGTTATAAACATAAATTAAGTTGTTAAAACCCTGACCTACGCTCAAGCTTCGATATTTTTGCTCATAGCTCTCGTGCAACAGCGCAATGGACTCTATATATTGTTCTTGAAGTTCTTATATCATCTCATAATACGCAACACTGTTTGCTAGTACTTTATCATGTAAGTACTTCAAATATTTTTAGGCCTCTTTAGCCTGCTCTGTGTAACACCCCGCTTATTAAAATAAGAGGTGGCCATCCCGATACTCCTATAAATACAGGAATCATAGATGGTTCATTCTTAGCATCACTGTCATGAAAATAATAGTACGAGATAAACACTAATTATTTTAAAAAACAGATGTCGAATAATTTGTAAGTTTAAATAAAACCATTTAGACAATCCAATTTGAAAAGAAGGTGGATATAATTAAAGACAGATAACAGTTTAACAATCACTCACAACATAATAATCGAATAAGCTATCAGTTAACAGACTGGTACAAAACAGGTTACACCGAGTATTATAGTTAAATACAAACAATATATACACTTACACAACTTAGGCAACACGTTCGAATGTACCGATAGATCATAACTAGATTATACAAAAGAGTGATGCGTCTATCACAAAAGTCCTATAACATCCGCAAAAATGCTATAACCCATGGACACTAGGAAGGAAGGATCAACACGGGCATCCTTGTGGCGGAGCACCTGGGCATAAACGAGAACCACACCACATAGAGAAATATAGACGGGTAAGGTCCCGATTTGATATGATAAACATGTGAATAAAATTCATAATAGTTATGAATGTTAAACCTCATAAGCAGTTTCAGTCCGCTCTCACAAACAAGATTTACCCGCACCTCTCATCTAAGTGCACATCCTAGCGAAATATCATTAATAATGTTAACTATTCATTTACGTAAGAGAGATAACTAAATTCCAATTCAATAAATTGACATTACAGATTTGTACAATATGGTTTCCCCAGTATATTCCTCATTAGCAAACTTATTCCAAATAGTTGATTTATAAAATGCTTTATCGATTTATAAAATGCCACATGTATGAGAATGGTCAGAATCACAATATAACGATTCTAAGACCATCCTTTTGGGAGTCACCCCACTGGATTTGTCCTTAAATAGATATCATCTTCCAGGGCCTATAACCAAGACCATCTGGGCACCCTAAATCGTGTCGCGTGTAAAGAGGCCATATACCTTCGACATTGAGTCATAACCATACCCGGAATTACCTCACTTCGAATAAAACAACAACACAATGTAACCACCGGTCCTATGGCCGAGGACTATATTCACCCGACATGCACTAGTTAGGGGACTTCACCTCATTCGCGTAACTTCCCTTATGATAACATTTAGAGAGGTATGTATATGAAAGTCATGATTCAAAAGATATGCCAATTAAAAGTACATTTTATTTCATTCGGAACCATGTGTGTCTAATGACATAAGTTACCAAGTTTAATTTGCCCTCATACTAACCTCCGAGAATTTATAACAACACTAAAGGCTATCAAGTGTAATTTACCTCATACAAATCTCTAAAAATCCAAGAATTATGTGACCCTACTTCCCCCAGTCCTAAACTAGCTTACTAAATAAAGAACTACCCTAATCTTCAATTGAATAGACCCCGAAATAAGACCAATTACCCCCTTTCTAATATAGGGTACTCATATCCCTAATATAAGGCTCTAGTACTCTATATTACTACATAAGAGAAGGCTCATAGGTCTTAAACCTAAAAGAAAATGGCTAAAAACTAAGTTATAAAAATCTCCTAAAACAACAGGAATTTCGAATCGATTTACCCCTGATAGCGAAGGGATTCGCCCTAAAAGAGAATCGATTCGGCTGAGAAAACCAACTTTCTGTCTCATAACGAATCAATTCGACCTTAACCCGAATCGATTCGGCTCCCTAGACCTGTAGCCACCCTTTTTAGCGAATCGATTCACCCTGGCAGATTTGCCAAGTTGGGGGCTACGGGTTATATGTACCCTAATTTCCCAAATCCCATTTCTCTTCCATCTATCCAACACCAACGATAAATAATCCCACCAAATCAATCCTACACAACCATTAACTCATGTAACCAACACAAACTCATATCTAAATCAATGTTTAAGGGTTTAAACACCAAAAATCATCAAATTCATAAATGGTTTAAATCTCCAAAAACACACCTATCAATACAAATTATTCACACTAAATCATAAATTTGCAAGTTAGAAACTTGTCTTAAGTTTTTAGTTTCGGATTATATTCCCGTAGCAACAATTCCAAGCTTCAATCTTCAATTTCTCTCTTTCTCTCCTCTTTCTCCCAAGCTCTCTCTTCTCTCTACTAGCTCTAGGCTTTTAAATATAAATGAGTTCAAATGCTCTAGCAAGACTAAAATACCCAAATTACATTAAGTCTAACTTTAAATGCTACTACATAATTAAAATGACTCGTAACAACATAATTAAGTTATAACCGGTCAAAAGTACCGGGAACCCAAAAATGCAACTTGGTACTCATTTTGACTATTTCCACCATTTTTGGACTAACCGCGTCCTCTAAATTGGCATCCGGGATAAGATAAACTATTTCATGTTCTAACATCAATTTAAATCATAACCGTCGATTAAAGCACAACCACGCAACAAAATAAAATATGATGCTAATTACATTCACTTAACAGTAAATATGCAAAACTCAGTAAAAATTATCTCTTAAATCACTTAAACTAATATTTACTTTAACTTCCCTTATTTTATATAATTAACCCGCATGGAAAATTAATATAAAATAATTACTCATAAATAAGGGGTATTACACTCTGATGCATCGTCACCAAGAAATTTAACAATTTATTCCGCGGATAAGTCTGTATGACCTTCTTTGAAAAAAACATTGCATTTCTTCAATAACTCGGTATCATTGGAAGACGGTTGGTCCATCTTCACTATCAATTAACAAGAAGAAATGACCACTAATCAACGACAAAAATCAAGAACGCGAATGATCAACAAGAGATAAAAAGGAACAAAGGTTTTCTTTTATTGATAATAAAGAGGTTCAGATACAATAAAAATAAAGAAAAGATACAAAAAGCAAAAGGAAAAATGCCGAACAAATTTACATCTTCTCCCTATAGTTCTCAACCTTGTCAGAAAAAGGGGCTATAGGATGGAGTTTCTCGGTGTGTTCCGATTGAGGAAGAAAAGACTTAGTAATTTTAGGTTGGTCGGTAGTAGATTCAACTATTAGAGAAGACTCCTCAGAAGCATCTTCATCTTAAATCTCATCCTCAATGGTAGGAGAAGGACCATGAGTATATCTTTGAAAAAGTTCAGAGCCTTCAATTGTGTTCAACTCCTGAAGGGTAGCAACCAACCATAACTGAAACATTTTTGTTTTGCATATTCAATCTGAGTAGAGGTAGTAGAAATGGCTTTGTTCTATCCCTTCTCCCAGCCAACACTGAAGGACACCTTTACATCAGACTCTCTCTTAGATCTGGCAGAGGATACAAGCTCTTCAGCTTCCTCTACCCTGCACTCAGCTTCCTCTCCCTTGCGCACAGCTTCCTTGGCCCTACGCTCAGCTTCAAGGGCATTTTCATCAGACGTCTGCCGAGAAGTTTTGGTCGTCTTTAGTTTATCCGCCCAAGTACTCTTCTCAGACTCCAGGGCTTATTGAAAATTGAGAAAAGACTTCTTCAAAGAATTCAAAGCTTCCTCTACATTATTTGAAGAAGAAGCTCGAATTGCATCATCCTTCTCCAGCATATTATTTTAGTGCACCAAGAACTGCAAGAGAAGAAGTTCAAGATTAGTATATGATAAATATAAAAGACAACCAAACCAATAAAATGAAAATGACTTTTTAATAAAAGGCTCTGAGTAACAAATTTAGAACCATTCGCTCGGGGGAGCATAGCATCCACCCCCTGTGGTTTGGAAGAGTACCAGACTTGATCAACTCTCTGGCCAAACCAGGGGTAATAACTACCGGAGAAACAACACCAGAAGAAGGTAATTCAACCAAGGACAGTTGCTCAGTCATCTGGTCGACCCGCTTGTCTACAAGCCCTCTCCTAAAAGGAACTTGAACATCTTTGGGATCGGCGTCCTTGGGAGCTAGGTCTTTGGGGGCTAGGTCATTGGGGACTGGAGACTTCATAACATCCCCTATTTTCTTCTCGGCTCCTTTAGCAGGTGCTTGGGAGCCATAAGTACTACCACTGGGAAGATTAGGAAACTTTCTTTTCTTCATGATTTCAGAAAGAGGAGTGTCTGAATCGACAACAACTTCTTGATCAAGATCAATTACCTTAATAGGAGAAGCAGCAGGTTTGGCAATCAAGGAAGAAACGGTATTTCTTTATTGAATCAAATAGGAAGTGGACCTAATGTGCCTCCTCAGCAACTGTCTTGTGAAGCCCCCAGATAAAATTCAATTCTTTCAAATTTACTTCACTCTCTTCGGGGGGTTTTCTTTTCTGGTCAACTGTAATTTAATTTACAAAGCAACATTCAGTATGACCTTTTATCAAATATAAATTGGAAAAAATTACCAAAATGCAAAACAACCTATTCCGTTGCCAAAGAGCGGATATCTAGGTCCTTGATATTTAGCACCTCCAACTAAAGGGGCGTGTTGCCAATTTTTTACAACTACCCCATGATCAAAATAAACCCTATTAGAATCAGGGAGGTTAACTACTAAAGCTTTAATAACTTCCCTAGTTTTCAAATAATAAGTGGTATCACTAGTTACCCATTTATAATAAAACATTATTTCTGAAATCCCTATATGGGTTCCATAGATTTGATTTTACCTATATACTCCATTTATTACTTTCAAGCGTTAGGATCCACTCTTGTAGCAACAACGTCAAAATATTGACAAAACTCCAGACATAGGGGATTGGGAGGAAATGTGAATCCATATTCAGCAATGAGATATGGAAGGGAACCAATGGCCTTCAGCAAGAGAGAAAAAATCAGAAGGAAAAATGGGATGTTCCAGTATAACCCAAGATGGGGTAGTTGTAAAGCGGCCATAGACCTTCGACAGTGAGTCATAACCATACCCGAAATTACCTCACTTCGAATAAAACAACAGCACAATGTAACCACCGGTCCTATGGCCGAGGACTATATTCACCCTACATGCACTAGTCAGGGGACTTCACCTTATTCACGTAACTTCCCTTATGATAGCATTTAGAGAGGTATATATATGCAAGACACAATTCACAAGAAATGCCAATTAAAAGTACATTTTATTTCATTCGAAACCGTATGTGTCTAATGACATAAGTTACCAAGTTTAATTTTCCCTCATACTAACCTCCGAGAATTTATAACACTAAAGTCTATCAAGTGTAATTTACCTCATACAAATCTCTAAAAGTCCAAGAATTATGTAACCTTACTTCCCCCAGTCCTAGACTAGCTTACTAAATAAAGAACTACCCTAATCTTTAATTAAATAGCCCCCGAAATAAGACCAATTACCCTTTTTCTAATCTAGGGTACTCATATCCCTAATCTAAGGCTCTAGTACTCTATATTACTACATAAGAGAAGGCTCCTAGGTCTTAAACCTAAAAGAAAATGGCTAAAAACTAAGTTATAAAAATGTTCTAAAACAGCAGGAATTCCGAATCGATTTGCCCTGTGCCGAATAGATTCACCCCTGATAGCGAATCGATTTGCCCTAAAAGTGAATCGATTCGACTGAGAACACCAAATTTTTGTCTCATATCGAATCAATTCGACCTTAACCCGAATCAATTCGGCTCCCCAGACCTGTAACCACCCTTTTTAGCGAATCGATTCACCCTGGCAGATTGGCCCAGTTGGGGGCTACGGGTTATATGAACCCTAATTTCCCAAATCCCATTTGTCTTCCATTTATCCAACACCAACAATAAATAATCCCACCAAATCAATCCTACACAACCATTAACTCATGTAACCAACACAAACTCATTTCTAAATCAATGTTTAAGGGTTTAAACACTAAAAATCATCAAATTCATAAATGGTTTAAATATCCAAAAACACAACTATCAATACAAATTATTCACACTAAATCATAAATTTGCAAGTTAGAAACTTGCCTTAAGTTCGTAGTCTCGGATTATCTTCTAGTAGCAACAATTCCAAGCTTCAATCTTCAATTTCTCTCTTTCTCTCCTCTTTCTCCCAAGCTCTCTCTTCTCTCTACTAGCTCTAGGCTTTTAAACATAAATGAGTTCAAATGCTCTAGCAAGACTAATATACCCAAATTACATTAAGTCTAAATTTAAATGCTACTACATAATTAAAATGACTCGAAACAATATAATTAAGTTATAACCGGTTAAAAGTACCGAGAACCCAAATATATAACTTGGTACTCATATTGACTATTTCCACCATTTCCAGACTAACTGCGCCCTCTAAATTGACATCCGAGATAAGATAAACTATTTCATGTTCCAACATCAATTTAAATCATAACTGTCAATTAAAGCACAACCACGCAACAAAACAAAATATGATGCTAATTACATTCACTTAACAGTAAATATGCAAAACTCAGTAAAAATTATCTCTTAAATCACTTAAAATAATATTTACTTCAACTTCCCTTATTTTATATAATTAACCCGCATGGAAAATTAATTTAAAAATAATTACTCATAAATAAGGGGTATTACACTCTGATGCATCGTCACCAAGCAATTTAACAATTTATTCCTCGGATAAGTCTGCATGACCTTCTTTGAAAAAAGCATTGCATTTCTTCAATAGCTCGATATCATTGGAAGACGATTGCTCCATCTTCGCTATAAATTAACAAGAAGAAATGACCACCAATCAACGACAAAAATGAAGAACGTGAATGATCAACAAGAGATAAAAAGGAACAAAGGTTTTCTTTTATTGATAATAAAGAGGTTCAGATATAATAAAAATAAAGAAAAGAAACAAAAAGCAAAAGGGAAAATGCCGAACAAATTTACATCTTCTCCCTATCGTTCTTAACCTTGTCAGAAGAAGGGGCTATATGATGGAGTTGCTCGGTGTGTTCCGATTGAGGAAGAGAAGACTTAGTAATTTTAGGTTGGTCGGCAGTAGATTGAACTATTAGAGAAGACTCCTCAGAAGCATCTTCATCTTAAATCTCATCCTCAATCGTAGGATAAGGACCATGAGTATATCTTTGAAAAAGTTCAGAGCCTTCAGTTGTGTTCAACTCCTGAAGGGTAGCAACCAACCATAACTGAAACATTTTTGTTTTGCATACTCAATCTGAGTAGAGGTAGTAGAAATGGCTTTGTTCTATCCCTTATCCCATCCAACACTGAAGGACACCTTTACAGAAGACTTTCTCTTAGATCTGGAAGAGGATACAAGCTCTTCAGCTTCCTCTGCCCTGCGCTCAGCTTCCTCTCCCTTGCGCACAACTTCCTTGGCCCTACGCTCAGCTTCAAGGGCATTTTCATCGGACGTCTGTCGAGAAGTTTTGGTCGTCTTTAGTTTATCCGCCCAAGTAGTCTTCTCAGACTCCAGGGCTTGTTGAAAATTGAGAAAAGACTTCTTCAAAGAAGTCAAAGTTTCCTTTACATCATTTGAAGAAGAAGCCCAAATTGCATCATCCTTCTCCAGCATATTATTTAAATGCACCCAGAACTGCAAGAGAAGAAGATTAAGATTAGTATATGATAAATATAAAAGACAACAAAACCAATAAAATGAAAATGACTTTTTAATAAAAGGCTCTGAGCAACAAATTTAGAACCATTCGCTCAGGGGAGCATAACATCCACCCCCTATGGTCTAAAAGATTACCAGACTTGATCAACTCTCTGGCAAAACCAGGGGTAATAACTACAGTAGAAACAACACCAGAAGAAGGTAATTCAATAAGGGATAGTTTATCAGTCATCTGGTCGACCCGCTTCTCTACAAGCCCTCTCCTAAGTCTTCTAAAAGGAACTTTAACATCTTTGGGATCTACGTCCTTGGGAGCTAGGTCTTTGGCGGATGGGTCTTTGGGGGCTAGGTCATTAGGGACTGGGGGCTTCATAACATCCCCTATTTTCTTCTTGACTCCTTTAGCAGGTGCTTGGGAGCCAGAAGTGCTACCACTTAGAAGATTAGGAAACTTTCTTTTCTTCATGATTTCAGAAAGAGGAGTGTCTGAATCGACAGCAACTTCTTGATCAAGATCAATTACCTAAATAGGAGAAGCAGCAGGCTTAGCAATAAAGAAAGAAACAGTATTTCTTTATTGAATTAAATAGGAAGTGGACCTAACGCGCCTCCTCAACAACTGTCTTGTGAACCCCCCAGATAAACTTCAATTCTTTCAAATTTACTTCACTCTCTTCGGGGGATTTTCTTTTCTGGTCAACTACAATTTAATTTACAAAGCAACAGTCAGTATGACATTTTATCAAATATAAACTGGGAAAAATTACCAAAACGCAAAACAACCTATTCCGTTGACAAACAGAGGACATCTAGGTCCTTGATATTTAGCACCTCCAACTAAAGGGGGGTGTTGCCAATTTTTTACAACTACCCCATTATCAAAATAAACACTATTAGAATCAAGGAGGTTAACTACTAAAGCTTTACTAACTGCCCTAGTTTTCAAATAATAAGTGGTAACACTAGTTACCCATTTATAACAAAACATTATTTCTAAAATCCCTATATGGGTTCCATAGATTTGATTTTACCTATATACTCCATTCATTACTTTCATGTGTTAGGAGCCACTCTTGTAGGAACAATGTCAAAATATTGACAAAACTCCAGACACAGGGGATTGGGAGGAAATGTGAACCCACATTCAGAAAAAAGAGATAGAAGGGAACCAATGGCCTTCAGCAAGAGGGAAAAAATCAGAAGGAAAAGTGGGATGTTCCATTTCAACCCAAGATGGAATGTTGAAGTGAATTCTGAACTTATCAAGCGACTCAATAGAATAAACCACGATGAAGAAAATAAAGAAGAAGAGAAGAAAAATTCTTACAAAGGTTTAAGGATTCAGCAAGAACTAAAGACATAAAAGAAAATGATCGCACGAAAGATCAAAGAACACAACAGTAAAATCAGAAATGAGAGGTAGAAATGATCAAAATTTTATCTCTCTTTTTTTATAAGTCACCTAAAAAACTGTGAAAAGTATTGATTAAAGTGAACGACGGTTGAGTTTACGGCGGCTAACAAAGGAAAAGACGAAGATACCCCAGAACTATTCGCTAAAATTTGAAATATTTACAAAATTTCCAGTCGCGCTAAAAAATTATCAATTAAGTGGATAAATTTCACAAGTCTGGAAGGTCCGCAACTGACCAAGTAGCCCGAACTACTGTTAAGGCATGATATTCCACACTTTCACATCAGCTCCAAGTATGAAACATTGGGAGATTCTATTGATACCAAAATTTACCACCTTATGTTGACTAATTATAAACCAAAATATGTCATCCAATGTGTCTCAAATCCAAGTCATCATGATGCAAAAGCGACCAACAAGGCAGCCCGACCAACTGAGAGAAATCTAACCTGTACAGCCAATGAAGCAATAGCCGTCATACAACCTGTATAACTAGTGAAGCGACAACAGTGGTATATTTAATTCTCAATAGATGTATTGATGCGAATGCCTAACAAATGAATGCATTCCATCCTTTCACACGACAACTATCAATACCCCTCTTAGGCTATAAATACATTGTATCACCCTTATTGCAAGGGACCGAAAAACAAATCAAGACAGTCAATACATAACAGTGGTCGTAGGCTTTTCCATTCAGCCGAACCACTTTAAAAATATCTCTGTCTTACTTGTTTTTGTTTATTTATCTGTGATCCATCAATTAGGCTTAGTTTAGTTTCTTGCATCGACACCGCCTAAAATGAATCTTTAACACAACAGGGAACCCATCGATTCCTCTCACTATATAGGCCACTCAACCACTTGTTCTCTTCGAGGTTAAAATTTTCAATTAATCTATTCCAACTTGCTTCAAATTCAATGAAAGTGAGAGAGTCATAAATCACAAATTTTAAAGAATTCTTCATGGACTCATATTAGGCATACCCTTTTAATTTTTTCAGTAATTTCTTCAAAATGTTCCATAAAGACCACCTATGTCGTGAGTTTAGAAAGACAATTTCAATAGCATTTTTCATGGCTTTATCTTGATCAGTTATGATTGCGATGGGAGCATGGTCATTCATGCAAGAAAGCCATGACTTAAAAGCTCCAAGTAAATGTATTTGTATCCTCACTTGATATCAACCCACATCCCAATAATATTGACCGGCCATGATGATTCACCCCAACAAAAGGGGAAAAAGGCATGTCATACTTATTGGTCAAGTATGATGTATCGAATGTGATAACATTCCCAAACATCTCATACGCCGCCCTACATTTAGTATCCGCCCAAAATAAATTCTTCATTCTTCCCTCATTATCAAAATCCATGTCATAATAGAAATTAGAATTATTAATCTGCATTTTACGAAAGTAGTTTTGAACGGATAAGGCATCTCCCTCAGCAAGTCTCAACCTTCTCACCTTGTTAATATAATTATAGCAATCCTTGATAAAAAAAATTGACACATTCTCATTTCCACCGTCTTTCATTACACACGCACTGAAATTTTTATTAGGACTTATAACGGCCCTATCATTCAGTTCAAATCTTCTTTTCACCACTTTATTTATTACCCGACTAGCCTTGAAATATCGTGATTTCCCCAGGCTCACATGAAGGTTGTGGTCGAGGAATACACTTTTAATCATCCATTTTCCATTAGAACACAATACGACATTAATTTTGGTACCACAATTACCTTGACAACTTGGTGGCAACTTGAACGAATTTTTACTCGTACTTTCGTTTTTTTCCCTCTCGAGTGCAAGAAAAGCTAACCCATCATATAACACCATCATCCCCTCTCTTTGAAGTCCTCTTCTGCACCTGAAAACCTTTTTCATTGCCATATTTTCTATAATATACCAACATATCATCAATAGTGTCAAATGTCATTCCAACTTTAGGTTCAATTATATTTTCTTCTTGGAATTCCTTATTTTTATATTCCTCATTTTTTTAATACCTTCTACTTCTTCTATTTCATTTTCCTCAACTTCTTCATTATACTTATTCAAGTCAATGCCAGAATAGTCTTAAGAAAATTCAAAGTTCATTCCTATTAAATTTTAACAAAACAAAGCACGACTTTAAAAAAAACATAAATTTAAATTGATAAAAAAATACGTATTTACCTTTTTTATTTTTTAAAAATACTTGTTTTAATCTACATATTCTATAAAAAGTATTTTTGAAAAAATGAATATAATTTATTAACTATTATAAAAACCATAAAATTTAATATTTAAATAAATACATAAACGAGATTAACCAAATTAAAACTTACCTTGAGTAGTGTTAGTGATGATGAGTGTACTTTCCTTTTCTTCTTGGTTGGCAATGGTTCCAGTGTAGAATTTTTTTTGGACTAATGTTGTAGAAGAAAAGGTAGAAAAATACATATTTGAGAAAAAAAGTCTTAAAAACTTAAAACTAGAGTTTGTTGATTTTGGTGTCCGGTCACAAAACTCCACATTTAACGCCACTTTTTTTTTTTAATTTTTGGTTTATTGCCATCTGGTTCAGTCTACTTACTTTTGGTAAAAAATATGGGTAGAATAGAATTGTTGTAAGGAGAAATACCTTCAAGACATCCTATCAGGACACAACACACATGTTCCTATTTCATTTGTCAACATCTTAAGTGGGAAATTTTCACTTAAGTGCCTATGAATGACACTCCTAGCATTATGTTCTCATTTTCCTAATTAGTACATTTATTTTTATATATATTATTAATTTATGTACAACATAAATTTAATTTTCATTTTAGGGATGAAAATATATTAAATTTTATGATGTTAATTTGATAATAAATATTTATAATTTTTCTTATATATAAATAAAAATCAAAACACCTAAATCTTCGGGACCGATCTTCGAAGCAAAGGCGTAGCCGCGCTCAGACAAATGGGGTCATGGAGAAGTTGAGAATGAGTGGGAAGAAGAAGGTAACACTTCAGGTGGGTGGGAAGGAATATTTTTTGGTCAAAGAAAAGTTTGGAAGTGATTATCAGTTCAGTTTCAGTGCTCGAGAAATTGGGCACACTCCTGAAGCTATCTTAGTCAAGGGGGAGGTTCAATGTTTGGGTTACCACTTAAGAGATGCCTCTAGGTTACCTCAGAGTTTTTTTAAGATGTTTCAAAGTCTCAATAAAAGGGTAATATCATACAATTATGTTAGTAGGAGAATATTCTAGTTTATTATTGTGGTAAGGAAGGAGAAGTCTAGGGTTCATTTTCAGTTATCGGGAGATTTTGGTGGCAAGGGATGGTCATACGTGGGAGAAGTTTTCAGGAAGATGGAGATGGAGGTTCGTTGTGTTGATAAATGTTCTAGTGCTGAAGTGAAGGAGAATTGTTTGGCGGGACAAACTTGTCTTCAAGTTGCTAATGTGGAACCATGGCCACTTTCTAAAATCAATATAATCGAACATCAATCTTCTAGCTCCAATCTCGTAGTGGAAGACGACTCTTGCATCTTTAGGATTAAGTTTCTTTAAAGTGTGTTGATTGGAAGGATTGGAAACCTTAACTCATCACCGCCTTCTTTAGAGATGTTGAAGCAGTGGATTCCGAACAAATACATCTCTATTGGTGTAACTGAGGTAAGGAGACTACATTCGTCCTTATTTTTTTTTATTGTATTTGCTTTAGTTCGTGAGAACGAGAGAATTTTAGAGAAAAAAAATTGTTTCTTTTTTGGAGAGAAATTGTGGTTACGAAGGCAACATCCTCTACCTAGATACACAAGGGTCCCAAGAGCTCATGATTTTCGATGAATTTGGATTATGGGCCTCCCTCTATAACTTTGTGGAGAAAAAGTGTTCACAATCATAGGAGAGAAATGTGGTGGTTTTGTTAAGGTGGATAATGAGACTTTGGTGGGTGAAGAGATTTAATGGGCAAGGACACTCATTAAGTGGAGTGATAATATACTAGAAAAAATTAAAATAGGTGCAAGGGATGGGTCTTTGAGCTGGTGGTTTAGGATGAAACCCTTATGTACTTTGGTGGGAATATATATCAGAATGCTGGTGGTGATGGTTCTTTTGGGTAATGTTATGGAGGATGTTGATTTGGTTTCTCTTGGGAATGAGGCAGTGGACTAAGAGCAGATTTAGGGGAGGTGGCAAATCCGATGGCTTGTTCGGTGGTAGCTTGAAGCACCTAGAATAACTAAATCACAACTCTCATAAATCATAAAAATAGAATTTAAATTTAAATATAATTTAAATTTAAACATCCATGAAAAATAAAACAATATGAAATAATAAACTGACAGTGACTAAGTCACAACTCTTATAAATCAAAAGGCATCCGTCCCAATACAATTGAAAATAAAAGACTGGAATAAATAAATTTTGGGCTTATGCCCATACAATCTCTGGAAAATAAAAACGGGATGCAATAAAGGGTAGCAACATATGTTAGAATCAAAGAGCTGAACCCGTTACTAAGTAGTATAACTACAAGTCTGATCATTTGTCAGCCCTTATATTCCTATCTAAGATAACTTGGGGGGGGGGGGGGGGGGGGGAGGGGGAAGATTTTATAATTTGGGTTAGCACTATAAAACCAATAGATAATATTACAATAAATTCACAATACATACCACTCGTCGGGTCTTACATGCATTAACTATCTTATCCCTCATCTAAGTGTAATACTATATGCATTTCCGACCCAATCCCAAACATATAATTCGGTCTCTATGCTAAAGTAATAATATCAAGGGAAATTATCCTACATATAATCGAAAGGTAAAAATCTACACATATGATCTCAGTTCCAAAGACTAACCCCACTATACTACCCCACAGAAAATACTACTGTACCACATTATGTATTTTACGTAAGATTGTGCTCATTAACACTGGTTTACATTACTAAACTACATTATATCATTCTTAATAAATTTATATAAATATATATATATAACTTTATATATATACAACACATGAAGGCATCTACCTTCAATGTTCATCTCGTGATCTATCGGTAAGTCCGTAGGAGTTCCTCACGAAACAGACGTAAGCAAAACACAAATAAGCGGGGCGATCACTACGCAGTACATCATCTTATGTCCATACCCCCACTTATCTTATCACGAAGCGGTGCTCCTGAACATATGACCTAAAATAATGACATCCACTATGCCTAGCCCACCTGTGCCGACGTGTGGTTTTAGTCCAATGACATACGCAACCCCAATCGATAGGCCTTCCACGAAAATGGGTATGTTCACACAAATAAAAAAACACATACATATAACACACAATATGTATAGGTTATTATCCTCATAACTAGTTCATTTAGATTTCATCAATCTCAAAATAACAATCATTGTCTTGAATATTAACGGTCTAGTTAATTATTAAGTTCACCATTTATTAGATAACCATAAAAATCTAATTATAATTAAATATCCCTTTAATTCACTACACCAAACTGGGCTAATGGTTACGGACTTTATCCCTGACCTGGAAGGGTGGGTCGCAGATATCGTTTGTGACCAAATCTGGCGTGACCAATTCCGGTGGTCAGGGCCCAAATCCCTGACCCAGAGTCTGGTCATGGATCCCTCATAGTCACAGATGTGGTCACGGACCATAGCCCTGACCCTAATTATATGTACGGTCACGCCCCAAATCCGTGACCACATCAAGATTAAAGACCAGCTGGTCACGGACTTCCACCGTGACCATTTCTCTGTGCTATCCATATTTTTCACGGCTTGCGATCATGAACAGTTCTCTGTGCCATCCATATTTATCATGGCTAATGGCCATGACCAAACTTAATGTATATATGATATTGTCACGGCTTAAGGCCGTGACCATCCTAGCTGTGCATAAAATATTGTCATGGCTTTGGGTCGTGACTATACTTACTGTGTATAAAATATTGTCACGGCTTTAGGCCGTGACCAGTTTTAATAATAAAAAAATAAAAATCAATCCTCGAATCGGGAGGGAAATCGGTCAGTTACTGCAAGTGCTCTTTGGGTGACCTCGAGGAGGTCCTATGCTCTCAAATCGAGTGTCCCGTGGTCTCAAATCTAGGGGTCTCGCGACCACACGGTCATGGGACCCGTGAAGACATTCTGAAATATGGGTCGTTCTCTCAAATCGAGGGTGTTTCGTGGCTACGCGATCGGCTCATGCGGGCTACGTTGGTCTCGTGCGAGGTGTTGGCACCGTTCATGGGTCCGTTTGGGGGCGTTAAGGGGTTTCGCCCCCCGAAGGCACCTTTTCAAGCCTATGTGTGTATATTCTTTGTTATGGGTCGTGCTCTCAAATCGGGGGTCCTGTGGCAATGTGGTCGGCTCGTGCGGGCTACGTTGGTCCCGTGCGAGGTGTTGGGGCCACTCACGGGGTCGTTTGGGGGGATCTAAGGGGCTTTCCCGATAACGACACATTTTTAAGCATAAGTGTGGATTTTCTCAAATTATCATCATTTTCTGGAACCAGGGGTCCCGTGACCACACGATCAATTCTTACGAGTTAAATTAATCCTCTATGAGGTGTTTGCACCTTTCATGGGACTGTTTGGGAGGTGCTTTTTATTTTCTCCCTCAAAAGTCATGTTTGGTAAGAAAATCTGAACAGTCATGGAACGGGAACACTAGAACCGTGCTCTGAACGGTCTTTAAAGTTTTGTCTGGACAGTCTTTGGACCAGCGAAGACACGTAGTCTCCCACGAGTGAATCCCTGACTTTTTACAACTATAGCAAGTGTTTCCATTACTGATTTTATATGGTGGAGTTCTATTTTGTTGAGTATATTAAGCGATAATGTTTCTAAGGGATTAATTTCTGGGTCCAGGGAACTCAACATTACAAGGTGGCCTCACAGGAAGATTAAGAGTTTGACAACACTCAACATTACAATGCGGGAATCGATCGCGTGGTCACGGGACCCACGATTTGAGAATGTGATGATAATTTGAGAAAATCCATACTTAGGCTTACGAACGTGCCGTTAGAGGGGAAACCCCTTAACGCCCACCCTACAACCCCTAAAGAAGTTTGAACACCTTGTACGGGATCAACGTAACTCGCAAGTCAACAACAAGACAACAACCAATAATTATCCAACATCCAACTTAAATAAAACCGATAAATATCCCGTACTCCTTCTAACATACTATCCAACAACAAGTCAACGACCTATAATTATCCAACAGCCAAACCAAATAAAGCCAATAATTATCACATACTCATTCTAACATACTATCCAATAACAAGCCAACAACCAATAATTATCCAACGGCCAAACCAAACAAAACCAAAATTATTCGACTGAGCATAACATATTATCGAAAGTTAACTTACATAAATCATATTAAACATTCGTAAAAATAACTAAACATTCATACATCATAGTAAAGCATTAATACAATGTCAATATCAAAATAGTATACAAATAAGATAAACAAGGTTAACATTTAATATTTTGATAGTCAATCTTCCTCTACATCAACTAAAAGATCCTTCAAATTTGGTTTATCATCAAGAGCTGACTGGAACTCTTTTAGAGCCTTTAACGCATCCACTTCAGTAGTCATACCCTTTGGTGCATGCACAATAATAGACCAATTGCTATCGTTTATGCACTTGGAAGATAATACCTTATTTACATTCTGAAAGGCAGAAATAAAAGGCTCGTCGACTATGCGATCTTTACTCTTCGGCTTTGATAAATCTACTATAATAAGTTTGGAGTCAGGATCAACTTTGCAAGCATTCATAGTATCCTCCACCTTTACCCAATCACAATAGAATATGGTTTATGTGAAATCTAAGTAATAAAGTTCTAGGATTTGTTAAACTACCCCATAATAGGTTAGCCCCGTATTCTTTGGATTTTTATCGCTTTTGCTAGCAATACAGGTGGTCATGGTAGAAATTGATATTCCACTGTTTTACGTCAAAATTTTTTCCTCATATAGATATGAAATGAAATCAAAACCGATGGTGGAAAATTTCTTAAACTCCTCCGCACGAAAATTAGGGCCTTTTACTAGGCGTGCAAGCCTCAAAGAGACATTACCTCTTTTTAGAAGCTGCATTTATTAATAAATTTGTATTAAGGCATGTTTTTATCACACATGAATAAATAACCGCACACATAAGATGTGAAGTTTACCTCTTTTGATACCCATGCCCTAAAATCAGTTGTCATGTAATTTCTCCTTTGATTTTGAGCAAGTTCATTCTCATACTTCCTATGGGTAAATTGTAGAGTTTAAATCGTAAAATATAAAATACATATAATCAAAGAAGAAGAATTCAATAGATACCCACTCTCTCCATTCTTCGACTTCATCTTGTGATTCGAAGACATAACGTGCTTCTTGCTCGTATTGTATATTTGTGAGTTTGATTTCCTTAGGGTTACCAAATGGTAATTGATCCTTAAACTCGGCAGGTTCCTCAATCACTCCTCCTCTACGAGGATTGAACCTGCTCACATATTCTTCTGGCATATATTCCCTAGCGTATAACGATGATTCCACAGTTACGTATTCTTCAGCAATTGACCCTCCAATATACCGTGCATTCTTTTTGTAATCTTTGAAAGTTTTCATCAAGCGCTCAAAAGAATACATCCAAATATACCTAACGTGACCACATAATAAAGCTTCATCGCATAAATGCATAAGTAGGTGGATGGTGATATCGAAGTTCGACGCAGGAAAATATTTCTCTAATACACAAACTGCTTCGGCTAAAGTTGATTTTATAGCTCTAATGTTCCTTATGTTTACTAATTTTGCACAAACTAGGGTAAAACACAAACTGATTTACATCATTGGCCGATGGAGATCTTTGTGTTAAGAGAAGCAATGCCGAAATAATAGAGGGATTAATTAGATGATTACATGCCAGTAATGAGACTTGCACTATTTTAAGTCAATTGTTTGGTAGTTAACGACCCTACGTAAATTACCAGAATAACCAGTTGGAGTCTTCAAGTTGAACAACGTATCTAAGAGGATCTTCTTCTCACTAGTAGTCAAAGTGAAAGCATCCGGAGGGGTAGAAATTCTTCCTGTTATAAGATCATTTTTTAACCAGAGTTTCTTCTTTAGCCTCATATCCTGTAGATCTCGGTCGGCCCGCTCTCCATCTTTGGAATGAGATCCACCCAGACATGTTCCTATCATATGTTCTGTAACATTAATCTCTATGTGAATCACATCAATTACATGCCTTACACGATGATCTTTCCAATACGACAAATAAAAAAATATTGATCGCCTGAACCATGGTTTTGCTTTAGTAGGTCGTTAGGATATCCCCTTGCTTTACGCTTCAGGTTTACAAACTTGGGGTGTTTGCCTACACAGTCGCAGCCGCCGCCTTCTCCTCGATCTGTTGACCAGAAAGACGAGCAGGTTGCATCCGACGCT
Organism: Sambucus nigra; assembly: GCA_949130495.1. Classification (NCBI taxonomy): domain Eukaryota; kingdom Viridiplantae; phylum Streptophyta; class Magnoliopsida; order Dipsacales; family Adoxaceae; genus Sambucus; species Sambucus nigra. Next base: position 132,118,803 of record OX422219.1, on the reverse strand, counting down.
CCTGACCAATAGGATAAAAGTTAGACATGTCATTCCAGAAAGGGTGGTTAGTCCGCATAAATCTACGATGACCCGTGTAACTCATCTTACTACTATGTTGTAGCCAACTGGCTTCATTTTCCTCCCCACATATAGGATATCCATAATTACCATGAACATTACAACCGGACAAGGTCCCATAAGTAGGAAGGTCATGGATCGCCCACATCACCATTGCTTTAAGTGTGAACTCTTCACCCTTGTGAGAGTCGAACGTCGTTACGCCTTTATCCCATAACCTCTTTAAGCTTTTCAATTAATGGGGCTAAGAATATATCAATATCATCACCCAGAGCCTTCGGCCCGGGTATTAATAAAGATAATAATGTGAACTCATTTCTCATGCACAGTGTTGGAGGGAGACTTAAAGGCGCCATTAGAACTAGCCAATAACTTTGACTAGTACTTAAATTATCGAAAGTGTTAAACCCATCAGTTGAGATTGCAAGACGAACGTTGCGTGGTTCTTTTGCAAATCCATGGTGTCGTGCATTTGAAATTTGCCAGACGAGTGAATCAACCAGATTACACATCATATTCCCACCCACCTCGCATCGAGCGTGCCATGTCATGGACTCCGTTATCCATGGTACACTAAAGAATCGTTTTAATTATGGCCTAAGTGCAAAATACTTCAAAACCTTTTGTGGGACTTGTGAGCTCTTTTGATATTTGCAGGTTTGTCATTTACCTTCTCACAAACAACATATCTAGGCTCATCGCATACTGGACATTCATCCTTCTCTCCGTGTTCTTTGCGATACAATATGCAATCATATTTGCATGCATGAATAAATTTGTATTTCAATCCCAAACCCTTTAATCTCTTCTTCATGGTAGGATAATTATCTGGTAACGTGTTCTCTTTTGGGAGATTTTCTTTATCCCACTTAAGAATTCCGACTACGCTGTTCCCAGATAAGGCAAATTTACTCTTCTAGTTATGCAAACCAATTATTGCATATAATACCGATTGCTCTTCATCGCAATCTTTATACAATGGTATAGCCGCATCGACTTTCAATCGTATATATTCTCGATCTCCAGGTATTTCAGTATCAAATTGTTCATTATGCGCATTATCTATCTCCATAGGTTGGTGGTTTTGGTCGTGGTGGACTTCGTAAGAATCATTAATTAGGTCAGTCAATGGACGATGTGTTGGTGAATCATTTACCACTTCCACTCATTGGTGTTCTATTACGTGGTCGATTACTATTAATTCTTCGGAAACATAAGGACCATGTTTTTCACCATGGTATGTCCACTTGTTATAATCTTGACAAATTCCCCACATTATTAAATGTAACTCAACATGTTCTAAAGATTTATATTTTCCGTTTGTACAATGGGTGCACGGACATGGAATTTTCTCACTTTTACGGTTCTTAAAAGCGTATCTAATAAATTCTTGAACGCCGTTAACATAACTATTAGCTATTCGGTTAGTCCCCCCACCTCATCCACTCTTTGTATTGTGGAAAATCCATTTAATAGTCTTCAAATTGCAGTCCTGTGTTAACATGATAAAATAAATATCATGTTGCATAAATATCATGTTGCATAGTAAAGAACTAATAAAGTATCAAAGCAAAGAACTAATATAGTCGACAACGCACCAATCAATCAAACTATGCAATAACTTAAATACAAGAACACGCCAATCAACGATACTATAAAACCACTTAAACTCAAATTACATAAATTGGTCTACTGATATTATTACAACATAAGAAAAATGTTACTACATCTTCATCAAGCGATAAACTAGCTAAGTGGTAACGGAGTCTACATAATTTTCAAAACATTCCCTTCTCCACTATTGACTTGCACTAAAACAGTTTGACAACCCTCATATACTATATCAACCACGATCTGACACTCACCCTCCTGCAAAGATCGATTATGTACTAAAGTTCATATGACAGTGGACATGAGCGTATAGATGCCAATGACAAATTTACCCCTCAGGTTTTGTATATAGTATTTCTAGTCATAGTCACCGTGGGTTGTTGACGATGATCCAAGACCTCTGCCATGCTGAGGCGCTAAGAAAGGGAATATTGAAGGAGGAACCAGAATGTGTGGGGGGAATAGAGAACGAGGAAAATTTTGAGGAATCCTTGGCATCTGTGGAGGGAAATAGGGATGCATTGGGGGCTGCAGGGGCATACGACCGATTAAAAGGGACACAATTTGTGAAGGTTTATCATTCACACCTCCTAATTCATTTCGAAGCCCCACTATATCCCTTTCAGTCCTAGATTGACAATCATCGCTGGACGCGAAACACTTATTAACAGAAGAAAGCTCGTTCACGAGAGGTGCGGTGTGTTTGAATCTTGTTATTGACATATGCGACCCCAAACCTCTCGTCCTCCATCTGTGGTCCTTCCCAAAGGTTTATACGATGGCATTATTGTCAATATCCTTGATAGGGCTTGAATATGACTGACTACTGATAGACTCTATTGATTCTAGAGTCTTGGCCAGGTGAGGAGGGAATTTATTATATTTGTCCCATCTAGCATGCACGTACAAGTTGGCCCTATTTGGTGTCTTTCCTTCATCCAGGATACCTTTCGTAATAGTCGTCCACTCGTTCTTCAAATCTTCATAAGATTTTGAGTCAAGCTGATGGACATCAGTTTTTTGGCCCTATTCTGCTTATTTTTCTCCTTTTGTAGAATTTTGGAGTCCTTCGCCTCATTCTCCAAAAAATCATTCCATTGAGAGACTGGCATCTCAACGATCGAAGGGACTTTATCTTTGAGTGCTAAAATGTCAGAGCTTGATGCTCCCTTAGGGAAATGCTTCTACCTAAGGTTTCTCTGATATGTTCGGAGTTGTTCAGGAACACGAGAAAGCACCTTATTTTTTGAGTTGGAGGAAAATGAAAACCATTTCCTAAGTTGCTCGTAGATGTCATCTTTAATAGATTTATCTACGAGGTTCCAATTGTTTGCTCCTCCCACACCCACATTCATTTCTTCCAAGGATAAACACTGGGCTTTAAACTGTTGAATGTGATTCTTATCCCTCGTGGTGTTATTTCCCTAAAGAGAGAACCCAATGAGCTTCTTCTCAACTGACCTAGCAGTTTGAGGAGCGTTGGGCATGTCTGTTGGATTAGTGGGAGGAGTAACTTGCTTACTGCAACTCGGAGTAGGGGAGTGAATAGTTTGTGGAATAGGGGAGTGAACAATTGGTGGAGTTGAGTATTGCTCACTTATTGGTGATGAGAATTCTCCTTGTGGATGTTGGTTATTATTAGTTGAAGCATTGGTTCCATTACCGCCCGACAGTATCTACAAAAATAATAAAAGTTAAATGTGTATCTATAATAATATATGCATAATTTCAAAGTTCAATATGAAAATATAAATAACAAAATAATTTTTTGACCATATATTATAATCTACCTGTTCATGGTAAGACTTTAACAAAAGTTCAATATGTCTGATCTCCATCCATTATGGATTTGTGTTGAAAAACCTACGGATTTTTTCACGTGGCCAATTAGGAGGAAGCGTATCTAGAATGGATGCATAGATGTCGGCAACATGAACTTGAAATATCATCCTCTTCAGCCTATGGGCAAGATCGAGTTTAACGTGCATATGTTATGAGACATCACAGTCTTCGTCAATTCTCTTTATACGTAATTCTATCCATAATGGGTGAGTTTTTTTTTTTTGCCTTCTCTAACTGTGTAAGCAAAGTCAGTGCTCTATCGGGATTATGTATGGGATATATATATTATAAAGCTTCATCCCAACATTATTGCAGGGAAAACAGAATACGATCAAACAAGTACTCTTACTGGAAATGAACTCCACGGTTTACAAGTTAGTTAAATTGTTCGATCTTCCTATTGCCATACCAATAAACCGGAGTACCCACTTTATGAGTATCATTAATGAAAGAGGTACGAGTGCGGACCAATTGCAACCTTTCATACTCTTGTTGCCATCGATTATCACCGTGACTCATTTTTCCAGAGAATAATGAACAAGGGTGTGAATATGATTCCTATAAATAATGACTCTAATGAATCATTAACTTGTTATTGTGTACGAGGTCGTGGATATGATTCCAATAAATAATGGCTCTAATGAATAATTAACTAGTTATTATGTACGAGGTCGTGGATATGATTCCAATAAATAATGGCTCTAATGAATCATCAACCGTTAATTTATTATGTTTTGAATACCTACTTTTGTCATTTAGCCCAACAATCCCTAAAATTAACCCTTATGTTTGGTATTTTTTTAATCGTCCAGTATTTTTAAATGAAGAGGTATTTTTTTATACTTCAGCCCCAAACTTAAACCAACAATATCCATTAAATTAAAATTTTCCCTTGTTTGAAACTTAAACCAGCATTAATCATATAAATGTATTTTTTCTAGAATACAGGTATAATATACAATGATAATTTATACACACCTACGTACACAATACACACACATATACACACACAGAGAGAGAAAGAAATACACACGTATACACACACACATACACACACACACACACACACACACACATATACACACACACACACACACACATAAATATACGCAAAGAAACACACACACACAAAGAAATAAATAACAAGGGTTTGGAAATACATAGACACAATGAAATAATTAACAAGGGTTTGAGATTGTATACACACGTATACACACGCACACAGAAATATACACACATATACACATAGAAATACGCACACGTATACACACACACACACATATAAATACACAAAAAAATACATACACACAGTGAAATAAATAACAATGAAATAACTAGGGTTTGGATTACTTTTGAGATTGAGAGAATGAGAGAGCTTGAGACTGAGGGAAATGAAATCGCCAGAGAGAGGGAGGGAAATCTCCATAGAGAGGGAGGGAAAAGTGTTTAAAAGTTTTCGAGGGAAATGAAAACGTTTTCTGTATTTTTTAAGTATAAAGACCATGGTCACGGCTTAGGGCCATGACCCCATGACGTGACCCCTTTATTTTTAACACGTCAGCGTGGAAACAAGACCATGGTCACGGTCAAAAGTCGTGACTCAATCCTCAGAATGGTCACGGTCCTAAGCCGTGACTATAGTGGTGTGTATTTGGGCCCCTGGTCACGGTCATAAGCCGTGACCCCATCTATGACCATACTTGGCGGGAAACTTGGCACCATAATGGTCACAGCTGGGTCACTGTTGTCAAACGTGACCCATGCGAGTCATGTTAAAGGCCGTGACCACCTACAAGTCTATCCATGATCACACCGGGTCTTGGAATTGTTCACGCTCATTTTGCATATAGTCACGGTTTTGGGCCGTGACCAACCAATCACGACTCTTGGTCGTGACCCCATTTTCGTGACCATTTCCAGTTTTTGGCATAGTGCTTGGACTACCTCCCATATACTCGCGTGGACTTGTAAAAATCCCTGAATGTTTTCACTATGTAACCCTGACCCAGCCCTTGGAGCCGAATTGATTCTCTCTAGGCCGAATCGATTCACCTAAGAAGCTGAATCAATTCGCTTCCAGGCAGTAGCCTAGATCTGCTAATTTTTCTATACGAGTTTCTTCCCTAAAATTTCATAATAGTTTTTAAGGCTTTATAAACTTTAATTTCAAGAACTATAACTCTATTATAGTCAAGAAAAAGTGTTAACATCATTCTATACTCAATTTACGCATGATAACCCCCCATTAATTCAAGTAATCGAATCATAAACGTCATAAGTTGTCTAAACCCAACAAGTTCATATTCTTATCTAAAAATTCCCAGAATAGTAACATCAATTTGAATTCAACCATAAACATTAATCTTATCACATGGATACTATTATAAATTCCTCTAATTAAACGATGTCAATTTCGGGTTTGTCACCAAGGTATTTAATTCTCAAAACATAATTAATTATCAATTAATTCTAAAGAGCCCTTGAGCCAAATCCATCTATATTTAAATCTCCAATCAAATTTATATCCTAGAATTGGTATGAAAAACATGCAGATGATTCAAGGATCATATTATTAAAAAATTTGTAAGAAAATTCTTGCATTTTAAAGATCATATGAGCCTCATCCCTTGAGCATTTGTTCCTCTCTTCTTCTCCAACCTTGGTAACATCCCCAGAAGGTGTAGGGATGATAAGTTAACTGAAAAGTGGATGAAATGTGAAATTATATTGGGTTATTAACCAACTAAAATCCGTAATCCCGTAACTCCCCTTAATACCCAATTTCAGGCCCCCAAATAAGCCCAGAATACAACTCGACTTGGTTCAAAATCTCCCCTAAATGTATACCTATCCCCCGGGCCAAACTTAAGATGTTTAAAATGCCTTAACGAGTTCTTAAATCGCTCCTAAACGTACTCAAACAATGTCTATAAAAAATTACACATTTTTAATTTGCTAATCATGAGATAAAAAAAATTCACGTAACACGCAAATTAATTATCAACTAATACACACAATTGGCATGATCAAATCACATAATCATATTCAAGTAATTTATTTATTTTAAAATTTTCAATTTAAATAATATAAAAATACGGGGTGCTACAGTGGGCTAGGAGGATGTTTACAAGCCTATTAAGGAAGGGGGTGCGAGTATTAAGAATCTTTTGAATTTTAATAAAGATCTTTTAGGTAAGTGGTTGTGAAAATTCCCCCGAGAGGAGAACATGTTGTGGAGGAGAGGAATAGGATCTAGGGGTGCATTCAGCTCGGGTGGGGTCTGAGTGCGGGACAGTTTCCTTATGGGGTGGGACTGTGGAAGCACATCGGGAAGAAATGGATCGACTATTCAAAGTATACAAAATTTCAATTAGGGAGGGGGACATGATTAGGTTCTGGAAAGACATTTGAGCAATTTCTCGATATTTTCAGAGTAGGGGATGTTAAAGATGATTTGACTGTGGATCACTTGACGACTACTGAAGATCGTACACTATGGAATCCTAAGTTCAGAAGAAGGTTATGGCAATGGGAACTCGAGGAGACGAAGGTGTCTTTTTACTGGTTGAGTTTGGTTCCGCATCCAATGCGGGGGGACGATGGTTAGATGGAACATTAGAGGGAAAGGGGTTTTCATGGTAAGGAGGTACTATTCCATTTTGAGAGGTAGTGAGCACTAGAGAGCTAATTTCCCTTGGAAAGAGATTTGGAAGACACCCCCCCCCCCCCCCCCCCCAAGTGAAGTTGTTTGCCTGGATTGCTGCAAGACAGGCTATTTTGAGGATCGACGGTTTATAGAAGAGAAGACGTGAAATGGTTAGTTGGTCCTGGCTGTGTAAGGAAGAAGAAGAGAAGACCAATCACTTACTTTTGCATTGCAGGGTAACGATAGGTCTTTGGGATGTTTTCCTTTCTCGCAGTCGGATAACGCGGGTTTTTTCGAAGACGGTGAGTGCGTTATTAGAGGCCTAACACCCCCCCCCCCCTCCCCCCCCCCCAAGGGCTGGAAGGGAACTACAAGGTCTGACGATTGGTCCCTCGTTGCATTTTTTGGAATATTTGGCATGAGAAAAACTCGAGATATTTTAAAGGCATGGAGACGACACTCGCTGGCATCCATCACATGTTTATGAGTACATTATTGAGCTAGTATAAGGACAGGCATGACACTACCATCCCTAACATTTTAGAGTTTGTGACGCAGTTGCATAGAGATTTGTAGTCCTGGTTTTTCTTTTGGTTGTGGTTTTTCTTAGGACGGCTATGTTTTAGTTGATTTGTATACTCCATGTATACAAGTTTCGCCCCTTACCAGTTGGTTTTTATATAACATTTGATCATATAAAATATTATTGCATAACAAAACATAGTTAGTGTACTAATTTATGTAGAGTTGTGTCAGTTTTACTTTTTTTCTTCTCCATTGATAACACCTAGCTTCTGGTTTCTAGTATGCTTTATGTGTTTTTATTCCCCCACGTTTGAATCCTGGCTTTACCCCTGCCGGGAAGAGATACATTACCACAAGTTATATCTTATCAACTTTCACACAACTTTCCAAAATTTCGATTCTCTAAGTAAGATGAATATATAATTATATATGGACTGAATCTTTTAAATTACCAATAATAGACCGCACCCTATTTACTTACTCCGTAAGGTATATTTATAGAATGTGAATAATTGATGAGAAGTGAACTACAATTCATATACTGTGAGAGAGTGGAGTAGTCTTTTCTGCGAAATACTATTCATACGACCTTGTCCCATTTTTTTGTTTTAAAGTCAAATAGCACCTTATCCCAGCTTACCATCACGTAAACTACGATATTTTTGTATACGTAACTCGTTTCCAACTATCTTATTCACAGTATTAAGCGAGGCCTTACTGCATGTTATATTATTACAAAAGTATTAGGTCAAACCCTCTATAACAATTTCCTTTTGGGGAACAGGCATGGTAGAAAATGTATGTGGTGGTAAGTCATCAAGAATGGCTATAAGGAGTCAATTGTGCTTGGATGCTAATGGACCATTTCGGTACGGCATCTACAAATTGGCTCTTCCTGTCATTTCTAGCAACTCAATGGTTTTCAAGATCTTTTATCCCTTCTTTTGGGGTCTAATGACTCTCAGGTATATTACTAAACAATGCTCTCACTTGATTCAAGCCGCATGCTACTATAATTGAGAGCGAGAGAAAAAATTGATGTATTTTCCATTTCCAGTCTCAGCTTTCTGATTTTCTTTGTTTGGTTCAAAACTTCCACTAACCCCTTATTTGGAATGTTTTGTTTGGTCACAGCACCTTTGGCAACAATTTAGAACCCTCGTGTAACTGGCTAGAAGTGAGCTTCATTTTAGGTGTTTGTGTCAGCGGTCTAATGCTCTTCACCTTGTTGATAGGAAATATTCAGGTGACATTCACATAATGGCTTTTTTATATCATTCTTTGATATATATGTTATTTAAAAGATGATTAATAATTCCTCCCAAGAGTTATTGTTGTCATGGTGCCTATTATATGCAGCATATACCTTTAACATGAGTGCTAAAGAGAACCTCTCATGTGATGAGGGAGTCCGTGAGTGTGTAGAATAATAATTGTTGGATGACATTTGAAATAATTTCATGTGACGTTGTCGTAATTAGAGTTATATTTTTTTCAATGAAGGTATTCTTGCTTAGTGTCATGGCAAAGAAGAGAAAAATGCAACTGAAATGCCGAGACATGGAATGGTGGATGCGGCGGAGACAACTGCCATCTCAACTGCGACAAAGAGCCCGACATTATGAACGTCAAAGATGGGCAGTCATGGGAGGACAGGACGAGATGGAAATTATTAAAGATTTGCCGGAAGGGCTTCGACGTGACATTAAGCGATTTCTTTGCCTAGACCTCATAAAAAAGGTGACATAATCAACTTTTACAAGGCAAATTATACGCTTCCCATTATATACTTTTTGGGGCTTTGATCATTTCCTTTGAATTTTGTTGTTAATGTTTTTTTTTTCATTATATGTTACTAGGGCAAATTCATCAACTTTAATTGTTACATTTCATTCCAGGTACCTCTATTCCACAGTTTGGATGATCTTATCCTAGACAACATATGTGACCGTGTTAAACCCCTAGTCTTTTCTAGAAATGAAAAGGTGCATACACATGTAATTATTACAGCTATACTAAAAAAAAAAAACACGACTATCATTTATGTTACATTATAGTTCATTTCGTATTTTTGAATAAACAGATCATTAGGGAAGGTGACCCCGTCCAAAGAATTGTGTTTATAGTTCGCGGGCGCGTAAAGCGAAGCCAAAGCTTTGGCGAAGGCATGGTGGCCACTAGCATAGTAGAGCCAGGAGGCTTTTGGGGCGATGAGCTTCTCTCTTGGTGCCTTCGTCGCCCATTTATTGACAGGCTTCCTGCATCTTCAGCAACATTTACTTGCCTCGAACCAACTGAAGCTTTTGGGCTCGACGCAAACAATTTGAGATACATCACGGATCACTTTCGTTACAAGTTTGCTAATGAAAGGTTAAACCGAACTGCAAGGTATTATTCGTCAAATTGGAGGACTTGGGCGGCGGTGAATATTCAGTTGGCTTGGCGGCGTTGGAATCCCACTGTTACGCAGCAGGCCAATGATGTAGTGGAGAGTGGAAGCGATGTTGAGCATGATCATGACCATGATCATGATCAACTTCGACATTATGCTGCAATGTTTCTGTCATTCAGGCCACATGACCATCTTGAATAAATGTATTGTATCCCAAAAAAATAAAACAAACCTACATTTAAATTGAACCAAAAATGTCTTGTTCCAAAAGAAAAATGAAAAAATGTACATTTAGAATATAGTTAGAGGAAGAAAGAGATTTAAAATGTACGAGTTGGCACCAATTAAACAGAAGAAAATTCCTACGTAAATAAAGAGCAACATCCACAGACCGACTACTACTTTATGTTGCAACAAACACACATATAGAGAATAGGGATTGAAGACGGACTAGGGGTATAAAATGAACGGATACGGAATAGATACCATATTATTTATTATCAGTATACGTTTACAAATGCACTATTGTATCCGTATCCTATCCGCTAGGATATTACACATAATTATCCTTACTTGTATCCTTTTGGGGTATCTGTATCCATTTATATTATTTAATATATATACATTGTTGTTATCAAGCATTGATTTGAATATTTCCTAAATCTTAACAAAAAATAATTTTTACACAACATTCTATATAAGATAAAATATTATATTAGATATGACTATAAATGTGACACCCTCCCTTAATTAAGCTAAAATCATTCTCATGATGCATATAATCCCTTCAATAATAATTAAATTTTAATATTCTTGGAAAATAACATGTTATTTTTTTTTCAAAGGCATGTTTATATGAAAATATAAGTACATTTTTAACTTACTAATAGCACCGCTGTTTTGATAAACAACTTTCTTTGTTTAACATATACAAAACGTTTTTCGATATTCAACCCATGCAGTATTTCCTTGGCCCTTCTGTTTATTTGATGTGTATAACGTTTTTTACACTCTCGAACCCAACATTCTAGATTTGACAGTGACTTTAAATGATTTGCATACCTGAAAAGAATACTATAGGGGTGTAAGCTACATAAGCTTATTAAATGACCATACACACACACTACACTGATATAACTAAATTAGATAAACAATTTAATTGTGACAACACAAGTAGGAATTGTGGACTCTCTCAAGCTTGATCCCACTACAGTCTAATTAGCCCACCACAATTAATAGGGACCGTCATAACCCTTTTTTTGTCCGAGTACACAAAACCTTCAGTTTCATTCTCTTACTAACATGAGACCACCACAACTCGTAAGACTCACCACAATCCATATAATCGAAGAAAATCAATTTAATATTTATTAACAATATACTTATGTACCATAAACACAACATCATAACATATGAATTCCAATACAATAGTCTTAACTTTACATTTCTATGTAGGATTAGTAGCATACACCATTCATAACGTGGGTCACTCACCTGGAATTAACATTATTACCGAGGTCTAAGAATGTTTCTCTTTTGTTGCTGAATAACCCACTTTTATTCCAAACACCTCAACTATGTTAGTATTCAATCTCAAACAACTACCAATATGGGATTAATATGAAATATATAATGCATAACGATTATAGTCATATAACATACTTCTTATATTCCATACTCTCTATATTTACTTACATAATCAAATTACCAAATAACACATATAAATAGTTATCACACTCTTATATATTCATTTAGAAGCTATATCATTCTTATCATAATCAGTAGATTCAACATCGAGATAAGATGGAAACTAAGTAGCTTAAATGTTCTCTCAACTAATTATGTTATTAGTCATATTAACATATTAAAATGTACCAATTGGTATATATATATATATATATATATATAGTTTTCAACACCTTTTACGGTGCATCATTCCGACTTTTCTATAGAGCGTTATGCCTATTTGATTATAACATATTCAAGTCGTTTCTCCAGAAAAACAACAACGAAATTCCAGCTTTACATTATCACCCAAACCAAAATATAAGGTATTTCTAGCTCATCTTCAAATATATTATACTCATATATTTTATTTAAAGTCTCCTACTATAATTAATAGATTTCAGTAAGTATCAAAATATTTATTCTACTTTGAACACAACAAGGTGCAAAACAAAACATTAGAACATAACATAATACATTTAAGCATACTTAATCTCTACTTTTGATTTGAATTCATGGAAAGAACTATCTAACACATTTAAACATATATACACGTCACATAAACAAATGTAATAGAATAAAATTCTCAGAAGATGATGATTCAAGTCTAGGGTTTCCATGCCTCACTTTTAACCTTCTAGCACAATTTCTCAATCATTGTGTTAAATCTTTCTTCTTCTCTCTCTCTTTAGGCATGATGGGTCTCATTTAAATATTTTTTAAATAAAAAATAAAAATATAAAAATTGTAAAACTCATTCATCTGATCAACATTAACAAAAATGTAAATACCTTATGATAACTCCTTGATTTATGATAATTTTTTCATGAAATCCTTCCTTATCTCCTATTTTATATCTCCTCAAGCTTATATCTTCAAAATGTTATACTATTTAAAGAAGAAGAAGGATTTTTTTTCTAACCAGTCAAAACGTGATTATGTGATCATATTTAGTGTGGTGGTGCATGATTGGGTAAAAGAAAGGTCTAATCAAAATATTTCAACTTATAAGAGATACGTCTCATATTCGTAAATCCACTATAACTTAGTCTTCTAACCTCCGATTAAACCCCGTTTGTGGTTGCTCGTAGATAACTAAAAGATGTAAAACTTATATATTTGATATTTTTCCAAACTTTACAATGCTTATACTGGGCTCAAATAGAAATGTAATAACCTCCCCAAAATTTCAAAACTTAAACAATTGGCAACCAAACCTCACCAATTTCGCTCCAACACCATAATTTACTTCTATAAACACCATTATGTATTCATAAAATATTTCATTATGCATTTAACCAACTAACTAATCATATACTCTAAACATGTTATTACCAATCGTAAGCTCAAATAGAATCTAGTGCAACCAATATAGATATTACATGAGTATGCACTTTCCAAACATGATAATTAAATTGTTTAATATTCATAATCAATCTTATTAATCATAACTTTTACTTAATCATGCAACTAATAGGCCTAATCATGTTTTAGGTCATTAAAAAAAATTGAGAATCAAATTTTAGGAGGCTAAAAAACAAGTGATAACATTTACTGTGTAATAAGTGACCCTTCATTTACCTAATAATAGGTCATATTGGGGAAATGAGAGGTTGAAGAATCATTTTAGTTAATACATAAAGGAAGAAAGATTAGGTCTCAACTACATTACATTGGCAAGACCATTATTTATGAGTCATTATGAATATATTAACCGAATGGGATAATATCTAATAATTAATGTAAAATATATACATAGTGTGTAAGATGGTATTAAAGGTAAAAGACTAAGGATAATTTTTTTTCAGAAATTGGGTTGCTGAGTTGGTTGTGTTTAGCCCATAAAATCACAATAGCTTAAAAAACACATCTCAAGTGGACGATTCCCTCCCAAAACTCTTCCCTCCAAAATTCCCTCCACAAAATAAGATCCCTTCGACGAATCTACCGACGTCAGATCGCTTTAAGCAGGTGAGTTTTCTCTATTTCTTATATTTCATCTTTTAGGTTTATTCTCTCTCTCTCTCTCTCTCACACACACACACACACACACACACACACACATACACACACATACACACACACACACACACACACACACACTGAAAGAGAGAGAGAGAGAGAGAGAGAGTGCTCAAAAATTGAGATGGACGAAAGCTACCAAATTATAATCTCTCGTCAAGATATGACAAGGTTTTCCTTACAAGTTCAAGTTTTATATGAAAAATTATTTAATAAGTAGATTACACCAAAAATGTTCTTCAATATTTAGGTGACTTAATCAAAAGTGAAGAAAGATAAATAATATAGCACAACACCAAGGCGTACGAGGAAAAACCTACAACGAAAAAAAATCTTGACCCGAAAGAACGACAAACGTAATATGTTAGAGTTTTACAAATAGTAGATAGAGACTTACACCCTCTCGATGCTATGACCGACTAGATACTCTTTTCTGTTGTATCCTCCGTAGAGAGCACCAACGTCCGGATAATGCTACACAGTCACAATATGTTTTGGTTTGCAACCAATGATGTAAAGTCATTTGCCAACAAATATTCGTTTAGAGTTTGAAGCAAACTTTTGTGTTCCAAATCTTGGAAAAAATACGAGAAGCCTTCAATGTGTGTAGAACCACTTTCTAAATGTGTAATAAACCTAAAGTGAAAATGTATTTGAAAATATTGGCTTAGCTCACAAAATATATTTTTGGAATAACTGAAATCTAAAAATAATACAAGAACAAATTAGAAAGAGATTTGTTAAATGTATAAAAATATTTTTAAAGAAAGCAAGTTTACTTCAAAAATATTTTTAAATTTCACAAGTATTTAAACTTAAAATATTTTAAGAATATATTTAAAAGAAAACAAAATTTAAAACTTGGAATAATACAAGTGTGGGTCTAGATTTGCACATGCCTGTGCTCGGCACAGGTGTTGTAGCCCACCTGCCCTTACAATTAATGAAGATTCCAAGTCATAGAAGACTCGTTTGAATTAATCACTTATAATGGTTGAAGTTGATAAATGATAGGACTCTCCTAATCTTCTTTATAAATGTTAACTCGTCCCCCATTGAGTGAGGCACGTGATATTATATCGTCAAGAAGTACTACAATTTTGCCAACCAATTCTCTGAAAGTATTAAAAGGACAAACATAAACCCCATGAACGTAGGCACGTTGCTGAACCCCTTACATCTTGTTTTGTGTGTGATCTCATTATCTTCCTTAACATTTCTCTTAGTTTGACTTATGTGCATTGAATACTATTATTGTACGAAATTACCACTTACAATTGGAACCGTCTATAGGAATGATCTAAGTTTTTTTACACTAGCCAATTTCTTGAGATGTCTCACTCACCCAACTAAGATCGTTCAAATTTCAATGACCAGAAGGGCCATTCACAACACATTTATGGAAACCCGTAGGGTTATCCCCTTGACCACAATGATCACGATGAGCATGTGCGCCACCAGTCATCCCCTCCCTCTCAAGGGCCAAATTAGATAGTAATGATTATTATTAATCCTCTAATGCTCGCTACCATCCTTAGGAAGATAAAATGGTAAAAGTGGCAAGAATGAATGATCTACCCATATCTCATGACTTATTGACAACTATGAGAAGTGCCTCCAAGATGAAAGTGTTGCCAACCAGCACCAACATGAATAGAATACCACACTCTAGTATTGAATATATAAGCTATAAAGGGAGGCCCGCAAAAAGAAGTGCAAGCGTGGGCATGGGTCATGAACTCTTAGCCTTTAGGCGAGGAGAGCTCGCAGATGGGAAAGGAACATTATGCAATGGAAGAAATAACCACCTCGTGAGATAAATAAAGAGAGGAAACCACTTTTTGATGAGCGCCGAGGAAATCAAGAGCTCTACGAGTTCATCAGAAGATAAGTGGATAGGCACCAATCCCATTAAGGAGCTCGCATAACCAAGAAACTTGTAAGCAGAGCCCTTATAAACCAGATGAATTTGCCCTTCAGTCGAACTATTAAGGAGCTTGAGCCTATTAAAATGTTTAATCCCCTATGATTTAAAATCTATGATAGGAAGACTGTCCCTACTGATCACATCAGGAAATATCGTCAGGCGATGACGCTGTAGAAAACAAACGAAGGATTGATGTGCTGAATATTTACCTAATGTCTTGGAGACACTGTCAAGAAGTGGTTTGAGAAGTTTCCACACAAATTGATTACTTCATTTAAGCAGTTGTCTGAGGCCTTCATGGATATATTCATTACTAGCAGCACTCATCCTAAATGGATGGACTTACTTCTAACGATGAAGAAGATGTCTCAGGAAACACTCCGAGAGTTTGCTATAAGGTACTGGGAGGTTTATAATTAGGCGAAGGATTATATCGAGTAGGTTTCTATAGTTTAATTTAAAATCTGTCTTCCAAGAAATTCCATGCTTTACTAGCCACTCACAAAGAGGGAGACTATTACCATTGATGACTTTATGGCGAGAATTGAGAAGTACACCAAGGTTGCAGTGACCCGAGTCGGTCAGAAAGGATATCGACAAAAAAAAATCAAGGATGGATACAAGGAAGGGATGATCAAAAAAGGATTGAGAGATCCAAATGGAGAGCTGAAGGGATCCGAGAAGAAGGATCTCGAGAAATTTTCAAAGCCACTAACACTGTTTTCTCCAAACTAATCTATAAAATATTCTACAAGATACGAGGGCAAAAGTAATTCAAGTGGTCATAGAAAATGTTTAGAAAACCCAATAAGAGAAACCAAGAACTGAAGTATGCGTATCATAAAAATTATGGTCATAAGATAAAAAATTACAAGGCAATCAAGTCCCACCTCGAGGAATTAGCTCAGGCAGGGCACCTAAATGATTTCGTAGAAATAAATGAATGTGTAGCACTGTTTGCATGCAACCAAAAACCAGACAATATTCGAAACGATGATGCGGGACATGAGTCCACAATAATCCATGGGGGTCCAAGACTAGATAATATTTTGCACGAATGTTTGGGTTATGAATTCGCGGTGATTCAGAGGGCCTTAAACCCAAAACAGATCATAGGGAATTCCCTCATGATTGAAGTCAAGAAAGTCACATCAGTTATGGAAGCCTTTCAAACTGGCCTTGCTAAGTCCATAGAGGACAAAGACCGACGATATGGAGATATAGAGGACAAAGAATATTATTTTCACGGATAATAATTTGTCGAAGTAAGGACTCCCCGTCATGATTCTCTCATAATCACTCTCAAGATTGCTAGCAAAGATATGGATGACTTATTAGTAGATCAGGGGAGCTCCACATAAGTAATGTATCTCATAATGTTCAGCAAGTTGAACCTTTATATAGAAGACCTGCAAGAGGCCATTGTGCCTCTAGTTATCTCTGCATAAAGGACAACTCTGCCCTTGGGGAATGTCATTCTCCCCATTTGATAAGGAGAATCCTTTAAGGTTATTGAGTCTATTATGGTAGATATCGATTCCCCGTACAATGCTATCCTCGGCAGATGATGGTTGCATTCCATGAGGGTCGCGTTGTCTACTTACCACCAAAAGGTAAAGAAATAGAAAAATAAAAAGAAATCCATGGAGACATAAGAAGTTTCCGTACCCTCTAAATAGCAACAAAAGTATAGGTGACCTAGTATTAAGGGGACCCGGGTTTCCCCTATCGATCGTATTATGGAACCCCTTCAATAGGTAACATTTGATGATAACCAACTCAAGAAGAAGTTATTAATCGGTATTCCACATACAAAAGAAGAGATGGAATGTAAGGACATATTTTTATAAGTCCATTATCAATTTATTATGTCTTATACCGCTACACCGTCGAAGAGCATTTAAGAACATTCAAGCATCAATGACGGATCCGAATATCAAGTTCTTCATCAAAAAGACTCCGCGAAGTTTACTTTGGTGAGGTTGAGTTTTAATTCCTTAGCATTTTGACTTAAAGTGTTGGGATATTTTTATCAAATATTTTTCTAAAGATTTTGTTCTCGGACTCCTTTCCGTAGAAAAACCATAACTAATTCATAAAAAATAAAAAAATACGAAACTGGCGGCCACATGTTCGTATCAAAATTATCTATAAGCACGCGTGAAATCTAGTTTGATAGGTTGTTCGAACTACTTGCTTTTGTCGTTTAAACGACATAGAAATCTCGTGAGAAGTCGTTCGAGCGACATGCTTATCTCGTTCGAACGAGATCTAATACCGAGGCGACGTGATTTTCTATAAATACTTATTAAATGTTTTCCTTTTCATTATGAAGTCCCAGCATTTTACAGAACATAAAAACTACGAAAGCATAATTCTTTTTGACTTCTTCTTTTAGGGTTTAATCCCTCTTTGTTTACAATTCACAAAACTCCCAATATGCTTTAGTGAATTGTTTTGGCTTTGAAGAACACACCTTTGTTGTGGTTTAATCTTTGTGGGGAAAACTCTACAACCGATAACTGCTTGCTATAGTGGAGGGAGTCCTTATAAAGTTTACAACTTGTGGAGAAGCCATTTTCTTCTTCATTGCTGACCACCTAGAGTTCTTGCGGGAGATTCCAACCGACGTTATTTCTAGCTCTTGCTTTGGAGGTTTGACGAAGACACCATGTTTTACACTTGTACGAGATTATCAAGTTGTATGTAAGTCAATGATCTTGTGAATTCTTCAAAGTTCTAGAAATAAAAAGTTTTGCCCTTCGGGGATTTTTCCTTAATATTTATGTCACATGCTTTATCTATTTATGGATTGACACACATGCACACTCATAGATGCATGTTTAGGGGCTAAATTTATTTTCTTTATTTTGACTCCAATTAAATAAGGTTTACTTGGAAACTTGTGAATTAATTTAAAATCGATATCAAACACCGCATTTCATACGATTTGTACACAGAAGAATTGGTTATTTTTCTCAAAAGCAACCAAGATGTCTTTGCTTGGAAACCATCTGACTTTCCAAGAATAGATCCATTAGTGATGTGTCACAAGATCTACATGGATCCGTTACACCCATCAGTGACTCAAAAGGCGAGATGAACCGCGTACACAAAGTCCAAGGTGATTGAGGATGAAGTGGGGAAACCTCTGGAAGTACGCCCTATAAAGGAAGTTCAATTCCCTAAGTGGTTGTTGAGCCCAGTAGTCATGAAGAAAAGTGACGAAAGGTGGAGAGTGTGCATAGACTTCACTAATGTGAACCGTTCCTACCCAACGAATAGTTTTCCTTTTCGCAAGACAAATCATTTGGTTGATGCCACTGTTAATCATGAGCATATGAGTTTCTTCGATGCTTATTCAGGCTACCTATAAATCCCATTGTTCTCCACCGACCAAGAAAAAATACTTTCTTCATCACCATTCTAGGGTTATATTGCTACAGGGTAATATCTTTTAGATTGAATAATGCTGGGAGAACTTATCAAAGATTAGTGACAAATATGTTTAAGCAGCAATTGGGAGATACAATTGAGATGTACATAAATGACATACTTGTGAAAAAGTAGAAAGAAAGAACACTACCTCATTGAATTAATGAAAACTTTTGAAGTTATTTTTTATTATAGGATGAAACTAAATGCATCCAAGTGCTCCTTTGGGATATAATCGAGAAAGTTACTTAGATACATCATCAGTCAAAATGGTATCAAGGCAAAATCCCTACTTGATTGAAGCCATCGGGAAGGTCCCCCCCCTGCACCCCAAAAACTCTGTGTGGGGTGAAAAAGCTGACAAGTTGACTAGCATGCTCGCCACACTCAATCGCTTCATATCAAGATCCTCGGAGAAGTGTCGACCTTTATTTAAAGAACTTGGTAAATAAAGAACCTAAATGTGGAATTATAAATGAACCAAGGCTCTTGAATAAGTGAAAAACTATTTGAGCCGACCACCAAGCCATTCCTAACGATCAGGGACGTTTGCACTGTATCTGATGGTGTCTTGAAATGCAGATAGATCGACTTTAGTTAGGGAAAATAATGGGAGTTAGGCTCCCATTTACTATGCGAGAAAAAACTTTCCCAACTCTAATAAGAGGTACCTTCTGCTGGAAAAACTTCCATGCGCATTAGGAATAGCCTCCAAAAAGTTGAAACACTACTTGGAGGTATACATGATCATTGTTCTCACTTTCTTCCCTCTAAAAGAAATGATCGGGAAGGCTGACTTGTCTGGACGGATTCCTAAGTCATCAGTAGAACTCGGAAGGTTTGATATACATTTTCATCCTAGAACCTCAGTTAAGGGGAAAGTTAATACGTCATGAATATTGTATATTTGCGCCCTTTATTCTTATGCATTCTAGCACAAGTGTGTCCGTCCGTTAAATCCTACTTTTATTCTCATATATTGGTTAACCTCAGTTTTTTTTTATATGCGTGTGTGTGTGTGTGTGTGTGTGTGTGTGTGTGTGTGTATGGTTTATGTGAGCTTTTGTAGGTATTAGATTGCTTAACGTTGTAATTAGTTGCATTTTGCGGAAATTCGTCATTCGATACAACTTCATGGAAATTTTAGTTTTTTCATACTTCATGTCTCGGGCAGTGGATCTCCATGGAATCTTAGTTCTTTAAGTTAACATTGCGTGTCCTTAAACCGCGCCTCATTATGAGTTCGGACGATGAAGTTAGAGCCATTTTCGTAGTGCAAATTATCCTTTTTGAGAAAAAAAATGAGGAAAGAAAACAGAGCCCCGATCGATCGGTCAAAAAGGCCCAATCAATAGGCCCTTCTAGTTTTTCCATGGAAAGAAGACAATGGTCATATTTCACTTTAACAGATCGAGCATCAAAATTGTTCGATCGATCAAGTGTACTAGAAATTTGGTAATTTTAGCTTTTGTTTTCCTTTGTCTTTTCTTTTTTAATCCAACCTACTATATATATGTAATTTAGATATTTGTTCATTATCTAGTTTTTGTATTAAGTTTTAGTTATGAGGGATATTTTAGGTGGGAGCTTACCTATCCTAGGGTTTGATTCATTTGGGTTTTGAAGCACACTATTCATCATTTTCTATATATATATATATATAAGCTTTTTTTCCCTTTATTTCGTTACTTTCTTAATTAGTTTCCTAGCTTTTTTAATTATTTTTTTGCTAATTTATTGCTTTAATTTACATACTTCTCATTTAATATGCTTGGTAGCTGAATTAGTTTGGGTTGAGACGATTTAACTCACCTTGGATTAAATGATTACTTTACGTTGGTTGGATTAGGTAAGTGTAAATGGGTTAGCTTGTTTATTATTTTGTGCTTAGGATATTTAAATGGGTATGTCACGCATGTACTAGATGTATGATCTCACCTATGTAATTTTTGGGATATTTATTGACATTGAAGTCATAGTAGGCTTTTATGTGAATCAAAGGGTGAAAACTCTATATTTTATTAATTTATGAAATGAGAATTAATCTTGATAAACTTGTCTTCTCATGTAACCATTTATACTAATTAACCCGAGGTGATTAATATTATTCTCAATCTATAGTTTTGACTACTTTTTTAGTTATATTAGTTTAAATACATCCTCAGTGTAATATTTTGCTAAACCATTATCTTTTACACTTTTATTGAGTAATAATAAATCAATTAACACCTAACACTCATTCCCTATGCATCCATACCCAGACTAGTTGTTATACTCCCGTAAAGAGTGTTATAATAGTTTAGGTTTTTTCATTTGTGGTGGGAGCCGAAAACAATGACCAAGTGTAACCTACAGGGATGGTTTGGTTCAAATTCCGTACGAATAAAATGGCGTTTTTTTCGGGGACTATTTTTTTAGATTGTAATTGATTTAGTATTTCGTAATATTTTTTTCATTCTATTTATATTCTTTGTTAACTAGTTTTGTAGAACTTTTACATTTGAGCGCCAAGAAACGCTTGAATCCATCGATCAAACATCATTTTATGGATTTCGTCATCTTGATCTTATTGGTGGTAAGCATGTCTTATTCTAATATTTTAGATAATTGAAACGATAATTCTCGAAATCCCCCTAAACCTATGACGTTTGGTTAATACTCATAAAGTCAAGAGCTTGATATATCTAAAATATCTTTGGGTGAGTATTAAAAAATTCAAGTTATGGTTTATGGGAATTTTGAGAATAATCTTTCCAATAGTGGGATAAAAGATCCTTATAATTAAAATGTCGAAACTAATTGTAGTAGCCTTAAAAGTTCTTATAATAATGATTTTGATAGTAGTTGCGAGGATAGTTCTCAAACTTTTCAGTTTGAAGAATCCGCACCTCCACATATGATGTTGCGTGAGGGCATTCGCATACTTGAGAATGAAAAGGTTGAAAACCGTTATTGGAAAGAAATCATTGTTGGGAATAAAATTTGGATGCATTATTCGAATCCGATGATGATTTTTCTTTCGAGACTTTTGAAGTGGAAGGATGTTTTCAACCAAATGAGGAATCTGAGATTCTAGAGTCAAGGATACCTACTTTTAAAGAAACCATGTTTCCTTTCTCTCAAAGTGTAATGAAGAACAACAATGCTAAGGATGTGGAAATTCAATCACTTTGAAATGAGATTATTTCTTCTCTGAAAAACAAAAAGGAGGAGGAGATGTGTGTTTCACCTCAACAATTTTTAGAAGAAAAATTCATTAATAGTGATTCTTTCTCCTTCAAAATTCCATATTTGTTCCATGATGAGTCATTTCTCGGGGCTTGAATTTACTTCTTCCCCATTATCATTCCTCATCTGAAAACTTTAAAACCTTTAACCCTTTCATCATTGATTATTACTTGTTTGGGTTGCTTTCCATGACGGAAATCTTTCCTTCTTATACTCCACCTCCCATTCAAATTGCAAAATCTTTAGGAGAAAATTTAATTTTTGTTGGATCCCATGTCTACATATCATCCATTCAATCCAAAACCCCATCATTCACCAAATTTTTTTAATTAGTGATGATTCATTTCTTACGCCTTTCACATGCCTTCAGTTATACCAATAAAATTCTCTTTTTAAAGGTATAAAATCAAATGACGGCGCATCAATTATCCATCAAAGTCAAATCGTGTTTTGGATGGATCCCAAAATTTTTTTGAAGTTAAATTGGTAGGTTGTACATAGTATTTTACTTTATCTTTCTTTTTACTTATTGTCTAGTGTAATTAATTAAATCATTTTTGTTCTTTTTTGTGATGCTTGGCACTAACATGTTTTGTAGAATCTTCGAACTTGTACTTTCCGAAAATCGCTCCATTTTGGGTAGGATCGCTCTTTTCTTTCTTTAACTTGGCTCTTAAATCACATTCAGGAAAATGAAAGGTTTAAGTTTGGGGTGTGACATATTCTTCCAACATATTTTTGAGTTTCATGATTTGATAATATATTCTTCCCAAGCATGCTTTTTTTGTAAAAAATTAAAAATTTCCAAAAAGATTTTATTTACCTTTTCTTCTTTATTGGGAATTTTTCTTTTGAATTCGATGATAAATTTCTAATAAATGTTCAATCCAATAGATAATTTAATGACGCTTCTTCTTGATTTTAGAAGTTATTAGACTTTAATTCTTGAATCCTTGATATTATAAAAAATTTCATGAATTAAACTTTAAACCCACGAGCACATGGGATTTTCATGTTTAAGTGCCTTGGTTTAATGCCTTTATAACTTGATAATCTGTTGTTGCATTGTATATACTTACACCAAGTGAGCTATGTGATTTTTTTCCATTTGTGAGTCTTAATACATTAGTCTTTCCTCCTTGAAAAAATTAAAATCATTGGTAATCTCATTATTCTTTCATTAATTATTCATTAACTGTATATGATTTCCAAAGTTATTTTAACTCGAGAATTGTGTAAACTTTAAGAAAGGATCATAGGCCATATGTATTATACACACATATTAACCTTGACCCTACCTTACATATTTCCCTTAGTGAACCCCTTTGAGCCCTAATATAGACTTTATTTTCATAACCTAAAATCCCATAACCAACCCTAAATTTGAGTTTTAAACCATACATATCATCTTTTATCCATTTATTTGGAATGATAATTGTGATTGGATGATGTTCTTATTCTGTGGTTGTAATTAAGCATATGAGAGTGTGAAAGAAAAGAAAAAGTAAAGAAAAAAATAAAAGAGAAAAACAATAAAACAAAATAAAAGAAAATGAAAAGAAAGAGAAAGTATTTCCATATTGTACATAATGTTTAATAATTTTTGTTACTCTCATTGTTATATCCAATGTTTGTTATGGAAACCATAAACCAATTTTGAAGATTCCCATAATTTTCCAATATCCTAAATGTCTCATCCCCAAACACTTTTGAATCCGTACATATTCTCATTATTTTTATAAACTTAATCCAAAGCTTACATTATAACCCTATAAAGTCATGTGTGATCTTAGGCTAATTTGATTCAAAAGTCATAATAATTGCGATAGTCTTTGAAAGTGGGCTTCACCTTCCTTAATAAATGGTATCTTTCATTGAGATTACAATTTTTTATTTTATATATAGCGTTCTTCTTTGATGACATGTGGGCTACCTAGTTTTCATACATTTACTCTTTAAGTCCGCATGTATCCTGTGTGTTACAGCCCTTTCACAGTAATTCATTTGTTAAGTTTAAAACTCGGCAAGGAATTGAATATGATGCTACACTTTAATGCTTATCCATTTTATAAGAGTTTTTCCAAATTAAAATATTTTCATATTCTCTCTTCTCCTCCCACATTTAAGGTTTCAAAGATATGAAGTTATTCTATAATGTTAATGAAAAACAACTTATTTGAAATCCTTTTCGTTACTTTAGAGATTATTGCATTGATTGATTGATCATAGTTTTTGAGGAAACACTGATGTTTGTCGTTTCATCCCTCAAAATCCTTACGAGACAACAATCGTCCACTAGGGTAACCGAGGGTTTAACGGCTTATTGCATATGCCAAATGCAATCATTCACCCGTGAAAGTGGACTTTATGTTTTATATGCTTACCTATTTTTTTATCTCTCGTTGTTGGATGGTTCTTTTTTTGTTTCATCACTAGGGACTAGCAATATCTAAGTTACGGGGTGGGATACTTTACGAATATTGTATATTTGTGCCCTTTATTCTTATGCATTCTAGCAAAATTGTGTTTGTTAAATCCTACTTTTAAGCCCATATATTGGTTAACCTCAGCTTTGGAAATATATCCTTTGCAAGGTTTATGTGAGATTTTTTAGGCATTGGAATGCTTAATAGAGATATTGATTACATTTTGTGGAACTTTTTAATTCAATACAACTTCAAGGTAATTTTAGTCTTTTCATACTTCATGTCCAAGCTAGTGGATTTCCATGGAAGCTTAGTTCGCTGAGTTAGCTTCGCGTGGCCTCAAACTGCACCTTATTTCGAGCTCGAAAAACAAAGTTAGAGTCGTTTTCATATAGTGAAAATTTTCGCTTTTGAAGAGGAAATGAGGACCGAAAATAAAGATCCGATCGATCGGTCAATAAGGCCCGATCGATCGGCCTTTCCAATTTTGTCGTGGAAAGAAACAGTAGGAATTTTTCACTTTAGGTGATCGATCGGCCAAATTGGGTGATCGATCAGGTGAACAAGATATTTGGCAATTTCAGCTTTTGTTTTATTTTCTCTTTTCTTTTAATAAAATTGACTATATATGTGTAAGTTGGATATTTTTTTATTATCTAATTTTTATATTATGTTTTAGTTAGGATGTGTCTTTTGGGTGGGATCTTGCCTCTCCAAGGGTTTGATTCCTTTGAGTTTGTAATAATACTATTCATTATCTTCTTCATATATATATAAGCATTGTTTCTTTGTATTCTCGGTTTTTTAAATTAGTTTCCATGCTTTGTTTATTAGTTTCTTGCTTAATTTATCGATTTTCTTTACATAAATGTCATTTAATATTCTTTGTATGTAAATTAGTTTAGGTTGAGATGATTCAACTCATCTTTGATTAAATGGTTTATGATGAGTGAATTATTTTATATGAATTATTCCCAATGGTCTTGTTAGGCCCGTTGTATCATAAATAATGAGCTTTTAGAGTCATTTTTGTAACTTAAAATAAAAATAAAAATTTGAATAAAATTCGAGTTAAAAATACAATTAGTAACCTCAAGGGGTGAAACTATAATTTTATAAACTTTAATAGACTAAAATTAAAGTTCTCTTTGAAATTTAGTGGAATTCTTTATTAAAACGAGTAACTTATAAATTTTGAGGCTAAAATAGAACTAAGGAGTAATTATATAATTTTCTAAACTTTAATGATCCTAAATTTGAATTCATTATTTTTATTTTGCATTTTTACTGATAACATGGGAGTCTGGACAACAAAGGAGTCGATATGCAAAACTTGTTAGGATATGTTACGACACAACACACTTGACATAGCTATACTAAATACTTTTTTATAAAATCGCTCAAGTGTCCGTTGAAGTCGTGCCACAACTTAGGTCTTGAAAACACTCACGACTTTGAATTTCGAATGAAAATGAGATTTTGAAGTTTTGATTATTAAAATGTGATTAAATTTGGTCTTGTGAATAGTGACGTGAATAGTGATAAATATTGAAGATAGTTATTTAAAAAAAAAGACTCCCCAATTGTTTCCAACTCTTTCCAAGATCCGTGGGATAATTACAAACTCAAATACAACCAACCAAATGGAGTTTTACCCCAACATAAACACCTTAGCCTTTGGCTTATAAAAAGGACCACTCGGCTCATCATTTCACGCACAATTTGTATACACAATTTTTGGGAGAATTTTTTTGAGAGATTTATTATTGTTTGAGGGCCAATAATTGTTCTTTTGTGGGGAGAATTTTTTAAAGAATAATTGTATGGCACAATTATTGTAAGTTTGAATCATTAATTAAAATTCTTTCATTCTTGGAGTCTTATTATGTTTATCATTACGCTAGCGTAAATTTTCAACTAAAACTAAGTGAAATTTACAATGCTTAATTAGTATTGTGTATTTGGTTTAGTTTCGTGTTCATTCCCGACATGTTTTAAACGCTTTAAGGTTTTAGTATTCACTTAAAACGACACGAGAGTTTGTTTAAACCTTTGGAAGTAATTGCTAATTCATATTTTAAGAATTAAAGTGTGTAATTTTTTATGGGTTATTCTTACATTAAATTATTTGATATCTCAAGATTAAATACAACGTTAACACTTAAAATTGATGTGAATTGAAATATTTTATTTTCCGAATTGAACGTGGCGAAAGTCAGTCTAATTTGAGTTATAAAATCAAGAATGGAAAAATTAAATTAATGTGTAATATTAGTTAAAATTGTTAAATGGATCCGAAATCCCAATGTCTCCCATAATTAATTACATATTCTTGGTTGATCCCATTAATTAGTTTTATCTTAGCTTTAGATTATAATTCTCATCATTACACCGTACCATTTAGTTGGAAAGTTATTCATTTAATAAATTGATCAAATATCTATGGATTAGACCCGTATTTACACTCGTTATTCTATAATAGTTCGTGCACTTGCGGTAATTTATAATTTGATAACAAATTTTTGACGCCATTACCGGGAATTTGTATGAATTTTTAAAGTTATCAACTTTCGGACTAGGTTTACTTTGCTTTATCATAAAAAAATTATAAAATTCAAAAATAAAAATATATATAATTTTGAAAATTCCCACATTTTATCACATAGCTCGTAAGAAACCTCTTATTGAGGCTAGAATTCAGAAGCTACTCAAACACGAACTTGTCAAATCAGTTCCGTTTTACCCTATCAAGGATTGTGATTTTTAATGAGTATTCGTACCGACCACCTACTTGGAGATAAAATCAAAATTTGAGGTGATAACCGTAGTTATCGTCTTTTAAATTCTCCCTTGTCAAAGTGTAGGAGTTGTCTAATCAAGAAGATTAATTCGGAGACCCCCGTTATTATCGATTAATCACGAAAAAACTAGACTTTAAAATTGAATTTTCCTTCACTGAAATTAGATAAATCAAATTCCTCTATGTTAGTTTACGTTGTTTTGAATTAATTTTAATTGTTTTTGTGTTAAAAAAAGCCAAATACATATATATATACACACACACACACACACACACACATAAAGTCTCCTGTAAGGACTTCTTATGGTGCAGACCCCGGTACATACAATTTTTTTTAAATAGTAAAAAAATGATTTTTTTATGAAAATTCATGGTTATGATCCCCACAGTCAGAAGATCATCTCAATCTTTTTTTTTTTGGCAAAAAATTCAATAAAAAAATGATGATATGAGGTGATATGTAGAAAAATGGTATAAATATGCATTTTCAACCGTTGAAATGTTGGGTTGGCGCCAACCACTTTATTGATTGAATTGTTTGATGAAACTTCATGGATATGATCATATTCATGAAGTTTCATCAAAAAATTCAATCAATAAGTGGGTGAGGTGATCGCTAACATTTCAACTATCGAAAATGCATATTTATACCCTTTTTTTACATATCACCTCATCTCAACGGTTTTTTTAATGAATTTTTTGATTAAAATAATTGGAGATGATCTTCCCACCGTGGAGATCATATCCATGAAGTTTCATAAAAAAAATTATTTTTTTACTATTTTAAAAAAATGATATTTATCGGGATCTACACCATAAGGAGTCCTTACAAGATAGGGCCTATCCCTCTCCTCTCTCTCTCTCTCTCTCTCTATATATATATATATATATATATATATATATATATATATATATATATATATTCATGTGTTGTAAATTAAAATGGGTGATCCTCATAATGTTATCCAGTCATCTTTTTCATATTCCTCTATTGATGATTTGGATGCATGGCTACAAAATACTGAAAATTTAGATGACTACATATTTCAATTTGAGTCACATGGGCCAGTAATCATTTTTAAAGAAATTAAAGAATGTGTGAATGAGAATCCAACTCCTCTATTCACTATTTGTCCACAATGTGTATTAATTAGGAAGAGGTAAATAAACAGAATACTGATGATAGTTTTAAAAATAATCATGAAGTAAATGGAGATAATCAATTTTTTTAGGAGAAAAATTGACAATATTGACACATTCAATACTCGTGATGATTTGTGTGTTAATTCTTATCGATATTTTTCTTCTAATTTAATTGAGGAAAAAACTACTTTGTCTTATATGTGAAATTTTGTATTTGAGGATCCGTCATACGATTTTAGTGATACTTTCTAGTTATTATGACGGTCCTCCCAATTTTTATGAAGAAATTGTATCCCCATATGATACCTCTTCTTCTCGTGTTGTATCCCCATAGGAGTGGAGCATGCATCCACAATTTTACGTGACTATTTTAGAAAAAATGGATAGTAAATATCTGGATCCTTATTGTGATTTGTTACCCACATGTGATGCATTGACATATGATTCGCGTGATTTAGAATTTTTCATTCTTGATGATGTCGGTGAGAACTATTTTGACCTTGAGTTTAAATTTGAGATTTGGTTTGTTAGTTCATACAATCGATTTTACGATATTTTTTAACTTAGTACTATAAAGATTATTAATTGAAATGATCCTTAACTATTTCGATTATTAATTTATGGTGATGGTGCTAATTGTTATGACGTTGTATATTATCAGTTTTTTCTTCGTTCTTTTTGTTTCGTTATTTTATTTTTTCCAGTTTTTTTAGCTAACATGCATTTGTTAACTTTGGACGTTCATAGGTCATATCGTCCTTTTACTTCTTTTTCTTTTTTGTCCATATTGTTATTTGAGAATACATTGAGGACAATGTAAAATTTAAGTTTGACAGTAAGAATGGTATTTTTGAATTTTTTTTATAGAAATCGAAAAAAAATTTAAAATCTAAAAATATTGTCAATATAATTGAGTATTAAAACGATTTACTAATATAGAATTAATTCATGGATCTCTCAACTTATGAAATTTTAACACATTAGATATATAATATGATCGAAAATGGATATTGAAGAGAAAGTTAATATGCTTAATGAATAAATGTAGAGATTTTAACCCGGTGAGATTTTGTGTTATTCATCATTTCCGAGATATTTAAATCAATTTGAGTCAAAATAACTCAAATTTTCCATCAGTGATAAATTCGTTAATGATCCCAAATTCTTTATTTTATTCGATTACTGAAAATAAAAAGCCAAATTTGGATTTCAAGCACTACAAATCTTGATAAATTGTCTTGAGACACAAATTAACTTAACAAAACATGAAAAATGAGATTCGACCATGATTTTTAAAGATAAAATGAAGCCTAAATTCGGATATTTTTATATTATTCTATCGCTAGCCCATTTGAGCCTAAATAAAAAAATAAGTTATTGAAAACGCAAATCCCTACCTAACTCCAATTGAGAGTTTAAAGCCGATGAAAAGATTCCATACCCCTAATCTGAGAATACTAGGGTAAAACTATTGTAGAAAAGGCATAAAGAAAAGGAGATTTTAAGAATGATGTGTGGAAAAAAAAGGAAAAAAAAGAAAGAAAAAATGTTACTTTGAAAAGAAAAATGAAAAAGAAAAGAAAACTGGAGGGAAGAAAAAGTACCTAAAAGTCTGAGAGTGCACTAGCAATCAATGAACTAACTTGTTTCATTAAATTCCAATTTTATGCCCAGATACTAATAAAAATCCCAACTCTTGCAAATAATTATGATTGGCTAATTTTACGTAATTAAGAATGCACTCAATCAAAAATTTGAGAAAAAATCCCCCAAAGGGGAAAAATCTTTTTTTCACTATATTGTGTAACGACTTACAAATACTGAGAAATACAGCTTGACACACGAATACCCATAGGTATCGATTCATTGTTGTCGACAAGAGATCCCACAAGAGCTCCAATAGGTCAGCAATGGATAAACAACCTTCTTCTCCACAAGAGTACTCCAAATGAGTAGAATGAGTAGCTAGGGTATGTGTGAAGCTTTGAAATTCGGGTAGAGGCCGTCATGGACGACCGTGTTGATGTGTTGAATGTTCCGGTATATGAAATACTTGTTATGATCTAGGACACATAGAAAACTTTCGAGATTCTAAACGAAAATTTATAAAAACATGTCCTTACAAAGTAAAAATACCAAAAAACCTGTATATTCTAAGAAATTCTTGAACTCCAAAAGTCATTCTTTCTAGCCAAACCAATTTAACCAAAGAAAGTCCTAATCAATCTCACGTAAATTTAGTTAAAGTGTGAAGAGAAGATGAGTATGATGTATAGTTTGATTCAAAGTTTTCAAACATCAATTGATTTTTCATTCATGAGATCATATTCATTCATTATTATTTTTTTTTTTATTATTATGTATATGTGAAAATTTCTCATCTAAATTTACTCTTTTATTCACATATACCGAGAGAAAATCACCATCTCTGAGTGTTCGATTGTGAATGCTTCCCATAATATTTTAAAATCAAAACGACCTTAAACGTAACAATAAAATGTTTTGAAATAGATGGTTATATTGGCTACGCGCGCGCGCGCGCACACACACACAATAAGTTGCGATTAAGAAGTGAAGTTTTATTATATATATGAAGTTTGCATTCAAACTTGGTTATATTACTTTTGCGTCTTTTGTATTGAGTTTTTGAATTTTGTCGGTATATCCACTACAAATTCTCATGAAAAAACCTTATGTATTGAGTTTTTTAAATAACATTGCTTTTACTCAGTAGATATTATTTTTTTGGATTTAAAACAAACATTATTTTTGTTTAAAGAAAGTTATTTTTTTAAATTAGGCTAGTTTTAAAAACACATTATTTAAAATTGTTTTTTATATAATCAATTTATTTTTATAATTTTTTATTTATAAAAAATAGTATCTAACTTATTTTATAAATAGATATACATTTTAATGTATTTAAAACATAACATGCATATATATATATATACATATATATATATATATATATATATATATTAAATGGGAGTAAAATGGTCATTTGACCAAATAAAAACAGAAGTCATTAAAATTGGCACCCAAAGAGAAATATTGCAAACTAGCGTACCCCAACCCCAAATACGAAGAACTATTCTACCTCAAACAATAAATTACCCTACTTATTATGCATGAAAATGTCACCTAGTCCTTAGTAGAGAATTTGTGCTAGCATAATGATAGACATAATAAAATTCTAAACTTATAATAATTGTGCATTACAATTAATGATTACAAAATTCTCTCCACAAAATACAATTATGAGCGCTCAAATAATAATAAACTCTCTCAAAAAAATTCTCCTAAAAATTGTGTATGAAATGGTGAGCTCAAGAGTCCTTTTTTATAGGCCAATGGGTGAGGTGCTTTTGTTGGAATAAAATTTCATTTTATTGGTTGTATCTGAGTTGGTAATTATATCACGGGGTCTTGGAAAGAGTTAGAAATAACTGAGAAGTCTTTTTAAAAAACATAATAATTATCGCTAATTTTCATCACAATTCACGTCATTATTCACAACGCCAGTTTTAATCGCATTTTTAATCCTCAAAACTTCGAAATCTCATTTTCGTCTGAACATCAAAGTCGTGAGTCTTTTCAAGAACTTTCCGACAATCTATGGCAGGATATTAGCGAACACTCAAGCGATTTTATAAAAATATATTTATTACACCTCTGTCAACCGTATAAATATTTTTTTAAATAACCATGACAAATCTCACTACAAATGTTTTTTTTAAATAACCATTATTATTTTTAAAAAATAATGTTTCTTTAAATAAACATCTTTTTAGTAATTGTTTTTGAATAACTTTTTAAAAATTAATTGAATTTTTAACTTTTTTGTAATTTTTTAAATAAAAAGTGTTTTGCAATTGATTTACATAAAAACTATTTTTAAATAAAACTAACTATTTAAATAGTTTTTTTTACCTTTTAATAGATATTTTTAAAAATTATTTTTTTAAAATAATAACTTTTTTAATTATTTGAAAAATAACTTTTTGTAATTGTGTTAAAAATATAATTTATTAAAAATAATGTTTTTCTAAGCGTTTTTAAAATATTTTTTTTAAAACTTTTTAAAAAAAATATTAAAAATAACTCTTAAAAATTATTTTTAAAAAATTAGTATTTTTCTTTAAAAAATATGTAAATTTTTTTAAAACAGCTATAAAAACATTATTCTTTTAAAAATAATTTTTAAAACAGTTATAAAAATGTATTTAAAAAAATATTTTTAATTAAAAATATTGTTTTATAGTTGTTTTGAGAATAAGTTTTTATAAATTTTTTAAAATAGTGACAAAAATTAGGGATAATTATTTAAAAAAATGACTTTCCAATTATTTTCAACTCTTTCCAAGACCCCATGAGATAATTACCAACTCAAATACAACCAAATTAATGGAGTTTTACCCAGGACTAACACCTCATCCTTTGGCCTATAAAAACGATCATTCGGCTCACCATTTCATACACAATTTTTGGGAGCAAAATTTTGAGAGAGTTTATTATTATTTGAGTGCTAAGAATTGTACTTTTGTGGAGAATTTTGTAAAGATTAATTGTGTTGATGTATTAACATGGACCAACTCCAAATTTAAAATCATAGATAAATATAAGATAAGTAACTCAAACCACACATACAAGAGACAAGGTTTTCAGAGTGGTTTAACTGTAAAATAGCCTACGTCCACTAGTATTTTTATTCAGAGGATTCATTTGTGAAAATAAAGGGAACTATTAGAATTCAGTGTTAGTTGGCATTCCATCCAAGTAACTATTGGTATTCCTGTTGGTTGGCCTTTTGCAATTGGTCGACATTCCAGCCGATTAAGTGTATCTGAGGTCGATCAAGTAGGCTGGTCAACCACGTTGGAGGACAGGTGTACTTTGTCCACGTGGAAGTGTAATTTTTACATAAAACAAAAGCCCCCAATGCTCCATGTTTTATGATTGTGTGAAAGTATGGAGTATTTGGCCTAGGATGTTGCTCGACATACTGTTTGAGTGTTTGGTCGGTAAACAACCTCCCATACTTGTAAAAATTTATGCTGGAACTATTTGATGTTGGCATTTTTTTAAATAATTTGAACTTTTTTTAACCTCCAACGGACATAGTTGTCTTTTGACGCTTCAGGAAGCGGGAAGTCGGCGGTAGATATACGGTTCATTCAGTTAATCATTTCAGTCCCATTTATCGAGACAACTTATAAATAGGTAGGAAGTTTCCTTACTTTCTTTCTACCTTAAATCTTTTGAACTTTAGCACTCTCTTTGCCTTCAAGCTTTTATATATGCAATCGTTTGCTACCATTTTCTTCTTTAGTTTTTCCATCGTCTTTGATTCTCTGTAAGACTTCTTTTTCCCTTTTCTCAGATTTATCATATTTTTCTCTGTTTCAACTATGGTTCACATCGTAGTTGAGAGTTTGTTAGATGAGTTTAGAGAAAAAAGAAAAATCCCATCTTGGATAGACTTAGAGATACCCCAGGGTCCCATAGATGTTTATTCCCTATTTGAGGGTCACTCGATCTCAACCTTGTTCATAGCTGAGTGAGGTATCACCCTTCCATCAAACCCCATTTTTCTCTAATTCTTTCAATACTTCAATGTTGTTCCTGTTGAGTAATAGTACCCAACACTTGGAGGGTTATGAATGGGGTATATAGATTAAACGAACTTTATGGGACCCATATTTGGGTTTTGGAATTAATGTTCTGTTTTAAGTGGCTCACTATTGGTAAGAGTGCCTACTACTTGAATACTAGGCAAGCTAATAGGGATTTAGTAGTAAATCCACCAAACTCTAATAAGGATTAGGGAGTACAAGTTTTTAGTACTACTTTTTTTTTAATATAAGTGTGTTTAATCCCATGTCATTATTTTTTTGTTATTGTTCCTATATTTTTACACTTGTCATTCTGTACGAAAAGAGACATGAGCGGTTAAGAGAGGTTACATGAAAGTTTAGGAAAGTTTTAGATGGTTATGGGACGTAAAACAATTTAAAACACACATGAGATGGGAGACTAACAAAACTTTAGAAATGGGACAAAAACCAAAAAAAACTATAAGGATTATTGGGAGTATGGTGTTATTGTCAAGAACTGGCAATATGCTCCCCTCCCTACTAGAGTATCTTATCACCACACCAAAAAGGCCAAATTATCACCTTTGAGTCAACCAACCTTGTCACGATCATTGACCGTGATAAAAAAAAATACGCATTTTTTATAACAGTCATTAACCATGACAATTTTGTTAATAAAAAACCTTACCCCCTCGTTTTTCCCACCATTTCTAGTTTCCTCCTTTTTTTTCCCTCTCCCGCGCGGCTGCTCTCTCTCTCTCTCTCTCTCTCTCTCTAAGGTATGGTTTTCTCTACCTCTCTCTTTCCAATATATGTGTGTATATGTGTATATGTGTGTGTGCTTGTGTGCGTGTGTGTGTGTGTGTGTGTGTGTGTGTGTGTGAAGGTGGATGGGTGTTGGGGGGGGGGGGGGCAGTGGGGGAGGGGGAAATGTGTGTGCTAGTGCATGTGTGCATTTGTGTGCATGCTGGTGTGTGTGTGTGTGTGTGTGTGTGTGGGAGGTAGGAAAGGGGTAGGGATGGGGGTAAGGGTGTGGGGCATGCGGTGGGGGAGGGAAGTGGTGGGGCCGGGGTTTTTTATGTGTCTGCGTGGGGGGAGGGGGAGGGCACACACACACACACGCATAATTTTCCTTAGAGAAGTCCTTACATGAATGTCTCTGTAACGAATTAATTATTCTTTTGTTGATTGTATATTTTGAGACAATTAAAATGAAAACTAAATTTAATGGTATCTAATTTTTTTGTCAAGCATTGACGTGAGCCTAGTTTAGCTAACCTCCGACTCGAATCCTATACCGACATTCTTTTTCTTGCTTGAGTCTCATATTGACATTCTTTATTATTAGAGTTCATACATTAGAGTAATGAATATTCATTATGAATTATGCATAATTGTATGGTTTAATCATATATCTCCTAAATTCATAATAATAATTCGTGATTTAGGTATAAGTTTTAGTTCTTATTCATAATTTAAATTAAATGTAACATACTTTAAATTACATAATTAAATGAGATCTCTTCAATTTTGATAAGACATAATTAAATGAAACATACTTTCAATTACATATAGTGCGCGTAGATACAATCCTTCTAGTTCTTATGCATACACATTCAATGGCCCTTAGACCCGTTCGAGAGTCATTACCCATGTAATGATATCTCTCGAATTGTCCCGTTTGGATGGTTTGGGACTGCATAGTTTCTGTAAAATAATATTCTTCGTGGCTTAAACTT
This sequence comes from Sambucus nigra, assembly GCA_949130495.1. NCBI lineage: Eukaryota > Viridiplantae > Streptophyta > Magnoliopsida > Dipsacales > Adoxaceae > Sambucus > Sambucus nigra. Next base: position 132,082,685 of record OX422219.1, on the reverse strand, counting down.
GTTACTTTTGAGGGAAGTTCTGCAGTCATATCTTAATGTTCTTTGGGTACATACTAGATGATGCGATGTTAACTGTTATTTAAATTGATAAATTGAAATAACACTCACACTTGCAAATCTATGTCGTGTACTTAGAGAACTATGGATGCTGATACGGAAATTAGTCAGCTGACGCGGACCAATTATATGAAGACATGTGCCATCTTACGTAGCAAATTCCTATACTCACCGAACAACTCGCAGCACCGAGCTACTCATCACCCCGAGCTACTTAGCGTGCCGAGCTACTCAATGTGCAGAGCATCTGTCCAGGAAGATCAAGTGACAATTACACATTCAATGAACATCAGATTTAATGAACATTCTTATTGTACAAATGTATATGTCTATTAAATAACGACATATCGTCTATTCATACTGACAGCCCCAAGGCTATAAATACATTGTAACACCCTTCATAACAGGGTAATTGATCATTAACGATTGTGATCGAGATTAAGGCAAAAACATCCGACAATACAAAACAGTGGACGTAGGCCATTTTCATAAGGCCGAACCACTTTAAAAGTCCTTTGTCTCATTTCTTACTTCATATTTATCTGTGATTGATTAATTAGATAAAATCAAGTTTTTTACATCAACATATTGGCGCAGTCTGTGGGAACGACTACACGTAGCATTTTCACTAAAACATTCATCACAAATGGTTGAGATTCCAGAATCTAGTAACAGGAACAATGACCGAGTTCCCCCTAATCCATATGCTCCCCCAACTATTCAAGATCTCACCGGCATAGTGGCCAATTCAGCCCATGGGCAAACAGATATGCAAGAGACCATGCGTTAACTCATTCAAACTGTTCCTAACGACGCGCCTCCCCAGTCAGGTCAACAAAGCGTTCAGAGACCCACCCGTTTTTCATCTTTAAGAACTCGATGTATGATATTCCCAGATGTTTCTCAGTCCAGGCGCACAGACTCTCATCATACTGAGAGGACAAATGATCCCTCATATCAGCCTGGTCGGACCTCTTCTATAAGAGCTACAGATTCTCAACGAAGTGTTACTTTAGCCCCAGAATGAATAAGCACTATGGAGAGGTTGAGTAGAGCCTCTCCCTTTGACCGTTTGGGCCCTAAGAGGAATGAGAATCCCCCTGGGACTACGTCGAGAAATTTTCAACGACCAAATAATCTAAGGGAAGGTTCTGCCCAGTCACGACCAACAACTCGTAATGAAAGATCCCAAGAGGAGAATTCAGCGCGATCTGTTGCTCAGGCAAATAGGTCCGAGGCTGGAAACAACGCATGAAAGGGCTCCATTCAGAGTTTGGAAGATAGGTTAGGTCAAATGGCTAAGGCCAAGAACCCTCTCCAAAGAACTTTCGTCAAGGGATCACCCTTCGTACAAGCAATCATGGATTTTCCCACACCATCAAAATTTAAAGCTCCTGTAGTAACGCCTAAGTACGATGGAAAAATTGATCCCGTCCTTCACATAGAGCAGTACCAAGTTACTGCTGATATCTATGCAGTTCCCGATGGGATGAGGTGCAGAGCATTCTCAAGAACTATCACTGGGTCAGCCCAAATATGGTACAACAACCTCCCTCGGGGGCAGATTGCAACATTCCATCAGCTGACAGAGCTCATTATAGGGAATTTCTATTTTGAGGAGAAGCCAGTTAAGAGAGTGGCACACCTACTGAGTGTAAGGCAGAAAACATGAGAGAGCACCAGGGATTACATCACTCGTTTTAAAAGAGAGAAACTTGAGGTAATTGATTAAAAGGAGAAGATAACCATTAAAGCTATGATGAGTGGGATATTACCCAATAAGTTGTATTTTACATTGGCCAAAGATCCCCCCAAGACCAAGGAAGAATTTATGGCAAAAGCAGCTAAGATCATGAACGCCGAAGAGGCCATGGCTGCGAAGAAGAATGCCGACACAAAAGCAGAGACGGAAGCTGAAGTTAAAACTGAGAGGAAGGATTAAAAGCACAACGTGGGAAGCAAGAAGCCGAAAGGAAAGGAAACGCTAGAGCAGTTGAGGAAGTATGGGAATCATGCTCCCTTAAAGGTGGATATAAACCATATTCTATAGGAGATCAAGAACAGCGAGGAGCTAACTTGGCTGGAAAAAATGAGGACAACCCCTAACAAGAGGGATAAGTCCCAATACTGCGAGTTCCATAGAGATCACGACTATATGACCAAGCGCTGCATAGCTCTCTAGAATGAGATTGAAGCACTTATTCGACGAGGAAAATTGAGCAGGTTCGTTAATCGTCAGAATGATGGAAAGACTAACGGAAGAGGAAGACAAAGGTCCAAATCTCATCGCCGAACAAAAGATGATAAGAAGAGTGACCATGAAGATGATCCAGAAGATGACCCCAACCTCCCCAAAAATCCAACGCAACCCGAATGCGAGATATTTTCAATATATTTTGGATCATTTAAATGTACTATGATTGCAGGTGGAGATGAAGGAGGTGGGGATCATACTGCTGAAAGGATATCTTACCTCAATGAGTCCCAAGCCTGTTCTTATATACAACGAATAATTCTGGCAGAAGAAGATCGCATGAGGAAGGTGAACAAGGATAAGCTGGTCATCGGTTGTTCCAAAAATGATCTGGAAGGTGTCTTATATCATCACGAAGACCCCTTGGTTATCAAGATGAGGATGAAGGATGTGGTGATCTCACGAGTACTGGTGGATAATGGTAGCTCTGCAGATATCACGTTCTACCCTTGCATCGATAACTTGAATTTGAAGTTATCCCAATTGGAGCAATTGGAGCCATATCACAAGCCCCTCCTTGGCTTCATTGGCGAGAAAGTTTTCCCACTTGGGACGATCAAGTTGGATATGCTTATTGGTACCTGGGTTGCTTGCAGAATAAAAAAAGTACACTTTTTTATAATGGACAAAAATGTCCAATTAGCCAATAATATAATCATGGGAAGGGTAGGCATGAAAAAGTTTGAGGCAGTGCCATACACGGTACATCAATGCTTGAAGTTTTTGACCAATTTTGGAGTCAGAGTTGTGAAGGGCGACCAGTAAGTAGTTAGGAAATGATATTATTCATATGCCGAACAAGAAGAGTTAGAGGAAACTAAGAAGAAGACCACCACATACCAAGTGGATAGGTCTGAAGATGCAGAGATTGAGACCTTGGACCCTAGAGATGAATTCGAGCTTGTGAAGGGACAGGTCATGAAGACTATGAAGAATATCATTCGAGACGACGAACGTCCAGAATCAACATCTCAAATTGGAACCTCACTGGACCCATCAATAAAGAAGGAGTTAGTGGCATTTTTAAGGCACATAAAGTAATATTTTGCATGGAGTCATGAAGACATGCTAGGAATAGATCCAGCCTTCCTATGCCACAAACTCAATGTTAATAAGGAGATCAAATCGGTAAAACAAAGAAGAAGGGTCTTCATCCTAGAGAAGAACCAAGCTATCCAGGAAGAAGTCGAGAAACTACAAAAGACCTCTTTTATTGAGGATGTCAAATATCCTGATTGGTTAGCCAATGTGGTGATGGTTAAAAGGAAGAACAATAAATGGAGGATGTGCATAGATTTCACAGATCTCAACAAAGCCTGCCCAAAAGATCACTTTCTCTTGCCCTGAATTGATCAGCTGGTGGACGCTACTTTGGGGCATGAATTGTTGAGCTTCATGGACGCATATTCCGGCTACAAACAGATTAAGATGAAACCAGAAGATAGGGAGAGTACTTCTTTTATTACCCCAACGGGTACATACTGTTATAATGTCATGCCATTTGTTCTAAAAAATGCAGGTGCAACGTACCAGCGATTGATGAATAAGGTGTTCACATAAAAAATTGGCAACAACATGGAGGTTTATGTCGCTGACATGCTGATGAAGAGCAAGAAAGCTGCAGACTACATAGCTGACCTGAGCCAAACTTTTGATGAGATGAAGAAATATCAAATGAACCTGAACCCCACTAAGTGCATTTTTGGCATACGAGAAGGCATGTTCCTCGGGTATATTGTGAATCAACTAGGCAATGAGCTAAATCCATAAAAGATTAAAGCTCTGTTGGAACTACGATCTCCAGTTACGAAGAAGGAGGTACAGAGCCTCACGGGGCGTGTCGCAGCTCTCAACAGGTTTGTTTCACGAGTAACGAATATATGTCTCCCATTCTTCAATACCCTCAGAAAAACTTTCGAATGTAATGATGAATGTGAAAATTCATTCCAAGAGTTGAAACGATATTTATGGACACATCCATTGTTGTCCAGGCCGATGATGGAAGAAAGATTATACTTATATCTGGCTGTCTCTGAGAGTGCAGTCAATTCAGCATTGATAAGATTTAAAGATGGAGTACAAAAACCTGTGTATTATACTAGCAAAGCTTTTTGAGGAGCAAATGGCAGATATCCCAGATTAGAGGAGATAGCCCTAGCATTGATAGAGGAAAGTAGGAGGATAAAACCTTATTTCCAGGCCCATACCATAGTGGTGTACACTGATATGCCACTCAAAAAGCTTTGCATAAGCCAGAAAAATCTAGAAGACTGCTGTATTGGGAGGTTGAGCTAGGAGAGTATGATATTGTTTATGAGCCAATGTCATCACTTAAAGGGCAGGAGGTAGAAGATTTCATTGCGAAATTAACTTACCCAGATACTGCCGACCAACAAGGGTCTAATGCAGAATAACCTGTGGATGTTAGGAAATCATCAGAGACTAACCCCGATCAGCTCTTATCAAAAGATGTAACGAAGGGGACAAGCACCAAGCAGCAAGAATCATCAGACAACAGGCCAGTGTTAGGAGATGATAAAAGGAAGTACCAAATATTCCATCAGGACACTTTGTCAGACCAAGAGTTTGATAATGGCATCCCCATATAGAATTTGTATGTTGATGGCTCTTCGTGTGCTACATGCAGTAGAGCCGGTATAATTCTTCATAGTCTAGATGGATTGGATATAGAATATGCGTTGTGTTTGTAGTTCAAAGCTTCTAACAATGAAGCTGAATATAAAGCTATAATTGTAGGCCTTAGTTTAGCCAAAATAATAAATACAGAGCAAGTTATTGTGTTTTGTGATTCGCAGTTAATTGTAAATCAGATTCTTGGGTTGTATGGAGTGAAGGGAGACTTGATGTCAAGGTATCACTCCAAAGATATGGATATTGTGTCCACTATTATTGCGATCCAATTGATCAGAATATCGAGATTAAAAAATACGAGAGTTGATGCACTAGCTCGGTTAGCCTCAGCTACTCGCATCGAGATACGAAGAATGATTCTTATTGAGATTCTGGCGTACCAGAACATAGATGAAGATTTAATGGTGAGATTCATCACCCTAGATATGGGACCATCCTGAATGGACCCCATGAGGGTGTATATCGAAGAAGGCATTGTACCAACTGACCAACTTGCAGCCAAGAGGCTGAAGTTTAAAGCTGCTCGGTATGTTCTGAACAATGTTGTTTTGTATAGAAGAGGTATCATAGCAGATCTACAGAGATGTGTGCATCCTTCAGAAGTTAAAGATTTAATAAAAGAAATTCACGAAGGCTCTTGTGGAGCTCATGTAGCAGGTCGACCTCTCTTGTGGAGGATAACGATACAGGGATACTATTTGCCAATGATGAGAGCTGACTGTATAGCTTATGCGAAGAAATATGATAAGTGCCAACATTTCTCTTCCGTTCGAAGGACTCCCCAGGAATTGTTAACACCCATCACTTCCCCTTGGCCATTTTCCATGTGGGGTATAGATTTGGTCGAGCCTCTGTCGACCACCAAAGGGAGATTCAACTATTTAGTAGTCGTTGTTGATTATTTCACCAAGTGGGTTGAGGCTGAGCCTCTCATTGACATGTTATATGAAAGGGTTTTCCAGTTTATTTGGAAGAATATTATCTGCAGATATGGTCTGCCACATGCTTTCATTAATGACCATGGTACCCAATTTGATAATGAGGAGTTCGCTGCATATTGTCATCAATCCAATGTCTAGAAAATCCATTATGCACCAGTCCATCCCCAGAGTAATGGACAAACGGAAGTGACAAGCAGAACTCTGCTGAACGGGTTGAAGAAATGGCTGGATGATGCAAAAGGAAATTGGATTAACGAGCAACATTATGTGTTATGGGCTTATCGCACAACACCCTGAACAACAACTGGGGAATCTCCCTACATGTTAGCCTTTGGAAGTGAAGCAGTCATACCAGCTGAACTAGGCTTACCCACACACAGGGTGCTTAATTTTAGCTCTCCTATAAGCTATTTGATGAGACGTTTAGACTTGGATATGCTCGAAGAAGTAAGAGAAGATGCAGTAATTAGGAACGCAGCTTACCAGCAACGAACTGCCATGTTCTACAACAAAAGAGTCAAGAAATATGATCTTAAAGAGTGAGATTATGTTCTCAAGAAGGTGATTCGGAAGCATAATCAGCTAGAGGTCAACTGGCATGGACCCTACCGGGTAATTATGGTTGTTCAACCTGGGACCTATAAAATACAAACCTTAGAAGGAGAAGTATTCAAAAATGCGTGGAATGCGGAGCACCTCCGCAAATATTATCAGTAATACATATTCACATGTACCCCATTTCTTTCAATATGAATAAAGATGATATTTTCTCGATATTCTTTTTATTTAATTTTTTTTGGAGTACTCGTGCTACACACTAAACCACCAACTACGGTTGGTCGGCATATCAGCAACCACCAACTATGGTTGGTCGGCATATCAGCAACCACCAACCATGGTTGGTCGGCATCAATTAATTTAACCAATAATGTTGGCATAATAGTCATACAAGGCAAAGCATGTTTGATCATGGGTGACCATAAGGGGCATCCCAAACTAGGTAAGAAGATGGGTGACCTCACGAAGAATCCATTGTCTAGGCAGCAAGGTAATCTTGAAAAGATTACTACAACTAAGCAGGATCATGGGAGGAAAGTCATTCCATTGTTTAGGCACTTATGGGTGACAAGTCACTACAACTAGGCAGCAAGTGGGGCAAGCTCCATTATCTAGGTAATTAAAACAAAATAGGATAAATTGTCCCTATATAGATATATATGCATTCATCAACAAACAATATGTTATAAGAAAACATCTTAAATACTGTATCCAAGGAAAGAAAAATGCACAAATATGATTTTTTTTGTTAAATACATGAAATGAAATTACAAAAGATGAAGTTTTCGTCATTCAATACAAATGTCCTATTATATTGGCATTTTCCCTCAGATTTTGGTACATGTTCCATTCCAACTGGAGGGTCATATAAAGCATAAGGATAATTGATGAAATTCATATCTCGTAGCATCCTAGTGTTGCTCGAACTTGGTCTCTCAAGCAGATGAGGAGGCCGGGATATCTCATAATCTTTATGAAGATTATAATCACCAAGGTACTTGGAGATGAAATATTAAGGTATGGCACGAGATGGAATCCACCTGACATCCAACTTAAAAGGAGGATTAAGAAGATCAAGTACTCCAGCTCATACCAATCCCATAAGGAATTTCTTTCTTCAAGCTTCATCACAGTCAAGGCATTCAACTACCCCCGTTTATACCCCTCATTGTTTGACTACTTCAACCTGGCGTCAAGGTGGCATAAGGCTTCATTATATCCCTCCATCTAGAATTCTCATGGCTATTTGTGGAATTCATATGTCAATATCTCAAAATTTTGATGGAGCTTCTTCATAAAATTCTCTTTAATCTCCAAGGCAGAACTTTTCTTGGAAAGTTTATCGGTGAGACTTTAGATTGTTCTGGACATCTCAGCCAAGGCTCAATTTTTTGCCGTCAGTTGAACGACTTGATTTTCTAAAGCCAGTTGGGTCCTCGTCTATTCAATATTAATCCGACCATCTCTTGCTCGGCCACGGATAGAAAGCCTTACTCTGCCACAAGTGGACGATGTAGGCCCGGCTCTTTTCAAAGCCTCCAATTCTTCTCTGAAGGAAGAATTTTCAGTTTCCAAAAATGAAAAGCCCTCATCATTGATTGGGATCAGATCTCCAGAGGAAGAGTCAGACTTTAGTTCTTTCAATTGTTCTCTCAAAATAATATTTTCCTCTTCAAGAAGCTTCGCAATGTACCTGTGTTCTTCGACTTCAAATTTCAACACACTTTCTCTCCTCTTATGATCTGAGAGGAATTTATCGTAGCCCCGATCAACACTCAACTGCTGGTATTTTTCTTATAACCTTCATGCAGAAGAGCAGTGGTTTCTTTCTGCTGAATTCAGAGTTATTCGATTACTCCTTAACGATCTTCCATCATTTCATAGTACGCTATGTTATTCGCCACAGCTCAGTCAAGCAGACATTTTAAGTATTGATAAGCATCAATTGCTCATTCTGAGGCATCCGATCCGAGAATATCAACTATTTGTGCTTCAGTAAAGTCTACATGTCCAACTTTGAAGTAATTATTACATTTCTTCATCAACTCTATATTATAAGATGACAAGAGTTCTAATATAGCAATAAACTAGCAAGGAAAATGAAGAAGAATTAACAACAGTATAATTATGATGAGCAGGTAAAAGAGAAAATTCAAAACAAATAACAAAGTCCTTTTTATTGATCAACGGGAGAATCAAGTACAACCAAAGTTACAACAAAAGGGGAAAAGCAAAAGAACAACATAATTAAAGAGCCAAACAACTCTACACTTTCTCCTTATTTCCTACAACATCATCAGCCTATTTGGATGAAGGAGTTGGTTGCTCGGAGGGCAGTTGGCGTTGCTCGGTAGAAGTTGTTACCTGCTGAACTTGCTCAGAGGGTTGAGGAATGGTAACAACACGTACTTTCTCTACTATCACCATAGAAGACTCATCAGATGAAGCTTCATCCTCTTTTTCTTAGTCAATAATAAGAGGAGGACCATGAGTATATTTCTGAAATAATTCAGAATCATCTGCATCACTCAACTCTTTCATTGTTGCGACCCATCCGGCTCTGAAGTACTTCAAACTTGCATATTCCATCTGAAAAGTAATAGCAGTTAAGGCTTTATTCCATCCTTTTGTCCCAACCAAATCTAAAGGACTTCTTCATGGCAGCTTTTCTCTTTACCTTCTCATAAGAAGCATATCCCTCAGCAAGCTTCACCTTCTCCTCCAGATCTTTCTTACGCCATTCAGCCTCTTCAAGCTTGCCATCAGCTTCTTCCTTGCTGGAAATGGAGACCTTTAATTTTTCCTCCATCTCCTTGGAGGCGTTTACAGCTTGGTCTCGAGTTGTATCAGCTTATTGACGAGTTGTCTCTGCAGATAGAAGTTTCTTCTCCCAAGAAACTTTATCTTCCTCGTACTTTTTTCGAGAGTCCTTCACAGATTGTGATAACCCAGCAAAAGATTCTTCCACCCCACTGGAGGAAGTTGAAGCCTTGATAGCCTCATATTTCTCCAGTATACTATTAAAACACATTATAAATTGAAAAAGAAAATAAGCTCAGATCAGAATATGAATACGATATATGGAGGTGAAGTAGTAAACATGATGATACTTACTTATGCGATATGTTGGGCAACTAAGTCAATGACCTTCTCTCGAGAAAGGGAACCCTCAACAGCTCGATATTCAGGAATGGTCCAAGACTTAATCAAACCTTTGGCCGATATTGGAGCAATGAGAGCTAGAGTGTTAGCGCTCAAAGAAGGATCCTCAACATCAGAAGGTTGAGCATCAGTTTCTATAGGTCTTTCTGCGAGACCTCTCGTCAATCTCCTTAAAGGAGCACCTTCAATCAAAGGTTCTGCCTCTTCTTATGTAATAGTAACACCTTCAATCAAAGTTACTGCCTATTTTAGGACAACAGGTGGCTTCTTGCCGACCTTCTTGACAGTTGGATTAGTTCCCTTAGATGGAGCCATATCCATTTTCTTCATCCCTTTAGCTGGGACATCCCCTTTGCTCTTTTTTGCCCCATCAGTGCCAGGAGCATCTTTAGCAAAGAATTCAGGCATTCTCCTCTTCCTCATCATCAAATTAGCAATAGAGGTACCCAAATCAAAAGAAGATTCTACGCTGGCTCGAGATGATGGAATTTGATTAAGATCAATTATCAGAGGAGGGGCAAGAGGACGATCAATAAAAGAGGAAGTAGTGTTTTTATATCCAACAAATAAGAATCAGCTCTAACGTGCCCCCTAGCAACTAATTGATGCAAACCCCAGATGAGTTTCAAATCTTTTATATTAATGTCACTCTCTTTTGGGGGCTTTCTTTTGTTATCAACTGCAAAAAGTAAAATAAATATCAGTGATGCATTTCATCAAACATAAACAGAGATAAATCGAAAAATTAAAAACAGCCTATCCCATTGTCATAAAGTAGACATTTGGGACCTTGGTAAACATCATTTCCTTTTAATGGGGGGTGTTGCCAATTTTTTATCACAACTCCATGATCAAAATAGTCCCTATTAGCATTGGGAAGATTGACCACTAAAGCTCTATTAGAAAACCTAGTTTTTAAATAAAATGTGGTATCACTGGTAACCCATTTATAACAAAACATAATTTCAGGGATCCTAAATGAATCCCATGAATTTGGTTTAACCTATGTACGCCATTAATTACCCTCCATGTATTTGGAGCTACTCTTGGAGGAACAATATAGAAATATTGGCAAAACTCCAAACACAAGGGATTAGGCGAAAAATAAAAGACACATTCCACTACAAAAAGGGAGGGAAACCAGTGTCCCTCAGCTAGAGAAAATAAATCATAAGGGCAAGGAGGTTCTTCTAGAATAACCCAAGAGGGAATCGTAAAATCATCTCGGAACTTATCCAACGATTAAATAAGATAAACCATCATGGATAAAGCAAAGAAAGAAGAAATAAGAGGTTCTTACAGAGGGATTGAGAAATCTACTAAGGCGGGTGATAGAAATAACGATAGTACAAGGATAGAATAAGAAGACAAAGAGTTTATAAATCTGGAGGTAAAAAGTAGGTGACGATATTTTTCTATCGCTTTTAAAAGCCTTGCATCGGGAAGTAGGAAAAGAAATGATTACTAGAAAATACGATTGCATTTTCAATGGTTAAATGATGAAGAAGACGCAAATACCCAAGCTTTTGTCGCAGATTCAAAATATTTACAAGTTTGCCATTTCGCTCTCAAATGACAAGACTAAATAGAAAATTCCTAATTATTGGAGATCTATAATTAATCAAGATGTAAAAAGATGCTTGAGAAACTTTTGGATAAAATGTTCCACACTCTCATATCAAGACTGTACTGTAAAACATTGGGGGCTTCTGTTGATACAAAAATTAGTCAGCTGACGTGGATCAATTATATGAAGACATGTGTCATCTTACGTGGAAAATGCCTATAGTCACCTAACAACGCGCATCACCAAGCTACTCATCACCCCGATCTACTTAGCGTGTCAAACTACTCAACGTGGAGAGCATCTGGCCAGGAAGATCAAGCGACAATTACACATTCAATAAACATCGGATTTAATGAACATTCTTATCATATAGATGTATATGTCTATTAAATAATGACATATTGTCTATTCATACTGAAAGCCCCAAGGCTATAAATACATTGTAACACCCTCTATAACAGGGTAATTGATCATTGGCGATTGTGATCGAGATTAAGGCAAAAACATCCGGCAATACAAAACAGTGGACGTAGGCCATTTTCATAAGGCTCAACCACTTTAAAAGTCCTCTGTCTTATTTCTTACTTCATATTTATCTGTGATTGATTAATTAGATCAAATCTAGTTTCTTACATCAACAATGGGGATATGCAGCCAAATGTTTCTCAAATTGGAACAATGTGCATGAGCTGTTAAGTATATTACATAAATATGCGGTCTTGAATGGGATATGAACGCTCACCCTTTAAAGGATATGGAGGAAATAGAAATTAATATTATAAATTGAATTTTAATTTCAATTTGAAAGTAAAATTGAATTTGAATTCGAATACACGAATAAATTTACCCATCGAACCTAGTCTTCTAGTTGTTATGTGTACGCATTCAATCAATGATTGTTTATACTAATGGGAAGCAATTATTCACACTTTTGTTTATGTTATTTTACACATAATAGGTGATTGTTTGTAGTAGTTGTGATGGGATATCCCAAATATAAAGTTGGGTGGGTGAGACAAATAGAATAAGGGATGTGTTTCGCAGAGGTGTTAATGAATTTATCAAATATGCAATGAGATGCCATGATAATGAAGAGTTTCTTTGTCCGTGTGCTTAGTGTAAGAATGATAAGGTGTTTGAGCGAAAAATTATTGAACTACATTTGTTAAGATGGGTTATGCAATATAGTTATCCAAGTTGGGTTTTTCATGGCGAACTGAAAGTTTCTTTTGTCCCCGAGCAACCTTCACAACAATCTTCAACAAATAGGATAGATGTTTAAGGGGAGGATGGCAATGTAGATCATAATATGCTAGAAGATTTAGTTAATTGTGCATATGGATTTCATAAAGTGTAAGAGAATGAGGTCACTGATGATGTATAAAGTGCATGCGCTCGTGAAGATATCAGGATAAACCTTAACGATGACTACCAAAGTTTAAAATTTAATGCGAGCCAGTTGTTATTCTCTACTTATGAGAAAGATCAAACAACTTTACATGACATGGTTAGTTTGCATAATTTTAAGACTCAATATGGTTTGTCTGGCACTAGCGTTACAGGAATTTTGAATTTGGTGGAGGGCTTCCTACCCAAGCAGAATACGCTTTCGAACATATATCCTGCTATGAAAAATAGTTTGAAAGGTTTGGTAATGAAGTATAAATAAATTCATGCTTGTGTGTATGACTACATACTATACCGAAAAGAGTATGAAAATATCGATCGGCATTCGGTATGCGATGGACCCATATATGTCCAATCTTCTGGCAAAGAAGGTGCAAACTCAAAAGTGCATCAAAAAGTGTTGAAATATTTTCCTGTTGGGCTAAGATTAAAGAAGTTTTTCACAATACCATGGATAGCGGAGGCAATAACTTGGCATTCTAGGGCAGAAGGAGGAAAAAATCTCATGCACTATCCTATTGATTCAATAATTTGAAAGAGGATGAATTTTGAGTATCTCTATTTTTCTCGAGAATAACATAACATTCGTTTAGCAATATCAACAGATGGTTTCAAGGCATTTGGAAATATAAGTTCCAATCAGAGTGTATGGACAGTAATCCAAGCCCCACTAAACCTCACTCTTTCACATTATATGAGACTTGAATTTTTGATACTATCTTTGTCGATCCCTGAGCTAAGGGCACCAAGTGAGGACATCGATGTCTACCTGGCTCCATTGATAGAAAAATTAAATGATTTGTGGGAAGAGGGTGTGAAAGCATTTGACTCTTTTGGAAAAGAAGAGTTTACGTTGAAAGATATGTTGATGTGGGAAATTCATGATTTTTCATCTTATAGGACACTATCCGGTTGTGTAGTACATGGTTATTTGGGGTGTCCTATTTGTGGAGAGGAGACTGAATCTCTTCGTCTACCCTCTAGCTCAAAAAATGTATACCATTGCCATATGAGGTTTTTACACCCCTCATAGTTTTAGATTTGAGAAAGGTTCTAATTTTTACCGGACGGGGTTGAACATAGGATACAATCGAGAATACTTTCAGACTCAGAAATTGAAAGTAAATCTTCAGATTTTGGGCCTAATATGCCAAGTAAGAATTCTAAATTTAAGAATGTTAAGAATAAGAAGACCCCAACTGGGAATGAAATTGAGATAAGAAAGTCATGGTCTAGAAGGTCAATTTTATTTGACTTGCCTTGTTGGAAGAATAACTCGGTGCGCCATGTATTGGATGTGATGCATGCAGAGAAGAACATTGTTGAACATATTGTGGGCACATGGATTGGGAGAGTCATTCGAAGGATGGAAAAATGCACAAAAAGACCTTAAAGCGTTAAAACTTAAGCCACAACTATGGTTAAAAGAAGATAGTAGGAGAAGGACAATAATTCTTCATGGTGCATTTACTTTGACGAGTGAGGAAAGGAAGGTGATTTTATACACAATATATAATTTTAAGGTTCTATCTAATTTTTCATCCAACTTGAAAAGGATTGTGAATTATGTTACCCATGATTTACAAAAGTGTAAGTCCCACGATTGGCATGTGATCATGCAATTAATTCTTCTATTGTTTAAGGACTGTTTCTCCAAGCACAAGGATTTACGGAGGGATATTATGAAAATTAGTATATGCTTCTCACTTTTATATGAGAAGGTAGTTAATCGAGATCACATAGTGGCCGCAAAATTAGGGATGAATGAAGCATTTTGTGTCCTGGAGAAGTATTTTCCCCATCTTTACTTGATATAAGTGTTCACTTATTGGTACACCTATGCAATGAAGCACTTCTTTACAGCCTAGTAAGATATCGGTAGATGTATCCGTTTGAAAGATTGATGGAAGTTTTAAAAGATTACGTCAAGAATACATGATACATTGATGGATCAATTGAAGAGGAATACATCACCATGGACTCATCAATCTACACTTGGGAATATATTCTTGACTCGACCAGCGTGGATAACAATGATGAGTTCATCGACGAGGGTGGCCATGTAATAGGAAAACGAGTGAAATTAACAAGTTTGCAAAATGAACAAATAGCTCGTTATCTTATTGACACACATGAATATGTAGAAGAATGGAAAAAGTAAGTTTAAATTATTTTAACTCTTAAATTATTTTAATTTTTACATGATTAATTTTGTAATACTTTCGTCACGATCTATGTAGAAAATATGAAGCCTGTGAGAACAATAAAAGATGAAAAACAATGGCACAATCATACAACGAGTTTAGGTTGGGGTTGTCATAAGAGGTAATTATAGTTAATATAGACTGTTATCAAATGTCACATTTCAAGAAAGCTTTACAATTAACCTAATTAATTTACCTATATTCTCAACTCTTAAAAATGGGTGATGCCACATCAAGTCTATCTCGTCTAGTCGCTGGACCTTTGTTTATGGCACAAGAGTATAAAAAATATCAATTGAACGGTTACGCATTCAGTGTAAGGGTGTATGAGAAAAATACAAATGTACAGAAAGGGGGCATTTCATACAAGGCTCTTACTTTTTTTGAGTGAGCGAGAAAGATAAAAACCTTGTTCAAGCTGAAATGACGTACTATGGTGTAATTTGAAATATATTTGAATTGGAATATGTAAAATTCAAAGAGGTTGTACTTTAATGTGATTGGGTAAGATTTGAGGATAAAAATTCTTGTAAAATTGATCCTGGCACCAATTTGATCATGGTTGACTTGTCCAAGTTGAAGAGTAACGAACACGTGAGCGATGAGCCGTTTGCTTGTTCTTTCCAAAAGGTCAAGCAAGTGTTTTACTCGGAGTATATCAACACCGAGCGGTGGTCAATTTTCCTACATGTACTAAAGCATCTAAATAGTAGTGTGGATGACTTGGTTGCACCTACCGAATATCAATCCATTTTCTACGATAACCCAAATTTCAAACAATTTTTTTGACTTGTAATAAGTATTCAAATTATTTGTAATGACCAATGGATGTATTATTCTAGTGTTCTATTATTATTGGACGATAATTTAATGGTTTTTATAATTTGTACTTGATCATTTTAATTCTTGTAATAACCAAGTGAATATGTTAATTAGAATCTTCATAAATTTAAGCATTAATTCAAAGTCCATGACCCGAGAGCGTGTATAAATTGAAAGTGGTATTGGTATAAATTGAAATTGTTATAAATTGGTATAGGTATAAATTGAAATTGGTATAAATTGATATTGGTATTGGTATTGGTATATATTGTTATTATCGAATTTGATCATTAATTCAAAGTTTATATACATCTTTGTACTAATAATAACAACTTGTCTAGAAACGAACTTCATTTGGACAAGGTAGCAGAGGCGATGAGGGATCCTCAGACAACAAGCAACCAAAATAGGGCTGTGACACCCCGACTAATTAAATACCGGGTAGCTACTCCTTTATTCAAATTAATAAAAAATGCCAAGTTGGTTCAGTTCATAGCATCAATGTCGAAAACATTTTAATACTTATTAGACACCTAATATTTAAAAAGTGAGTTGTCAATTTTAATTAAATCCAATTAACATAACATCCATTTAAATTATGAAATACTGATACCACAACTATATCACAATTGCAAATAAATAACGATGTAATAAACTAAATTTGGAGGAATACACCTCACAATAATCCAAATACTGAAATGAACAAATACAAGCCTGAATCATTAATTTAATTACAACCCAAAATATAAAATAAAAACTGAGTAAATAAGATGTCTCTGAGAGGAAAGGGGCGACATGCTCTACAGATGAATAAATCTGAAATAGAGTCAAGATATAAAGTGTAGGCGTCTACTATTGAGGTCCTGTAACTTCTACAGCAGCTACATCACGTCGCGGGAATATAATTCATATGCTTGATGTCCTTGTGGCTAGGCACCGAAAACGGTTTTTACAAAAAAAGATTTGAAAGCAAACGGGTCAGAGCTCGATTGTGAAAACAGTTTAAAATACAGCAAGTGGTTTAATATAATTAAATAGTGAATATAAAGTACATGATAGTGCGTGCACTCACATGAGTTCCTCACCTCTCAACTAATTGTGCAATCCTATCGTACCCGTACCCATTCTAGATATTCCCATATCTAACTAGTCCAATACAAAATCTAACATTACTATAAGATTCACAATTTAAATCCCGACCTCTTAATTATAAAAAGAGGGTTTTATTTTTCTTCTTAGTTCCCATATTAGTCATGCCAATCACTAGAGGTTTTCAATTTTTAACTCTACTAAAAATGCTGCTATTATTCACACTTACATTTACTCATGACAGTTCATTTCAATTAGCAGTATATTATTCTCATCATAAATATACAATACTGGCACCCCGAGACTAAGCTGCGGTGCACACATACTCTTCTATCCAATCTCGGTACATCACGTACATAAGGACCACGTATTCCGAATCTCTCAGGAATCGTTTTCAATATACAACAATCTCATATAATGGAGGCGAACATAGTTCACATCATATGGGTCACTCACATACCTACATTCCCATGATCAGGAGACTTATTAACTTCTCAATAAGTCCTTCTCTGACCTATGTCCTCGAGGTACCAATCTAAATCCCCCTCGTAGGCACACAAAGACTAGATGGCCATGATCGAACGCCGACCTCCCGTGATAGCAAGTATGGTAGGTATGGTATACACAACTAACTACATATACCAAGCATTCACACATCTTCGGTATCCCATAATATTAATAGAGATATATTTCTCATTCCTATACCGTCATTTCATGTCACACGTTTACAAGTTCCCCGATTTATATACATTAAAGATTATCAACTCTCCTCGCGTCGAAGTTTTTAGATACTTATATCATAACCCATAAATATCATCCAGTTTACTAAAATACTCTAAATTTTAATCCTTGATGTACTTCTAATCTCACAACTATATCCACAAAACAACAAGGGAAGGATTACACTCAATTATATAAGTCTTTTGGAGGTTTGAAATAAAATCAGGCCTAAAAGGCCATTCTGTCAACTCGTTAGAAATATCGTTCGAACGAGGTCGTTCGAATGAGATCGTTTGAACGAATGGCTTCGAACGAACTACCAACTCGTTAGAAGTTGTAATGTCATATCCTTAGAAGTCTCGTTCGAACGAGGTCCTTCGAACGACCTGGGCAGGTCTTCTAACGAGATGGCAGTTTGCGCCCAGAAATTTCCCAATTCGTTTGTCTCAATTTTTCTCTTCTCTAAACTCATCCTAAGATCATCCCAATAGCATTTTAATGTTATTAAACTTCTCTAAATCCTCCTAGGTCATTTCTTAACATATTTTTGGGTTCAAATCCTCCTAAACAACATGTAATTATCATTAATCCCCAAATTTTACCCCAAACCCTATGAACATGAACCCCGAATTTTATTATGCCTAATTACTCATCATAAATCCATTTTTAAATCATCAAAGTTAAGTCTTCGAATACCAAATTCGTCCATAAACATTATGCACGAAATTCCAAACCCAACTTTAGAGTTTCTACAACAATTTCATTAGTTTTCCTCAAAACTTTCAAGACAAAATAGTTCCTACACTAATGATGAAAGAAATATTCAATGCACTTAAAAATATAAAATCACTTGCCTCAGATTTGGTCTTCTTGTTCGTTCTTGATGATCAAGGTTGATTCTCTCTTCTTTTCCAGTCATAATTATCTTTCAAAATGGTGGTGGTGGGTGGTTTTTTGTTTGGAACCCTTTGGTAACTTCTCTCTAACTCCCGTAGCCCACTCCCTTGATTTTTGGTTGATAATGGCCTTAATGGACTATCTAATAATATATAATTAAACTCTAAAATTCGTGGGTCTTAACTCCTAAATTTTTAAAATTACCAAAATACCCTTCTGGGTTGCCGGTTTGGCCTAAAAATTCCCCGGTACCCAAACTAAACCCCCGGCTAGTGTTTTCTAACTATCTTGATCCTTCCGGACACGTTGGCGCACTCAAAATGACCATCCGGTTGATAAAATTATACTTTACTTTATAATCTAATTACATTCATTCCTGACGCGACTGACACGTGCGTCCCAACTTAATTACCGAAACTACTGTATTTTCAACTCACGAGAATTTTAATGAAATTAATGATCACATATTACCATACTCACTCAGTAATATTACACAACATAATAATACCAAATACTAACTCTCGTCCAGCTAGCATTTAAATCCGAATTAATATTCCAATTAATTATCCCAAATTAATTTAATAAATCCCATAATTAAAAGTAATTCCATTTAATTAACCTCATAATTAAAAGCCATAAAAATACGGGGTATTACATATTTCCCCCCTAATAATGGAATTTCGTCCCGAAATTCAAAAAGTAAGGCATACCTGGAAAAATTTAGGTATCCTCGAGTACTCAAAACAAAAATAGAAAGTAAGGCCCAATCACTTAAGCCCTCGCTTCACAACAAGCTTGTTTAACAGAGTTGATACTTTATCAGTTATAGGGTTACACTTCAATGAATGCACTTCACGTTGTGCACTTACTAAACAACATTCGAATAATAAAAATATAGCCTATACATCAATGGCCACATTATCTCAATATTATTGTGAGTCCGCACCTCACTACACATTAACTCCCGCGTTTATCAAAACACCAAGCTCCTACTCTGGAAGAAATCAATAAAACATCTGACTACTTTTACCCATTCATTGAATCCCTGTTCTCAGCATTGTGACCTTTACACAAGGGAAAACCACTTCAGCCGGTTGGTGTTACACAAAACATTTGTAAGCACCTAGTCCACTATAAATAGATACGGGTGCTTGCCTCCCAACTCTACTCTTAGTTAATATCTTCTCCCCATTACCACAATATATCTCACTTACTAGTTATACCCGATTTGGAAATGAAAAGATCGCAATGAATCCAAAATTTCTTTCATACAATTCACCAGTCGTTAATCACCATGCGCCTACACCTCGGGCTATAGGTGATACAACCTTCTCCGAACGAAACGTAATCCACAACTTCTTGTTACCCCACGTTGAAGGTGGCTTTCGGGGATCTCCACTTAGTATTGAATAATACTGCGTAGGACCACTTGCCGGCGTGTCCACTATATACAATTTTTCTCCCTCTGGACAACCTGTCCCATATATTTGAAGGAACTCGGTAATTATCTATAAGTTGGCAACCCCTTTTGAAAATTTACCAACTTGACTCTTCCATCCCTAGATTCATCGGCTTGATACAAAATTATCTGGTTGATCATCTTACCCCAACCGATCTACTACTTTCTATACCCCTTTCAATGCTGACTTTCACGTATAATACTTCCCGTTAAGTGATACTTAATGTTCTCCTCTCAACGTATACCAATAGTTTCAACCCTTGCAATCTACACCACGTTGTGCACATCTGGACCCTTTATTCCTTATTGACATCCTCATTCTATTTACTCTTGAGTCGCCCTCAACATTCGATTGGTAGGAACTCTACTCCAAATTGTCCATAATAATTAAATATTTGCCTTCTCAAGAGATACCCCTTATTAAATGGCTTCCCACTGCCTTTTCACCAAATTCGGACTTGCTACACTGGTTGCACATGATATTCATTAACACCTTCACTCGTGACATTTAATGCCATCTATATTCCTTCTTCCGATGATTACTACATTAGTAAATTAAGATGTCTACACCCCTTATAACTCACTCATATGGTTTTGAACATTATGTACGCTTCATACGTATTCTAGACTCTTTATTGCCGCTGGATTTTCAACGTGGCTATACCACTTGGGTGTTCCCAGTTACCTCTGAATTTGAAATCTAACAACTGGCTCTACTGGCCTTACATCGTAATTTATCTTGTTAACTTCCCGTTATAACTACTTACCTACATAACGATCGAGGTATACAATTTATGGACGAATGGTAAAACATCTCCCTACTACCAACCTTACAGTGAGTTTCATGCGTTGGATGTCTCGCAAAGCGAAATCCAAACAAGGAACCCCTCGATACACTACTACCTAACATTGTTGATCATCGGGACCCATTAAGCCCTCAGTCCATAACATGTACCCCGATATTCCCGTCTCTTAACAACAAAGTTACATCTCCTTCCTCAATTACACTTAAATAAGTAACTCTTTCCGAAAGACATTTTCTCTTGACATTGATGGTAATCACATTCCATATACAACATGCAAATATAATCGGGGCTCCCAAAATTCCGTCCCCAGACACACAACTATGAGCATAAAGTCCCAACTCTCTAAAGGGTGATAAAACAATGCACTCTTCTTATTACTACACCCTGAGCGTTAATTATAATAACTAGCTAAATCTTTTCACTGACTACTAAACCAATTACATACGAATTATACCAAGTAAATCCCTACGCAGACTGGGATTAAATATCCGAGACCATTATACTTTTTGAAATCACAACAATATATATATATATATATATATATATATATATATAAATATACAATTAAGAGCTCGACCCTCTCACAGATGGGGCCTCGCCAGATCAAAACATTCTACCCCAAGGCAGTAACCTCGATAAACTTGCAATACTAGCACACTATCGGTATGAGCATATTATAAAACCATAATTAGGAAAATATCATACTCGTAATCACAACACTAAAACTAGTAGTTCCAATATAGTATATACCACTATCAATATACTCATTCATCTTCCGCGGATGACAATAAAGATAACCCCACACTATCTGGGAAAATATTCACATAAATAATAAAAATTTGTCGATACTCACTATACTCGACTCTCAGGCAAAAATAACCATAATAATAAATGTAGCAACTAGTTCATGCCACAACCAATATGCAAAATCATCTGAGGATATAACTCATACTTCTATCCTGATAATCATCCTGATTGCTCAAATGGTTCCTGGACTTAACACACCTATTCGTATCAAACCGAGTATTTCAATAACTGATGCCCTTTCCAGGCACAATACCTTTATCTTTACACTTGCATCGGAAAACATTTATAATGCACGGGTTTCACTTCCCACAAAATACCTCTACACATACTCCACTTATCTTCGGTAACACTGGCCATGCTAAGGTGGTCCTTCTCTCGGACGTTGGTAATCTCGGATCTGTTGACTACTTCCATTGTTCCCTTAGCTTAACGTACCTAAGGAAGACGCTACTAGTTTCCACATCTCTTACTAAAACCACCATCTCTCGATAATAATTCAGCTATTTGAATCATTTTAACGGTTTACCGTTGAGTCTTCCCCTTGTGGTGCTTCTCCAACACCATTTTCCCAGTCATACTCTATAAAGATCCTCGATTCTTGACTATCCCCCACCCAAGAAAACGTTTATCTCCAAATTAACACTACGCGACATAATTACCATCTGCATTGTCCGTCCAAGCAGAATTTCCCAGAAGAGTTAACAATTCTTTTTGTACGTAATTTCTCCCTTAATATCATCTTCTCCTTTTCACCTACTTCACCCGGTGTAAGGTTCGCAAAATAATTAAATTTCTTCTCACAAAGTGACCTATGTCCGACCCTCTTGTGTGAGTTCAGAATAACATTCTCCTTTCAACCTGAATATCTGGTGAAAGAACTTATGGTCAAACCATACGTGTACGCCTTCTCTCGACGTCACATTCCACTTCTTAGTGTGGTGATTGCCTCTCACCATTGAAATTCCTTTCTTACAAGACAAAAAAAAATTACCCCAGATTTTAACTCCCAATTGGCCATACCCCGACATATGCCTAAGATTTTGAATATATTATTAGTTTGGCTAGAACCTACCATCTCTGTATTTCGAGTATTTCCACTGCTGGTTCTCTTTAATGTTTCACTTAACCCTTTCTCTTCCATTCCAACCTTGTTAGGTGAGTCTCATTTGACCCCACTCCTACTACAGTTGTACCTAAAAGTCACAAGTCGCGCCTTAGCTGTTTATACTATCCTGAACTTTCGTACCATAATATGGGTGACTTCAACTACGGTCATCCTTCTTTAATAAATTTAATAACCTCAACTGATTCTTGCCTCCTGCTGCTCGCATACTTGTCTTCGCCTGGCGTAATACTTTGTTCGGCCCACGAACACACGCGATTGTAAATAAGATTCACTATCATATATATCAAGAAGGAGAATGAAATCTCATCAAAGGAATCAACAATCCTAAACATAGGGCTCTATATCAAAGAAAGCTACGCTTAGAAGCATAATAAGCCGCACAGATCCTAAAGGACACTAGAACCTGATGCTCTAATACCACCTGTGACACCCCGACTAATTAAATACCGGGTAGCTACTCCTTTATTCAAATTAATACAAAATTCCTAGTTGGTTCAGTTCATAGCATCACTTTCGAAAACATTTTAATACTTGCTAGCCGCCTAATATTTAAAAAGTGACTTGTCAATTTTAATTAAATCCAATTAACATAACATCCATTTAAATTATGAAATACTGATACAACAACTATATCACAGTTGCAAATAAATAACGATGTAATAAACTAAATCCGAAGTAATACACGTCACAACAATCCAAATACTGAAATGAACAAATACAAGCCTGAATCATTAATCTAATTACAACCCAAAATATAAAATAAAAACTGAGTAAATAAGATGTCTCTGAGAGGAAAGGGGCGACATGCCCTAAAGATGAATAAATTTGAAATATAGTCAAGATATAAAGTGGAGGCATCTACTATTGAGGTCCTGTAACTTCCACAACAGCTACAGCACATCGCGGGATAAGAACTCCTATGCTTGGTGTCCTTGTGGCTGGTCATCTAAAAAGGTTTTTACAAAAATAGATTTGAAAGCAAACGGGTCAGAAGCCGATTGTGAAAATAGTTTAAAATACAACAAGTGGTTTAATATAATTAAACAGTGAATATAAAGTACATGATAGTGCGTGCAAACACATGAGTTCCTCACCTCTCAACTAATTGTGCAATCCTATCGTACCCGTACCCATTCTAAATATTCCCATATCTAACTAGTCCAATATAAAATCTAACATTACTATAAGATTCACAATTTAAATCCCGACCTCTTAATTATAAACACAGAGTTTTACTTTTCTTCTTAGTTCCCATATTAGTCATGCAAATCACTAGAGGTTTTCCATTTTTAACTCTACTAAAAATGTTGCTATTATTCACACTAACATTTACTCATGACAATTCATTTCAATTAGCAGTATATTACTCTCATCATAAATATACAATACTGGCACCCCGAGACTAAGCTGCGGTGCACACATACTCTTCAATCATATCCCGGTACATCACGTCCATAAGGACCACGTATTCCGAATCTCTCAGGAATCTTTTTCAATATACAACAATCACATATAATGGAGGCGAACATAGTTCACATCACATGGGTCACGCACATACCTACGTTCCCATGATCAGCAGACTTATTAACTTCTCAATAAGTCCTTCTCTGACCTATGTCCTCGAGGTACCAATCTAAATCCCCCCCGTAGGCACACAAAGACTAGATGGCCTTGATCGAACGCCGACCTCCCGTGATAGCAAGTACGGTAGGTATGTTATACACAACTAACTACATATACCAAGCATTCACACATCTTCGGTATCCCATAATATTAATAGAGGTATATTTCTCATTTCTATACCGTCATTTCATGTCACATGTTTACAAGTTCCCCAATTTATATACATTAAACATTATCAACTCTCCTCGCGTCGAAGTATTTAGATACTTATATCATAACCCATAAATATTGTCCGGTTTACTACAATACTCTAAGTTTTAATCCATGACGTACTTCTAATATCACAACTATATCCACAAAACAACAAGGGAAGGATTACACTCAATTATATAAGTCTTCTGGAGGTTTAAAATAAAATCAGGCCTAAAAGGCCATTCTGTCAACTCGTTAAAAATCTCGTTCGAAAAATGGCTTCGAATGAACTACCAACTCATTAGAAGGGGTACTGTCATATCGTTAGAAGTCTCGTTCGAACGAAGTTGTTCGAACGACTTGGGCAGGTCTTCTAACGAGATGGCAGTTTGCGCCCAGAAATTTCCCAATTCGTTTTTCTCAAATTTTCTCTTCTCTAAACTCATTCTAAGATCATCCCAATAGATTTTTAATGTTCTGAAACTTCTCTAAATCCTCTTAGGTCGTTTCTTAACAAATTTTTGGGGTCAAATCCTCCTAAACAACATGTAATTATCATTAATCCCCAAATTTTACCCCAAACCCTATGAACATGAACCCCGAATTTTATTATGCCTAATTACTCATCATAAATCCGTTTTTAAATCATCAAAGTTAAGTCTTCGAATGGAAAATTCGTCCATAAACATTCTACATGCAATTCCTAACCCAACTTTAGAGTTTCTACAACAATTTCATTAGGTTTACTCAAAACTTTCAAGACAAAATAGTTCCTACACTAAACATGGAAGAAATATTCAATGCACTTAAAAATATCAAATCACTTGCCTCAGATTTGGTCTTCTTGTTCATTGTTGATGATCAAGGTTGATTCTCTCTTCTTTTCCAGTCATAATTATCTCTCAAAATGGTGGTGGTGGGTGGTTTTTCGTTTGGAACCCTTTGGTAACTTCTCTCTAACTCCTGTAGCCCACTCCCTTGCTTTTTGGCTGATAATGGCCTTAATGACCTATCTAACAATATATAATTAAACTCTAAAATTCGTGGGTCTTAACTCTTAAATTTTTAAAATTACCAAAATACCCTTCTTGGTTGCCGGTTTGGCCTAAAAATGTCCCGGGACCCAAACTAAACCCCCGGCTAGTGTTTTCTGACTATCTTGATCCTTTCGGATACGTCGGCGCACTCAAAATGACCATCCGGTTGATAAAATTATACTTTAATTTATAATCTAATTACATTCATTCCTGACGCGAGTGACACGCGCGTCCCAACTTAATTACCGAAACTACCGTATTTTCAACTCACGACAATTTTAATAAAATTAATGATCACATATTACCATACTCACTCAGTAATATTCCACAACATAATAATACCAAATACTAACTCTTGTCCCGATAGCATTTAAATCCGAATTAATATTCCAATTAATTATCCCAAATTAATTTAATAAATCCCATAATTAAAAGTAATTCCATTTAATTAACCACATAATTAAAAGCCATAAAAGTACGGGGTATTACAAGGGAAAATTAGGGTCCGCCGTCGAAAATAAGAAGATATTATTTACTAGAGCACTAGACTTATTAAAGGCGATTGTCGGCCCGGGGTACACTGATTGGAGGGTTGTGCATATTAACCTCAAGATGAACATCTGGGAGGCGCTACATGTTAGGTACTTAATATATATATTTATATTTATAACTGTAATGATTAGTTACACGATGGTTCGTATTTATTTGACAAGAAATTTTTTGCCTTCCCACATATCTCCGTGACCCCACGTTGGAGCAATTGAGGGATCACTATAAGACATGGA
This sequence comes from Sambucus nigra, assembly GCA_949130495.1. Lineage (NCBI taxonomy): Eukaryota > Viridiplantae > Streptophyta > Magnoliopsida > Dipsacales > Adoxaceae > Sambucus > Sambucus nigra. Next base: position 132,056,520 of record OX422219.1, on the reverse strand, counting down.
AAAAGAATTTATGGGCATAGTACTTTGGAAAGACCCGGGAGTCCATTCGGAGACTTCATGAAATCGTTCCCCCCAATGAGCCAATCTCAGTGGCACAGTGGTAGAAATTTATCGACAATGAGACCAATGAGAAACAATTGGCATCTCCCCAATCAGGGAGGGACAAAATGTTGGATGTGCACTACACCGCGCGAACTTCTTATGCCGAGGTGGAGCACATGATGGTAACTTTTTAATTTTCTTTAATTTTAGTTAGTAGAATTTAGCATTAATTTACGCAACATACTAATTTTGTATTATTTTATTTCAGGAGATGGGCTGTGGCCCTGGGGGCAGGCCACACACGCTCGATGCCTATGTGGAAATTCAGACGAAAAAATGGAAGGACAAAGAGGTGTCCCCGAGCGTTGCAATCACCATTGTAAGTTATAAATGTTTTATTTTTTCAATTATGTTATAATATTTGTATTTACTTCATTGACTAATCATGTAATTTTTATTTTTTCAGGCAAAGCTTCAAGAAGTGAATGAGTTGCAGTCTGATGCCGACAAAGTATCTTTGGCTATGAATGCACTTAACTAAGTGCTCGAGCCGAATCATATGGGGAGGACTAGGGGTGAGCTCACAGGTCGACATGGAGACACACAACAACGGGTTGACCCATAAGGTGGGATCCCATTAAGATAATCTATCAAATTTGGAGGCGACAATCCTAGATAAGTAAGCCTTTATGAAGCATCAGTTGGGCAAGGGCAATGGTAAGGGGAAGGGGAAGAGGAAGGAAAAGGTGGTAGAGGAGGACAAGGACGAGGATGAGGATGCCAACACTGACACCGACATTGACGACATTGCTTAATCGTCAATACACACGAACTCGGTGCCATATGATGATCCGTTTCCCATCATGATCCCCACTGAGCGGCCTATGTCAACACTCGATTGGTCGAGCAAGCATCTACTTGACATATATTGTGGGCTACCGATAGAGAGGGGGTTGAGGGATCCGAATGCCCGCCTAGGTATGTTGCTTCATGGATGTCCCCTCCAAGACATTGAGGCAAGAGTGCGCGTCACACATGTGGTGGAGGAAAAGGAAATCTCACCTGTGTGGTTACGCGGACAATGCGACATTCAACATATTGCGGGGTGTGTCAATTCATATGTTGTGTGGCATTCCTTCCAACTCCGACCTGATGAAGATTGACATTATTTCTATCTCTTTTTATTTTGAAAATTGGATTGTATATATTCTTTTGATTTTGGTACAATTTAGGGGGGATATGATGGATATTTGCATTTCTATTTTATTTGGATATGGATTATAAATGTCTTGATTTGCTATATGATTTGTATTTTATTTGGATATTTGTTGTTTGAATAAGTATAATTTTGTTATAACAGGTACAAATATACTGCTGGGCAGTGGCAATGGCCATATTGCCCAAGATTTTTTTTTAAATTCTGCCCAGAATTGTCACGATCAAAGACCGTGACAATTTTTTCATTTTGTCACGGGTTTATCATGGTCTTTGGCCATGATAAAACTTATCACGGATAAAGACCATGATAGAGCAGTGATAATATAATGAACTCGTCACTGTCAATGATCGTAAAAAGTCCATGACAAAGAAGTTTTCACCCCTAGACTTGTCACGGTTATTGACCTTGACAAGTTTGACTTGTCACGATTAATAACCGTGACAATCCGACAGTTTTGGTGTAGTGTATACTGGTCCCAGATGTCCCCAATCTGGACGTGGTATATCTTGTAACTCTATTTATTATTTTTTCCTCTTTTGTTATGCATTTTGGATGTCTGTCGACCAACTTTTCTATTTCTTTCTTATACAAAGCAAAGTAAGAAAAAGTGTCCCAAGGAAGGGGAAATTAATATCAATCATCTTAAGTTGTAGTTGGGTTTAAGCCAGAAGATTGGATAAGAACATCCAGGGCTTCTTCGTTGTTGTTGGAGCATAAAATTCCATTACCTCTTCTGTTTCCCAACCTACACTTGTTCTGCCCCCAGTTGTTGTTAATCTTGAGGAAGATCATGTACCAACTAGCTCGACCATTGAGTATGTCGGTGGTGAATTTATTCAGGGAGGAACTTCTTCCTCATTTGAGTTCCTTGAACTTTTTGATATTACCCTTTCTCCCTTAATAGACATAATCAAGAGGAAGATGTCCAACTTGATGGGTGGTTCTCTATCTCCTTCTACCAAGAAAACTGTTGATACTAGCAAGAAGCCAGCTGAAAAGAAATCTTAGGCTAGTGATAAGAGGCATATTAGTGATGACGAGACTCAGACTATTGAGACTCAACTGAAAATATTGAGAAGTGGTTTATTTGATCCTTCAAAAAAAGACTAGAAAAATTCAGTTGAGCAGCATACATTAGCTGTAAAGAAGACCACCAACCAACAAGAGTTAGTGAGAAAAATTCAGGTTGACCTTAGCATGGGTTCAACCTCTATTGCTATTAGCCCTGAACTGGACATGGGGTTAATTAAGTCAGGGACACTTCCTAAGGACTGATATGCATCATCCCCCATTTTCAGGTCCAGGATGAATGAAAGTCCTTGCTATAACTTGGTACTAGTAATTTTCTTACTTTTTTTATATTTTTTCCATGATGATGAACTCTTTTTGATGTATTATCTTTTGCCTTCCTTGCAGTTGTTGGTTGACTTTAACCAGATGATGGAGAAGGATGATAAACTATGTTCTTCTCTAGAAGAAGTTGAAGAGGACTTTGAAGGTCTAAATAGTTCTTTGCTAGAGTCCCGACGAGTCTTGAAGGAAAAATAAAAGTCTTGAGAAAAGGATTTGAAGAAGGAAAATGATAGGAACAATAAAACTGAAGGCTAAATAAAGTCTACCGAGCAAAGATCTGGAGCTATCGAGAAAAACCTAAAAGATGCTGAAGGTAGGGCCAAGGCTGTTGAGGATAAAATTTCAGGTATAACTAGGGAACAAGATGCTGAGGGCAAGGTGACTGCTTTGAAGTCCAATGACAAAGCTACCTTTGATAAGGGATGTGAGAAGGACATATGTGTTGCCAATGTAGGAGGGTAGTAAGACTGGGGTCTATTAATAACTATAAAGGGTGAGGCGTGACCCACTCAAATGGACACTGTCTAGAAGGTTCTCAAGAACTTATGGAGAAGCTTCTGATGAAACCTTCTCCTTTTGGTAAAAATGAAGATCAAGCATGAACTCCCTCCCTGTAAGAAGATGAAATTCCACAACAATAATAGTAATTTTCTCAAGAAAATCTCTTGGGAGTGATGGATGTCAGTGAGAAGTGAAAGAACGAGGCACTTAACACTAGAGAGAGAGAGAGAGCAGGGAGAGAATACCAGGAAATTCTGGTGTCATTTTAACAGAGTAACAATGTTATTGAGTTTTTCTACCTCATGTATTGACCTTGCCTAGGGGTCCCATTTATACTTGGGCACTAGGGCTAAGTTGAAACTTTTGGGCGCCAAAACTTAGAGGGTTGGTGAGGGACAAGGTCTGTAGTGTACTATTTGTCCCTACCTGTGTGCAGTGGCCTATCCCCTTAGACAGGTGCCACCTGGTGCAAACCAAAGTCAAAAAGAAAATATGTCTACGCTAGATCATAAAATATATGATTTGGTAAATATCCTTTGAAACAGTAACTTGTGGTACAAGCATTATAAACTTGAGAGAGGAGGCCTCGAGGACCTCCTCCTCTAAAAAATTTAATCTTGAGGGGGAGGCCTTGACGACCCCTCTCCTCTAAAATCATTTTTCTTGAGAGGTGTCTTGAAAACCATCTCTTCTAATAAAATCATTTTGTAAAAGTTCATTTCTTGTGAGCAGCGCTTTGGCTGCTCACTTCATTTTTGACTAAGTGTGAGATGTGTGTGGTCTTGAGTGACTCTTGGGGTCATCCTAATAGTATTCTCTCAATCCTAAAGTTATAAGTCGTTGAGATTGCACAATAAATCTTATTCCTCAGTCGCCAAGCCAAAACTCCCAAGAGATCCTAACTGGCCTATTTAAGCGCTGCCTGCTCAACTAGGCTACTTATACAAGAAAGTAAGTATTAGTAATTTTTTCCTTTTAAATAATGAATTTTCACGGTGAAGGGTTGCTCATGGTAGCCACTCTCCCATCCTAGATTATTTTTCAAGAGCTGAGTGGGAGGACCTTGAGGGTTTTATGGCCAAATGGTTTCTTGGGTTTGAGGGACCCTAGGGGTTCCTTCTCCCATATGAGTTTTTCTGCAGTCGAGGGACCCTAGGGTTCCTTCTTCCATATAATTTTTTTACTGTTGAGGGACCCCAAGGGTTCCTTCTCAATATGAATTTCTGTCGTAAAGGGACCCTCATTTTTTGCTGTAGAGAGATCGTGGAGGTTCCTTCTCAATATGAATTTCTGCGGTTACTAGACCCTGGGGGTTCCTTATCCAATGTGAATTTTTTATAGTTGAGGGACCCCGAGGTTCCTCAACCTCATAATTCCTAGAGACTAAGGTGGGGGTATTTGAGGGAACCTCACCCTAAAATATAGTGGTTAATCTTGAAACACCCTTGTACATTATCCCCTCGTGCAAAATCTTCTATGTTGGGCAGACCAAATGGCTTTGTACACCATAAATTCATTTTTAATTTTGAGGGACCCTAGGGTTCCTTCATCATTCCCACTAGGGTCATTAAATTCTCCATCACTTCATACCAGGTTTTTCAGATGAGGCCACTTATGCTTGACCTCCTTATCTGGGTATCAACTTGGGCAGAGGGGTTGCTCGTGGTGAGCCCCTCGTACTTGGCCTTTTTATGTAGCCTTCTATCTTATTTATAGGGGTTACTCATTGTGAGCCCCCGTACTTGGCCTTCTTCTGTGGGCTTCTATCCTGTTTACAGGGGCTGCACATGGTGAAACCCTCGTCCTTGGACTTTTTTTATGGCCTTCTATGTTGGGTAGAGGGGTTACTCATAGTAAGCCTCTTGTCCTTGGCCTTCTTTTGTGGCCTTCTATCCTGTTTATAGGGGTTGCTCATGGTGAGTCCCTCGTTCTTGACCTTTATCTGTGGCCTTCTATCTTGGGTAGAGGGGTTGCTCAAAATGAGCCGTCTCATCCTTAGCCTTTGTTCGGTGGCCTTCTATCTTGGGTAAAGGGGTTGCTCGCTGTGAGTCCCCTCGTCCAGGTTTTACACCTCGTCATAGGGCCACTCAAGGTGGACCCCCTTTCTCTAATATTTTCTTGCTAAATTGGGTAATAGGAGCCCCTCTAGGTGGGCTCACTTGCCCTTGGCTATTCTAGAATAGCAGATGGACACCCCTCTATATTAGTCCCTTCCTACAAAAATCTTTGTGTTTGGTAGACTAACGGATTTTTTACAAAACAATCACTTCATATTGGAATGCAAAAGTTTCATGCCTTTACATCATTACCCTATTCGATTTGGAGTGACCGAGGGTCCTTAGTGTATCTTTTCTGCAACGGTTTTGAGCAGAAGGGCCATTCTAGGTGAGTTCTCCTCACCGTAACTCATTTTACCTTATTTCCAGTTTATGTAGCGAGGAGGGGGAGCTATTTGGGTAGACCCTTTTGTCTCTATGTCTGTCTTTAGTAGAAGGGTAACTTATCTTGGACTCTCTTGCCTCGGGTTTTCCTCTTTGTATTTTGCCTTTGGAAAATAGGGTCAGTTGAAGTGAACTCCCTTGCCATAAACTGTTCATTCCTTTGATTGTAGATGAGGGGCCACTCACGATGGGCCTCCTAACCACCAGCTATTTTGTAACATTGCTATTGGTCGAGGGGCCACTCGTGGTGGACTCCCTCGGCATAAACTATTTCTTGTTGTAATCTTGACCGAGGGGATATTTTTTGTGGGCTCCCTCATCCTCAAACTGTTACTTTTGTTGGTCTTGGTAGAGGGACCACTCGATCTGGACCCCCTTGCCATAAGTTATTACCTGTATTGATCTTGGCAGAGGGTACCACTCGTGGTGGATCCCTTATCCTGAGTCATTTTCTATATCATCTAGTTTGGGAAGAAGGGACACTCAAGGTGGATTTCCTCGCCCTAGGCTATTTTCTATTAAACTTGCAATCTTGGGAAGGTGGAGCCACTCTAAGTTAATCCCCATGCTCTTGGATATTTTTCTCTTTGTTCACTGGCTGGAGGACTTATTAACATTATCCCCCTCGTGAAGAAGTGTATTGTAGTGTCGAGAGACTTGTGCATGAAATATCATAATCAAGATTTCTCTCTTTGTTTACTAGCTTGAGGACTTCTCAGCATTAACGCCCTCGTGCAGAAGTGCCTTTTAGTGTCGAGAGACTTGTGCACGAAATATCATAATCAATATTTCACTCTTTGTTTATTGGATTAAGGACTTCTCATCATTTTCCCCTTCTCAGGCAGGATACAGGTTAATAGTATGGCCGCTCCAATGCCCTTGGAGCCCCAGGTACTAAACTGTCGTACCTTTTATTTATACTTGACAATTGCTCAAGACTGTGAGTGCTCATATGCCCTTGGATCCTGAGGTGCTAAACTTTCATACCTATGTTACTATTTTATTCATAGTAGTAACTTTCTCGACTTCTTAGGCTGATGCTATGAGCGCTTCGGTGCCCTTGGATCTTTAGGTACTAAATTTTCATACCTTATATTTATACTTGGCATTTTCTTAAGACGGTGAGCGCTCCGGTGCCCTTAAAACCTTAGGTACTAAACTGTTGTACCTTATATTTATACTTGGCACTTGATCAAGAATTTGAGCGCTCCAGTTCCCTTGGATCCTTTAGGTAGTAAACTATCGTACCTTAAATTTCTACTTGACAGTTGCTCAAGACTATGAGCGCTCCAGTGCCCTTAGAGCCATTAGGTACAAAACTGTCATACCTTATACTTATACTTGGCACTTTCTCAAGACTGTGAGCGCTCTTATGCCCATGGAGTCTTAGGTACTACACTGTCATACCATATATGTATAGTTGGAACTTGATCAATGCTGTGAGTGCTCCGGTGACCTTTAAGCCTTAGGTACTAAACTGTCATACCTTATATTTATACTTGGTACTTTCTCAAGACTATGAGCGCTCCTATACCCCTGGAGACCGAGGTACTAAATTGTCATACCTTTTATTTATACTTGCACTTGCTCAATACTCTGAGTTTCTCTATTTTTTATGAGAACTTCAAGATTGAACTTCCCTATGGTCTGTGCGGTACTTGCCTATGATCTAAGAAAGTTATAATTTTAGAGTTTCCCCCTCTAAGTATGGGGTACTTGCATATGAGATGAGAAATTTAAAATTTAAAAGTTGTCCCTTTAGATGAGGGGTACTTGCATATAGCCGAGCAGGTTAAAATTTTGGAGCTACCCCTCTAGCTGTGGGGTACTTACATACAAGTGAGCAAGTTAAAATTTTGAAGCTACCCGTCTAACTACGGGGTACTTTCATATGAGATAAGTAAATTATTATTTCTGAAGCTACCCCTCTAACTGCGGGGTACTTGAATACGAGCTGAGCAAATTGTTATTTCTGAAGCCTCCCTTCTAACTGCGGGGTACTTGTATATAATTGAGCAAGTTAAAATCTGGAAGCTGCCCCTTTAGCTATGGGCTAGTTGCATATAATTGAGCAAGTTAAAATTTGAAAGTTGCCCCTCTAACTATAAGGGTACTTACATATAACTGAGCAAGTTAAACTTTTGAAGTTTCCCCTCAAACTGCGGGGTACTTGCATATAATTGAGCAAGTTAAAATTTTGAAGTTTCCCCTCTAACTGCTGGGTACTTGCATATAACTGAGCAAGTTAAAAAATTTAGCGCAACTCTATGAGACTGTGGGGTACTTTTTAGCACAACCCCGTGTGACTATGTGGTATTTCGTTATGCACATTCATTTCTTAGGGAGTAACTAGGAGATGGGGTTAGCCCTTCTCCTTCCCACAAACTTCGAATAAAATTTTGCATATATCATAAGTAAAGAAATAATTATTTCTTTATTCTGAAAATTTCCCTTAGCCTGCAGAGTCCTCGTTCTAATATTTTCTTAGGAACCTTTTTGTCTTAGAAAAATATCAATTTTAGGGGGGGGGGGGGGGGGGGGGGGGATAGAACCGCTTCTCCCTATTTTCTGAAAATGGGTCAAGTAAATTGTTTCTTGAAAATAAAGGTTAGGTTTTGTTCTCTAGGATATAGATCTATATTAAATAATAAATAAATAAAAATGTTTTTATTTATTTTTATTATTATTACGAGGAGGATAACCCCCTACTGATCTGGTCTTTACCAAAAAAAATATTTGTTATGTCTATAAGGACTTTTCTTAGTATACGTTTCCCTTGGGATGGGTATTCCTCCAAGTATAATGAGGAAAGACCTTCATGTCATGGACCCTCTTCTAATATAGAAGAGGTTCTATTATTCTATTAAAAATAGAAAACATTAGTCTGGTGTACCTTTTGTTGAGCGATTCTAGGCCTTTCTGTCTATATTCTGGCCGCATCTATTTTTTTTAGTTTAAATGCTTCAGGGGGTTCCTCTTGCAAGGTATCAGTCATTGGAAGTTATATGTCTGGGATTTTGTCCATCCAGAGTTCCTCACTTTATTTTGACCCATGGGGGTTCCTTATCAGAGGCGTCACAGAATATGGGTTCCTCGCCTATAGTAGGTGCTGGTGGGGATTCCTCACATAAAATATCTATGGCAGGGGGTCCTCGCTTGAATTTCCCAAGCCCCTTATTCACTGGGTTACTCGTTCGAACATAGGTCAACTGGTGTTTCCTCACGCGAGGAGTTTCCCATCGGGGGTTCTTCAGTTGGAGATTGTGCATGTGGGTTCCTCGTCTGAGGAATAAAATATGGGGGTGCCTAATTTTTTATAGGCGATAGTGTTAAAGGCTGTCTCCAATCAACGCCTTATTATTTCGGTTAATTACTAGTCGGAGGTCTATTGGAGGCTATGGATCTTGATAGTGGATCAATTTTTGGGTCGAGGACCTCTAAAGATTCCTCGATGCTGGCCGTGGTAGACAAGGGTTGCTCGCCAGCTTTTCTGAACTTGGGGAATATCTCGCCCTCAGCTATGAATTTGGGGGACTGGTAAATTGGGCGTTCGGCTGCTGAGGTAAAGGAGGATTCATCACGAGTCACTCTACAAACAAGGGTTTATTCTGTCTCTATTTTGGAATCGATGGGTTCCTCGCCGAATAAATTTTTAAACAATGGTTCCTCGTGCATCGTTGCTAGTAGAGTGTTTGGCTTTGGGAGTATGGGTTCCTCGCACATTGCATCTTCATTTGGCCTTGAGTTGGAGGAAGGTATTATGAATGTTTGTAACTTGGCATTTGGGGTGAGGACCTCTGAGGTCTCCTCGTCATTGGCTGGAATGGGGTGACTTCTTGCATAGGGGTCACTCGCCTGGGTCCAATTTTGCCATGGGTTCCTCAACCACTGAGACGATTATGAGGGGTTCCTCGTCAGATGTTGTGGTGGACGTGATGGGTTCCTCAACAACAAGGGGATTGTTATCTAGTTCTCCAACCATAAAAGGTTCCTCGACTACACCAGAGATGCGGAGGTAGAGGAGGGTTCCTTGTGCGCGACCGTTAATGAGGCATTTTATTTTGAGCTAGATTACTCGAGCGTTGCTGGGTTTAATCTTGCTGCGGGTTCCTCGCTATTTCAAAAGAATGGCCAGGGTTCCTTGTTAGAGGTTTTAGAACCAACATGCTCCTCATGTTCATAGATTTTCTCATCTGATGTGCTTATCACAGTGGGTTCTTCATCCACTGATCCAGTTGCGAGGGGTTTTTCATTTACTATTATGACGGTATAGGGTTCCTCATTTGCTACTTATACAACCGAGGGTTCTTCAAATAATTTTTTCATGGATTTGGGTTTCTCATAAGGGATTGAAAATATGAGGGGTTCTTCGTCTGGGTTCCACCCGACGACGATGGGATCCTCGACTGACTTTTCACACATGAGATGTTCCTCGTCATAGGATTTCACAATTGTAGGTTCCTCATTTAACACTTTGAATACGAGAGGTTCCTCTTTGTGAATTTTGAAGATCTTTAGTTCTTCATATGAGACTTTGCATATGATGGGTTCCTTACGCCCATAAGGGGTTCCTCGTTGAGATATTTTGCCACTAGGGTTTCTCGATTGCTATTGTGAATGATGGGGAGCCCTCAAGGATCATCAACACTATTTCATCACTTCATCCCCTTTTGCTTCATTTCTAGTTGCCCATGCTACCATGAGTTCCTCGTTTGCTACTGGAAAAGTGAACACGTTTGAATCTGTCGATGTATTGATGTTTAGGATGAGGACCCCTCACGGTTCCTCCCTACAGAAAGAAATAGGGAAGGGGTCCTCTCACAAGGGTCCCTCATTTGGATCGGAATTTATTGGGTGTCCCTCACAACTACACAGAAATGATAGGGGTTCCTCATTAGGAGTCTTCGTAACCTTAGGTTCCTCATCTGAGGCTTAGATATTTAGGTATCTCATCTGAGACTTTTGTGACCATGGGTTCCTCGTGCAAGATGTTTTTATATGTTTAGAATGGGAGGTTATTTGGTAGCCATGACTTCTACCACCATTGGTGGTTTCTCGCTTAGAACTTCGATCTCAGTGGGTTCCTATCTTGAACAAATATCTATTGGTAGTTTTCAATCACTTCATCCTGTTATGGGTAGGGGTCCTACAACTCCTCATACATATGAGGACCCTACCTCTGAGAAGAGGAGAACAACTTCCTGACCTCCTCCATAGTAACAACTTTTGAGGGTGAATCCTCCAAACTCTTTCCCTTGTCTACTGGTGAGCTTAATGGTGCCACAACCCACTTTGGCACCACCTTTAATGGCAGACTCATCTCTAGCGGAATTATCGCTGGAGTGGCTGCCCCTCTAGAGGGGGATGACGTTGGTGTCACACAACCTTGACTCCAACTTTCAAGGTATACATTGTTTTATCTCAAAAATTCAAAAAACATGCTCATAAGGTTACTAACCATCATAGGAGCCACCACCGATGAACTAGTTTACCCTCCATGAGGAGTAAGTATTCTAACTTTGGTCACCACTACATCCTATTGAGTGGTCTAGTCATTTGAGCTCCATTCCCATATGGAATGTCTTCAAAACTAGTTTATTATAAACATTAAAACATTCTTTATCCATGTAAGTGAGGATACCTCCCCAACGGAGTAGCCAAATGTAGGAGGTTAGTGATACTGGGGTCTATGAATAACTGGAAAGAGTGAGACATGACCCACTTCAATGAACACTGTCTGCAAGGTGTTCAAGAACTTCTGGAGCATCTTCTGATGAAAACTTCTCCTTTTGGTAAAAATGGAGATCAAGATGGTACTCCCTCCCTGCAAGAAGATGAACTACCACAATAATAATAGTAATTTTCTCAAGAACAGCTCCTGAGAGTGATGGCTGTCGATGAGGAGTGAAAGAACAAGGCACTTAACACTAGAGAGAGGAGGGAGAGAATACTAGGAAATTCTAGTGTGATTTTGACAGAGTAACAGTGTTATTGAGTTTTTTTAATTTATGTCTTAACCTTGCCTAGGGGTCATATTTCTACTTGGGCACTAGGGCTAAGTTGATACTTTTAGGCGCCAAAACTTAGAAGGTTGGTGAGGTACAAGGTCTATAATGTACCATTTGTCCCTACCTACGTTCAGCGGCCTGTCCCCTCGGACAGGTGCCACCTGGTGCAGGCCAAAGTAAAAAAGAAACTATATCTACGCTAGATGACAAAATATTTGATTTTGTAAACATCCTTTGAAATGGTAACTTATGGTACAAGCTTTGTAAACTTTAGAAAGGAGGCCTCGAGGACCACCTCCTCTAAAACTGTCAATCTTGAGTGGGAGGCCTTGAGGACCCCTCTCCTCTAAAATAATTTTTCTTGAGAGGGCCCTTGAAGACCCTCTCTTCTAATAAAATCATTTTCTAAAAGTTCATTTCTTATGAGCAACGCTTTGGCTGCTCACTTCGTTTTTGACTAAGTGTGAGATGTGTGTGGTTTTAAGTGACTCCCGGGGTCATCCTACTAGTATTATCTCAAGCCAAAAGTGCTAAGCGATTGAGATTGATCAACAAATGTTGTTCCTCAGTTGCCAAGCCAAAAATCCCAAGAGATCCCAACTAGCCTATTTGAGCCCTGCCTGCTCAACTAGGCTACCTGTTCAATAAAGTAAGTATTAGTATTTTTTTCTCTTAAAAGAATGAATTTTCATGGTGAAGATTCGCTCATGGTAGCCATTCCCTCATTCTGGATTATTTTTTAGAAGATGAGGGGGAGGACCTTGAGGGTTCTGTGGCCAAATTCTTTCTAGGGTTTGAGGGACCCTGGGGGTTCCTTATCCCATATGAGTTTTTCTGCAGTCGAGGGAGCCTGAGGTTCCTTCTCTCATATGAGCTTTTTACTGTTGAGGGACCCTAGGGGTTCCTTCTCAATATGAATCTCTGCTATAGAGGGTCCCTATAGTTTCCTTCAATATAAATTTCTATTGTAGAGGGACCCTGAGGGTTCCTTCTTAGTATGAATTTTTGCGATTGAGGGACCCTCGGGGTTTCTTCTCCAATATGAATTTTCTGTGGTTGAGGGACCCTTGGGGTTCCTCAACCTCATATTTTCTAGAGACTGGGGGGTATTTGAGGGACCTTCACCCTAAAATATAGTAGTCAAGCTTGGAACACCCTTCTACACCTCTGCTCAGGTTGAGTATGCTAAGAAATGGTCCTCCAAGGAAGTTTGGACTGAAGCTTTGAAGGTGGTCGACAAAGAAGAAAGTTTGGAGCTATTCACAAAGCATGACCCTGATACTCCTCTTAACCCAGATGAGGTTTTTGAGGATAAGGAGGGGTTATGAGAATCTTCTATGATGTCTCCTGAGCCTTAAATGGTTCCCAATACTAGCGCCGACCTACCACCTACTGGCCAAGACCAAGCCAAGGATAAGGAGATGGTCTAGCTATTTTAATTTATTTTTCTATGTTTTTTCTTTATTAATGATGTAATAACTTTTGTGCTTCAATCATCAATTAATGAAAGAATAACTTTTTCTCTTCAACTACTATTCATACATTAGAATATTTTTTATTTCTTGTTGAACTATATTGATTATTTCTATTGCGTGATCTTCTGGATTTGTACCTCAAACTCATATATATGTGATTTTCTAGTTTAATTCTAAGAAGAAAGACATAATTTCTGTTGATTCTGAAATGCTCAGACGTAGTAAAAACCTTCTGGAAGCTGGTCATGTTCCCATATTTGAAAAAGAGTTAACTTGGTTTCTCGGACCAGATTCTCCGACCAAGTTAATGTAGACACCACATTTTAAGACCCCCTAAGTCTCTCCTTAGGTCCCTAAAACCTCCCCATTTCACTAAAAACCCTAGGTCGTACTCTAAATACTAATCTAGAGGCCATTGGGTTCTCCCTAGCCCCCATTTGACTCCGATCAACTTTAGCGTTAGAGTGAAAGCTCTTTGAATCCTTGAAGGGCACTGAAACCCTTTCCAACGATCTTCCCCGTGCGTGAAATCGCATAACCGTTTGAATTAATGATCCTTTTCCCCTTGAAAACCGATCGGGAGGCCATTGGGTGCTCTCTGGCTTTGTTTGACCAAAGTCAACTCTTTGACCCAAATGAGACTAAATGAATCTCCTAAGGGCACTGAATACTCTTTCCAATGGTCCCACGCATGATTCTAATTTACGGTATGGACGAATGTTCCGTTTTACTCCGAGAGATAACCAGGCGATTTTGGGCCACGGTTGACCAAGGTCAACTTACCAAATTGATCAAAACTCTTTGGAATGACTAATTACATATCCTAAACTATCCAAAGGTTCGTCTCGTGCGTGATTCGTACTTACCATATGGACGAACGATCTGTTTTCGTTTGATGATCTCCCGTCCAAAGAATCGACATACGCTTTCGAGTGACATTTGACCTAAATTCAACTCCCTGGCCCGGGAGAGATCTAAAGTAATATTGAAGATATCTGAATTACCTTTCTAACGGTATGCCCCACGCATAATTTGGATGAACGAATTTCGTTCTATAGCCGTTTTATGAAAAACTCAGCACGAGACTGAAATTGGAAGGTCCAGTTCCCTACCTATCGACAGTGTGTCTAGGTCACCTACTAATGGGAAGGACTAGATCCATGCCTATAGGCACGCCCCTACCCTATAAATAGAGGGCATGAACTCACTTCCAAGGCACACTAGAGATCCATTAGCATTATTAATCTCAGCAACATTCTCTCGAAATCAATGAAGTTCCCCCATGTAAAGTTTTATTCAAGCTTACATTCCCACCCTTTTCATACCCAATTTGGAAAAATCTCATTCCCTCTCATCCAAACTTCATCTCACATTTAAGGGAGTTCATCCAAGATCAAAGAAGGTCCAAATCCTTCCCCTTCTCTATAAATTTCTTGTTCTTCATAAATTACATTAAATTCATAATTTAATTCTTGCTCTAGTTCATACACATTAATATCTACATTTTTATTAATATATTTCACATACTTTACTTTCTATAAAAAACCATAACAAATAAAAAAAGGGTTACATCCATAAATTCCGAACGGGATTATCCATCACATTTTTTCAAAAAAAAAAAAAAACATTTTCTACACACACACATATAATAAAATCCCGTCCGAATATATGGGAAAAACACCACCCTCATGTCGCATTCAAACTATGTGGAGTTTGATGCTTTTATATGCTACGTAGGCATTTCGAAATAAAACCCAAGACTCGAGTCCAATTTTCTAATTTTCCCATTTTCTAACTTCCCAATTTTTAACTTTTTTCTAAAACTTCCAATTTTTCTAAATCTCACATTTCCGCATTTATCATATTCTTGCATTAATACACATATTATGTTTGTTAGCGTTTCATCCAACACATATTGTCTTTTCATCATAACGATCAATATCGCGATAAACGCATAACTCATATTTTCTATATATATTATTTTGGGAATATTTCTATGGATGACCTCACACTATCTTTTCCATGGTTTGAGTTGAAAGATTCCAATCTCCATTATATGTTGTAAGGACATATTTTTATAAGTCCGTTATCAATTTATTATGTCATATACCGCTACACCGTCGAAGAGAATCCAAGAGCAATCTACATCAAAGACGGCTCCGAATTAATTAAGTTCTTAATAAAAAAGACTCCGCGAAGTTTCCTTTGGTAAGGTTATGTTTTTAATACCTTAACTTTCCACTTAGAGCCTTTGGGATATTTTTATAAAATATTTTCGAAGTGTTGGAGCGGACGTTTTCATCAAAAATTTTGTATGAGTATTTTTTCTAAGTCTTAAAGCGTACTTCGATTTTGACGCTCAGGTCGTTCAAGCGAGATAGTTATCTTGTTCGAGCGACAAAGGGATGTTGCGAGATGTCGTTTGAACGACATCTGTACGTCGTTTGCGCGAGGTCCTTATCTTGTTCGAACGAGATCATATTCCAAGGCGACGTATTTTTGTATAAATACACATTAAATGATTTCGTTTTCATTAAGAAGTCCCAGTGTTTTGAAAGACAGAAAACTGCGAAACTGCAGAATCCTTTTGACTCTTCTTTTAGGGTTTAGTCCCTTTTTGTTTTCAATTAACAAAAATCCCATATGCTTTGATGAATTGTTTTGGTTTTCAAGAACAATACTATGTTTTTTTTCAACCTCTGTGGAGAAGGCATCTCCATATTTGATCGGTGGATACCGAGCGTAGTCATTCTGCGTGTGGACGAGCTGAAGATGACGAACCAAAGACGACGAACCGACACCTGGACAGTATTACGCTGTCTCTCGTACCTTTGAAGGTTTGCTGAAGGCACCGTGCATTACACACTTGTGGGCGATTTTCAGGTTGTATGTAAGTCAAAGGTCTTGTGAATTCTCCAAAGTTTTTTAAAAGGTTTTACCGGAAAGGGGTTTTTCCCTGAATCGGTCGTCTTTATTTTTCATGCATGGTTTGAATGATTTATGACATTTAGATGCATGTTTAGGGTATGAATTATTTTGTTTAAAAATAGAATCCAATTAAATAAGGTTTACTTGGAAACTTGCTAATTAGTTTTAATCGGTATCACACACCGCATTTACACGTTTTACAAATTGGTATCAGAGCGGGTTGCGCTTATTTATTGCGTATTCCTATTTACCGCAAAATCATGTGATATTGATTTTTTTTAAATCAGTTTTGTGAAAAATCGCAGTTTTTCCTATGGAGCACTTATATAGTCAGATACCTATTTTTGACGGGTCTAATTACGCCTATTGGAAAGATCACATGAAACCTAGTTTAAAAGCCATTGACGAGCATGCTTGGTTCCTTTGCGAAAATGGGTGGACTCCTCCCACAGTCACCGTTGATAATATCACCTCTTTAAAACCCGTGTCAGCCTGGACTGAAGATGATTATAAAATGTCTAAATTTAATTCATATGGTTTAAGTGCTATTTCTATAGCTATCACTCCCGATGAGTTCCGACGAATTATGACGTGAACCACGTCTAAAGAGGCATGGGATGTTTTGAAATTGACACATGAGGATATGAACGTTTAAAGAATCAAAATTACAAAATTTGGCCACACAATTTGAGACTATCACTATGTCTGAGTCTGAATGCTTTAATGATTTTTATGCACTTTCATCGAATATTGTTAACACCAGTTTTAATTTGGGTGAGGTGACTGATAACGTGCGTGTCGTTAAAAATATTTTGAGATCTCTACCAAAACACTTTATTCCTAAAGTCACTGTTTTGAACTCTTTGGAAAATTTGAAATCACTTAAGTTGAAAGAACTTGTAGGAGACCTTCAAACCTATGAGATAGACATGTTTCCCTAAACTATTAAGTCTAAGGATAAAGGCGTTGATTTAAAGACTCATTTTAAGAAAAAGAAAGAAAGCGTTTGTGAGTCTGATTCTCAGGGTGAGTTTGATTTTGATGATGTGGCCATGCTTGTGAAAATTTATAAAAAGTTTCTCAAAATGAAAAAGGAAAATTCTTTCGATAAAAAGAGATGTTTTGAGTCAAACAAAAAGAAAATAGAGGCCAAAGATAGTGATAAGGAGGATGAGATCAGGTTCTTTGAGTGTGAGGGAAAATGGCACATAGCTAAAGAGTGTCCTACTAGGATAAGGAGAAAGGGTAAAGAGAATGTTATGCCCGCCACACTTAGTGATAGTGAGGGTGATGAGGGTGATGAGGGAGATGAGTTTGATAAAGGTTTACCACATGGTATATGTGTAGCTTTTTTGAGTCGTGTGAGCGCACCCACTTTGTCTCATGTTCATAGAGGTCATGAGAGCACCGGTGATGACTCGAGTGTTTCTAGTGGAGATGAGAGCGAATTTGAGAGTGGAGATGAAAGTGAGATCCAAAAAAACTTTAGAGATTTGTACAGTGAGACCTTAAAAACAAAAAAGTATAATAGAGATTTAGGTCGTCGGGTTTTAGATTTGGAGATAGAGAAGGAAGTAAAATGTGATTTGACCGACACGGTGTCTACTCCGACGACATGTGCATCCCAACTCGAGAGTGATCTCAAACGTGCCAGGGAAGTAAAAGTCAATTTTGAGAACGCACCTAAGAAGGCTGAAAAGGTGGTTCTTAAGGGTAAAGGTGAGAAGTTAGGAATAAGTCATGATGGTGATTCTACTTCCCAATTAGTACCTGAGCCGGTTCCCACTTTAGTGTTAGATTCACGTGAGTCTCACCTTAACCCACATAGGCGTCCCATTCCTATTAGGAGACCGCGTCCTAGAGTTTTTGAGAGAGGTTTTCCTAGGCTTATATATGTTTGTTCCCATTGTAAAAGGAGAGGACACCTTAGGAAATTTTGTTTTAAGTTAGGTTATGTGTCACGTTTTACTACTACACGTGTTTTTGCCACACATGCACCCACACATGATACTTTACATGCTCCTGGAGACTACATGACAGAGTTGGAACATCTAGGGGAGCAAGTTAAGTTTTTAGTCAAAACTTCACAAAATTTGATGGAGGTTTTTCATAAGTTGGCACCACCTTTGGAAAACCGCTCCGCACCTAATGATTGAGGTTTGACTTGTTTACTAGCATAGGATGTTTTTCTATGATGACTTTATTTTCTTATTGGTAGTATGTATCATTTTTGTATGTTTTTTTGAAAAATTTTGAAAAATACACAGAGATTTTATTTTGATAAAATTTTGAAAAAATCTAAAAAGATTTTTGTATTTTGTTTGCACCGTTTATGAATGAACACTTAGGATGACCGAGTCACCACATCATTCCATTTTTTTTATTGTGACTAGTTGATAGTGTTTTGAGATAATAGGTCAATTCATCCATGTGCTTTATAATGTTTGGAGTCATTGATATGTAATTAAGTGTTACTTCCTACATGTTTGACTCATAATTTCCTTTATTGCACACATGCACGAATTTGTTTGATTATCGTGCTTGTCTTAGCAGATGTTGGTTGGATGTTTTCACTTCAATCCTATCCCTAAAATGAACAAGCACAATAAAACTTGATAAGAAAGTTGTGCATGTAAGAGCCATTTGTGAGTGTGTGTGCTTTGTTTGAAAACGGTGAAGGGCTACGAAAGATTATTATTTATCCGTTATGATTAAGCCGCCATTTAAATAGGGCCTAAAAAATTGAGGAGTTTTATTATCCGGGGTCCAAAGAGATTTAAAAGAGCCCGAAAAATTTTAAAGGCAATAAAAAGAAATTCATGCCAATTATGGGTCAATTAGGTTTTTGCACCAATTCTCCAAAGTTTGAGAATTTAGTTTAACACCTTTAAAAGATAATATATATGAGGGAGTTTGGTTGGAGATTTTATAACGGGTTTTCATGTCCTTGAAAATCTTGAAAAAGTGCTAAATAGTTTTGGACGTTATTGGTGTGGAAATCCCTTTGACTTTGATTTGTTAATTTTCATAAGACGATGTCATCTAAATTCAACAAATTTTTACACCTAAGGATACTTTTGATCATTGGTTAGGAGTACAGGTATTAAAAAGTACGACTGTGTGATAATTGATTAAATTAGCACGTATCTAATTAAACCTTATTTAATTAGGGTCTACTTTTAAATCAAATAAATTTAGCCCTTAAACATGCATCTAAATCAACCCATCAAATATAAAGCATGCGACACAGTAAATATGCTGAGACTCAGATTTCAGGAAAAAAAAAAGCCTTTCGGGTAAAACCTTTATTTCACCATGAATTTATAAATCGTAACTTAGAATTACATAGAGAAATCTGCAATGGATCAACGCGCAGCCATCCCACAAAGACACTCAGTCATGAACTCAGCAAGAGAATATACGCAACACCCTTCAAACACTCACACCCCAATCTTCAGCAAAGAATCTTTACGCAGCAAGATCCCCAATGACACACAGCCATATGTTGTAGAGACACACTCTATGAAAGATGAACAAAATAAATTGTTCTTGTGTTCCAAAAGATTCACAAAAATAGATCAGAATTTTGTGTGAATCAAAACATGAGTTTTGGGACTCAAAAATTTGCAGACTTGATGTATTTGGACTCTCAAAAACGTCTCTTAAAGTCTTAAAAAAATAACTCCCCATAAGTTGGCTTTTATAAGGAAACAGAAAGAGTTTTAAGAAACTGGGACTGTTTCTATGCGTGTACCCTGAACCGGTTCACCATGCAGTTTGCGGTACCTCTCTGGTTTGGGGATTAAAAAATCAGCATTCTTCTATGGAATTTTCTCCATCTTCAAAAGGTCATAACTTCTTCACCGTAGCTCGGATTGGGGTACCGTTTCTTCCAGTATCTTCGTGGTGTCGGGCTCTTCAAATTTCCACCAGACCTCCAGATGGTGGATGTAAAATTACAAAAATTCCCTTAAACTTTCATATCTTGCCTTCTTTCACTGCTTTGACTTCTCTTGCGTACCACTTGCATAAAATCCATAAAATTGTGGAACGTGAAGTTGTTGAGGTAGATGTGGGACACTTTATGGAGATTTTGAATGCTTGAATCCCGAAATTCGGATTGAGGTCGTCGTATGAGATCGTGTAGAGACGTGACAAATGTAGCGGCGTACGACATACATAAATGTAACATGTTGGACATGAGAAAAATGTCCTTACCAATCTCTCCCTAGGTCTATGCCAGTACGTGCATAAAAAATCGGAATTATCAAATAACAAAATTGCCTATACAAATCTACCCTCCCATGAACCCAAAACTGGAAAGATACAAATGAATAAGATTTCATCGTCTGTTCTTCAAATCTTTAGGAATCTCAAAGCTTATCTCATCAGGGTGTGGAATTCAATGATCATCAATGCAGTACCTACACACATGAAATAAAGCAAAATACCAAGTGATGTATCAACTTTGAAATGAGATAAACACAGATACCAATGTATGAGAAAAGCACAAGTCAAATTTCAAAAACACCCCCAAAATTTAAACTCCCCCATAAAATGATAATTCTTTCTCCCCCTTTCTATGATGTCCCCAAATAAACAGATAAGAAGAAAAAAAATCAAACAAGCAAAGTCAGGGTGTCACGGTATTCAAAACAAAGCATCAATCAAATAGCAAACATTCTCTTGTAAGGAGATACTTAAAAAATCTTGACAAACTATTTTTGATTTTTCAAATTTTTTCTTACAAAAATAAAATACTAATTTGAAAAATATGATACAAAAATCACACCATGGAATTAAACTCAAACAACCAAGTCATGGAAACGAATTGTATGGGTGTGAACACATTCGATAGGTAAATCAACTCAATCAATCATATGTGCACGATACATACGGGTACTCCTAACGAATGAACATCAAAGGTATCCTTAGGTGTAAAAATTTGTTGAATTTATATGACATCGTCTTATGCAAATCAACAAATCAAAGTCAAATGATTTCCACACCAATAACGTCCAAAACTATTTAGCGCTTTTTCAAGATTTTCAAGGACATGCAAACCCGTTATAAAATTTCCATTCAAACTCATATATATTTTCTTTTAGAGGTGTTAAACTAAATTCTCAAACTTTGGAGAATTGGTGCAAAAACCTAAATGGCCTATAATTTGGCATGAATTTCTTTTTACTGCCTTTAAATTTTTTCGAATTCTTTTAAATCTCTTTGGACCCCAGATAATAAAATTCCGTAATTTTTTAGGTCCAATTTAAATGGTGGCTTAGTATTCGCAAAGGCTAAATGAACCTTTTGCGGCCCTTCCCTATTTTCAAATAAAGCACACAAACTCACAAAACGGTTCTTATATGCACAATTTCCTTATCAAAATTTATCTCACTTAGTTCATTTTAAGGACAAGATTGAAGTGAAAACACCCAACCAACATGTGATAAGACAAGCACAATAATCAAACAAATTCGTGCATGTGTGCAATAGAGGAAATCATGAGTCAAACATGTAGGAAGTAACACTTAATTACATCTTAATGACTCCAAACATTATAAAGCACAAGGATGAATTGACCTATTGTCTCAAAAAACTATATAATAGTCACATGAATAAATGGAATGATATTGTGACCCAGTCATCCTAAGTGTTCATCCAAAAACGGTGTAAACAAAAAAAAAATCTTTTTAGATTTTCAAAAATTTTATCAAAATAAAATCTTTTTGTATTTTCAAAATTGTTCAAAAGCAAAAAAATAATACAAAAGTACATGTCACAATGCTAGCAAAAATATATCAAAAAGCATAACTAGCGTATGACAAACATGCAAACACAATCATCTATATGATATGGCAAGAGAAGAATCATGTGCAAGAAAACGAGAATCAACTTGTCTAAAATCTAGCATATCCAAAAGTGATTTCCTAACCCAAATAGATGTGAAACGTCGTGTAGGGGATTTGGGAACCACGAAAATACTAGACATAAACTTCCTAGGACTTTTTCCAAGATCAAAACAAAAACGCCTAAGGTGGCCATTCCTACCACAATATGAACATGTGTAAACGGGTGGGATGACACCTAAACTGTGATCTTTTCTAACGTTCTTGGGAATAATTGACCCTATAAAACAAATAATGGTTTTGTCTTTAGCACTAGAAGTATGAGAACAAAATGAGCCATTACCATCACTATCAAACCTACTTAAATCGTTTAAGTTATTTTTCAACTTCAAAATATTTGATTTAAGCAACAAATTAGACTCTTCCAAAGACAAAGATTTCTTTTTCAAATTTTCAATATTTCCTAAAAGCATATCTCTATCTCCCTCAATCGAAGCAAAATTTTCCCTAGGAGTCTCTTCACGTGCCACAAACTCATTGATTAAAATATTATTGTCATCTTTGGCACAAACACAAACCATCGAATTTTTAAGGTCCTCCAATTCTTCTTCTAAAAATAGGACCCTATCATCACTCTCCTTCTTGGACAATTTTAAGGCAAAAAAGTCATGGTCCAAGGAAACAAATTTCTCACGATAAAAATCTACTTGATTTTGAACCGTTTGCAAAAGATCCATTGTCGATTTAAAACGAGAATTTTTTTTTTCCAAAAAATCAATTCTTTTTGCAAACGTCAAATTCAAATGATTTATATCATCAAAACTTTGACTCGTGTCATCAAAAGGAGGCATCCGATTACATAAGTTCTCCATCGGAAAAAAATGCGATTTTTCAAAAAAAATGAATATCACACAATTTTGCGGAAAAAGGAATACGCAATAAATTAGCGTAACCCGCTCTGATACCAATTTAAAAAGTGCGACTGTGTGATAATTGATTAAATTAGCATGTATCCAATTAAACCTTATTTAATTAGGGTCTACTTTTAAATCAAATAAATTTATCCCTTAAACATGCATCTAAATCAACCCATCAAATATAAAGCATGCGACACAGTAAATATGTTGAGACTCGGATTTCAGGAAAAAAAAGTCGTTCGGGTAAAACATTTATTTCACTATGAATTTATAAATCGCAACTTACAATTACATAGAGAAATATGCAATGGATCAATGCGCAGCCATCCCACAAAGACACGCAGTCTTGAATTCAACAAGAGAATACACGCAGCACCCTCCAAGGAGCCGCATCCCAATCTTCAGCAAAGAATCTTCACGCAGCAAGATCCTCAATGACACGTAGCCATATGGTGTAGAGACGCACCCCACGAAAGATGAATAAAACAAATTGTTCTTGTGTTCCAAAAGATTCAAAAAACTATATGAGATTTTTTTGTGAATCAAAACATGAGTTTTGGGACTCAAAAATATGAATACTTGATGTATTTGGACTCTCAAAAACGTCTCTCAAAGTCTTAAAAATATAACTCCCCTGAAGTTGGCTTTTATAAGGAAACCAAAAGAGTTTTAAGAAACTGGGACTGTTTCTGCGTGTGTACCTCGAACCAGTTCTGGTGTACCCCGAACCGGTTCCCCCCCGAATCGATTCAACATGCGGTTTGTGGTACCTCTCTAGTTTGGGGATTAAAAAATTAGCATTCTTCTATGGAATTTTCTCCATCTTCAAAAGGTCATAACTTTTTCACCGTAGCTCGGATTGGGGTGTCGTTTCTTCCAGTATCTTCGTGGTATCGAGCTCTTCAACTTTACAGTTGATCAGACCTTCGGATGATGGCTAAAAAATTACCAAAATGCCCTTGAACTTTCATATCTTCCCTTCTTTCACTGTTTTGACTTCTCTTGCGTACCACTTGCATAAAATCCATAAAATCGTGGAACATGAAGTCGTTGAGGCAGATGTGGGAACTTGATGGAGATGTTGAATGCTTGAATCCCAGAATTCAGATTGAGGCCTTCGTATGAGATCGTCTAGAGACATGCCAAATCTAGCGGCGTACGACATATATAAATGTAACATGTTGGACATGAGAAAGATGTTCTTACACGTATGCATCATGCACATATGATTGATTGAGTTTATTTACTTATCGAATGTGTTCGCACCCATTCATTCCATTTCCATGACTGGATTGCTTTAGTTTAAATACGTGGTGTGATTTTTAGTATCTTATTTTTATATAAAAAATAGTCGGTGGAATTTTTTGAGACATACCTTTGCATGAGCGTAGTTTAATCCTTGTTTGCTATGCATTTTATCGTGACACTCCATGTTTTGATTTTTTTCTTCTTATCTGTCTATTTGGGAACATCAGAAAAGGGGGAGAAAGAATTATCATGTTATGGGGGAGTTTTTGCATTAAGGGCGAGATTTGATTTATTAATCCTTTATTCTTATTTCATTTCAATCTGGATGCATCACGAAGGTATTTTGCTTTATCTCATGTGTGTAGGTACAAAGATTGATGATCATTATGTTGCACACCCTGATGAGAAAATCTTTGAGATTTGACGAAGATGTTTGAAGAACACTTTGAGAACTTGCAAATTTATTCATGGGAGGGTAGATTGGTATAGGCATTTTAGTTTTTGATAATTTGGATATTTTTATGTATGAATCGGCATAGATATAGGGGGAGATTTGTAAGGACATATTTTTATAAGTACGTTATCAATTTATTATGTCATATACTGTTACAACGTCGAAGAGCATTCAAGAGCAATCTATATAAAAGACGGACCCGAATTAATCAATTTCTTCATAAAAACACTCCGTGAAGTTTACTTTGGTAAGGTTATGTTTTTATTAACTTAACTTTCCACTTAGAGCCTTTGGGATATTTTTAAAAAATATTTTCTAAGTGTTGGAGAGGACTTTTTCGTCAAAATTTTTGTATGAGTATTTTTTCTAAGTCCTGAAGCGTACCTCGATTTTGACGCGCTGGTCGTTCAAGCGAGATAGCTATCTCGTTCGAGCGACATAGGGATGTCGCGAGATGTCGTTTGAACGACATTTGTACATCGTTCGCACGAGATCCTTATCTCGTTCGAACGAGCTTGTATTCCGAGGTGGCATATTTTTGTATAAATACTCATTAAATGGTTTCGTTTTAATTAAGAAGTCCCAGCGTTTTGAAAGACAGAAAATTACGAAACTGAAGAATCCTTTTGACTTTTTCTTTTAGGGTTTAGTACCTTTTTGTTTTCACTTCACAAAAATCTTATATGCTTTGATAAATCATTTTGGTGTTCTAGAACAACACTTTTCTTTTGTTCAACCTCTGCGGAGAAGGCATCTGCATATTTGATCGGTGGATACTGAGCATTGTCATTCTGCGTGTGGACGAGCCAAAGACGACGAACCGACACCTAGAGGGTATTTCGCTGTCTCTCATATCTTTGAAGGTTTGTTGAAGGCATCGTGCATTACACACTTGTGGGCGATTATTAGGTTGTATGTAAGTTAAAGGTCTTGTGAATTCTTCGAAGTGTTATAAAAGGTTTTCCACGAAATGGTTTTTTTCCTGAATCGGTCATATTTATTTTTTCATGCATGGTTTGAATGATTTATGACATTTAGATTCATGTTTAGGGGATGAATTATTTTGTTTAAAAATAGACTCCAATTAAATAAGGTTTACTTGGAAACATGCGAATTAGTTTTAATCGGTATCACACACCGCATTTACACGTTTTACATATATACATGCACACACACTTCACGAAGAAATAAAGGAAAATAATAACACTAGCCCATGAAAGACTAAAAGGGAGGGATGGTGCCTAACACCTTCCCATTCCGTAACTTAGCCCCCAAACCTTTTGAACTATTGTTTTTGTACACATCTGTTTGTCTTTGATGTCGTTCTCTCGAAGCGGCGACATATTATTTTGTCTATTTTGTGCATAATAGGCTGGCGACTCCATATCTTTACAATTACCCCACACCGACGACGGCCGAAGCATCCCTAAGTATGGTATCAGACCTTTCGATTCCCCTTCCTTTCCCATCCCCCCTTTTTTGGAGGTAAAAAAGGGAGAAGAGGAAGCGGCAGGCATCTTACGATCAGGATGGTCACAGTGACGACTCTGCTGGGGACTTTCTTCATAAGAGGGATAAACTCTGTTTGCATGAGTATTTTATTTTCTTGTGTGCGTAAGAACCTATCTGTATGTACCCTTTTCTCTCCTCTATTATTTCTTGCACATATATACCTCATGATTATATCACTACTCACTCACACACTTGTAGAAATTTTTCGAGTACACTTCACACCACGTGCACTTGGGACCACTTATATCCACATATTGCATACACCACTTAGAAATCCATGCTTAGGTGTCACTAACACACACCTCCACTTATCACACTTGTATATATTAAATGCATACTCACACTTGTCACACGCCACTTGTAGTTAATCCATTCTTACGTTCACTACCACACACTCACTTGTAGATAGCTACACATCACTCACTATCATATAATCCATGATGAGTATAGATTTATTTTTTATACTTGTACATTATCTCTGCTTGGCATGGTGCTCATCAATAAATATACTCTATGCATAATGCACCAATCAAGGATCATGCATCTTGCACACTACATCACCAAAGAGCATTGCTATTGACCAAATTTTATGCAATAACTCGGGGGTCTCTTTGTGATGGGCGCTGGTCCGGCAGGTCACAGTTAGCCTAAGCGATATGACTCTCACCTTTAATTTGCCAAGTACCTTCGACATATATCGAACGGTTCCCCCCACATTGTACCGCTTACCGAAGTCATGACGGGAGGTATATCGCAGAGAACTTATTCATGTACGTCGAGTCTATAAAATTCGCTCTCACACGTATTGTCCCCATGAGGTATATAGTGATGCAATTCATGTACACTCAGGTATATCAAATGGATTATCCGTTGAGACTAATTGCCCTCAAAAGTAAGATGTTTATCATGGAAGTCATGTCAAAGAGGGGAACACCTTCCAATTAACCCAACAAATTCTATATCCTCACATAGGCGTCAAACCTAGGGAACTCAGATATAGTTTTTCCAGTTGTAACCCAAAACTCTACCGAAATGACGGGTCAGCATGCCACCCAAATTTTCATGCAATTTTTAAAAAACGAGACCCTGCCTATGAGTCTGGTAACAAGTCCAACCATAGTTTTTACCTATCGTTTCAAACCCAATTTTCTTAGGCTCTGGTCTCGTCTGACATTTCTTTTTGCGTTTAGGTAAACCTAAAACAAGTGAGAACCTAATAAACATAATAATAATCATGCTGAGACCCATATCTCATCTTTTCTTCCATTCTTTATCAAAAAAGTGTCCAAAAACCTTTTTTCCCTCTTTTATCAAAATACCAAAAAACATTTTTCTTCCCTTTTTACTCAAAAACATATTTTCCTTCTCTTATAAAAAATGCCAAAAATATTTTCTTTCCTTATACCAAAAGTAATTTTCCTCCCTTTAACCCAAAAATATTTTGTTCCCCTCTTTTACAAAAGAAAATGCCAAAATAATTTCCTTCCTTTTCACAAATAACAGTTTTCCTTCCTCTTTTTTAAAAAATAAATTCAATTTTTCTCCTTCTCAGGTCGATCACATACCCTTAGCCTGGCTCCCTATTGGCTTCGGTCTTCCATCGAACCTCCCTAAAGCTATGTCAGTCCCCTCACTTCCTTCGAGTTCAAAATTCATCTGCTTTCCATGGAGAACACATAACTGTACCAAATGTGCAGTCGAATTTAATGATGGTTGTAGCTCAACTAACTGCTATGATTTACAACCTTCAAATCGAGTTTCATGAGATATAATGAAATTGGGTTCCTATTTTCGAAGTGCCCGGGGTCCTCTTTCCTCGTGCTACGGGTGAACCCGCACCCGAGACTATTTGGGTTCCCGAGGAATACCAGCATGCTTGACGTGCTCCTCTTATTAATGGGTCTTTGCCAACCAAGATTCCTATGCCGAATATTTCCCAACCAGGGGCTAACTTAGTCGTGATCGTTGATCCGAAGGAGGAAGAACTAAACAAGGTCACAAAAGATCTCAAGATGTTGAGCAAGAAATTTAACCAAGTCAGAGTCTCTGAAAACTACATGGACTACGCCCACATGTCTCCTTATCCTAAAGTAAGGCTTTCAAAAAAGTTCAAGATGCCTAACATCGAGAAATTCGGGGGTATTAGACCCCCAATTGTTCATCTCCGAAGTTACCACCGAGATATGACTCTCCTAAGTGCCTTCGAGGAAATAATGGTCCAAATGTTCCAACATACATTGAAAGACATTGCTCTTCACTAGTTATTATCTCTCGGAGAGTCCAAAATTCATAGTTGGAAGGATGTTGCCCGTGAGTTCATGTCACGGTAAAAGTACAACAAAGAATTGAAGGTTACCTGCCCTGATTTAGAGATGCTCAAATAGAAACCTAGGGAATAAGTCAATAACTTCATAGAAAGGTGAAGAGAGAAAGTAACCACCATGACCAATCGGACTTCTGAATAAGAGCAAGTCAGCATCATAAAGAATAACTTCTTACCCCATGTTCGAGCGACGATGGGAGAATAATACTACCTTAATTTCTGATCCCTTCGAGAAGAAGGGGTGGAGATCAAAGAAGGCCTTGTTAAGACATAGGTAGAACCGAAAAAGTATCTGGACAGTTCACTCCCAAAAAGTTTAAGAAGTCATCCACTACTGCAGTTTCAACCATCAACAACTTCTCTTAGCCTGCCACTGCATGGGCACCAAAAAGTCTCCCTAACTTAATAAAAAAATAATACACCCAGATTCATGCTCCTCTTTCTAAAGTTTACTAGGCGCTCTAAAGTTGAAACCTCATCTAGCCATTGGACCCTCGTCCATTACCAAACCCACTTCCCAAGAATTTTAAACCAGATGCCCATTGTGACTTTCATCAAACTACCAGCCATACCACTAATGAATATTTCCACCTTCGAAACATAATCCAAGTTCTAATTGACCGGGGTGTCATTGACCCACCAGCCAATCCTAAACCAAACACTACCCACAATACACTCCCGAATCATACAAATGACATCTTCCTAGAATAGGACTCAGAGTTTGACCCATCTACCCAGATCGTACCAAGTAAGTCACCAATCATACCTATATACTCTCCTAAAGTTCTCCAAACTTGCCCATATTTTCTCCTACACCCTAATAGCTCTGTCGAACAGGCCTTATCACTTTTTACCCGAGCGTATATCACTGTCCGTACCTGTTCTGGAGGTAAAGATAAGGAATTTATAGAAATATTGAACCAACTCCTAGACTTTGGGCTCAAATTACCCTCCCAGATGACCATTGAGTGCCAAATATTCAATGTGTTATTCTTAGAAGCTCAAAAATGGGCTCGAGATTTAGAAAATTGGGTGGTACCGAATGATGAAGTCATTCTAGATGATGTCGATCAGGGCATACGTCTTTCGATAGACTAGTGAAGTTTATAGTATGTCCGAGCTACTTGATACTTTGAAACTACAAGGGCGCCTGATCCCTTCACTTCTACATCTCCCCACCAAATTGGAGGACTTATACGAAGAGGCCATTGAGGTTGTGGAGTGTATTGACTTTTCATGGAAAAATGATGTCGTTTCCACTGGATAGTGGAATGAATTCGATGATTCAGGTGAAGAGCAAGGTCTAGAAAGGCTAGTCAGATAGTTAGAATGTATGGGATGATATCATTTGAGGAGCTGTTAGGAGAAATTAACAAAGTGGTTGAACAACCCAAAATCAATCAGGAAAGAGGGTTTGTATTTTTTCCCTCTTTTGTGAACAACATGACTAAATCAGGGAGGCATTACCAAGTCCTAAACCTTCCTCCATTCGCAAGAGATAAAGGAAAAGGTATAAATAATCTTCCTATGCCATAAATTACCCTCGAGGAGAGCAATATCCTTGATCAATTAAAGAAGACCCAAGTTAACATCACTCTATGGGGACTCTTTATATCTTCCTAGTTGCACATAAATGCCTTGATCAAGCTACTCACATGACCCATAATTCCTCCTTCCACTATGCCAAAAGAATCAGTGAGTTTGATCGGATCCTTGACCTCTACTAGAAAGCTCTCCTTATCTGAAGAAGAAGGAGAAGCTTGGTCTAAACCATAACTATGCTCTCAATATCTCCGTCAAAATCATGGGGAAGACTGTCCCGCTTTCTCTTTTTGATAATGGATCATCTCTTAATATCTCCCCATTAAGGATGCTCAATTATTTGGGACTAAAAATGAGTGACCTTGCTACAACCTCTGCTACTGTACGTGCTTACGATAATACCCGTCGAGAAGTGATGGGATCCATTAAGCTTGCAATAGGGGATGGCCCTATAAATCCTGTTATTGAATTCTGAGTCATTAACATCCCAACTAGTTTTAATTTTTTACTTGGATAATAATGGCTCCATAGCATCAAGGGTTTGTCTTCCTTCCTTCATCAGAAACTGAAGTTCTTTGCCAATGGGAAGGTCATCACCATCTTGGAAGACGATGACAATGTCAAAAATGCAAGCACCAGTAATCTAATACTTGAGATACAACACTGGGCGAATGATATGCTTTTGTCAGGCTTCCAAGTTGAACCACTTTTACTCCTAGCAAGGGATGATTCCAAAGAGATGGTTTATCCAACATCAATATGATCCAAATATTCAAGAGCATGCACTTCATGCCTGGACCAGGGCTGGGATGAAGACAATAGGGGTTACTTAAACCCATAGTATTGAAGAAATCCTTTCCTCCTTTCGGTTTGGGCTATCAACCGTCAACAGAAGAACTCCTAATAATCCACCAACCTCGGTTGAAGAAAAGGCTAGAATGGATTCCTTGAATGAAAAATTCATCAACGCGGGTGAAGATTTCCCATCTTCTTGAAGCACACCATATATATGACTCACTTGAGACTAAAATATAGGAGTTTATCTAGTTTGGAAATAGAGTCAAAATTTGTGTCATACCTATTTTCACCCAAGCCTCCTTGCCTCTTCATGATCTTCAAATATAATCAAAGATGCTTGATCAGGTAGAAAAACAACACCCAATCACTCTAGGATTTTATTTTCATTGCATATAGCATTTATGAGGTGTGTGTGTATTTAATTTGGCTTAAAATATTTTTTTTCTATTTTTAATGATTTTTAGGAATTTTTTAACCATTTAAAATATTTTTTATAAGAAATTAAAATTAGGTTTTAAAATTGTTTTGGGCTTAATTAGAATTTTTAAAACTTCCTAAAAACCTTGTTGTGTAGAATCCAAAAGCACAAGAGAATGTTGGGGATGAAAATGGCATTTTTATTAAATAAAAAACACGTGTTTGAGAGTCCATCACATCCCTACACGTGTTGCATATTTATGGAATGGATGTGTGCTTCTTTACTCTCATAGCCTTGAGACTCAATCTTGATCGTTCGGTCCTTTATAATCAATGGACTGCATGTAATTGAATTAATCCTTGGGATGCCTGAGTGAATGAATCAGGTCCTGTTTAAAAGCGGTGCATTGTGAGCCACATGATTGATCATTTGAAGGGTCAAGATAATCCTGATCGGTAATTTCAAACTCACACTCCATGTCCTTCCTCACTCACTATAAATAGAGCCTATCATCCCCTCGTTCACAATCTTTGGCACAAGTGAGTTTTAAGAGAGAATAAGAGACAAGGGACAGAAGAAAATCTAAGAGAAAATTTGCAAACCCTACCCAAACACGGTCCTATTTTTATTCAAGAAAATAATTTTTGAGTGTGAGGGTTTCTATTCATTAGTGATTCAAACCTCTTAGGTTTTTATCTTTCTCCTAACACCTTTCACAAAATCATAACTCGATTCTGATAAATAGAAACTCGTATGTCTAATTTTCTAAGTGAAAACAGTCACGTAGTTAGGTTGATTTCTTTATTAAGAAATCCTTGTCTCTCTTTGTTGGATATGTTTTTATATAAATCTTTTATAATTTTTTTGTGAATCCAACAAATCTATTTTACAAAATTGAAAACTGTGTTTTCATTTTTTTTAGATCTAAGTTTTTCATTTTGAAAAACTTGTACCTAAATGAGAATCGAAGAATCTGGTTTTAAAGAGAAACTTAAAGAACTCCAATCTGAAACCTTATAAACTTCAAGATCCAAACATGATTTCAGTGTTGTGAAAAAACCTACATATCATTCTCATAATATTTTTAATTTATAGGAAACCATCTATATATATGTGTGTGTGTATGTGTGTGTGTGTGTGTGTGTGTGTGTGTGTGTGTGTGAGTGTGAGTGTGTGTGTGTGTGTGTGCATGAATGTGTTTAGGAACAACACCCACTAACACCATGACACTACTTCACTTGTGTTGGTTGAGAGATTCAAACTGTTGAGACGTCATAAAGACTAAGAGGAGCCAAATAGAGGAACGACAAGGACAACATCAAGAGAGTGAAGAAGTCAGGTCGGCTAGAATGTGTTGGTATATATCTGAACTTAGACTAGGTATTTTTGTGTGTATAATTCGTTTCCTTTTTGTAACCTAAAACTTTATTTAGTGGATTTTTTCTTTTGTGGCGTAGAGGTCACCATGCATTTTTCCTTTATTTTAGGGTTTTACCGCATTAAAATCTTTGTTTACTGTGCATGCTTCATAAGTATCTAATACGTACTACTATACTTCTATTTTAATTAAATTAGTTTTTTATTTTCAAAATTTGTTCACTGATATCTGATATAACTCGTTCATAAACTTTTTATAAAACACACCGTGTGTTATTTTATTTGTTTTCTAAAAAAGTTTCTCCAAAAAGACAGATCGAACCCTTCTTAACATCTTTAACTTTTGTTAAACAACCTAGTACGGGATTTTCAATTGGTATCAGAGAAAAGCTTTTGGTTTTCACAAAATCTTTTTCGATCCAGTGTTTTTAAAACTATTTTTCAAAACAAACATGGATGAGAAATATGAGAGATTAAGGAATCTATCCAGGCCTCCCCTCTTTGATGGGACTAACTTCCCTCACTGAAAAGTAAGGATGATAGCCTTCATCCAATAACCTTAGGAGATGAAGCCTGGGATGCTATTGAAAACAGATATATTTATCCTACTAAACCTGTAGCAGAAGGTAGTAATGAAAGAGTTAAGAAACTGCTCAGTGAGTTGACAAAAGAAGAAAAACTAGCCTCTTACAATAACAATAAAGGAAAGAATGTTATTTTTATGTCGATAAATGAACATGAATTTAAGATAATATCTTGTTTTTTAACCTCTAAGGAAGCCTGGGACACGTTGGTCACAGCCCACAGAGGTGACACATGTGTTAAGGCTATCAAGACCTAAATGTTGATCTAACAGTACAACACCTTAGTTATGGCAGACACTGAGACCTTTGATGATTTCTATACCAAAATGACTGATGTCATTACAATGTTTCATGCCAATGGTATCATATCTGACAGAAAAGAACTTGTCTCTAAAATACTACGATCCCTCCCACAGAAATTTGATAATAAAAGATTTTCGATTGAGGAAATGGAAGATCAAAATCTTAACCCCGAACTCCTCAGTAGAAAATTAAGAACTGTGGAAATGGAATTGGAGTATAAGAAACAACTTTTCAATAATCAAAAGAGACATAGCAGTCCTAATGTTGTTTTTCAGTCTAAGACGATAACCCCTCAGGTTATAATGCCCAACATTGTCCTTGACTCAGATGAGGATGATGATTTAGATTATTTGGATAATCAAATAGCCTTAATGTCTAAACAGCTTAAGAATATATTGAATAGAAATAAGTCACATTGCCATTAACTATAGGTCCATGAGAGAAAGATATACAAACATAACAATGACTATAATGGTGGACCTGACAGAGACTATAAGAAGACTGAATGGTTTAAATGTGGGGAAATAGGTCACATTGCCATTAATTGTAGGGCCAACCTGAATAAAAAATTAAATAAGGCTAATATGTGCAAGACCTAGGATGATTCTAGTGAATCAGATGATGATGAGTCTGAATCGTCCAATATTTCTGACCCCTGTATGTCCGTTTTCACAAAGATAGTCTATTATGATCATGTACCTGCCGGTAGCAATTCTATTGATAATAACATGTCTAATAATGTCATGACTAGTGATATAAAGCCCGTTCTTGGTTTATTTTCTTATTGCCTAGAGAATGAAAATCATGTTAATATGGACAACAGTAGTTCATACGCATTGTGTGTGAGTCAAAGGGATCATATCAAAGACGGTTTGAATGGGTGTGTGAGTAATGAAGCTGTAGTGAACACATCACACACATAACTAAATAAATCACACACCACACAAGACAAATCAGATAATGATGATCTTCCTAACGTTTACATATTGTATACCAAGACCCTTAGAAGAAGCACTAAGCTTGAGAAAATAGTTAAGAACCTCACACAAAAATTAGAAGTCCTAAGTTTGGTTGTGAAAAAAAGTGCTGAGGATTATACTAATCAATGTCTGGAGTATGAAAAAAAGGCTATGTCTTTTGCTGATAAAATTAAAGACTTATCATAATCAAATGAAATTCCGGAAAACATATAAGGTCGTGTTGTTAGAATTGGAACAAACAAAAGAAGAAGATTCAACAGACTTCAAAAAGTTTTCAAAATTTAAAAATAACTTTAATTTCTTTGAAGGTTTTATAGCATCAGGTAAAACCAATTCCGAGGACAGAACTGACATAGGTTTTTGCCCTGATACTAAAGCACAAACTAAAAATTTCGAAACTATAAAGTTTGTGTCTGGTGGAAAAGGCCTACTGAAACTTGTCTAGATTTTCAAATTTTGAAAAATGAGTTTGATAAAAAGAAAAAAGACCCAAAAAAGATTTCAACCAGTAATCCTCAAAACATTGTTGATCATATGTCTAAATATGTTCGTCCTCCTAGAAGTAAAAGTGAAGCCTCGTATCAACCTATAGCCCCTAGACGTAGGACTAAATTCCAACACTTACACAAACATATTTTCAATGGTCTATAAGATGTTAAGAAACCAACGAGTCATCTCTATTGTTCCTACTGTGATGTCTTTGGTCACTCTTTCGACGAATTCTTTCAAAAACGTCTATACAAACCCATCTTTAGCTCCTTCAACTACTCTAGAAAGAGAAGAAATAACTATGTTCTCCCTAAGAATCCCACTCGTAACTCTAACTATAGGAATAGGAGGAGGAGATCTAACTCTAAAAGTAAGTCCAAGAGAAAAGAACCCTCAATCTAAGCCTAAACCAAATGCTCATAAACTTTTGAAAACTAGAGCAATTTGGGTTAGAATAGATGATTTAATACCCCAAATGAGATCTAATATTGTAATCAGTGATTTAAAGGATGAACATACTACCTCTGGTTAGTATTTAGACTTAGGTTGTTCGAAACACATGACCAGAGACGATACCAAACTTTCAGACAGAACAAACTTCTTAGGAGGTAAAGTTATGTTTGGACAGGGTGTATCGTCTCAGATCATTGGTAAATGGACACTACATGAAAAAGAGTTACCTATTCTCGTAGGCGTTATCTTAGTGAACAGTCTAAAAACTAATCTGTTTAGCATATCACAATTTTGTAACTCCAACCATACTTTCACAATTTAAAAAAAAAGTTGTAAAATTTTAAACGAAAATGGTGATTGTATCATTATAGGCCTCCGAACACCAGATAACTGTTACACAATCAATCCGGGTACTGAGGTTTGAAACATTCCCAGAATGGATGAAAATGAAACCTGGCACAATAGGTTGGGACATATAAACTATGATAACATTGGTAAACTGATCTCTCAAGAAATAGTTAGACGTCTCCCTAAAATAAAACCTATTTCTAACATTATTTATGGGTCTTCTCAAGAGGGGAAGATAATTAAGACGACTCATAAAAGAGTTAAATACATTTTAACCTCAAAACCTTTGGCGATTATCCATATGGACCTAATGGGTCCCTCTCGAACTATAAGCCTATGTGGCAACAAGTATATCTTAGTAATGGTTGATGATTTTACTCGTTTTACCTGGGTAGCCTTCCTTAAATAAAAATCCGATTCCTTTAGAATGTTTTTGAAAATTTTGTTACATATAGAAAACGAAAAGGATACCCAAGTTATCTCTATTCTCTACGACATATGAGGTCAGTTTAAGGATTTAGGAGTAATCAAATATTGTGAAGCCAATAGTTACCAACACGAATTTTGTGCCCCCAAAACCCCACAACAGAATGTAATAACTGAACATAAGAATCATACCATTCAAGAAATGGCTAGGGTGATGATTCATTTCAAGAATCTCCCAAAGTATTTTTCGGCTGAATCAGTTCGAACTGCATGTCATATCATAAATAGAGTTTATTTTAGGAAGAATACCAAACAAATCCCTTACAAACTTTGGTATGGGAAAAATCCTAATCTAAAATACTTTAGAACCTTTGGTAGTACCTACTATGTGTGTAAAGAAAGAGAACATTTTTCTAAATTCGAAACACAAGGTGATAAATCCATCTTTCTAGGATATTCCTCTAATAGTAGAGCTTACTGTATCTATAACCTTTATTATAAAATGATAATGGAGTCTATCAATGTGATATTTAGTGACACAAATGTTGAGAGTAAGACTGTATGACCAACTATAGTAGAAGAGGTCGAAACCGATTTTAATCATGATCCTCCTATTATAGAAGATTATTTACCTATTTAGGACCCTAAAGTGCCCAACTCGGTTTCTAAGGATCTTCCCTTAAATAATCTGGTCGGTAACCCAGATGAACCTATTCGAACAAGATCCCAGTTACGTAATACTGCTCATTTTGCATGTTTTGTTTCTCTTGTAGAACCGAAAAATGTGAATGAAGCTTTAAATGATTCTTTTTGGATAGGTTCTATGAAAGAAGAACTCATTCAGTTTAAAACCCATGACATATGGCATCTTGTTCCTAGGCCTAAAAAAAGGGTTATTGTCACTATATGGATTTTTAAAAATAAAACTGATGAAACATGGATGATTGTTAGAAACAAGGCTAGACTTGTGGCCCAACAAATTGAAGGGATCGATTTTGAAGAAACCTTTTCTGTCTTAACCCATCTTGAATATGTCTGTCTTTTCTTAGCTATGTCCTGTCATTTAAGATTTTCTCTCTATCAAATGGATGTAAAGTCTGCATTCCTTAATGGTATTCTAACTGAAGAAACTTATGTAGAACAACCTAAAGGATTCATATATCCACAATACCCTAACCGCTATGAAGAAGGGAGGTTGAGTGGGGCTAGGATCACTGGCCATACACTCTAACTGGTGATTAGATTTCCAAATGGATTGAAACCATCCGTTGATATTGCCAAACGAGTGTTACGCTGTTATCGAACAAAATCGGGATACTCATAACTCATCCTCCTCCAAGCTGTAGAATCAATAGGATGACGCATGAGATTATCCCCTACTTCTGGCCTAGCATGCCAAATCATTGCCTCCACTATCCATGGTACTGTGAAAAATCGCTTTAATCTAGGCCCAACGAGAAAATATTTCAACATTTTTGAGGCACTTTTGAGTTTTTTCCTTCCTTGCCAGTAGATTGGAGATATCTAGGTTCATCGCATACCGGACACCGATCGAGATTTTCATACTCCTTTCGGTATATTATGAAGTCATACACACAAGCATTAATCAATTTATACTTCATTCCCAAACCTTTCAAACTATTCTTCATAACATGATAGCTATTTTGAAGCGTATTCTCCTTGAGTAGCAAGCCATTCACCCAATTTAGAATTCCTATCACACTATTGCAAGATAAACTGAATTGGGTCTTTAAACTATGCAAACCAATAATGGCATGTAAAGTTTTTTTTATCTTTCTCACAGCTAGAGTATAACGGTTGGGTCGCCTTAAATTTTAAACTTTGGTAGTCATCATCAAAGTTTATCCCGATATCTTCATGAGCACCTGAACCTTGTACATCGTTAGTGACCTCATTCTCTTCCACTTTATGAACGATGAACAAGTCATCAACTAAATCCTCTAACATATTATGATCTACGTCATCCCCTTATATATCTATCCTACTTGTTGAGTGTTGTAATGAAGGTTGCTTGGGGACAAAAGGAACTTTAATTCCCCGTGAAAACACCAAAATCGATAATTATCTTGTATACCCCATCTTAACAAATGTAGTTCATATGTTTTCCACTCAAACACCTTAGCATTCTCACACCTAGTACACTGACACGAAAACTTTTCATCATTATGACATCTCTTTGCATATTTCACAAATTCATTAGCACCTCTGCAAAACACATCCCTCACTCTTTTTGTCTCACCCATCCCTTATTTTTACTTAGGACATCCCATCATAGCTACTACAAACAATCACCTATTAAAGGTAAGAAGCGTATATATGAGGATTAGTATTAACAGAACATAGATTTATAACATGTTTCATTTAATTATGTCTTATTTATATTCAATTTTTAAATTTCAAATTCAAATTCAATTGATAATATTAATTCATATTTCCTCCATCTCCTCTACAGGGTGAGTGGTCCTATCCCATTCAAGACCGCATATTTCTATTATATACATAACAAATCATTCACAATTTTACGATTTGAGAAAAATTCAACAGCATATCCCGATAGTTCTCCAAGTACATGAAGTAGATTCGCAAGTGTGAGTGTTATTTCAATTTATTAATTGAAATAACACTTGCCAATCTAGTATGTACCAAGATAACATTAGGATACGACTCCAGAACTTCCCCCAAAAGTAACAAGTTTAAGCCACTAAGAATATTATTATATATAAATTATGCTATCCCAAACTGTCCAAATAGGACAATTCGAGAGATCTGATTATAGGGTTAATGACTGCCAAACGGGTTTAAGGGCTATTGAAAGCGTACGCATAAGAACTAGAAGGTTAGTATCTATGTTCACTATATATAATTTCAAGTATGTTTCATTTAATTATCACAAATGAAACATACTATCTATATGAATTAATAATATATTGTTCGTGACACAAATTAATTTTAGAAAAAAATTGACCCCCCCCCATTTGGACAATAATCTCGAGGTCATGCCACTTCTAAAACTAACAAACCCAACATCAGTCCACTATAATCCAACAACAACAGCAACAACAAACCAACAAATGTGTATCTCGTACTCCTTCTAATTCATCTTCTCAATTAATTCATTTCATCACGTCTTATAAATGTATCATCATTAAAGTTATACAATTAAATCAATACAATTAAAGTTATAATTAAAGCTATGTTTTATTAATCAATTGTCCGTTTGAACTGTCACGGTATAATATTAATGTTTAAAACTTCATTTTGAATTCCAAAACAACAACATCTAATATGTATAATTACTAAAAATCCTAAACATCAATTCAAATTAACTACTTACTAATTCAAAATGAACGATTAATAAGGGGAATCAAAAGACTCCTAACTCATTTATATCCAATTTAAGCCCCTTAGTTGTTAATGTTGATTGGGGACTTGAAATTAATTTTTAGTTTAGGACTTGAAATTAATGTGTAAATACCCAAATATATGTTCTACCCAAATGGTACAACATATATTTGTTGGCTAATACATAATGATAAGTAATTGACCGTTTAGATTCTCCCTATTGTTGGTTTCAACATTAACAACCCCTCCCCCACCCCCAATCCCCTGGCCCACCACTCCCCCTTCCCCCTCGCGATACAGATACACACACCTTCACACGCGCACACACATTCACACACACACCAACAGGGGATACACCACGGGGCGAATGATATGCTTTTGCCAGGATCGGAGTTGAGCCACTTCTACTCCCAGCAGGGTATCATTGCAAAGAGAGGGTTTATCCAGAATATAACCCCCATGGAAATGCCAATGTGATCCAGATATTCAAGAACGTGCACTTCATGCCCGGACTAGGGCTGTGACGAAGACAATAAGGGATACTTGAACCCATAGTATAGAAGAAAGACTTTCCTCCCTGTGGTTTGGGATACCAACCGTCAACAAAAGAAATCCGAATGATCCACCAACCTCGGTTGAAGAGAAGGTAATAATGGATTCCTTGAATGAACGATTCATCAGAGAGGGTGAAGATTTCCCATTTTGTTAAAGCACACCATATATATTACTCACTTGAGTCTAAAATATAGAAGCTTATCTAGTTTGGAAATAGAGTCAAAATTTGTGTCATCCCTATTTTCACCCAAGCCTCCTTGCCTCTTCATGATCTTCAAATACAATCAAAGATGCTTGATCATGTAGAAAACCAACACACAATCACTCTAGGATTATATCTTCATTGCATATAGCATTTATGAGGTGTGTGTGTGTATTTAATTTGGCTTAAAATATTTTTCTACAATTTTTAATGATTTTTAGGAATTTTGTAAACATTTAAAATCTTTTTGATAAGAAATTAAAATTAGGTTTTTAAATTGTTTTGGGCTTAATTGGAATTTTTAAAACTTCCTAAAAACCGTGTTGGGCAGAATTCGAAAGTGTTAGAGAATGTCGGGGATGAAAATGTGATTTTTACTAAATTAAAAACACGCGTCTGAGAGAAGATCACATCCATACACATCTTACATATTTATGGACTGGATTTGTGTTTCTTTAATCTCACAGCCTCAAGATTTAAATCTTTATCGTTCGATACTTTTTAATCAATTAATCCTTGTGAAGTCTGAGTGAACCAATCAGAACCTATTTAAAAGCGGTGCGTTGTGAGCCACACGATTGATTATTCAAAGGGCCAAGATAATCATGGTCATTCATTTCAAACACACATTCCATATCCTTCATCACTGACTATAAATAGAGCATATCATCCCCTCATTTACAATCTTTGGCAGAAGTGAGTTTCGAGAGAAAATAAAAGAGAAGAGAGAAAAGAAAATCTGAGAGAAAATTATCAAACCCTACACAAACACTGTCCTATTTTTCTTCAAGAAAATAATTTTTTAGTATGAGGGTTTCTGTTCGTTAGTTATTCAAACCTCTTAGGTTTTTGTCTCTCTCCTAACACCTTTCACAAAATCAGAACTCGCTTATAATAAATAGAAACTTGTAGGTCTGATTTTCTAAGTGAAAATAGTCACGTAGTTAGGTTGATTTCTTTATTAAGAAGTCATTTCCTCTCTTTGTTGGATTAGTTTTTATATAAACTTTTTTATAATTTTTTTATGAATCCAACAAATCTCTTTTACAACACTAAAAACTGTGTTTTCATTTTTTTCGAATCAAAGTTTTTCATTTTGAAAAACTTATACCTAAATAAGATTTGAAGAATCTAGTTTTAAAGAAATTCTTAAAGAACTCAAATATGAAACTTTATAAACTTCAAGATTCAAGCACGATTTCAGTGTTGTGAAAAACTCTATATATCATTGTTAGAATATTTGTAATTTGCAGGAAACCGTATGTATAGGTGTGTGTGTGTGTGTGTTTAGTCACAACACCCACTAACACCATGACATTACTTCACTAGTATTGGTTGAGATATTCAAACTATTGAGACGTCATAAAGACTAACAGGAGAAAGAGGATCAAAACAGAGGAATGATAAGAACATAAAGAGCCTGAAGAAGTCAGATCTGCTAGAGTATGCTGGTATATTTTTGAACTTAGACTAGGTCTCTTTGTGTGTATAATTCGTTGCCTGTTTATAAATTAAAACTTTATTTAGTGGATTTTTTCTTTTGTGGCATAGAGGTCACCGCGTATTTTTCCCATATTTTAGGGGTTTACCACATTAAAATCTTGTGTACTGTGCATGTTTCATAAGTATTTCATCCCTACTTCTATACTACTATTTTAACTAAATTAGTTTTGATTTTCAAAACTTGTTCACTAATATCTGATATAACTCGTTCACAAACTTTTTGTAAAACATACCTTGTGTTATTCTGTTTGTATTCTAAAAGAGTTTCTCCAAAATACAGATCGGATCCTTCTTAACATCTTTAACTATTGTTAAATAACCTAGTAAGGGATTTTCATCTACGTCTTTTCTAAACAGTGGTATGATCATTTGGATGAGAATATAAAACGAGGAATGGAGATCTTTTTCCAAGACATCTATTCATGGGCCAAAATTTCCCAACATCATGTACAACCAATCATTGAAGAGACCATTGCCTATATGGAGATTCTGAAGGAAGTTACTCCAAGGATTCTTTTAACTTGAAGATGCTGGGGTTAACACTATGCATGATCCACTCTGGGCAATATCATTGGATCTGTCCCACCCAATCAAAGTTGTTGATGAACCTCTCCTCAACTTGCGTAGTTCATCTGTGCCACTTGCTGATATTCAACCTAACCCAAATGTTTATCCCATTTCCCCTTCTCTTGCTATTCCTTCTTACTTTGATGTAATCGAGACCTCCTTTAATGAGGTTCTTAATGTTGTTTTTCCTATCGATGAAATAAATGAAGATTTTGAGTATCTTATTGTGCCTTACGTTAATTGTCTTGATTCTAATCAAACTCTTGATGATGATGATTTTACAAATGAACAATTATTAATTGCTCTTAATAAGGTTAATAACAAACAACATAATCGCATTCAAGCTAATGAAAATGAAATTATTATTATTAATCTAGATTCTAGTAGCCAACAACGCGAGATTAGGATAGGGTCCACCCTTGACAAGCATAAGCGTGCATAACTCGAAGAATTACTGAAGGAATTTGTGGACGTCTTCACATGGTCCTATAACGACATGCCTGACATTGATACTGAAATAGCTAAGCATGAAATTCCAAGTCTCCTAGATTACAAACCGATCAAATAAAAACTATGAAATCTCCACACCGAATGGTAGCTCAAGGTTAAGGAAGAAGTGGTCAAATAATTGAATGTGGGTTTCATTCGTGTGATCGAATACCCCACATGGCTAGCCAACATCATACCCATACAAAAATTAGGAGGGAAAGTTTTTATGTTCGTTGACTATAAAGACTTGAACAAAGCCTCTTCGAAGGATTATTATTCTCTACTCAATATCGACATGATTATGGATAACATAGCCAATCGCGCTCTTAAGTCATTCATTGATGGTTTTTCCAGATATAATAAAATCAAGATGCACCCGAACCATCAAGAAAAAAATGCATTCATTACACCTTAGGGAACCTTTTTCTACACCGTTATGCCATTTTGTCCAAAAAATGCAGGGGCTACCTACCAAAGGGTTTCCACAACCATCTTGCATGATTTGATACATAAGGAAGTCGAGGTTTACGTAGATGATATAATTATCAAGTCTATGACTAGAGAAGGTCATGTTCCCGGTCTTCAAAAATTCTTTGAGTGATTGCAATAATACCAGATGTGTCTTAGCCCACATAAATGTGTCTTCGGTGTTACAAAAGGAAAGCTCTTTAGATTCGTGGTTAATGAAAAAAGGATAGAAGAAGAGCCTGCCAAACTGACAGCCAGACTTGAGATTCCACCATACCGAATGGAGAAATAAATACGTGGATTCCTTAGAAAATTATATTTTATTAGTCGGTTTATCAGCCAGTTGACTTCTATCTATGAACCCATCTTCAAATTATCTGAAAGGATTCAACCAATATTTGGAACGAAGCTTGCTAAGACGCCTTTGATCGAATCAAAAAATACTTAACCCAACCTCCAATACTCATGCCACTGCAGCCTAGTCTTCCACTACTCCTATACATAATAGTAACTAACACCGCAATTGGGGCTTTGCTAGCCCAGTACCTTGAAGAGTCCTGCAAGAGAGAGACATTTACTAAACCATTCATAAGTTGTCCAGGTATGATGTTAATCACTACATGCTCACCCTTCTCATCAAACTTGTATCTCGAATGGATCTTATTAAGTACCTACTCGAGAAACTTTCCCTATTTAGCCGAATGGCCCGATAGTTGATGCTTTTAGCCGAGTTTGATATCGCATATGTCACGCAGAAAGCCATGAAAGGAAGAGACATCTCTGAATACCTCACTCACTACTCTATGGAAGAAACTAATGTATGGATTTTCGATTTCCCATATGACAATATCTTTGACAACACCACCAATAAGAAAGGGTATGGTATTAGGATACTAATAATTCCTCCTGATGACTCTCACACTCGAGAAACTTTCCCTATTTAGTCAAATGGCCCGATAGTTGATGCTTTTAGCCGAGTTTGATATCGCATATGTCACGTAGAAAGCCATGAAAGGAAGAGACATCTCTGAATACCTCACTCACTACTCTATGGAAGAAACTAATGTCTGGATTTTTGATTTCCCAGATGACAATATCTTTAACAACACCACCAATAATAAAGGGTATGGCATTAGGATACTAATAATTCCTCCTGATGACTCTCACACTCCCATTTCCATCAAGATGGATTTTTGTTGCACCAGCAACATGACTGAATACGAGGCATGCACAGTATGCCTTGCCCTTAAGAAAGGAATTCAGTACCTAGATGTCAATGGGGATTCATCACCCATTATTAGTCAAGTACTCAAAAGATGAAAAGTCAAGGACGATAAAATCTTACCCTTCCATGCCCACCTAAAAGAGCTGGCCTCCCAATTCCAAGAAATCGCCTTCCACTACCTGCCTCGAGCAAAGAATAACCTAGTCGATGCCCTTGTTACCTTAGCCTCTATAAGTGAAATACCCAAAGGAATAATAATGGCCCCTTTCCTAGTCCAAAAATAACCTAAACTAACCTACCGTACCACATTGAGCTCATCACAGAAGAAGATCCTGGCATAGGTGACTGCTGGTACTATGATATTT
This sequence comes from Sambucus nigra, assembly GCA_949130495.1. Lineage (NCBI taxonomy): Eukaryota > Viridiplantae > Streptophyta > Magnoliopsida > Dipsacales > Adoxaceae > Sambucus > Sambucus nigra. The sequence continues at coordinate 132,011,795 of OX422219.1, read as the reverse complement.
GGCACCTCCTCAAGCATGGTAGGTAACCCCCAAAGTTCTAGCAAAAAAGAACGAGCAACCCTCCACAGACTGGATTCCCAATATATTATCTGTGATAAAGCACAATTTAAGAAGAACTTTGATGGAACCCATCTGCACTGCATCGCAGGGGATGACATTGAAGAGATGATGCAGAAAATCCACAGTGGGGAATGCAGATCCCACATAAATGTCCATATTCTCATTGAGAAAACCATCTCGCAGGGTTACAACTGGACTACCACGGTTGAGGATTGCATAGCCTATACGTTCAGCGATGTCTCAAATGCCAGCAATTCTCCAACCTACAACACTTGCCTCAGCGGGAATCGTACAACATGACTTCTCACCTAAAGCCTCCAACGGGCATGAATTCATCCTAATTTCCATTGACTACTTCACCAAATGGGTCGAAGCTGAGTTATACATAGTTCTGAATGCCAAGAAGGTGGTCAAGTTCATCAAGAAAAACATCATCTTCTGTCGATATGGGGTCCCGCATGAGATGGTATCAAAAAAATGAGTTACATTTCGAGGCAGAAGTTACGAAAGTGGTCGATGAGTATGGGATTCAGAGACACAAATCCTCTCCCTGTCGACCTCAAACCAAGGATCAGTCTAGCCACTAATAAGAACCTCAAGACTATCATCAGCAAGATGATCGAGAGTTATCGAGATTGGGTCGATCAGATCCCTTACTCCCTCTGGGGCTACCACACTTCAGTTTGAACTTGTATCGGGGCTACCCTTTACTCTCTAGTATACGGCATGGAAGGAGTCCATCTCGTGGACCTGGAAATCCCTTCTATGTGCGTCATGATTAAAAGTAAAGTCAACGAGGAGGACTAGCATCAAAGACGTCTGGACGAGCTATCACTCTTGGACAAAAGGATACTGAAAGTTATACACCACATACAACGGTACCATCACCAAATAGCGCAATCATTCAATAAGAGAGTAAAGGATCGCGATGTCCGAGAAGTGGACTCAACCCTTAAAGAAATAATAGAGAATATCTAGGACGCTAGAGGTAAATTCAAACCCAATTGGAGTGGGACATACATTGTGAAAAAGATCTTATCAGGCGGCGCCTCTATGCTCATCGACTTTGATGGAGAAGAGATGGCCCGTCCAGTTAACCTGGACCATCTCAAGAAATTATCCGAAATCTCAGCGCATTTCGACTCTTCTCATCTCCCTTCTGTTCTATAAAAAAATCTTCATTTCCCTCTACTCAGAACTACGTGGGGCCTTATCCTCTTAAAAAATCTGTTTGCTTTCTGAAATGAATTTCGGAGAATTTCTAAAAATCCCAAAGGTACATAGGCAGCTCATACGCTTTACATGAGCATATCCCACCTTCTTTTTCAAAAAATGCTATTCTTTTCTTATCCCTGAGAACGATAGCTCATTTTATCATGTACATGAGAAAAAGTATCATGTATGCCTTAGCGATTGGTATATATAAGTCAAATGCAAAAATCATCAAGAGGTACAACTAGATGATCAAAAACTTTTTTATTCCATTATTAAGAAATTTCGGTACAATTACATCAGCATAGGGAGTCAAACAACATCCCTCACCAGTCTACTCATACTTTCCTAAAAAACCAAATAAATACAAGTCCCACTAAACGTAAAAAAGCCTTACAAATTTATTCCCACAACCAAAATAACTGAACAGAACCAAGCACCCATTACAAAAGATTCACAAAACCCTTGGGGATCTACCCGCTGCTTCCAGAGGAACTAGCTCAATCATAACCCATATCCCGGGGTCCCCAAACTTCCCCTACCTAAATAGAGTTCTGTAGATGATCCATATAACGATAATCCCAGACTATATTGAGGAAAACCATAACATCTCCCTCCATGGTATCAGATATGGTTAACCACCTTTTCCCAGTCTCCATAGCCAGCATCTTGGCAACTACTTTTTTCCACAACCACTTCATGTAGTCCACTGAGATATACCAGACTATACCAACAGACTAGGATGGACGGGTTAAAGATCGACGATTCTCCCACAAAGAGCCAAGCTGCATGCGTATACGCTCTATGAGATCCTCAACAAGAAAGAAGTCTAGTGTCCGAGATGGCTCAATTTGTTCCCAACCAAATTGGCATAGATATCACCAAGGAAAGTAAAAAGCGGTATGTCTAAGGCCAACCAACCGAACATACTGGTATTTTTCCAGTTCCATATGGGTAGTAGCTCCCCCCACCAAGGAACTGACCAATGCAAGCCTCGGGCCCCATGCTCCATAAACTAATTCTCCGAGCTCTCGATGTCTAGTACTACACCGATAAAGTAGGATGAAAAGAAATTTGGCATAGCCAACAAAGGCTACTCAGGAGGGACTGCCATAAGGAATCTCTCTGACATCCACATGAACAACATTACGAGACTACCTCTCAAGAAGTTAGAACGAACTTCCCGCCAAGGATCATAAACATTCAAAGTCTCCGCCAATATCATCGTCGTATGATTGCTACGGTATAACATCCAAGAAGCAATGGCTACAAGTTGTGGGTCCAAAAGCAATTCTCCAATCACCAATAAAAATTTTGAAACCAAGCCCAATATGACGGCTCCAGCATATCCAACATCACCAACATCCTGTAAATACACGAAACACATCAGGAAGAAAAATCATTCCTCTCGTAACCAATGGCCTAGACGTCGAAGATGAGATATGGAGAAGTCCTGCTAACATCTCCCTAGGGGATCGAGAATACTCTGGCATAGAAGGATTTATCCCCAACATGGAAAGGAACTCTTTATAGGTTAGACATACCTCATCGAACCCAAAGAAGAAAATATGGTCTTCAGGGTACTAGGACTCTACTAGTGCAATCAACATGTTCAACTCTAGGGCTGGTTATGCCATAAGGATACTCGATGCATACTTAAAGCATCATAGTCCACATTGTATGAGCACATTGCTTCCAATCTTTCAAGATAGTTAAAAAATTCAAAACTACTATGGAGAGCCATTTTGCAAAGTAAGCAAAGAAGTATGCAAAAGAGAAGAATGAGGAGGTGTGAAGAAAATGCTCCATCCACGCCCCTATTTATAATTGGAAACATTCAAACAAAGATAAGGAACCCTACAGAAATTGGATAAAAACTTCCCTACCAAGTACCAAGAAATTTAAGAGAGCCTTAGACTGAGTGGATTGGACTGACATGTCGATAGGCAGGACAGGGGTCATGCCGATCGATAACCCTCTATTTTAGGAAATATCCCTTTTTCCTTTTTCATCAAAACCAAAAAACTCAATAAAAAAATAATGTTTATACTCAAAGAATTTCAAATTTTCTTCTCTTTATGCTTTTTACTTGTCTTGTTTTTGGAATAAAATTCTCCCCCAAATTATTTATTCCTTTTTACAATCTCAGTAGCAAAGTAAAAAGAGCATGTACATTAATTTAATAAAACAAATATTAAACAAAAAAAATCCATTTGTATAGATATTTGCTGTGTTACATTGATTTTACAGGAAAATAATACAATGGGACTCAACCCAAACCCACATTTTCTCTCTCTTTCTCTCTCTCTCTCTCTCTCTCTCTCTCTCTCTCTCTCTTTCTCTCTCTCTCTCTATCTATCTTCACCTACCTACAACCACCCTCTCTTTATCCCTCTCTACCTTCTCTCTCTCTAGGAACATCCTTCCCTACAACACATTATCTTTCCCCGATGATGAGACGACGTACCACCATTCCCCGAACCAGACCCTTTCTCAAACAAGGCAGACGAGACTAAATAAAAAAGAATTAGAATCGCATCCCGAATATGGGAGGTCGCTGAAGATATCAAATCCAAAACATCCTTCATCCAGGTGGTGGAGACTTGTATATTCTTTAAAGAGAAACAAAAAAGAGCAAATTAATCAATCTGAGGAAATGGAAGAAATCAAGAAATCAAAAGGTCAAAGAGATGAAAAGTATACCGGAGGCTCAAGGACCTCCTCAATGAAACCCATCTCCTCTGGATCCATCGCATTAGGATGGTACAACAAAGGCACCGACCTTCCATCACCTCGTCAAAGGAGGGGTCAGTCGGACAAAAGAAACCTCTAAGGTCATCGCCGCCGTCGATGTTGACACACCACCTGCAATGTGGGAGGATCGCATAGGTCGACATGAACCTAAATTAGAGAGAGGCATCACGTCGTATATGTTAGGAGGCATCAACAAAATTGACACAAAGTCTAAATAATCATACGCCTCCACCATGTCATTATAGGATGAGTAAGGCTCGCCCATCATCGCCGCTACTCTTGCATCATCTGATATCTCCCTCACCCCTATATACATTGTGGGCCTCGCCGATGGCACAGTAAATTCATCCTCCACAAACTGCTAGACTAATCTCTCCTTGAGGCACTAGGAGTAGACAAACTCATGCTCCAGTAAATGTCGCATCTGCGCATTCCCCCTAGTCAACCTTGTATGCTAGATGCCCTTCCCCCACGGATAAGCAATCACCTTCAAATTACATAGCAAGAGAAGATAAATATCAATATAAAAAAAAGATCATAAAGGAAAAATGATCTCAGAAGAGAAAGAAGGATTTACCCGCTCACTCATCAGGCCGTTCAAGACCTGACGCACCGTCTCTAAAGAGAGAGACTTCTTCAATTACCATTTTGACTTTTGCCATGGATACATCTGACAGAATACCCAAGATACTCATACTGCAATGCTATCAATCAGGTGTTAAACCCAGTCACCTCATAGAACTATCTCTGCAAAGTATAAAAGGTCATAAATCAATAATAAAACTCATGAAGGAAAAAGACGAATGCAGAATGGAAAATGTGCAAAATAAAAAATACCTCAAGATGATATGTGCCCTTAGTAAAATTTTGCCAACAGCACTGGCTGAACAGATGAAGATAAGAATAAAGGGTAGCCAATCTCACCCTCCCCCAGTTATAAAGAATGACATCGTCACTCATCGCCACCAAGAGACCCCCAACACCAGTAGAATAAACAACGAGCCATCTACTACACCTACAACTCATCCTCATCATAAATCCTCCTACTCAATAATAACTCCCTCAGAAGAGACAAACGAAAAGAGTCTCCAAAGACTACCCTCTCCACATCACCCAACGTCGCTGTCAATGTCGCTGACGTCACCCTCAAACTCCTGTCCACCTTAATCTGTAACACATCACAGTCCAACTCCAGTGTCTTTTTCATATATATCAGAGTCACCAATATCTCCTCAAAGACAAAGTGAAATGTGTGGGTGATGTCCCACCACCTCTCCCCCAGAGCACGAAGAACATCCATAGAACAAGGCGTCTCGTCTAGAGTAGATGCCAGTCTCCCAAAACTGGCTGATGATGCCACCCAACGCACTACCAATAGAAGTTGCTCCTAAATGTCTCTAATTCACGTCGTCCCTCGGGCACACAGGGTCGACATAGAGACATAAGACTGTCAAAATCAAAAAGAAAAAAAAAAGCATCCCCTGTCAAAATTCAGGAAATAAGGAATATCACCAAGAGAAAAGAAAATAATACCAAAGGTCATCAATACTTACATAGCCGCCAGGGTTCACCACCCTAGAAGAACCATGACGTAACGAATTGTGCAAGATGGTCCGCTCATTCGCCATAGGCTCGAATGAGTCAAAGGAGTTCTCGCTGCCCAGTTCAAGGGGAGCCTTGGCCATCCATTCCAAGTTGACCCAATCATCAACATTAATCCATCCCATGTATATTGCCCTACTTGAGAAATCATCCATCCTTTGGTTTTGGAACGTTAGAACGATTCGCATAAGGTAATTGCAGAAGAAGGCGAGCCAGACAACTGTGAAAATGAGGAGAACCCGCCCCCTTTTTTATAGGAGGCTAAGGGGCATGCCGATCGGTATCTACCTATAACCCACCGATTGGCACTGTCCTTCCACCTGCTCGAGGTACCCTGTAAGACCGTATCATTTCCATTTGGCACCCCTCACACCATGCCAAAAATGCAAGGAAATCATGAAAAATCCCTGAAAAATTCATAAAAATATAAAATGGGTTTTAGAACCTTTTTCACAAAGAAAAACATTTTTACCACACTCATATCCCAAGAAGAACTCTTATATCCACAGTGGAATCGGCAAAAAAAATTGGATATCCTTCTCAGCAACATCTCCAAAGGACACCGCAAAAAAAAATTCCAGCTAAGAAACATCCAACCTTCGGATCATTCCCTTTTCCCCAACAGAACTTAAAAAAATGCTCCCCCATATCCCTATCAAAATCGAAAAATAGCGTATCCCTGGTGGAGTCTCCAAATTTCCCCAAGAAAACTTTAGCCCGCAGAATTAGCTCTATCCTTTAGAATCGGTCGCTTCTACTTAAGTACGCATAATTGGCTTTGACCCACAGAATTGGCCATCTCTACCTAAGCCCACAAAATTGATCATCTTTTCCTAAGCCCTCAGAATTGGCTTCGTCCCTCATAATTGGTCATCTCTACTTAAGCCCACAGAATTGGCTTTGACGCACATAATTGGTCATCTTTACTTAATCCCTCATAATTGGCTTCGACCTTCAGAATTGGTCGCTTCTACTTAAGCCCACGGAATTGGCTTTGTCTCGCAGAATTGGTCATCTCTACTTAATCTCGAAGAATTGGCTTTGACCCTCTGAATTAGTATCTCTACTTAATCCCTCAGAATTAGCTTCAACACTTAAACTTGGTCATCTCTATCTTAAGCCTGCAGAATTGACTTCGACCCACATAATTGATCTCTCTACTTAAGCCCTCAGAATTGGTCATCTCTACTTAAGCCCTCATAATTGGCCATCTCTATCTTAATCCACAGAATTGGATTCGACCCGCAGAATTGGTCACTTCTATTTAAGCCATTAAAATTGCTTTGACCCATAAAATTTGTTACAACAAATTACGTTCTCAGAATAGTCCTCGACCCACAGAATTGGTCGCTCCCTACCTTTGACCTTAGTCATCACCTCATTTAGGTCCTCAGAATTGTCCATGCCCAACATCACCTTAAGTCTTCATAATCAACCTCGGCTCTCCAAATCGGTCATCCTCATCCCTTAGGTTTGCAGGATCGATCTCTTTCTAAAACATCATGTGTTGTTTATTCGACGACTTTCACTTATTCCAAGATTACCCATCGGGGGGATCTGTAGACACCACATTATAGGACCCTCAAAGTCTCTCCTTAGGTCCCTGACGCCTCCCCATTTCACTATAAACCCTAGGTAATATTCCGAGTACTAATTTAGTGGCCATCAGGCACTCATGAGACATTGGGCACTCATCGAGTACTCATCAGAGTGAAAGATCCTTGAATCTTTAAAGGGTACTTAAACTTCTTTCCAATGGTATGCCCCGTGCACAAAGCGGCATAATCGTCCGGACGAGTGATCCATTTTCCCCAAAAACTGATCCGTAGACCATCGGGCACTCTCGAGCTCCATTTGACCAAAGTCAACTCTTTATCTCAAATGAGACTTATTGAATCTTCAAAGGGAACTGAATACCCATTCCAACGATCATCCTTATGTGCGATTCTGATTTGCGACACGGATGAATGATCTGTTTTACTCTAAGAGGTAACTGGGCACTTTTGGGCCTTGATTAATCAAGGTCAACTTTTCGAACCAAGAAAAACTCTTTGGAATGTCGAATTACATCTCCTAACCTTTCTAACAGGCCACTCCGTGCGCGATTCTAACTTACCATGTGGAAAAAAGATTCGTTTCCATTTGGGGATCTCCCATCCAAAGAACTTACCTGCCCTTTCGAGCTATATTTGACCCAAATTTAACTCCCAAACCTGCTAGTGGTCCAAGGGATCTTGAAGGTATCTAAATCACCTTTATAACGTTATGCCCCGTGTGCAATTTGGATCAACGAATATCATTATAGGACCATTTTTTTTAAAACACCTACACGAGATTACTAATTGGCAAGTCGATTTCCCTGCCTATCGATAGTGTGTCTAGGGTCACCTGCCAATGGGAAGGACTAGGTACATACAGATCGGCATCCCCCTACCATATAAATATAGGGCATGACCTCACTTCCAAGTCACACAAGAGATTCATCAGTATCAGTGATCTCATCAACATTCTCTCGAAATTAGTGAAGATCCTCCATGTGAAGTTCCATTCAATCTTACATTAATATCGTTTTCATACCCAATTTGGAAAAATTGCATTCTATCTCATCCAACCTTCATCTCACATTCAAAGGAGTTCATCCAAGATCAAAGATCAAGCTTCAAAGAAGGTCCAGATCCTTCCCCATCTCTTTAAACTTCTTGTTTTGCATAAACTACATTAGATTCATAATTTAGTAAACTACATTAGATTCATAATTTAGTTCTTACTCTAGTTCATAAACATTAATATCTACATTTTTATTAATATATTCCACATACTTTATTTTCTATAAAAAAATCCAAAACAAGAAAAAAGTGGATTACCTATAAATTCCGAACGGGATTATCCATCACAATTTTTAAAAACTAAAAACACATTTTCTACACACACACATATAATAAAATCCCATTCCAATCTATAGGATAAACCCCACGCCATGCCATATTATAACTACGTGGATTTTAATTCCTTTATAGTCTACGTAGGAATTTCAAATTAAAACCCGAGACTCGAGTCCAATTTTCCAATTTTCCAATTTTTCAACTTCCCAATTTTCTACTTTTCTAAAAGTTTCAATTTTTATAAATATCCCATTTTAACATTTATCATATTCTTTCATTAATATACATATTATGTTTGTTAGCGTTTCATCCAATACATATTGTCGTTTCATCATAACGATCAATATCGCGATAAACGTAAAAATCATATTTTCTATATATATTATTTTGGGAACGTTTATATGGTTGACCTCACTCTATCTTTTCCATGGTCTGAGTTGAACAATTATGATCTCCATTATATATACACATACACACACTTCACGAAGAAATAAAGGAAAACCATAACACTAACTTGTAAGATACTGAAAGGGGGGGATGGGCGCCTAACACCTTTCCATTCCGTAACTTAGCCCGCGAACCATTCGACCTATTGGTTTTGTACTCATTAGTTTGTCTTTGATATCATTCTTTCAAAGCGACGACATGTTCTTTTGCCTGTTTTGTGCAAAATAGGTTGGCAACTCCATCTCTTTACAATTACCCCAGACCGACGATGATCGAGCGTGCCTAAGTAGGGCATGAGACCTTTCGATCCCCTTTCCTTTCACATCCCCCTTTTTTAGGTAGAAGAGAGAGAAGAGGAAGTGACACGCATCCTTCGATCGGGATGGACAAGGCACATGAAAAGCGTCCGGTATAATAAATTTATATTTCTTGTACTTCCTTTTGCTCACTTATTGCTTGTAATACATTTTGATCAATGAAATGAAGTCATTTTTTATTCAATCTTACGGCATTTATTAATCTTTATGCCGACTAGGTACCCTGTATTGAGATTAGTTAATCAACTTATAGAATAAATAACCTGTTCAAATGTTTAATATCTAATTCATGTTTGAATCGTGTGTATATGGCCTTAAATTCTACTAATGCACTTAGATAAAATTATAAATTATTTTATTGTACTTAGTTGTAGCATTAGTTATCAGTGGTGACGAAGTGCATTAAGAATATATAATGATTATAGTATTTTAACTTGGTCGGGTAAAATTTCAAATTAAGAAATTTTGTTGACTTCTTGTTCGTGCCGATGACAAATCATACATGAAGTTTAACTTTTCTGAAGTTGGAAAAGTTTGGAACATGATATTTGGCAGGACCTTTTGAAAACTTTTCTGGGCGAGGAACTTTTTGAAAAAAATTTTGAATTTTGAATTTGATTTAAAATTTGCTCATATTTATTCTAGGTTTATCCACCATAGTCCAAAAATTAAAAGGCAAAAAGGATGTATAATGGAGAAAACCTGAAATTTCATTAACTTGAATGATTAATTACATTAGAGACAGAGTTTTGAAACTGAATTAATGATAATACTTGTGCAGATGGTCTGCGTTCCAAGGATTCATATATTCTTTCCTTACAGAATTTCCAAATGATAAGTTCCTGGTCGGATAACCTCCGAGATACGATATGAACCACGTCAATTAGGCTACAACTTATTATTTTTCGGGATTACATTGTTAAGTACCAGGTCTCCTTGCTTCAGGTTGGTCGTCTTGACCCTTCGATTATAAAACCTTGTAGTCCTTTGTTGATAGGCAGCCATCCGAATAGCAGCATTTTCTCGGGCTTCTTCTATCATGTCCAGATCTAGTCTCCTCATGATGTCACTCTTGGGTGAATAAAAGTTCAATACCCTATGAGTTGGAATACCTATTTCCACTGGTATCACTACCTCAGTGCCAAAAGCTAACATGTATGGAGTTTCTCATGCTGTTATTATAAGAGTAGTCTTATATGAAGGGCACTATAGATCTCATTAATACAATTGCCTTTAGACTCATCCCACCTTTTCTTCAACCCATCTAGCAAGGTTTTGTTGGTGATTTTTGTCCGTCCAATGCATTATGGATGCCCAAGTGCTAAATGAAGTTTCTGAATACCTGATCGAATATAATACTTTTCAAATTCTTCATTATCAACCTGAGTTCCATGGTCGGTGATGAAAGCATAGGGCATCCCATATCTACAAATAATCTTCTTCCATATGAACGGGAACACTCTCTGATAAGGCATATATATCATAGTCTTAGCCTCCACCCATTTGGTGAAGTAATTAACAGCTATAACCAGGTGCTGAATCTTCCTTTGGTGGTCGTTCGTGGCCCGACCAAGTCAATTCCCCATATAGAGAAAGGACATGGAGAAGTCATGGGTGTTAAGGTTTATCTTGGTCTTCTGTGAATGGTGTCATACTTCTGGCATTGATAATAATTCTTAATGAAAGTAACACAATCAGCTTTCATCGTCAACCAGTAATAACCTAGCATTATTATTCGTTGTCTTATAGACGTCCCAGATATGTGTGCTCTACATGATCCATCATGCACCTATTTGATCAAATTATTTACATCATTTAATGAACGCAATGAAGTAGGAAATAGTGTATCCTCCCCTGTACATGATACCATTTTTTAGCACATAACTAGATGTTTTGTACCTCATCTTCGTGAATTCTTTCTGGCATGGATGGTAGTGTTCCCCTTTTGATGTATTCGCTAATAGGATCCATCCATGAAGGACATAACTCCACAGATATGACATTAATTTACATCCCATCAATGCTTCTATGGGCAAGAATCCCCACTAGGATTGTTTATCTGAGTTATGTTAGAGTTTCTAAAGCAAGTCGAAAAAAGAATCTGCTCGGGCATTCTCATGTCTAAGAATCCTCATTATTTTGACTATATTGATCAGGGAAATAATCTCCATTTATTTTCTATGATATGTCATCATAGTTTCCCCTTTAACACCATAAATTTGTTGCATTTGAATAACAATCAGTTGGGAATCACTAAATACTAATACCTGGTTAGCATCCAATGATGAAGCCAATTCTAGTCCTATGATCAAAGCTTCATATTAGGCCTAATTATTGGAAGCCTCGAATTAAAATCTCAGAGTATATTCCATATCCAGGTTATTCAGATTGTTAATGATGAGGCGTGCTCTAGTTCTAGGAGCACATAAGGATCCATTGACAAACAACTGCCAAGCTAGAATATCATTAGAGAACTCTTCTTCTACCAGTACTCCATACTTGAATAGGTTCTTGCTTTATTGAATTTTTTCTTGAGCAGCCAACGACTCAAGTTTATCGACCACAATCTATGTTTGCATTTTAACTAAGCTCTCTTTCGTAGAAGCCTACTCGACAAGAAAATGAGGATTATGTTGATCATCTGCATGTGTAAATTCAACATAATGTCTCCCACTACTTGGCCTTTTATTACAAATCTGGGTTCATACACAATTACATACTCTACTAATTCAACTTCCCAAGACATTAGCCTCCTAGACTTTTTTGGTTTGTGAGTGCTTGTCATAAAGGCAAATTCGTGTAGAAAATAATGGTGTTAGCTTGGAAATATGACCTCATTCTCATAGAGGTTGCAATAAGAGTTATAACTGACTTTTTCAAGCGTGGATAACTATTTAAACTCCTCGAAATGCCTTGCTAGTATAATACACTGACCTTTGAACTCCACCATCCAGTCAGATCTAAGCTGAACTTATAGCAGACTCTGAAACAGCTAAACATAAATATAATTTTTCTCCCAGAACTGGTCGAAAAATGAGTGGGGGAGAGCCTAGGTACTTATTCAACTCTAATAAGGCCTTATAACATTAATCATTCCATTTAAATGTCTTTCTAAGAACCTTAAATAATGGAACACACATATCAATCGCTCGGGAGACAAAACGGTTCAATACAGCTACTCTTCCTGTGAGTTTTTGAACTTTTTTTGTTGGTCGGGGATTAGATTTCAAGAAAGGATTTAATCTTGTCAGGGTTTGCTTCTATTTCCATTTGATTGAAAATGTATCCCATGAACATTCCTTCATGTACTCAGAAGATGTATTTGGTTGGAGTGAGCTTCATCTGGTGCTTTTCCAATTGATCAAAGGTTTGAGCTAAGTCTGCAATGTGGTCGACAACATGTTTACTCTTAGTGAGCATATCATCTACGTATACCTCCATGTTTTTACCGATATGATCTTTAAAATACTTGTTCACTAGTCTTTAATAGGTATCTCTAGTTTTTTTCAACCTAAAGGGCGTGACATTGTAACATTAAGTTCCTCAATTGGTAATAAAGGAAGTGCTTTCCTTGTCTTCAGGTTTCATCTTAATTTGATTTTAACCAGAATAAGCATCCATAAAGTTGAGTAATTCATGACCCAATGTAGCATCAACCAATTGATATTTTCTTGGTAAAGGAAAATGATCTTTTAAACATGCCTTATAGAAATCTATCAAATTTACACACATACGCCACTTGAGTTTTTCTTCTTGACCATCACCACATTAGCCAACCAACCAGAGAACATGGCATATTCAATGAACTGTGCTCACTGTTATTTCTCTACTTTCTCATGGATTAGTGTATTCTTCTCGAGACTGAAGACCCTTCTCCTTTATTTAATCGGCTTGGAGCTCGGATAAATATTAAGCTCTTGGCACATGAAGTTCGGATCAATTCCTGGCATATCTTCATGGCTCCAAGCAAAAATATTGTTACTTTCTCTAAGGAATGTAATTAATTCCTATGTTACAGAAGGAGATAACCTAAAATCGATGTGGGTGATTCTTTCTGGCTTTTCATCGTCTAACACAACAGTTTTTATTTATTCTATAACTTGCCCCTTTACCAGCATTTCTTCTTCTCGAGGATCCAGAGTATCAATGTGGAAAGTATTTATGCTCTTTATTTGCATCTCTTATTGGTCGGTCGATGTATAATAACATTCTCTGGCATCTTTCTAACTTCCATTTACTATGTCGACTCAACAATTTGTTAGAAATTTCATGCATTGGTGCACTGTAGATGGCACAACCTCTAATAGCTTGATTATTACTCTTTCCAGGATGATATTGTAAGCTGGCAAAACATTTTTATCTAACAAAAAGAACCGAAATCGTTCTCTCTTACTCGTCGACCATGTGCCGACCAAGACTTCCATCTTGATAGTTCCTAATGGTTATACTTTTTCTCCTAAAAATCCAATGAGAGGTCTACGGTATAGTTCTAGCTTGTTGATCTGCATCCCTAGGTTGTCAAAACAGTTGTAAAACATTACATCAGTTGAGATCCCATTATCAACCAATATCCTTGTGACTCTTCCATGATGAACTATGCATGTGATAACTGACGGGTTCTCATGAGGCTAAAGAACCCCACTAAGATCATTTTTGGAGAATCTAATCACTAGACTATGTCTATTGACTTTCCTTGTCGAATATCACTGTATTAAGCCAATTCAATTTGTCTGACAATTGGGCGAGATTTGACTTCATTCAAATAAGATTTCCTTTCGGCTATGGAATATCCTCCTCCAGCATCGCCACATGTATTAAAATGGCATCCAAAGGATATCATGCCGACCTCAACCTCAGGCTCATCGTGCTTCTTCTATAAGTCTAGACCTTCTTCCAAATCATAATTTCTTGCTCTTTTATTATCATCTCTTGCTCCGGCAGGAGATTCAGATCCCTTTCGATCATTTCGGTTGCCATTTTGATTAATAAACTTTCTCAACTTTCCCCACCGAATATTATTTTCAATCACATTCTTTAGCATAATGCAGCTATTGGTGTTGTGCCTATGATCCTTGTGGAAATCACACTACTTGGACTTACCCCTCTTGTTGGGGGAAGTTTTGAGCTATTCATGCCAATTTAAGTCACTTCTCCCTTTGATCTCCTTCAAGATATTGTGAACACCCTTGTTAAGAGGGGTATATTCATCATATTTATTTATTCGATCCAACTTCTTATCTTTATGATCCTTATTGAAGGAGATATAATTTTTTTTCATACATTCACCCTTGGTCTCAAAAGCTTCCTTGGCTGTTATAGCTTCCTTAGCATTCATTTTTTTTCTAGCTTTAGCCATTAGTTCTTTCATGGTTTTGGGTGGATTCTTCGCTAAAGCATAGTAAATATCTTTAGCGAGCAACCCATCACAAGTGTTGCGATGGTTATTTTCTCCTTGTAGTCTACCACCTCTAGTTTTTCATTTTTAAAGCGAGTAATGTATTCTCTAGTACTTTCTCCTGACTTTTTTGCGCAGTCAAGAGATAAGTCACACTCTCGATCGACTTAGCCCCAAAGCAAAAGTTAATAATGAACAATTCATCTAACTGATGAAAAATAGAGATTTTACCTCTTGGGAGATTGTTATACCAAATTTGGGTTGGTCCAGTTATAGAATTGGAGAAAAATCTACATCTCATTTCTTCGTGCACTGAGTAGATTTCGACAGAATCTTGGTATTTCTCTTTATCCAAGATTAGAGTAGTTTTGCTATAATATGTGGGAGTTATCATTAGTGTCTTGAACATGGAAGGTGTGGGGTATTTCACAATTACCTGAATGAAAGGTGATCCTTTTATGAAACTCCTTTGCAATGTATTATGTATTACCAATTTCACCTAATTAATGTTACAACCATTGCATGGATCCCATCCTGGAATGTTCTTCAGGCTTAGACTTGGCCGAGGTATATTTAGCATCTTTGTTGTGCCTATGTGCTAAACTATCCTCTTGAGAGATTTTCTGGGAATGCACAGAGCCCCTCATACTCGCCCTAGATCTTGTGGACCTTTTTCTGAGTCCACAATGATGTTCCTTCTCCCTACGATGTCCTCAAGTTACTCAGGGGCCTAGATGATCAAAATCGGACTCCCTGCTTAGCCTTTCCAGGACACTTGGTATTTCTTTAAAAAAAGATTCACCATTATAGTAATTCGTTTAGCGGAATGAAGAAGTTGCACTAGGTCGATATGACCTATCGTGAGAAGAATGAGAATGATAACTCCTTTCATGTCTAGCTGCCAGTGGTGGCATATCTCTTATAGAATTAGAATACTTAGCTTTCATGGTGCGAGACAATTGCTTAACAGACTTCTGCATGGCCTCTTGACCTCTAAAGAGGTTGAGCAGAGTTCCTTGTAAATCTATCTCATTAGGAGGAGAGGATGGAACGGTATTGCCTTCATTTCAAGGGCTATTTTAAGGAACAGTCATTTCTGTAGAGGTAAAGAAACGAAACAAATGGTATAGAATGATGATAAGCAAACGTTCCCACAGACTGACGCTAATCTCTTGATGTCTAAAAATGGACTAACTCCAAATTTATAATCACAGATAAAAACAATAGTAACTCAAACCATATAGACAATAGAAAAGGTTTTTAGAGTGGTTCGGCTATAAAATGGCCTACGTCCACTATTGTCTTTATTCAGTAGGGTTTACAATATCTCAGTATGTTATGCATATGAGTGATTCAAGTTTCCCCTTGAGCTAAGGGAGTAGTTTGTATTTATAATGGTTAAAAACCTTAGAGATGTGTTTACATTTTTGTATAATAAAGGAAACTCTTAAAATTCAGTGTTAGTTGGCATCCTATATGAGTAACTATTGGTATTCCTATTGGTTTACCTTCTGGAGTTAGTCGGCATTCAAGCCAACTAAGTGTCCCTGAGGTCGATCAAGTTGGTTGGTCAGCCACGTTGGAGGATAGGTGTACATTCATCATTGGTCCACGTGGAAGTGTAATTCTTGCATATAACAAATTGTAAGGCACAATTATTATACGTTTAAATCATTAATGAAAATTCTTGTTCATTCTTACAGTTTTATTATGTTTGTCATTATGCTAGCATAAATTCTCAAATAGGATTAGTTTAAATTTGATTAATTAGTATTGTGTATTTACTTTAATTTCGTGTTCATTCCCAACATGTTTTAAATGCTCTAAAATTTTGGTATTAACATAAAACGACATAATAGTGTGTTTCAAACCTTCAGAAGTAATTGCCAAATCATATTTTTATAATTAAAGTGTGTAATTTTTTATGGGTTATGCTTAAATTAAATTGTGTGCTAAAATACAACATTAAAACTTAAAAGTGATAATTCATATTTTAATTTTTTGTGTGAGTAGTTTTTGATGGGTTATGCTTGTAGTCGATTGTCTTGATATCCCATGATTAAAGACTATATTTTAAACTTGATATCATTAAGGGAATACGGATTTCATTCGTCTAAATTAGAGACGTTAAATTTTCTCTGAATTTAAATGTTTTATTTTTTTGAATTGAAAGCAACGAGAGTCAGTTTAATTTGAGTTATAAAATCAAGAATGAAGAAATTAAATTAATGCATAATATTAGTTAAAATTTATAAATGGATCCGAATCCTAGTTTCTCCCATAATTAGTTACATATTCTTGGTTCCTCCCAATAAGTTCTTTTATTTTAATTTTACATTATAATTCTCATCTTCACACTGTACTGTCTAGTTAGAAAGTAATTGATTCATAAAATTGATCAAATCTCTATGGGTTCGACCCGTACTTATACTCATTATTGTATAATAGCTCGTGCACTTACGGTAATTTATAAATTGATAATAGTTTATTTTCTTTCATGATGGATTAAATTGGTTTAAATGGTTAGGTTGTTCCATATTTTCTCCGAGGAGATTTAACGGTGCATATCATGTATGAGTTGTATTTATGATCTTGCTTGTGTAATTTCTGAGATATTTGTTGATGCAAAAATCATATTAGGCTTTTATGTGAATTTAGGAGGTGAAAACTCTAGATTTGATTAATTGATGAATGAGATTTAATCTTGATAAACATGTCTCCACACGTAACCATTTATACTAATTAACCCGAGGTGAGGAGTATCTATAGTTTTTACTCTTTTGAGTTTATAGTTTAAATGCATGCCTAGTGTAACATTTTGTTAAAAAATTAGCAGTTACACTTTTATTGGGAAGTAATAAATCAATTAACGTCTAATACTCATTCCCCGTGGATTCGATACTCGAACTAGTTGTTATAAGAGTGTAGTAATAGTTTTGATTTTTACATTTGTGGTGGGATTCGAAAATAATGATCAAGCATAACAAACACGGACATTTCGTTCAAATCCCATGCGAATCAAAACTCCTGGCAAATTTCATTGCCAACTTTTCAAGCCACTAGGAACCTGTGTAGACTAGCACCAAATGCAAAGAACCTATCCGACAACCAATTGAAGAGGGTGAGTAATGGGCACTATATGTTGATGGGGCCTAAAATTCTAAGGGGATAGGAGTGGGTATAGTATTAGTGTCCTCGAAGAAAATTGTTCTCAAGCAAGAAATTTTTTGGGGATTCGAACCCTCTAATAAGGAAGCTGAGTATAAAGCCTTACTCGATGGATTACAGAAAACACTTTGCCTAGGTGCTTACCACCTCAACATCTTCTACGACTCAAGAATAGTACCAAATCGAATATAATGAACTTAAAAAACAAGGGATGATCACATGGAAGCATACTTCAAAGAAGCCAAACACCTGGTCACCCAGTTTAAGTATGTACAAGTGCAACGTTCTCAAGGGGAAACGATAGTTGTGCAGATGCACTGGTCATGATCGCTTTAGTTGTTAAGGGGGATATGAAATGGATAATTGAAGTCGAATACCTGGACCAGCCTAGTATCAACAAAGGGAAATTTTCCAACCAAGTTATGGTCGTCGATAGGACCCCGAGCTAGATGGATCCATTCCTGCACTACTGAATGAAAGATGCCATGCCATTAGATATGTGTAAGGACATTTTTATCATGTCCGAAATGTTTCATTTATTTATGTCATACACCATTACATTTGGCACGTCTCTACACGATCTCATTCGACGGCCTCAATCCGAATTTCGGGAATCAAGCATTTATGATCTCCATCATGTGTCCCTCATCTGCCTCAACGACTTCATGTTCCATGATTTTAGGCTCGTAATGCAAGTGGTACGCAAGAGAGGTCAAAACAGTGCAACAAGGCTTGATAGGGAAGTTCAAGGGAAAATTGGTAATTTTACAGCCACTATCCGGAGGACCGGTCAACTGGAAAGTTGAAGAGCTTGCCGCAACAAAGATACTGGAAGAAACGGTACCTCAATCCGAGCTACGGTGAACAAGTTATGGCCCATTGAAAATGGAGATATTTCCAAGAATCTCCTTGGAATTTTTTCTAAGTGCTGAAAGCCCCTTTGACCAGCGAATGTCCCCGAACCCAGCCCGAACCGGTTCAGGGGGGCGAACCGATTCACAAGGTACCTGAAATGGTTCGGGGTCCCTGTACGCTGGATAGAATTTCAGTGTTTTAAAAATGGGGTTCTCTTCATGTATTTCCCTATAAATACCAACTTCGGGGGAGCTGTTTCATAAGACTTTGAAAGACAAAATTAAGAGTCCTAATACCTCAAGTCTTCATCTCTTTGAGTCCCTAGACTCATGTTTTGATTCACACAACTTTGTCAATCCTTTGTGAATCTATTTGCAACCCAAGAACACATCCGTGTATTTGTTCATACCCTTGTAGAGGAGACCGTTCTTCTTCTTCATTGCTGCCCTCTTGGAAAGGGAAACTTCCAGCCGCCGATTACAGATCCGACGTCTGCGGGTAACTCTGTGTCACTGTATTTTCATTGTAATCCGAAATTGTATGTTACAATATTATAATGAAAATAAATGGTTTTACCCCTTTGGGGGATTTTTCCTCACATATATGTGTTTGAATGTTCTTAAATGATTCATCATCATATTTAATCAGATATAGATGCATGTTTAGGATTTAATTGATAAAAACTGTGTTTAATTAAATAACTTCCTTATTTGATCGCACGCGCACTCCTCTCAAATTGGTATCAGAGCCAGTTACACAATTTTACCGTGTAATTTTTCGCAAAATTTTTCTAAGATATCAATTTTCTGAAAAATTGATTTTTGAAAACGAGTGTGTTCATAATGGAGAAGTTATATAGTAAAATGCCAGTTTCTTACGGGACAAACTATGCATATTGGAAAGCCCGTATGAGATCTGCATTAAAAGCCATTGATGAACGTGTCTGGATTTTGGTTGAAAGAAGGTGGACACCTCCCTCCGTCACTATTGATAATGTGATAAATTTAAAACTTGTCACTTCTTGGACTGAAGACGAGTTTAGATGGTCATCATTTAATTCTAAGGTTCTGAGTGCTATTTCTGGGTCTATCACACCTGATGAGTTCAAACGCATAATGACGTGCACCACGTCAAAAGAGGCATGGGATGTTTTACAACTCACCCATGAAGGAACTGATGCTGTGAAAGAGTTTAAATTGCAAAATTTGACAACTCAATTTGAAACCATCACCATGCATGAGACTGAATGTTTTGATGATTTTTATGCTAGGCTTTCTGACATTGTTAATACTAGCTTTAATCTTGGTGAACATATTCCTAATGCTAGAGTTGTTAAAAAGATTCCTCGTTCTTTACCTAAGCGTTTTATCCCTAAAGTCATGGTGCTAAATTCTATGGGTAATTTAAATACGCTAAAATTGGAAGAACTTGTAGGAGATTGGCAAACATATGAAATTGATATGTTCCCTAAAACTGATAGATCTAAAGATAAGGGAATTGCACTTAATTCCCAAGAGAGAAAGAGTAAGGGGTTGGCTAGAAAGAGGGTAGAGTCATCTAGAAAGAGAGAGACTGACACGTCAGATTCTGATTGTGATTTTGACTTGGATGATTTGGCTCTTTTTGCAAAAAAATTCAAAAGGATTCTCAAATTTAAGAAAAATGGCATTTTAAAGATAAAAAGAAATTTGAGAAAAATAAGTTTGAAAAGAAAAATGAAAAAGTTTTTAAAGATCCTCCTAAGAAATAATGTGAGAGATGCTTTGAGTGCGACGGTAAGGGTCATAGAGCCTTTGAGTGTGCCACTCGTCTGAATAGAGAGAAAGGGAAAGATGTCCTTAATGCTACTTTTAGCGACGATAGTGAGGTCGAAACGGTGGATTCAGGAGATGAGTCACCGCATGAGTGTAACTTCACCGCATTCATGGCCAGTCATGTGAGCACTCCTAGTTCTCCTCACGACGATGAGGATGATGCTTCACAGGGACACCTCGACAGTGAGATCGATGTGAGTGAGGGGGAGGATGGCACAAGTGAGAGCGAGAGTGATATTCAATGAGCCTACGCTGAGTTATATTCTGAGTCATTTGAAACTAAAAAGGTAACAAAGCGTTAGTTCTTAAGATCACTGGCTTAGAGGAATATTTAAGAAAAGCGAGAGAGAGAGATTCCTCCACCTGCACCTCCATGAGAGAGAGAGAATCTGCCTGTGTTGAAAAGAGAGTTTGTTTAGAGAGAGAGAGAGTATTTTTTTAGAAAGAGAGAGGGGACTTAACTAAACAAGTGTCTAGTCTTATGAGTGAGCTCCATTCCTCAGTGGAGACTCAGAAGAAACTTGAAGCCCTTGTTGCCCTGCTGACTCGTGATCTTGAGAAAGCACGGGAAGTCAAGGTACAAATCGAGGACAGATCTGGGAAAATGGGAAAGATGCTCCTCGTCCCAGCTTTAGGTTTTGGTGATAGGCAGGGAATTGGTTATGATGGTGCCTCCACCTCCCAAATTGCACCTGGACCAGTTCCTGAGTTTACTACGAATCTTTGTGGCCATCGTCAAAAACCTCGAAGGAGAGTTCGACCAAGAAAAACAAACCAAGGTCCGCCTTTGACTGTGTTCTTTTGTACTTATTGCAAAAGAAAAGGCCACCTCAGGGAGTTTTTCTATAGCATGGGTCGGACACGACGTACTACTGCTCCACCACATCATACTGATGAGTTTTCTAGTCTGAGAGAGGGAGTTGAGTTCTTAGCTACCACATCTCAGAGTTTGATGGTAGAATTGTGGCGGATGTATTTGCCATTAGTGAATGCTTCTCACATTCCAGCTAAAACCAACAATAACAAAGGAAAATAAAAGGTCACCACTTCTTGGGTACCTAAGAAAGATAAAAAAGGCTTTTGTTATTCATGTTGCTCTCAAAGCACAAAATACCTCACAGTGGTATTTTGACAGTGGGTGCTCCAAACATATGACAGGTGATGCCTCATTTTTTACATCTCTTGAGGATTATCAAGATGGGAGAGTCACCTTTGGAGATGGGAGCAAGTCTAACATTGTAGGATGAGGTACTGTAGAGTTACCAGGATTTCCTAAGCTAGAGAATGTGTTGTACATCAAAGGTTTAAAAGTAAATCTTCTCAGCATTAGCCAGCTGTGCGACACTGACTTTGCAGTAAAGTTTGACAAGGACGCGTGTAATGTTTACAATCAAATCGGTAAACTTTTGATGCAAGGGGTGAGGACCGAGGATAATTTTTATGGGACTGTGCCTACTTCCTCACTTGTCTATAACAGCGCCACAAACACTCCTATGGATTTGTGGCATCAACGTTTAGGTCACATGAACGTTAGAGATTTAGCTCATTTATCTAAAAAGGACCTAGTACGTGGCGTACCATCTCTTGGAAGGCCAACTTTGACGGTTTGTGGACCCTATCAGTTGGGAAAACAAATTTGTAGTCCCCATAGGAAGTTGCATTCCATTACCACTTCTCGTGTACTTGAGCTTATTCACATGGATCTGATGGGTCCTACTCGTACTAAGAGTTTGGGTGGTAAGAGGTATATCCTCGTGATGGTAGACAATTTCTCCAGGTACTCCATTGTAGGTTTTCTGAGAGAAAAATCCGATGCTGTAGCGTTTTTAACGAACAAGTGCCGTGTCCTGCAAAATCAACACGGAGTCACTATTAATCGGATACGTAGTGACAACGGCACTGAATTTAAGGAAGCAAAGGTAGATTTGTATTGTGATAGACTTGGTATCAAACATGAGTTTTCTGCTGTGAAGACTCCTCAGCAAAATGGGATTATTGAGAGAAAAAATAGAAGGATCCAAGAAATGGCTAGATCTATGCTTCTAGGTCGTAAAGTCTCCAGGAGATTTTGGGCAGAGGCTGTGTCTAATGCATGCCACACGGTGAATAGGGTTTACCTGCGTCCACACACTCTTAAGACGCCTTATGAAATGTGGACTAGCAAGAAACCCAACCTGGCATATTTCTGTGTTTTGGGGAGTAAATGCTACATCCTACGGGATAGAGAGAAATTAGGAAAGTTTGACTCCCGGAGCGACGAGGGAATATTGCTAGGATATTCATCGACTAGTAGAGCATACCGGGTTTTTAACCTGAAGAGATCTAAGGTTATGGAATCAATAAACATCACCGTGCAAGATGATGAACCTCCGACGATTATTGATCCTAACCTTCAGTGTGAGGATGAGGACTTTTCTAACAGTGATTTACTTGTCCCTCTCTCACACTCTGTGGACCCTACTCATGTGTTAGGGGACACACATGCTTGGGTTCGCAAGAGTCATGACCCTTCTGCCATTGTTGGTGATCCCATTATTGGGGTCAAGACTCGTGCTCAGCTAGAGAACGTTGTTAGCCATCTTTACTACACGTCCAAAGTCGAGCCCAAAAATCATAAAGAAGCACTCAAGGATGAACACTGGATATCTTCTATGCAGGATGAGTTGATTTAGTTTAAAAAGAATAATTTCTGGGAACTTGTCCCAAGACCTAGTGATATTAATGTGATAGGTACCCGGTGGATTTTCGAGAATAAAATGGATGAAAATGGTACCATAATCAGAAATAAGGCTAGGTTGGTCGCTCAAGGCTACACACAGATAGAGGGTGTAGACTTTGGGGAGACATTTTCTCCTGTTGTGAGGCTTGAGTCCGTCCGTAATCTACTTCCCATCGCATGTCATCTGCACTTCAAGTTATATCAGATGGATGTCAAGAGTGCCTTTCTGAATGGCATTCTACAGGAGGAGGTTTACGTGGAACAACCAAAAGGGTTTGAATACCCTCAGCACCCGAAGCACGTCTACTATCTGAGGAAAGCCTTGTATGGTTTGAAGCAGGCACCCTGTTCTTGGTACGAGAGGCTTACTTCCTATCTCTTAGCCCGTGGCTTCAAGAGAGGGGGAGTTGATATGACGTTGTTTGTCAGGAGAAATGATGGTGCAATTTTGGTTGCCCATGTCTATGTGGACGACATAGTCTTTGGATCCACGTGTTCTCAACATGCTCATCACTTTGAAGAGGAGATGAAAAGTGAGTTTGAGATGAGCATGGTTGGTGAGCTTACTTTCTTCCTTGGTCTCCAGGTTCGTCAGCTAGAGGATGGGATGTTCATCTCCCAATCCAAGTATTCTAGAGACCTAGTGAAGAAATTTGGTTTAGACTCCGCTAAGCATGCACGTACACCTATGAGTACCACTACCAAGATTAGTAAAGACACTTCAGGCAAGGACGTAGAGCAAACCTTGTATCGGAGTATGATAGGTAGTCTTCTCTACTTGACTGCCAGTCGTCCCGACATAGCCTTTAGTGTTGGAGTCTGTGCACGATATCAGGTGTCCCCGAAAGAGTCACATTTACTTTCTCTAAAATGTATTATTAAATACGTGAGTGGGACTCTCTCATACGGTATTTGTTATTCCTTTGATACTGATGACTGTTTGTCCGCCTATTCAGATGTCGATTGGGCCGAGGATGTAGATGGTTGTAGGAGCACTTCTGGTGGGTGTTTCTATTTTTGTTCTGCTCTTGTCTCCTGGCTGAGCAAGAAGAAAAATTCCATCTATTTATCCACTGCGGAGGCTGAGTACATAGCCGCCGGGAGTTATTGCACGCAACTCTTGTGGATGAAGCAAATGCTAGAGGATTATGGGATTTCACAGGACACCATGACCATTTCCTGTGATAACACGAGCTCGATACACATATCCCGCAATCCAGTCCAGCAGTCACGCACAAAGCACATCAAGATGCGCGAGCACTTTATACGACAGTTAGTTGAGGAGAAAGTCGTATCCCTGAGTTTTGTTCCCACCGACCGTCAGTTAGCCGATATTTTCACGAAACCTTTAGATGCCCTTAGATTTGAGAGTCTTAGGAAGTCTTTGGGGATTTGCACAGTTGACTGAGGGGTTGGTCTATGTCTAGAATAGGATGCTTTTTCATGTTCATATTATATGCTTCCTATTGCTAGTTTGTTTTATATGTATCATTGCTTTGTTATATAGCTATTTATTTATTCTTTTGAAAAATACAAAAGGATTTTCGTTTTTGTATATAAAAATTTGAGAAAAGCACAAAAAGATTTTATTTTGCTAAATTTTTTTTGAAAAATCCCAAAAGATTTTTGTATTTTTTTTGCACCTTTTTATGGATGAACGTTTAAGATAGCCAAGTCACAAATTCATTCCATTTATCCATGTGACTGTTTGATAGAGTTTTGAGATGCTACATCATTTCATCCATGTGCTTTACATTGTATGGAGTCCTTGAGATGTAATTAGTGATATTTCCTACATGTTTGACTCCTATCTCCTTTATTGCACACATGCACGGCTTTATTTGATTATTGCACTTGTCTATCACATGTTGGCTTGAGTGTTTCCATCTCAATTCTGTCTATACAACTTACAATATGCGATAAAACTTGACAAGATTGGAATGCATGTAAAAACCATTTTTGTGAGACTGTGTGTTTGTTTAAGAACGGGGAGGGGCTGCGAAAGACAATCGTCTCTTCTTTGCGCAAAGGACCTAAAAAATGGAGGAATTTTATTATCCGGGGTCCAAAGAGGTTAAAAGAGCCCCAAAAAAAATCAAAGGAAATAAAAAGAAATTCATGCCACATATGGGCCATTTAGGTTTCACCATCAATTCTCCAAAGTTTGAGAATTTAGAAAGCCTCTATTCAAAATAAAAATCTGAGGGAGTTTGGTTGGAGAATATAAATGGGTTTTCACTTCCTTGAAAGTCCTGAAAAAGCATGAAATAGTTTTGGACGTTATTGGTGTGAAAATCATTTTTAGCTTTGATTTGTTGATTTGATTGAGTCAATGTCTCATATTTCCATTTTTTACACCAAAGGAAGATTTTGAGTTCATTCATTAGGAGTATCCGATATTCAGCGTGCACATATGTCATGTTTGTATGCAGTGATTTTCCTATCGAATTTGATCACACCCCTTCATTTTCGCTATCATTGACTTGGTTGTGTTTGTGATCATTCATGGTGAGTTTCCTTGTATATAGTCTTTGTATGAAAATTTTTGAAAAATTCTAAAAATAGTGGTCTATTACCTTGTGACATTCTCCATATACACCTATTTCTGCTTCTCATATTTGTCTATTTGGGGACATCATAAAAAGGGGGAGAATAATTATCATATTATGGGGGAGTTTTTGGAGTTTAATGATCTATTGGTATATATGTTTATCTCATTCCAAACTCGATATGTCATGTGGTATTTGCTTGTTCTCATGTGTGTACGTACTACATTGATGATCTCTGAATTGCACACCCTGATGAGAAAAGCTTTGAATGTATTGAAGATTTAAAGATCAATAAATGAAGACTTATTCATTTTTATGTTTCCAGTTTTGGGTTCATGGAAGGGTAGATTTGTATAGGCAATTTTGTTAATCGATAATTCGGATTTTTATGTATGTACTGGCATAGACATAGGGGGAGATTTGTAAGGACATTTTTATCATGTCTGAAATGTTTCATTTATTTATGTCGTACGCCGTTACATTTGGCACGTCTCTACATGATCTCATTCGATGGCCTCAATACGAATTCCGGGAATCAAGCATTTATGATCTCCATCATGTGTCCCTCATCTGCCTCAACGACTTCACGTTCCATTATTTTAGGCTCGTAATGCAAGTAGTACACAAGATAGGTCAAAACAGTGCAACAAGGCTTGATAGGGAAGTTCAAGGGTAAATTTGTAATTTTATAGACACTTTCTGGAGGATCGGTCAACTGAAAAGTTGAAGAGCTTGCCACAACAAATATACTGGAAGAAACAGCACCTCAATCCGAGCTACGGTGAGCAAGTTATGGCCCGTTGAAAATGGAGATATTTCCAAGAATCTCCTTGGAATTTTTTCTAAGTGTTGAAAGCCCCTTTGACCAGCGAATGTCCCCGAACCCAGCCCGAACTGGTTCGGGGGGGCGAACCGGTTCGCAGGGTACCCGAACCGGTTCAGGTTCCCTGTACGCTGGATAGAATTTCAGTGTTTTAAAAATGTGGTTCTCTTTATGTATTTCCCTATAAATACCAACTTCGGGGGAGCTATTTCATAAGACTTTGAAAGACGAAATTGAGAGCCCTAATACCTCAAGTATTCACCTCTTTGAGTCCCTAGACTCATCTTTTGATTCACACAACTTTCCCAATCCTTTGTGAATCTGTTTGCAACCCAAGAACACATCCGTGTATCTGTTCATACCCTGGTGGAGAAGACCGTTCTTCTTCTTCATTGCTGCCCTCCTGGAAAGGGAAACTTCCAGCCGCTGACTACAGATCCGACGCCTACGGTTAACTCTATGTCACTGTATTTTCATTGTAATTCGAAATTGTATGTTACAATATTATAATGAAAATAAATGGTTTTGCCCCTTTGGGGGATTTTTCCTCACATGTATGTGTTTGAATGTTCTTAAATGATTCATCATCATATTTAATCACATATAGATGCATGTTTAGGATTTAATTGATAAAAACTGTGTTTAATTAAATAACTTCCTTATTTGAACGCACGCACACTCCTCTCAATAAGAAGGAAGCACACAAAGTTAAACTGAAATATGCTCGCTTCCACTTGGCAATGGATTTGAAGTTTTATCAATGTTCTTTTTTAGGACCCTATTTTCAATGTCTGCATCGAGATGATGTTGACCAAACCCTACATGAGATTCATGAGGGGATGCATCGGAGCCATGTAAGTGTAAGGTCACTAGAATTTAGGGCAACGAAAGAAGGATACTTGTGGGCATTTATGTAAAGGGGCGTTATTAACTACGTCCCAAAATGCAAGAACTATCAGTTTTTCTCGTCGTTAGTGCACCAGTCAGTGAACGACCTAAAATCCCTCATTAACCCTTGTGGGTCTTTTTCAAAGAGTAGAGTATTAGGAACAAATACAGTTCAGTGGTCTACTTTAACAGCAAGGGGAAAGGATAAGTCTATAACAAGACAATTCTCGATGGAATAAGAAAAAGGATTAGAAAAACCGAATAGTGTATAGGTCGTCCAACTCCCCAAGGTTCTCTGGGCATTTCGAACAACACCTAAGCAATTAATGAGTAATTTACCCTTTGCCTTGTCTTATAGAAGGGATACAGTCATCCCACTAAAGGCAGGTTTGTTGACCATTAAGTCCACTTTAGATGACCAAGTTCTCAATAATGAAGCGATCAGAGTAGATGAAAAAGGGAACTTGGCCCTTATAAATCCTGTCTCCTACCAACAGTAGTTAACCAAGAAGCACAATAGGGGGTCAAGTTGAGGATATTCAAGGTCAAATAGTAGTTGCTTAGATAGATTATGGATAGTGCCAAAAAGCCCTCAGATGGGAAACGCGGGCCCAACTGACAAGGGCCATTCAAAGTCATTCGAGATGACTTAATGGGAGTCTACTAATTAGAAATAATGGAGGTAAAAGAGGTTCCATGAGTATGGAATGTAGCAAATGTGAAGGCATTTTACTTTTAAAGTCAGAGTTTATGTTTAATTTTATTTAGTTTCTTTAAATTTGAAATTATTTTTCAGAATTTCTTTTAATCTCCTCGCATTTATCTCTACGCATTGTTCCAATTAGCAGGTAAATGAGTATTTAATAAAGAAGGTCAATTAGATGACTGAGTTTTCTTTTTCATGATGATGATCTTCATTCAAATGTACACCTTTAAAACTGATTAAATGGTTGATCTTAGAATTTAAATGTTCATGTACAAGACTAACTAGTTGGTTGACCAACTATCAACAAAAACAAAAATGCTTTGACGATCACTTAAACATGAATAAAGGCTCACAACTGATGAAAGGGCTACTGAGAAATCTTAGCCACCTGTGACCAACTGGGTTGCGAAAATCCTCACTGGGGAATAACCCCACAAACAGGTGCATTTTTTTTCTTTTCAGGATCTAGGCCTGAGGTTTGATGTGATGACATCACCTAAAAGATAAGACTACAAGACCGCACATTTTAAAGGGAAGAGGAATTTAAAATTTTCCATTAATAGTTAAATTTATTACATGAAAATTGAGAAAGCTAACAATTTATAATAAAATGAGAAGCACAACTAGATCAATTGCGCAACCGAGATGATTTATTCGTTGAAGCCCCAACTGTAGGGAGAAGAAGATCCCATGCATAAGGAGTAACGGTCGCTGACATATCTTTTATTCTTGATGACCCCCAAGACTCACTTGGGTCATACCTGCACTATAATTCAGAATCATGTGGTGCCTTTGCCACTATTAGGGGATTGAGACAACCTTGTTTATAATCAACGTTTTGGGCATCGTTTAGGATATAATCTATATTAAGAATCGCCTCATTGTAGCCATCCATCAATACTTGGCGGGGTTGCTTGTGCAATTGAAATTTGATATGGTCAAGCTTCTCGATCAAACTATTAATGGTCGTCACTTTGTTAAACAAAGACTTCTTGGTCTTCTCTAGATTTTTTTATAGACAACCACCCTTATTCCACGAGGAGGAAAATGAACCCTTAATAGCCGCAACTATGCCATTCAAAGACTTTCGAGTTTTCTAAAAATTCTCTCTTAACTGAGCATTCTCTTTTTTCAAAAAGAAAACTTCTGCTCATACCTTCTCACTCTAAGTGGACTTATTATATTCTAACACCTGGCTTAAAACATGTGGCGCCACTACGATTAAAACTAACTAAATCCTAAACAATTAGTATAGAGCATCTATGTTTCACAAAATAAATATAATGAATCAATAATTTACACTTTCAAAATAATTACAATTAAATTTCACTCGAAAATAATACCGATCTCTCCAAATAAGTTACACTGCGAAGCTATATAAAAATAAAATCCTCCAAACGTCATGCTCTAAAATCGTCCCAAAATCTATAGCATCCAAATCCACGCTAACCTATCACTAAAAGAAAAATATCGGGAAATACACAATATGATAAGAATAGATGCTCAAAACAATAACGGTGAATAAATGAAACAATATGAATCTAAATTCAACTCCAATGCGACATCTGAGCATTATACCAATTGAATTTCTCAATAACACATCAATAGGTCACCAGGCCTCACCTCACCTCGCCTAAGCTTTATAAAGCCTCATCCCAGCTATTGGACTTTTGGACTATTGGCGAGTGACCATTCTTCGTGCCATATAAAAATTTCATGACACCATGCCTATTAATAAATACAATATCTCAATTGAATCAATATTTTATATTCTAATTAGTGTCATGATATAAAAAATATAATTACAAATAAATGAGGAACAAAATGATGATTCTCGATATATTCAAGGAGCATATTGCGTACACTTCGTACCTTAAAATCATCACAATTAACTCATAAGAGAATGCCTCAAAATTCTGATCATACCACTGCATTTTCCCGAAAAAATAAAAACTTATTCTATCCCAAACTCGAGAAAACACCAAATAAGCCTTCAAATCCTGAGCTAAAACATGATAACTTTGGGGCTAGGGATTATAGGAGGAGGAAGAAGAAAATTATAAGGGTTTACTGCTTTTAGAGGTTGTCAAAATATGTTTGAAAAGTCCTGATATGCCCAAATTGTACCTGCCACATCAGAGGCACCAACCTCGGCCTAGATGACGGCCAAGGTAACAATGACTCAAGACTGACGATCAGTAATCTCGTCCAACTTAAGTTCGACCACGATCGATGTTACTAGTCACCCCTCAATTAGGCAACAGCTGAGGTCTGCATGACTCATGGGGTCAGTTATCCATCAGGTCGTCGACAGCCGACATGACATCTACCTCATACATCAACCTAGGTTGGGTATAAGCCGAAGCCAGCAAGGACTCATGGGTTCAAACACCCTTCAACATCATCATCAGCCCTAGCCAACATTCCAAGCGCCACATGAGAATCAACAACCCTACAAGCCGAGTATCAATTGTCAGGACAACATCGGCCCTGGACGACGTTCCACACATCTAACCTTGGCTAGCATCCCAGCCAAGGTCATCATATAATTCCCATCCAAGGCAGGGGTCGTACCTCACCAACCTCGTACTCACCTTGGCCGAGGTTGGTACCAAGAAAAGACAACCGAGCATCTATGCAAACATGTATGGCTTGAAGCACATGGACAAATCTGTTATAACTAAATCATTCCCTCCATATGAGGGAATATTGAAGTCATCATTACTTAGTTGAAGATTAGCCAGGTGTAATCTTTTCACTGGTCAGATCTCCATGCACGTGATCATTGTATGCTTGGGGGGTACATTACACCCCCCAAACACTATATATAGAGGTCATCCTCTACCTTATAAAGGGATCCAAAATTACAACCCTAGCTGAAACTCTGTCAAATTACAGAGTAAGAGAGAGAGAAAGCTTGAGAGATTATATACATCCTCGTTAGTGCCTTATTTTAGTAACCTTAATCACTCACTTGCACAGTGGACGTAGGCCTAATTGGCTGAACCACTTATATATTGGTGTTCATCCTCTTCTCCTCATCTCAATCTCTTACATTTAGTATACTCTTGTGCTGCCATTATTATCACTGGTTTAAGCTTGTAAACACCTTGACGGGTGGTGTTGTTTCTAGCATCATCATTTTGGCGTCGTCTGTGGTAACGAGAAGATATCTCTTCCTATTTTTCTGCTTAACCTCACCGGAAACTCTGGTGGTGAACCAGACCTCACCCCTTGCGTGGAACTGTTTCACCATTAAAAGAGGTCCTTTAAGGTATTAAGCTCGTCTTCTTCATAAGCTCTTTAGTTTTAAGATATGTCACCAGAGTTACCACCACCTCCTCCACCATCTAGTACTGAAGGACCTAGTTCTAGCAAAACACCACCCCAGTCTGAAATGGCTGAGTTAGAAGCAGCCTTGAAGTCCTTGGCTGCAACGCAGTAAGTAATGAAGGAGCAATTTGCACAGCTCAGTCAAAATATGATGAGGCCACTTGGGGTCACACCGGAGATGATTACTCTGGCAGCTGTTCAACCGCATCCTGAAGCCAGAGGACCATCCCAGGCACCGCAAAAAGACCAACCTACCCCTCAGCGGAGGAGGGACGTTGCTGACCCTAGGCAGTTATGTTTGGGGATGCAAGGAAACCCTTAACCTGAGGATAGGTATGACGATGTGGAGGAAAAAGACGCTCCAAAAGACTGATGGGAGCCGTATGAGGTTTCGAACAACACTGTACATCATATCCAACAAAGTCGAAGTTATGGGGGTATAAGAGATGGTAGAGCCCAATATAGAGGATTAACTTTTGATCGCTTGAGAAGAGGGTCATCCTTTGAAAAGATCGGCTCAGTAAATGACCTGAGATAGAGGCTATCAAGATCAAGAAGTGTAGCAGGGTAATAAAGGGAAGATGGGGAACATCGGCCTGATCACGACCGACCCTATCAGGGCCGACCACATCCAGGCCGAGACTGTGGTCAAGAGGTCAATAACCGACGATGTACAACAGCTGGGGACCCTCAGTCCACCCCTTGGAGGTGGCTAGGGATAACCTCAGCCAGTTCGACGTTGTAAGGCATGGAATGATTCCATCCAATGCCTGAAAGAGAATATAGGGAACCTCATCAAAAGTCGAGACCCATTGCAAAGAGGGTTCTTAGAGGGTTCCCCATTCGTGGCCATGATAGTGAGCTTCCCAACCCCTGTCAAGTTTAAGCCACTTACGGTGTCTCCGAAGTATGATGGTAGCACCAACCCTATGCATCATATTGAGATGTACCAGTCTGCGACGGATATTTATTCAATCCCAGATGAGATGAAGTGTCGAGCCTTCTTTGGGACTTTCACGGGAGCTGCACACATCTGGTTCACCTCTCTTCCAAAGAACTCTATCGAGAAATTTAAGGGCTTGGCTGAACGATTCATCCATAATTTCTATTTTGGGGTAAGACCTCAAAAGAAGACCACTCGTATGTTGTATGTCAAGCAAGGCAAAAATGAGAGCCTAAGAGACTACATCGCTAGATTCAATAAAGAAAAATTGGAGGTTAAAGATTACGAAGAGAATATAGCCATGACAGCTCTCATTGGAGGACTCTAAAAGGGGAAGCTGCTATGGAAGCTTGCAGAAGACCCTCCCAAGTCCATAGCAGAGCTATTAGAAACTATAGGAAAGGTCATGAACACTGAAGAGGCTATGACTGCGAAGTATGAGGATGAGAACGGAAGTGCCAGCGGGAAGTTCCAAAGAAAGAAAGATGGAAAAAAAGGTCTGTCGACGACAAGTTTGCGCACTATACTCCTCTAACTGTGAGATGCGAACACATCCTCAATGAGATCAAGAATGACCGGTCTCTAAGATGGCCAGAGAAGCTGAAGGCTCCTCCGCATAAGAGGAACAAGAACCTATGGTGCGAGTTCCACCAAGACCACATCCATGTGACAGATAAGTGCTTCACTTTGAAGGATAAAATCAAGAAGATGTTGAAGTCTAGAAAATTAAGGAAGTATGTCGATGGTAAGGCTCCTAGGAGGGAAAGAGATGATCCTAAAAAGAAGAGAAATGACAGGTGTCGAGATGAAACCCCAGAGAGAAGAGATGAGGACTCAGATGGTGGTGATGAAGACAATCCAAACCTCCCACCGAAGGATGACAATGCCCCTGTGAAGAGGGTTGGAATGATCTGGTTCGGTGTTAACACTATATATGGAGGACTAGCAGGGGTGGCTCTGAAGTAGCCAACCATAAAGCTCATGTGGCAGAGGCTAAGGCAGTGACCAAAATGGAGGTTGTGAATCTGGCGTCTTTAGAGGCCAAGCTGAAGAAAAAAATGTTTATATGGATACTCTTATAGTTGGGTTCTCCCGACTCGACTTCAAAGAAATCATGGCTCCGCATGATGACCCGTTAGTAATTACAACAAGAGTGCATGGATGTGAGGTACATAGAATCCTCGTAGATGGAGGAAGTTTAGCGGACGTGATGTTTTGGCCATGTTTTAATAGCCTAGGCCTCAGCAGAGCAAGACTGCTACCCTATTATCATTCGTTGATGGGCTTAAGCGGTGAAAAGGTCCATTAATTGGGCATGTATGAAATGGATGTACGAATGGGAGATGACTGTCCTAAGAGGTTGACCCAGAAGATCATTTTTTTTGTTATGGATGAAAATGTCTTCTCAGCATACAACCTCATTATAGGACGGATATCCCTTAAGGAGTTTGAGGCCGTGTCATCGACAGTCCACTAAATACTAAAATTCTTGACCCCTATGGGGTAGGGGAAGTGCAGGGTGACCAGACATCGGCACGAGAATACTACTTCGACTCGGCCAAAGAGAGAGAGACCCATAAAAGGGCAACTACCACATATAACATTGACACCCTTGATCCTAGGGACAAAAAAAATTGAAGAAAGGAGAAGCCACGAAAGAGGTAGAATCCATCGTCCTCAATGAGGACGAACTGAAAAAAAATCGTCCAAATCGGCAAGTCCTTAAAAACAAAGATCAAGGAAGAACTGATAAACGGAGGTTATGTGCCACAAACTCAATGTGGCAGAAGATGCTAAGCCAATCAAACAAAGATGAAGATTTTACTCCAGGGAAAAGTATGAACTCATCAAGGAAGAGGTCAGAAAGTTGGAAGAGGCAGAATTCATCAGGGAGGTCATATACCCAGGGTGGTTATCAAACTCCACCATTGTGCCCAAAGCCAATGAAAAATGGAGGATGTGAATAGACTTCACTTACCTGAACAAGTCTTTCCCAAAAGACAATTATGCCTTACCACAGATTGGTCAGATGGTAGATGCCAGGGCAGGGCATGAACTTATGAGCTTCATGGATGCACATTCTGGCTACAATCATATCTTCATGAATGCTGAAGACTCAGAGAAGACAACATTCATCACAGACAAAGGGACTTATTACTATAAGGTCATGCCCTTCGGCTTGAAAAATGCAGGGGCCATATACCAACGTCTTGTAAATAAGATATTTGAAGATCAAATTGGCAAGACCATGGAGGTATATGTAGATGATATGTTGACGAAGATCTTAAAGGCCTGCACTCACGTAGCTGACCTGGAGAGAACTTTTGACACCATGGACTTATATAGGATGAAGCTCAATCCTGCCAAGTGTGTCTTCGAAGTAGGAGCTGGAAATTTTCTTGGATTCATAGTCAATCATAGGGGAATAGAGGCCAACCCCTAGACAATCAAGGCTTTACTTGATATGAAGACACCAAGAAGTATAAAAGACGTTCAGAGTCTCACTAGAAGAGTTGCTGCACTCAACAGATTTATTTCCAGAGCAACAGATAAGTGTCTTCCATTTTTCAAGGTGCTCAGAAAGGCCTATGAATGGGACGAATAGTGTGACGAGGCCTTTAAACGGATCAAGTCCTACCTCGGATCGCCACTGCTCTTACGTTGGCCCATTCTAGGGGAGAAGTTGTATATTTATCTAGCAATCTCGGAGTCATCTATAAGTGCAGCCATAGTACGGGAAGACGTTGGGGTACAAAGGAATGTATACTTTAATAGTAAGGACCTTCAAGGGTCTAAACATAACTATCCTCGGATGGAGAAGTTGGTCTATGCTTTGATACACGCTTCCAGGAAGATAAAACCTTATTTCCAAGATCACTTTATGGTCTTCCTCACCCACTCCCCACTAAGGCAAGTCCTCCACAGGCCTGAGAATTCAGGAAAATTGATGACCTGGGCCATTGAGTTGGGAGAGTATGACCTTATTTATCAACCCAGGGTGTCCATTAAAGGGCAGGCACTCGCAGACTTTGTTGCTGAGTTCACATGGGAAGAGGATGAGGTTGAGAATCAACCAGAGATTGCAGAACAATCAAACAGTAACATCTTTCGAAACTCGAAAGAGGTTGAGTCCAACAGATCCAGAAAAGGAATAGCTGAGAATGAGGAAGACAAATACCTTTTCAAGAAAGGAACCCTGTCAGAGGGGAACTTCTCTTCAAATAAAGATGTTTGGAACCTCTTCATTGACGGGTTTTCTTGCAAAAGTGGAAGCGGTGCAGGGCTAATACTATCAGCTCCGGATGGTACCGATGTTGAATATGCGCTAAGGTTTAACTTCAAAGCATCGAATAACGAGTCAGGATATGAGGCCTTGATAGCAGGCCTCTCTTTAGCAAAATCCCTTAGAGTTGTCCGACTCTTACTTCACAACGACTCGAGGTTGGTTGCCAACCAAGTACTTGGAGTATATGAGGCCAAAGATGAAAGGATGTATAAATACCTGAAGAGGGTAAGAACGATGCTAGAAGTCTTCAAAGAGGGTTAAGATGAAGAGGGTACCTCGATAAAATAACAGCCATGCAGATGCACTAGTAAGGTTGGCTTCAACAATAAGGACAGGCATCACAAGGATAATACCAGTCGAGATGCTGCTCAAATCGACCATCGAGGAAGAAAAGGTTGCCAACTCTTGCCTCAACTTGAACCTAGGAAACTCCTGGATGGACCCCCTCATCAGATATATCAGAGAGGGAGAGTTACCGAAATCAAAGCTAGAAAGGAGTAAATTGAGGTACAGAGCTACTAAGTTCTTAATAATAGGAGATGTCCTATATAAAAAAGGATTTCTACTACCTCTCCTCAGATGTGTCCATCCTAAAGAAGTCCCCCACATCCTGTAGGACATACACGATGGTTCTTGCTCTAGTCACATAGGAGGAAGACCTTTAGCCAAGAGAATAAATACGCAGGGATACTGGTGGCCGACCTTGGCCAAAGTTGTTGCTGCCTACGTGAAGAGGTGCGATAAGCGCCAGAGATTATCCACTATCCCTCATCAACCTATGACGTCAATCAGTTCTCCTTGGCCCTTCGCAGTATGGGGGATTTACTTGGTAGGACCATTACCGAGAGCTGCGAACAATTATTAATTTTTTATAATAGCAATTGATTACTTCTTCAAGTGGGTAGAGGCTGAGACGATGATCATGATTACAGAACAGAAGACCTTCAAGTTGATCTAGAAGAGCATCATATACATATATGGCCTTCCGATCACCCTCATCTCAGACAATGGACGGAGTTCAAGAATTCTTCCTTGGATAAATACTGTGAGAGAGTTAGGATCAAGTATTTTTTCTCTTCTCCTGGCCGACCCCAGGAAAATGGTCAGACTGAAGTCACGAACCGAACAATCCTTGACGGGATTATGAAGAGATTGGAAGAAGGTAAGGGAAGAAGGACAAAAGAGGTTTATGCTGTGTTATGGGCCTACAGAACAACAGCTAGGACACTCACGGGGGAGACCCCATTTATGTTAGCCCATGGCTCAGAACCGTCATACCTACAGAAGTAGGACTCCCGACTCACAGAGTTCAAACTTATGACCCCGAGAAGAATGGGGAAGAGAGAAGAGTTTACCTAGATTTGATTGAGCAAAGGAGAGAAGACACTGAGATCAGACAAACATCCTACCAGCAGAGAACAACAAAGTTCTACAATCAAATGGTGAAATCAAGACCTATAGCTGTAGGAGACCTAGTGTTGAAGAAGACATTGCAGAAGACAAACAAGATTCACCTGAATTGGCATGGTCCTTACAGAATAGTCGAGGAGGTTGTACCTAGTACCTACCGGCTAGAAATTCTCGAAGGGGAACCTTTCTCCAACCCGTGGAATGTTGATAATATGAAGAAGTACTACATATGATGCTGCAGTTATTTTCTTGTATTACATATATCATTTTATGAAGAGAATGTTAATGAGAAGAGCAATTCATATTTCAATACTCTGTTTCATCATGCTTTAGTAGTAAATTTATGAGGTGAAACATCATAATATGATGACCTCAGACCTTAAATATCATTAATTTGATGAAAATTATGAGGGTAACATCATAATTTGATGACCTCAGACCTTAAACATCATAATTTGGTGACAAGGCCAGAGGTGAAACATTTTAGTTTGATGACCTCAAACCTTAAACATCATTAATTTGGTGAAAATTATGAGGGTAACATCATAATTTGATGACCTCAGACCTTAAACATCAGTAATTTGGTGAAATTTATGAGGTGAAACATCATAATATAGTGACCTCGGATCTTAAACATCATTAATTTGGTGAAATTTATGAGGTAAAACATCATAATATGGTGACCTCGGACCTTAAACATCATTAATTTAGTGAAAATTATGAGGGTAACTTCAAAATATGATGACCTCAGACCTTAAACATCATTAATTTGGTAAAATTTATGAGGGTAACATCTTAGTTTGATGACCTCAGACCTTAAACATCATAATTTGGTGACAAGGTCTGAGGTGAACCATCTTAGTTTGATGACCACAAACCTTAAACATCATTAATTTGGATAAAATTATAAGCGTAACATCATAATTTGATGACCTCAGACCTTAGACATCATTAATTTGGTGAAATTTATGAGGTGAAACATCATAATATGGTGACCTCAGACCTTAAACATCATTAATTTGGTGAAACTTATGAGGGTAACTTCATAATATGGTAACCTCAGACCTTAAACATTATTAATTTGGTGAAATTTACAAGGTTAAAATCTTATTTTGATGACCTGAGATCTTAAACAGCATAATTTGGTGACAAGGTCTAAGGTGAAACATCTTAGTTTGATCAACTCAAACCTTAAACATCATTAATTTTGTGAAAATTATGAGGGTAACATCATAATTTGATGACCTCAGACCTTAAACATCATTAATTTGGTAAAATTTATGAGGTGAAACATCATATTATGGTGACCTCAGACGATAAACATCATTAATTTTGTTAAATTTATGTGGTGAAACATCATAATATGGTAACCTCAGACCTTAAACATTATTAATTTGGTGAAACTTATAAGGGTAACTTCATAATATGATGACTTCAGACCTTAAACATCAATAATTTGGTGAAATTTATGAGATTAACATCTTAGTTTGATGACCTCAAACCTTAAACATCATAATTTGGTGACAAAGTCTGAGGTGAAACATCTTAGTTTGATGACCTCAAGCCTTAAACATCATTAATTTTGTGAAAATTATGAGGGTAACATCATAATTTCATGACCTTAGACCTTAAACATCATTAATTTGGTGAAAATTATGAGGGTAACACCTTAATTTGATGACCTCAGACCTTAAACATCATTAATTTGGTGAAATTTATGTGGTGAAACATCATAATATTTTGACCTCAGACCTTAAACATCATTAATTTGGTTAAACTTATGACGGTAACTTCATAATATGATGACCTCAGACCTTAAACATCATTAATTTGGTGAAATTTATAAGGGTAACATCTTAGTTTGATGACCTCAGACCTTAAACATCATAATTTGGTGACAAGGTCTGAGGTGAAACATCTTAGTTTGTTGACCTCAAACCTTAAACATCATTAATTTGGTGAAAATTATGAAGGTAACATCATGATTTGATGACCTCAGACCTTAAACATCATTAATTTGGTGAAATTTATGGGGTGAAACATCAAAATATGGTGACCTCGGACCTTAAACGTCATTAATTTGGTGAAATTTATGAGGTGAAAGATCATAATATGCTGACCTCATACCTTAAACATCATTAATTTGGTGAAACTTATGAGGGTTACTTCCTAATATGATGACCTCGGACCTTAAACATCCTTACTTTGGTGAAATTTATGAGGGTAAC
Organism: Sambucus nigra; assembly: GCA_949130495.1. Taxonomy (NCBI): domain Eukaryota; kingdom Viridiplantae; phylum Streptophyta; class Magnoliopsida; order Dipsacales; family Adoxaceae; genus Sambucus; species Sambucus nigra. The sequence continues at coordinate 131,972,404 of OX422219.1, read as the reverse complement.
ATCTTAGTTTGATGACCTTAGACCTTAAACATCATAATTTGGTGACAAGGTCTGAGGTGAAACATCTTAGTTTAATGACCTCAAGCCTTAAACATCATTAATTTGGATAAAATTATAAGCGTAACATCATAATTTGATGACCTCGAACCTTAAACATCATTAATTTGGTGAAATTTATGAGGTAAAACATCATAATATGGTGACCTCAGACCTTAAACATCATTAATTTGGTGAAACTTATGAGGGAAACTTCATAATATGATGACCTCAAACCTTAAACATCATTAATTTGATGAAATTTATAAGGGTAACATCTTAGTTTGATGACCTCAGATCTTAAACATCATAATTTGGTGACAAGGTCTGACGTGAAACATCTTAGTTTGATGACCTCAAACCTTAAAATCATTAATTTGGTGAAAATTATGAGGGTAACATCATAATTTGATGACCTCAGACCTTAAACATCATTAATTTGGTGAAATTTATGGGGTAAAACATCATAATATGGTGACCTCGGACCTTAAACATCATTAGTTTTGTGAAATTTATGAGGTGAAACATCATAATATGGTGACCTCAGACCTTAAACATCATTAATTTGGTGAAATTTATGAGGTTAACTTCATAATATGATGACCTCAGACCTTAAACATCATTAATTTGGTGAAATTTATGAGGGTAACATCTTAGTTTGATGACCTCAGACCTTAAACATCATAATTTGGTGACAAGGTCTGTGGTGAAACATCTTAGTTTAATGACCTCAAACCTTAAACATCATTAATTTGGTGAAAATTATGAGGGTATCATAATTTGATGACCTCAGACCTTAAACATCATTAATTTGGTGAAATTTATGAGGTGAAACATCATAATATGGTGACCTCAGACCTTAAATATCATTAATTTGGTGAAACTTATAAGGGGAACATCATAATATAATGACCTCAGACCTTAAACATCATATTTTGGTGACAAGGTCTGAGGTGAAACATCTTAGTTTGATGACCTCAAACCTTAAACATCATTAATTTGGTGAAAATTATGAGGGTAACATCATAATTAGATGACCTCAGACCTTAAACATCATTAATTTGGTGAAATCTTATGAGGATAACATCATAATTAGATGACTTTAGACCTTGAGCATCATAATTTGGTGATGGGGTCGGAGGTGAAACATCTTAGTTAGATGACCTCGGACCTTAAATATCATTAATTTGGTGAAAATTTATGAGGGTAACCTCATAAATTAATGGCCTGAGACCTTAAACATCAGTTGATGGGAAGTATGAGTTGCAAGACAACATTCAAGAAAGCATTCATCGAAAGAAGCAAAATCCTCTGAAGGGGATGATATAACATGAAGAAGTCATAATTACAAGTCAACATGCCTTGGATAATCAGAGGTTACAAACAATTATAGATGAGAAACAAAAAAAATACAAGTGTAAATATTCACAAATCATGGTCAAGGTGTTTGCAGCCACAGGGTTAGTAACCTCAGCCCCATCCGCTTTGCCGACGTTGGTAACCTCGGCCCCATCATCTTGAGGGTTGACATCCTTGGTCTCTGTAACTTCCAGTGGTGCATTCTCTACAGGAGCTGCACCTTCTCCTTCCTCCTCGACCGCTTGTAAGGCCTGAGAAAGCTGAAGGTTGGCAAAACCGAGAACAATGAAGTCTGAGGCTGTCAAAATCCCTAACTTATTTTTTATAGACGCCCATTTACCAATAGCTTTAACACCACTTTCAAGGTATTCAAAGCCGAAGCTTATAAATTGGTCAGAGACCTTGTAGTCGAACAAGATCTTCTTAGAGGCGTCCTCAAGGGCAGCTTTCATAGCTGCATTAACCTTTTGGTGAAGAACATCATTCTTGGCCTTTAGGGCAGAGGTGTGGTCCTTATATAGCTTATCTATGTCCCTATCCCTCTCCTTCATCTTATTCTCAAACTCCACCAAGGCGGTCTTCAGACGTTCAACCTCAGCATTTAGAAAGGCCTCCACCTTTTGGGACTCTTTTCCCTTTTTAATAAGGGGAAACTTCCTCAGGGTCTAGTCAACAAACAGGTTCATGGATTGGATACCATGAAAAACAAAGTCTGATTTATAAATTCAAACCTTAATCCAATAAAATTCAAGGTTAGACTTGGAATAAAAAAGCAAAAGTTTTTAACTCGGCCAGCAGAGGGGTATCAATTGAGCATAGAAAACACTTATCTGCATCGGTCATCGTAGAGCCGATGGCATCCATTGCCTTTAGATCGTGACCTATCAGGCTATCACTGATCTTCAGTTGCTCCAAATGAGCAGCCAATGCATCATCAAATGAGATTGGGATGGATTTTTAGTTCTTACTCGGACTCTGATCCTCTAAGGCAAAAGTGTGGGATTTCCTCTTTTTTGTAGCATCGGCATTAGAGGTGGCGACGTTCTGCTTGGGCAGTGGAGCAGGAGGTGCATTTAACCTAGCTTTCTTCACTAACTTGATAAGACTTGGTGCAGACATCTCCCACAGGTCATCTGAAATACCTTCTGGCACTCTGCAAAAAATATATATGAGTCACAATAGCAGAGACATTACAAAATCAGAGGAAAAACTTATGAAAAATAATACTTACGAAGCTCGGCTAGAGGACTCCTCCACAGGCCAGTCTCAGAGAGATAGTAAGGGGTCATCAAATGCTCATACTTGACTAGACATCCAAGTTCCCCCTGATCTTGAAGATCTTTGACCTTTTCTAGGTTATCCAGGCTTAATCCATGGTCGTCTTTGACAGCTAATGATAATTTTCCCCACCTTAGAGGGGTCTTCGACTCTAGCGATGAAGAGGGGGCACAAGTTCCAAATTCCCATGCCCTTGAGAAGAAGAAGTATCATGGTTTCTAGTTATGATTTGAGGTCTGGGTAAATAGCAACATCTTCTTATCAGACTTCTTAGTTAGGAAGTGGTAGTAGCTGGGGTGGTTTCTGGCAGAGGATGACACATATCACCCTGTGAAGACCCTGACAAGAAGGTTTGAGTGATGGACTGCCCTCCAAAGAATGATAGATCCAATCATCACCCTCCAAGCATTGGGGGATAATTGGGAAGGGGTCGGGTTAATATGGGACAATATGGCTCTAATTGTTGGATGGATGGGATGATGGAATCCTAACTTAAACATCTTCTCATATATAAAGATTTCCACATCTCGGCCACCAAAGTCCCTCTCATCCCTCAGAGGTCTCCTAAGCTTGATAGAAGGACCGATGGAATAAATGTACCTAAAGGCTAAGAGGTCGTATTCATTGATAGTACTCTCTATCTCAGCTGTCTCTGAGGTGTCAACATCACTCTTATGACCATCATCCTCATCCCTGGCAATGTCGGCCTGGGTAGGTGTAGGAACACCATCAGGGAACCTTTGAGCGAACTGGGCCCCTGTGGAAGCCGACATGGGAATAGAATCAATGGGTGGGGGCATAGCCACGCTCGACCCCACAACTTCAACATCGGAAGAAGTTCATGAGGATCTAGCACCGTTGTGTGACGAGGCACGACTTTGGGCCTCGGCCTGATCAGGAACCTGGTCTTACCTGATAGAGAAGTCCATGGCCTCTTGGAATGAATCTACAGACATAGGGTCTGAGGTAGATAACTCACAGTCAGACATTGGAGAAGGGTTAATTGGATCCTTGGCAGGCTCAACAGGCTCTTTTGGCTCAGGATAAATCACCTTAAGAGGTGGAGGGAAGATAGGTCTGGGGGGAAGTCCTCAACCCTACGAGGTTCCTCTTGGGCTAGTTCTATCTGCCTAATCTTTTTAAAGGTCTTCTCTCTAAGAGAGGGGAAATCCTCTTGAATTTGATAAAGAGGTCTGAGCATAGAAGATCGACCCTACACTTGAGACTCTAAAATACAAATAAACAATTGGGCACAAGCTAAACTAAGGATCAAAGCTTGGTTTTGGTCAAGTTCACACCAAGAACATCCAAGAACAATAGCCACTAGAAAACTCAAAGAGCCACCAAAAAATTCATACAGTCGTCGAAAAAAGCATAAATGGAAATTAAGGGCCAAAAATAAAGAAATAGGGTGAAAATGTTACCTGCCTGAGTATGAACTAAGGAAGAAGAAGATCGGAGATAGGGAAATCCCAAAATGCAGCAGCAAAATTCTTGAGAGAGAAATGGAAAACACAGAAAGTTCAAGCGGGAATAATAAGAGAAATGGAGAAGAAAAGAGAAGGAAAATGGGTTTAAACCCCAAAATTGATTACACGCGTCCCAAGGCCCATCATTGCCTTAGGAGCCCAAAAGCCCATCATCATCATTGCACTTATCAGGCACGCAACCTACTTCAGAAGTTGACACTTGTCAAAGAAATATTAGTACACAAGGGAAATACAGCCTCAGACATGTATACCCATTAGTCACCTACTCATATAGGTAACTAAGGGCTAGGGGTGATTGATATGCCCAAATTATACCTTCCATCTCGGAGGCACCAACCTCGGCCTAGATGACGACCGATGTAACAATGACTCAAGATTGACGATCAACAATCTCGTCCAGCTTAAGGTCGTCCACGGCCGATGTTACTAGTCACCTCTCACTTAGGCAACAATCGAGGTCTGCTTGACTCATGGGGTCAGTTATCCACCAAGTCATCCACAGCCGACATCACAATTACCTCATTTATCAACCTCGGTTGGGCATACGTCGAGGCCATAGGTTTAACTACCCTTTAACATCATCATCGGCCCTAGACGACATTGCAAGTTCCACATGAGAATCAGCAGGCCAGCATTAATTGTCAGGACAACATCGGCCCTGGCCGACGTTCCACACATCTAACCTCGGCTGGCATCCTAGCGAAGGTCATTATATAATTCCCAGCCAAGGCAGGGGTCGTAACTCACCAACCTCGTAGTCACCTAGGCCGAGGTTGGTACAAAACAAAGATAGCCGAGCTTCTAAGCGAACATGTATGGCTTAAAGCACGTGGACAAATCTATTATAACTGAATCATTCCCTCCATGTGAGGGAATATTGAGGCCATCATTACTTAGTTGAAGATTAGTCAGGTGTCATCTTTTCACTGGATGGATCTCCATGCACGTGCTCATTGTATGCTTAGGGGGTATATTATACCCCCAAACACTATATAGAGAGGTCATCCTCTACCTTGTAAAGGGATCCAAAATTACAACCCTAGCTGAAACTCTGTCAAATTACATAGTAAGAGAGAAAAAGCTTGAGAGATTGTATCGATGGCCATTAGTACCTTATTTTAGTGACCTTAATCACTCATTTGCACTGTGGACGTAGGCCTAATTGGCTGAACCACTTATATATTGGTGTTCGTTCTCTTCTCCTCATCTTAATCTCTTACATTTAGTATATTCTTGTGCTGCCATTGTTATCACTTGTTTGAGCTTGCAAACACCTTGACGGGTGGTGTTGTTTCCAGCATCATCAAGTCCTAACCCCGTATTAATTTAAATGGAGAAAGATTATAGAATTTAAGTGGCATTAGAATCCTATTAAAACTAAAACAGTTCGCCAATTAGTCATGCCCCAGAACCGTGACAAATAGTTAGACACGCTTTAAATCCGTGACAAATTATCTGAAGCGGGATTTTATTTTGGCCCTATTTTTTATCTTAGAAAGTTTTATGTTTAGTGAAATCTTCAAAACCACCAAAGAATTATATATACTCATATCAGGAGTCTTTTAAGGTAGCTTTCTGAATTAATTTAATTAATTACCTCATAAAATTATGGGTTATTACATATGATTAGTCATAAATTCTTCCCAATTTATCCCTTAATTTAGTTACTTTTAGCACCTCGAACAACGTAATCAATTTGACTTTTTTCTCATAATCTTGCTACTAACTTATCCTAACGAGTACACCGAGTTTATGGTGTTTCGTACTAATTTTGCAGGTATTTAATGTCAAAAATGAAAGAAAGAAACCGGAAGAATCGAAAAAGAAAAGAAGGAAAGTCAAAAGGGACAAAGTGTAATTTCTACCCAAAATTCGGATGAGGAACTTGAAGAGAAGTTGAAGATATCACATTCATGAGCACATAGGAAGAAACGTCACCTCAATCGGAGTCCCGAAACAAAAGTTATGAGCAGCCAAAGTTGGAGAAAAAAGTCAAAGAGGTAGATCGATCCGCAGGAAGGCCAGACCGGTCCGCAGTGCATATTTCAGAGAACACCGGACTGAAAGCAAATAGAAGAGGGAGGAAAAATAAATGAATCGATCCGCCTCAGATCGATCCACTCCAAATATAAAAGAACCGATCCGCATTCCAAGCAGACCGATCTGCAAGAGACCCGGATCGATCCGGCTATCGAGTTTTAATTTCTTATCCTTCTCTAATGGGGAGTCCTAGTGCAGCTAAAACTCTTGAAACTTTGTAGGGTATATAAACCCAAGTTATTATCATTTTTTAGGACAGAGAATTAATATAATTTTCCGTTCTTTTTAGAAAACCTTAGTTTAGAGATAGTTTACAATTTTAATTCCAAGATTGAAGATTATTCAGATTTCTGTGATTCCAAGTGTTCTTAATTACTGCCTTTGCTGCTTTGGTAAGATTAGGAGTTACTTTTCTTCAGTCAAATTCCTTTCTACATCATTCCACAAATTTTCCATAGTTTAATCATGATTTTCTACAATTCAAAAGTTGTTTTCGTTACTTTCAGCATGATAGGATAGATTTTCTAAGGCCGGGATACATGAACCCAGCCTGATGTGATAGTTGCATGTGTATAACAGTAATCCTCTGAATTTAGTGATTTATTACAACCGTATTGCGTAGGAACACGACAATTATAGATCTTTGGATCTCGTTTGCTTTCGGGTAACTGGGATGCTTTAGAATGCAATTTGAGTGTAACTATCGCGATACCGATTTACTCATCCTCTGATTAAGTATGGTGCTGTCTTGAAACTCATAAACGTAATGCTTGGGAGTACTAAATTCTGGGTCTAATTAATCTGTTAAATTTATGATTAGTATTATACCTGCAATACACTAGGGTTGGGGGATTGTATTCCCGTCCTGTTTTTCTCATCACATAGTTTAAAGATTTAAATCATTCTCCATCAGTATTTTAGGTAAATTAGTATAATTGCACCTTTTCATAATTTCATAATTGCATCTAGTGTAGTTGTTCCACAAAACAATCATTTTTTCCTTTCCTTTAGAGTCAGAGTTAGGATTTCCTTATCTATCCAACGTCGTCACAACTCTGTTATCCTATTTCCCTGTGGATACGATCCCGACTTATCGAGTTTATTACTAACGCGACAGGCTTGCACTTGCGCCTATAGTGAATGCACATTAGAGACACTTTCTGAGTCGCGTCAACATATATGTTTTAAGTTCAGCCCTTATATCATTGTTCTTCTTTTTTAGAATTGTGGCTACCTCCTTGGCGCTTGTAATATCTACATGAAGTATAAAATTTTTCGTTAAGCGAGTGAACTCAATGTCAGTTGTTTTCTTCTCAAACGCTCTCCCTTTGTTCAACTTAATAAGACTACGGTCAAAGTAGGCCGTTAGATTTTTCTAACAATTCTTTATTAATACTTTGGACAATAAAATCCATGTCGCGAAAGGCAGCATTATCTTCCATAGTTCGATCGAAGAGGCGATGAAGATCGATGTAAGACTCATTTGCTTAGATAAGCACCTCATGACTTAAAGGTTGGTCGAGGTCATTATCCTCATCATCTTCATCGTGATCGACTATGAACAACCTTTCATATATTTCCTAAAAGTCATGTTGACCAGTGACCAGTGCTGTAAGTCTTATATAAATTTCATGAACAAGTTGTCGGGTATATCAAACTATGTATTCCATTTAGAAGATTGTGAATAAGGCAATCCCCCACATCGTTTCTTAAAGGACAAAGAAATGCAATGCTTTCTAAACAGTTCTAAGGAGAATTCTCACCGACCTTCTCCTTCTCGATAATTTGGGAAGCGTCCACTAACTCCATCTGGTGAGCTCCAGTCATAAAAACTTGTTGTACATACATATGAAGAGGCTCATTAGCAGCGAGTTTCCCTCCGACTTCATCTTCCTCCTTAATTCTAGGAGGGGGATCTACATTGTATCCTTGAATAGGTCGAAGTCTTTAGTATTATCATCCTTTGCAAGGGCCTAGTCCTAACCAACCATGAAAAATTCCTTCCTCAAGTACTCGATCTGATCTCTGGCCTTGATAAATTATTTCTCCAAAACACGCATGAAGGCGTCATCTATGGATTTCAACAAACCATTTTTGGCCTTGGCTTCATTAAACTTTTTCCTAGCATTATCAGCATCAACATTAGTCTTCTAAACTTATTTTTTGGCCAAGTCAGTAGCAGCAACCAGGGCAGCCAAATTGTCAATCATTTTTTTAAGATTATTTTACTCAATCTCTAAATTTTTTACCTTTTCGTCAACCTTCTTCTTCTTAGCCACCTGGATCACATTAACCGACTGAGCATCTGCCAAGGACTTGCTCAGACCTTCAAAGATTTTGTCCACAATAACAAAAGAGTCCTTCAAAGCATCACTTATTTCCAACAACTAATCATGGTCAATAAAAAAACTAAAAGATAAATATCGAATAAAATTAAGTAAATTTTTTAACAAAATAAGAATAAAAGGGAAATTATATAACGAACTTACAATGGATAGATTTTGTTTAGCATGTTTAAGAAGTAGATTATGGGTTAGGGTAGAAGAAATTTACCTATCAATAGGAAATACTCCCAATCAAATATGGTCTCGGTCCATCTCGAGATGAGCAACCACAGACTGGGTAACACATTTTCCCTTGTCATAAGCACATTTCCCCATAACAACTAGTGAGGCTGAAGAAGTGTGATATTTTTCTGGACCTCTTTGAAATAGGTTTGTGTTCTTTTGAGGGTTAATTCCTATATTCAAAGGAATAGTTGAACCCCCAACTTCACTCTTCTTGCTTGTTGAATGAGCAGGTCCCTTATCCTTGTTTGATAGACGAGAAGGGGAGACTTGTTAATATTAATATTCGAAACTATTCGGTTAACCACATTCCTCGTTGGGGCCATGATGTTAAGAAAATCTTAAAGAGTAAGAACATTTGAAACATCCAAGGGCTTAAATGTTATTAGGTTCCCTTCTCTCTTGATCATTCCTCACATAGAACTTTAGAACTAGATCCCTCGTTGGTTGAAGCCTATGGGTCGTATAAAGCAATTGGGATGGTCGAAACTTATTCCACCAAGTTTGTAACATAATAAGTGGTAGAACTCTTATGAATGAATAAAAACGATGGGGACCTAGGATGATTAACAGTATCAAGACTTTGGTGAATTTCCGAACCGTTTTGGAGGTCGATAAAGTTGACTTCACTATCACGAGGACATTTTTTTCTTATTATTATCTGCCACGGAAAAGATAAAAAGAAATTACAATAAATCAAATAAAAGAAGGTGAAAGAAAAAAGATAACAATTGTGACCTAACATATGCCTTTACCTTGCTGGGGACACCTTGGCCCTTGATACGCATAACCCTCAGGAAGGGGGGTACGTTGACAATTTTTCAAATTGACCTCATGGTCCCAATAATATTTGTTAGAGTCGAGCCGATTCCCAATTAGGGATCGATTGTCCACCTTTGTCTTTAGGTACTAAGTACCCTCATGGGTCATAGCCTATTGATACAAGTATTTTATGTATGTAATACTAAAACTGGTCCAATGTAATATGTTAATATGATTGACACCATTATCAATCCTCCACGTGTTTGGAGCAACATTCGATGGTACCGCATAAAAATATTGACAAAATTTGATAAATAACCGATTTAGGGGAAACATCTCCATATGCTTAACTATGAAAATGAAGGGCATCCAATAATCTTTAATAAGTGTCAGAGATCATATGGTTCCTTAACAAGATCAACAACAACTCACGAAGGGACATGGTGATCAAGTTTAAATTTTTCAATGGTGTCCTCATTAATGATGTGCACTATATTTTAATAATTGTACCTTAGACAGAGAATTAAGAACGAAAACTTAGAGAACACATTAAAGAAACAATAAAGAGGAAGACACGTGTATGAAAGATGAAATTATGCAAACCTTTCTTTAATGTTTTGTAGGTTTTTCAAATGGAATGGAAAGAGAGAAAACATATGTTTATGTGGTGTAAAATGGTTTCTCACTTCCCTACAAACAAATTATAACACATGTGTGATGAGTACCGAAGTGACAGTTGTGTTTCCTCTAGTGAAGAAAAGGTGCTAAAATTACTAACGTACCCCTCGGGAACTCAATAAATTAAAATTTTCCAGTTTCGAGGCATTTATGATATTTTCCTCCAACCAGTGAAGACTCTTTCTATTACTATAGGGTGGAAACCCGTCAAAGCATCAACGATCGTCCTAGGAACAAATCATAGCGACCTCAAGGAAGCCTTGAACTTTATGGACAATTGTTGTGTCCAGATTTGCACATGTATAAGTGCTATAGCCCACATGCCACTACAACTAATGAAGAGTCCAAGTAAAAGAAGACTCTTTCTAATCAATCACTTATAAGGTCTGACATTGATAAAGGATAGGTTCAAACGTTTAAGGATAGATGTTGACGGAGCTTAGGACTCTAATAAGCTTATCTATAAATGTTAGCTTGTTCGCTATTGAGTGAGGCATGTGATATGGTATCATTGAGCAGTACAACAACTCTGCTAACAAGTTGTATGAAAATTATAAAAGAACAAACCCTAAACCCCGCGACGTAGGCATATTCTCGAACCGCATACATCTTGTATTGTTTGTGATCTAATTATTTTCCTTTATATTTCTCTTAGTTTGGCTTGTGTGTATTGAATACTATTATTCTAGAAAATTACCACCTACAATAAAATTCAACACAAAAAGAAGTTTTTATCTTTCAAACAATTTTCTCCCCTAAAATGATTTTTGTGGCAAGAGAGATTTAGAAAAATATTTTGACCGAACACAAAATTCACACTTCAGACTCCACCCTATTAAAATAAAGACCCAAATTATTTACTTACAGACACAAGCTTGAAAGAAAATCTTGGGGGGAGAAAATAGGTAAGTTGTAGACTTACATGAAGTTTTAAGTGTAAAAGGTAGAAAAAAATATGGCCAGATATTTAGTTTACATGAGTACCAAGAAGGATGTGCACCATCTTATGAAAAAAGTAACTTTTTGCTCCAGGGTGACATTTTACCAGAGCATCACTGCAATGATGATCTTCCTCATCGGGGCGAACCTGCAGTGTCAGTACAAGATTGAAGATAAATCACTGTAACTTGGCCCATCCAGTGATACACTATTGCTGCAGAGAGGGAATGTCTCATTGTGGCCAAGGTTATGCGACAGACCTACAATAGCCTTATAAAATGCATAAAATAAGTGTTTCAAAAAATTATTTTATTTACATTGCATACTAAAGTCCAAATATCCATATCAACAAACAAACACACACCAAAAATATTTTCAATAAAAATAACTAGTGTGAGAAAAATGTGTGTGAGTCTACATGTCCGTCAATAGTGGTATAAAAAGGGTACGTATGAAGGTAAAGATATCCGCTGAATGATTTTCATGAAGCTTTGTCGGAAGCACCTCAAGGAGAAGACTCAAAGTATATTTTAGTCAACAAAATAAGGCAATAGTTATATTTCAGAACATGAATATAATGCATACTCTTACAAACAAACACCATTTTATCAAAAATCAACCATTTGAGCTATTAAATGAATTAGTCAGTAGGTTTTTCTATGGCAACCATCAACCGTTATCAAACCTTTTCCATCACAGTTTTTTTTAATTGTAAAATTTTATAAGTTGGTATGTATTGTTTTATCTTGTATACAAAAACTTAATGAAGCATTTTTTTAATTTAAACTCAATCCTTAGAAAACATCAAACTTTATCAGTAGGTTTTTGTTTTTGTCATATATATAGGAACTCAATTGATTTTTTTTAGTAACATTGAATGAACAGTTGGATTTTTATTAATGTTGAACTATTTTTTTTTCATACGTGAAATATGCTTTGATTGTCTTCAACGTAAGAAGAAATTTCTAGTGGTGATGAATTAATCAATGTTGATGAAACAATTGAGGAATCACTATTGGAATGTTTTTAATTCAGTGGATAAGATGATCAATTATTATAGAAGATATGGTAAACAAATGGGCTTTGTCACTTATTTATGATCTTCTAGTAGAGATCAAAAAGGTGAATTGAGGTGTGTGACTCTTACTTGTGGTCGTGAAGGAAAGACGAGAAGTAATGGTAGTAATCCACTTAACCCGCATTCAACTTCAAAAATGCAATACAAGGCTAGGATATGTGCATCTTTCCGTATTGATGATGGAAAATGGGTGATTATTTTTGTGTTGCTAGAGAAATCATATTTTTGTCCATCTATACACCAAAAACTGCAATCTGGCATGGTTTAAAACTGTGCCAGATCAAATCTAGCCCGATTTTGAATTGTGCCAGAATCAGGTGTTCCGAAATGGCCATTTTTTCTGGCGGGGTTTAAAAGTGTGCCAGATTTAGTCAAACAGGAACACTTCTGGCACACTTTTAAACCGTGCCAGAATTTGATATTTCTGGCACACTTTTGGCACTATTTATGATAGGGCTAGATTGAGTACATTTTGGTACACTTTTGACACAGTACAAAACCATGCCAAATTTTGATACACTTTTAGCACGGTTTTTAACTGTGCCAAATTTTTGAATTAGAAAAAAAATAATTAAAAATAAAATTACAAAAAAATTAATTAATCAATCTTCAAGACAAATTCATAGATGAAGACTATTTTTATAGAAAACTCGGAGAACCAAATTTTTTTCAACAAAAAGAAGAACAAGCAGACAAAAAATCTACAAAATGAAAATAATGGAAAAACCTAAAGCCTCATAGAGATGGATACAAGAAACTATAGTCTTCGGTTGAGTATTGAACCAATGATACCCAAGCTAAGGATAACCAAAAAATGAAAAGTGGAGATTTTTTGAGATGCGACTGAAATAAATACATATAAGGAGCACAAGAAATAAAAAGCAAATCCAAATGTGGATCATAGAAATCCGTTGGTAAAAAGTTTGCAACTTTCCACAATCCAAAACACCAGCGATTGGATGGTGACCAAACGAGGTTACCAGTTTGATTAAATTGCACTATGACATGTACAAACATTCACTAAGGATCATTGAGTTTCATATCAAATAATGGAATAATTGTCGTAGGACATTAATAAAGGTGTAAATGAATCCATAGTTTACAAAATTTGGGCATAATTCCCTTTGTTTATACGACTATCCAGCCTGTTTAACAGCTAAAAACTACTCAAACCACAATAATAGTAATACTACATCATAAACCCAGTATAAAAAATCATAATCGATTCCATATTTTCAAATATAAATATGGTTGAACACTATTAAAATTTTAATCTCTTCATCGTCATCTGTCTACTTGAAATCAAAGGACCCTTCAACATGGAACAACCAAGAACAATAAATATTTAGCATGTAGATATGCAACAATAGTTCCTTTAGACACATATATACATTACACTAAGCAGACAAATAATACTAACACTGAACAGACATACATTAGTGTCCATTAGTCACATGCGTTGATGATCTCTCGGATAACTTTTGAAGAAAGTTCGATAACTTTTAATATTAGTAAAGTCAGAAAAAATTTGATAAGTGAAATAATTTGTAAATATATATAGAAATCAGGAGCATAAAACTCTGACTTGATATGCACGTATGAAAAAGTGTGATTGATTGATGACCAATTGTGTTGTTTTACCTATAAAAACATACATAACAAATTTGAAAAACAACTTTCAAAACCAATACTAAACAAAATAGGCATACATTGTAATACCCCGTATTTTTATGACTTTTAATTTTGGGGATTTATTAAATTTAATTAGAGATATGAATTTAATATTAATCCGGAAAATCATTTAAATACTTACTAGCGTGATAAGAGTTAGTAATTATTGGAATTTTATTGTACGTTACTTTATGGGTAAAGTAAGTGGTGTAATTAAATTTAGAAAAATTATCACGAGAATCTAAATTGATAATTTTGAAAATTCATATGGATGCGCCTGTGTCGTGTCGGGATTAAATTTGAACTATTAAAAGTGAATAAATTATAAGTCACTCGTACGTCCATTTTGAGTGCGTCAATGTGTCTGGAAGGGTCGAGATAGTCAAAATAATGTACCCGGGGGTTTAGTTTGGGTCTCGGGACATTTCGAGGCCTAATTAACATCCCGGGAGGCAGTTTAGGCATTTTATATTTTTGGGCATGGAAACCCACGATTTTTCTAAGGTTATATCAGATGGTAGGAGTCATCTTCTAGGGTTAGCAGAACCATAAACCATAGCCGGCCATTGGAGAGGAAGAGGAAGATCTTTCCAAGGAGTTCTAGGTCAAGAACCCCACCATTTGCACCGCCGTCGCCGCCAATCGTTAGATCGTGCAACGAGGATCACAACCACGACAATCTTTTCCACAAATCTGAATCAAGAAATCCCAAGCAAGTATGTATCTTGATCTATTTCAGTTAATGCTTCAATATATTCGTCTAGGGTTGATTAGGACTAGTTTTTGTGAAAGAAAAACCTAGCTTGGAGACTCAAAATTGCATGATGTATAGGTATAAGACTTATTCTGGAATTCAAATTCACATGTAGAGGTTGAACCACAAAATTGAATTAAGGTAGGAGTATAAAATTTGGTAAATAAATGGGAAGAAACTAAACAAAGAAAATATTAGGGTTCTTGATATTTTTATGGATTTTACCCCTCTTAATTAATTATACATGATGAAAATTCGCATGCCTTACGTAGAATACCACTTATTTGAGGATATAACACTTGTAGTATAAATTATTGGGAGTTTGGAAGACAAATATATTGGTTTGGATGATTTTAGAAGAAGAAACCCGTAACTGGAAATTTTGCAGTTTCTTCATACCTGCTTGATCGATCGATCGACCCAGGAGCATCGATCGATCGAGCACCTTCCATCGATCGATCGACCCCTCCTGGAAAACTCAAATTCCCCTTTTTAAATAGTTGGTTCCAACTTATGAATAGAAATTCTTGGATATTATTGTAGGAATATTTTGGGAGATAAAGAAGACCAGTAGGGCTTTATAAAAATGGAACCCTTAATGTAAGACGAGATTAATATTTAACAAAGGTGTTTTACACTTAATAAAATGGGAACATGTGTTTAAAAGGTGAGACTCGTAAGAAAGTTATGTTGTAAAATAAATGAGGATCTACTGAAATTACACTTGGGAAATAGGAATTCATAAGTGTTACGTAGTAAGTTGAAATAATCCCATAAATAAGTAAAAGAGACAAACCGTTATACGGGATAATCTAGTAATATGCAATGAGAATAAATATCATAAGTATAGGTCGTGGGCGTACCTAAATTAAAAATGGGAATAGGAGTATACATATATGACTGTGTTTGTGTATATACTATAAAGGTGTAAAAATCATGCCCGCGCTACTTGCTATCACCGAGCTTACCGCGTTGGGACAGTCTTATCTCGATGGGACCTTTATGGGGGATATTGACTTGTACCCTAGAACATAGGAATCCTTGGTACAGGCTATCGAATCGATAGTCATATAGTCCTAAGAGACGTGAGGGTATGTGTTGATCTCTTAGTGACTTGGAACTATGCTTTGCCTCAATTTGTATGTGTTCTGTGTTAATACAGTTCGAGAGTGATTCTGAACTAGTATTTCCCTTAGTACGAGTGATATGGGGACTTGATAGCAGAGTATGTTAGCACTATAAATTTATATTGGGTGCCGATTATATATATATATATATATATATATATAAACTAGAAATTTGGGATTTATCTACTGTGACTAAAGGTAGGTAAGAAATGAATAATTATTTCAACTTGGGTATAAGTATTTGAAAACGCGTGAAGCAAAACTAAGAAACTTTATAATTAAATGAGGTTATGTGAGAACATTGCTTTTAAAATTAAATCTCTAAACAACTAGAAATTGTCGGCCTGAGACCTTATGAGTAACTTAAGATAAGCTAAACTGTTGAGATAAATAGTGCGGTAGGTGTACACATTAGAATAGAGGTGAGAATTTCCAAAGAGAGTGACGCACACTAATATGATTGTTGCATTAGCCGGTAAGCATTTTAAATACTTGCTAAACTGAATTTTAAATTGTTTTACAATCGGGCTCTGAACCGTTTCCTATTTTATCTTCTCTTGTGTGTATATATATATATATTACAGGTACCCAACCACGGGAGCGTCTTGCATGGGATCCTTTGGAAGGAACGTAACGCAACTTAGGTGGGAGTTGTAGGCCTCTTGATTAGACGACATCATTGTTGATTCCATATCTAGTTTTATTTTATCTAGTTGGGAATGTGTCTCCCTTTTCCATTATTCAGTTGGTTTTATGAGAGATTGTGGTTCGTTTATTTCCAGTATTTATACTTTGGGTTTATTACTGTCAGGATGCTTTCCTTTGAAGTTTTAAGTTGGAATTAATTAGTTGGATGCTTAAATTGCTTGGATTATATTTTTCCAGTATAATTGTTGTGTGATTCTTAAACTATGGATTATGAAAGGTTTTAAATGTTGGTTTTAAATTAAAATCTTAAATTTATGTCTTAAAGAAATGGTTTTCTCACTTAGCTTAATTATTTAGGGTGTTTTATTTAAAAAAATTATTTTTGCGACAGTGATGCTAAGAATGAACCAACCGTTCACCTTGGTTATAATTTAATAAAGGACTGATCACCCGGAATTTTATTAGGCGGGGTGTCACAGGTGGTATCAGAGCATCATGTTCTAGTGTCCTTTAGGATCTGTACGGCTTATTTCGCTTTCAGCTTAGTGTTCTTGCTATAAAGCCCTATTTTTAGGATTGTTGTATTCTTGCTTTTAGGATTATGTCTTCAGCTATTTGAGATTTGATAATAACTATAGACTAATAAATTTCTTTACGTTTCGGATGCCTTCGAGGCGCGCACCCAAGGATAGGCGTGCCCAAGCCGAGAAGCCAGCAGTTCGGCTTAGGGAACAATGAACGCAACCGAGGTAGCCGCTATCGTTGCTCAAGTGGTGAATGTCGCGCTAGCGGTAGTGCAACAGGCTCCACCCCAGGTTCAAGCAGTGGCGCCAGTACCGGCACAACTTCCTTCTGCATGGGAACGAGTTAGGGATGCCTTTCAGAAGGCGCATCCCCCGGAGTTTGCGGGTAGTTCAGATATCATTATAGCCAGCCAATGGAAGAAGGATATCCAAAGGCATCTGCGCATGTACGAGTGCACAGACGTGCAGAAATAGCTGTTGGCTTCCTTCAAGTTAGTGGGGGCCGCTTTGCATTGGTGAGAATCCACCACAACCTTGGAGGAGAGGGATACGATTACTATTTAGTCATTTTGGGCGCGATTTGACAGCAAATACTTTCCATTTGCCGTGCAGACTGAGATGAGGCGGAAGTTACTGAATTTGAAACACGAGAATTAGACTGTTGCTGAGTACGAAGAGGAGTTCACAAGACTTCTCACTATAGTGCCAGATGAGGCACCCACTGAGGGGAAGAAGATATTGTTGTTTGTAGTCGGGTTGGCTTGGAGGATCCTTCAGCATCTCATAGGCAATATGTTACTGAGTACCTACACGGACGTACTCAATGCTGCTTTATTACACTGCCAGGATCACCGCTTCCACCTACATGCAACCAAGCGAGCAGGACAGTCCATCCAGCAGAGCAGGACAGGGGGTAGTGGTGCTAGTGGAACACCAACATCTCAGGGGAAAACTCGTCAGCATGAGCAGAGTTCCCATCAGGGGAACCCTGCCAAGCGGTTTCGTTCAGGTGACTCCAGGCAAGGATTTGGGAGATTCAGGCAGAGCCAGCCTAATCAGCAGCGCCAGTAGGGCCAACATCGTCAGCCGTAGGGTCAGCAGCAGGGCCATCAGGGCCAACAGTGTTTTCAGAAGGGCCAACAGGGCCAATGTCGGAGTGGTAACGGCTAGCAAGGTCGTAATCAGTAGGGACAAAGGGGAGGGAATTTCAGGGGCTGATGCTTCGGGTGTGCCAAAAATGGCCAGAGGCGCCATGATTATCTAGAGGGAGATAGGTCCCCACAGCAGCAAGGTGCCCGTAATGAGCCATAAAAGCCACTTTTTCCAGCGACCCTCCCAGCACCAGCTCAGGCCCCAGCCCTACCAGCCATTCTAGCAGCTCCAGTGCAACAGGGGCAGTTATTGTACAGACGTGTCTATAACGTCCACCAGGCAACAGCTCCTTAGGTGCCACCCGCGATTGAGGGTACGTTTCCTATCCATGGTATTATGGGTCGGGTTCTATTTAATACTGGGGAGACACACTATTTTATATCTACTCACTTTGCGAAGGCCTTAGGGTTATTAGCCACATCAGAGAGCACTGTGACATGCGTAGACTCACCACTAGGAAATGGATCATTAATTTTCTTTATATGTCGAGGTGTGGGAGTATAGGTTGGTAGCTTAATTTTACCAGTGGACATGTTAGTCTTAGATATGCATGAACACGACGTTATTATTGGTATGGATTGGCTCGTAGCATGTAGAGTCATGATAGATTGTTTCGGTGGGAGTATTATCTTTGCCATTCCCGGGCAGGAGATGTTTGTAGTGGAGATGCCTCGCCCAGAGGGGGGCTCTATCGCTCATTTATATGACATAGATGAGGATACCTCTAAGGAGGTCGTGATTCCCTTAGACTCGATCCAAGTCGTTCGTGAGTATTCTGATGTATTTCAGTAGATACCAGGCCTACCCCCCAGTTGAGAAATAGATTTTGTCATAGATCTGTTACCTGATACTCGACCAATAGAACGCGCTCCATACCGTATGGCTCCTACATAAATGCGAGAGTTACGAGATAAGATAGAGCAGCTATTAGGTCAGGGCTTCATTCGTAGGAGTACCTCACCTTGGGGCACTCCAGTGTTATTTGTGAAAAAGAGAGATGGTTCACTGAGACTATGTGTGGACTACCGAAAGCTGAACAAGGTCACGATACGAAACAAATATCCGTTGCCTCGAATCGATAATCTGTTCGACTAGCTGAGGGGATAAACTTTCTTTTCGAAGATAGATTTGAGGTCAGGATACCATCAGCTACGTATTAGGGAGCAGGATGTTTCGAAGACTGCTTTCTTGACGAGATATGGGTCCTATGAGTTCAGAGTGATTCCATTTGGACTCACAAATGCTCCAATCGTATTCATGGACTTGATGAACCGAGTATTCAGAGAGTTCTTGGATCAGTTTATTATCATCTTCATAGATAACATCCTGATATATTCACACACTAAGGAAGAGAATGCCGAGCACTTGAGGAAGGTTCTTCAGACTCTACGAGAGCATCAGCTGTATGCTAAGTACGAGAAGTGAGGACTACAGGAAGTGCAATTCTTGGGACATGTTGTTTTTGAAATGGGGATAGTGGTTGACCCGAGTAAAGTGTCAGCGGTGAGGGAGTGGGGACAGCCCACGACACCGAAGAAAGTGCGTAGTTTCTTAGGGTTAGTCGGGTACTACAGGAGATTCATTCGAGGGTTCTCCAAGATAGCGGGTCCATTGACGAACCTGACTCGTAAGGGAGTACCATATGTTTAGGACGATACTTGTCACTTGGATTTTGATGAGCTGAAATACAAGCTGACTTCGGCACCAGTCCTTGGTTTACCCAAGTCGGGCGTGGAGTATCTGGTTTACACCGACGCCTCCTTACGAGGACTTGGAGGATTACTTCAGCTGGAAGAGAAGGCTATAGCTTTTTCCGCTTGTAAGCTTAAGTCGCACGAGAAGAATTAACCCACCCACGACCTAGAGTTAGCAGCGGTTGTCTTTTCATTGAGGATATGGAGACACTACTTATTGGGGGAGAAATTCTGCTTATTCACAGACCACAAGTCACTATAGCACCTGTTCACTCAGCGAGAGCTGAATATGCGTCAGCGCAGGTGGTTAGAGTTTATGAAAAACTATCAGTTCGACATACAGTACCATCCGGGGAAGGCCGACGTAGTTGCTGATGCGTTGAGCCGTAGACCGTTGGACGATGTAGCGGACGTCTGGAAAGCAAAGTGGAAAGAGTTGGGTCACCAGGACGTGTTAGCCCGTTCATTCATATCTTCCATGATAGTGACGCACAAGATTATTACGAGAGTAATACAGGCACATACAGCAGACTCATTTTGCCAAGAGCAAATTGTACGGCTTTTAGCCGAGGGTGTCGAGTCCTATTTAATTAGTTTCGATGGAGGTTTGAGGTTTAATGGAAGATTGGTGGTCCCAGAAGTAGCAGCTTACGTCATGCAGTGATGACCCAGTCACACGGGTCCCAATTTGCGGTGCATCCTAGGGGAGATAAGATGTACCAGGATATGAGGCGGTAATACTGGTGGAGTGGGATGAAGAAGGATATTGCTGAGCTCGTGTCCAAGTGTTGTACTTGCCAGACGGTAAAAGTGGACCACAAGAGACCATCGGGGTTTCTTCAGCCATTGGAAATACCCACGTGGAAGTCGAAGAGTATTTCCATGGATTTCATTACGGGGTTGCCTACATCACAGCGGGGCCACGAATCCATCTGGGTGATCGTGGACCGTTTGACCAAGGTGGATCATTTTTTGCCAGTAAGGACAGACTATACTACGGGCCAGTATGCTCAGTTGTTCATTGCTGAGATTGTTAGGATATATGGGGTGACCTAAGATATTGTGTCAGATAGAGACAAGATTTTCGTGTCGCGTTTCTGGGAGAGTTTTCAGGAGGCCATGGGTACAGAGTTGAGATTGAGTTCAGCTAATCACCCACATAAAGATGGACAAATAGAGCGTATCAATTAGATGTTGGAGGATATGCTACGCATGTGTGTCCTTTATTTTGGGGGAGGTTAGGAGCCACATCTTCCACTGGTGGAGTTTGCTTATAATAACTCTTATCAGTTCACGATTGGCATGGCTCCGTTTGAGGCATTGTATGGAAGGCCTTGTTGTTGTCACACTTGTTGGTTAGAAGTGGGCGACAATAAGTTTCTCGGACCATAGGTGATTCAGGAAACCTCTGCAAGGATTGAGATTATCAGGAGTCGCATTCGGGTAGCCCATGATAGGCAGAAAAGCTATGCCGATGAAAAATGGTTCTTCCATGAATTTAATGTGGGGGACCAAGTATTACTACGTGTATCTCCTAATAAAGGAGTGATGAGGTTTGGGAAGAAAGGGAAATTGTCCCCGAGGTACGTGGCACCATTTCCCATTATTGAGAGGATTTGTCTGGTAGCATACAGATTGGGACTGACAGAGCACTTACACCGCATTCACGATGTATTCCACATCTCGTCGTTGAGATGATACCTTCGGGATGACATGACCCACACCCACATTGCGATTGAAGAGATTAACTTACAGCCTGACAGCTTTTATGAGGAGAGACCAGTAGCTATTCTAGATCATAGCGAAAGGAAATTGAGGTCGAAAGTAGTACCACTTGTACGGGTCCAGTGGGAGCATCATAATGTGGAGGAATCCACTTGAGAGCGTGAGGCCGACATGCGTGAAAAGTACCCCTCAGTTCTTCTTACCAAGTATACCTTATTTTCGAATTTCTGGATCAAATTCCGTTATTAGGTGGTAAGTATGTAATACCCCGTATTTTTATGACTTTTAATTTTGGGAATTTATTAAATTTAATTAGAGATATTAATTTAATATTAATTCAAAAAATCATTTAAATACTTACTAGCATGATAAGAGTTAGTAATTATTGGAATTTTGTTGTAAGTTACTTTATGGGTAAAGTAAATGGTGTAATTAAATTTAGAAAAATTATCACAAGAATCTAAATTGATAATTTTAGAAATTTATCGGGATGCGCATGTGTCATGTTGGGATTAAATTTGTACTATTAAAAGTGAATAAATTATAAGTCACCCGTATGGCCATTTTGAGGGCGTCAATATGTCTGGAAGGGTCGATAAAGACAAAATAATGTACCCGGGGGTTTAGTTTGGGTCTCGGGGCGTTTCTAGGCCTAATTAACATCCCGGGAGGGCGTTTTAGGCATTTTATATTTTTGGGCATGGAAACCCACGATTTTTCTAAGGTTATATCAGATGGTAGGAGTCATCTTCTAGTACTAGAAGAACCATAAACCATAGACGGCCAATGGAGAGGAAGAGGAAGAGCTTTCCAAGGAGTTCTAGGCCAAGAACTCCACCATTTGCATCGTCGTCGCCGCCAAACGTTAGATCGCGCAACGAGGATCACAACCACACCAATCCTTTCCACAAATCTGAATCAAGAAATCCCAGGCAAGTATCTATCTTGCTCTATTTCAGTTAATGCTTCAATATATTAGTCTAGGGTTGATTAGGACTAGTTTTTATGAAAGAAAAACCTAGTTTGGAGACTCAAAATTGCATGATGTATAGGTATAAGACTTATTTTGGAATTCAAATTCACATGTAGAGGTTGAAACACGAAATTGCATTAAGGTAGAAGTATAAAATCTGGTAAATAAATGGGAAGAAACTAAACAAAGAAAATATTATGGTTCTTGATATTTTTATGGATTTTACCCCTCTTAATTCGTTATACATGATGAAAATTCGCATGCCTTACGTAAAATACCACTTATTTGAGGATATAACACTTGGAGTATAAATTATTGGGAGTTTGGAAGACAAATATATTCGTTTGGATGATTTTGGAGGAAGAACCCCGTAACTGGAAATTCTGCAGTTTCGTCATACCTGCTTGATCGATCTATCGACCCAGGAGCATCGATCGATCGACGCATCGATCAATCGAGCACCTGCCATCGATCGATCGACCCCTCCTGGAAAACTCAAATTCCCCTTTTTAAATAGTTGGTTCCAACTTCAATGAATACAAATTATTGGATATTATTATTGGAATATTTTGGGAGATAAAGAAGACCAGTAGGGCTTTATAAAAATGGAACTCTTAACGTAAGACGAGATTAATATTTAACAAAGGTGTTTTACACTTAAGAAAATGGGAACATGTGTTTAAAGGGTGAGACTCGTAAGAAAGTTACGTTGTAAATAAAATGAGGACCTACTGAAATTACACTTGGGAAATAGGAATTCACGAGTGTTACGTAGTAAGTTGAAATAATCCCATAAATAAGTAAAAGAGACAAACCGTTATACGGGATAATCTAGTAAAGTGCAATGAGAATAAATATTATAAGTATGGTTCGTGGGCGTACCTAAATTAAAAATGGGAATAGTAGTATACATATATGACTGTGTTTGTGTATATACTATATACATGTAAAAATCATGTCCGCGCTACTTGCTATCATTGAGGTTACCGTGTTGGGGCAGTCTTATCTCGATGGGACCTTTATGGGGGATATTGACTTGTACCCTAGAACATAGGAATCCTTGGTACAGGCTATCGGATCGATAGTCAGACGGTCCTAAGAGACGTGAGGGTATGTGCTGACCTCTTAGTGACTTGAAACTATGCTTCGCCTCAATTTGTATGTGTTCTGTGTTAATACAGTTCGAGAGTTATTTCGAACTAGTATTTCCTTTAGTACGAGTGACACGGGGACTTGATAGCAGAGTATGCCAGCACCATAAATTTATGTGGGGTGCCGATTATATATATATATATATATATATATATATATAAACTCGAAATTTGGGAACTATCTACTGTGACTAAAGGTAGGTAAGAAATGAATAATTATTTCAACTTGGGTATAAGTGTTAGAAAACGTGTGAAGCAAAATTGAGAAACTTTATAATTAAATGAGGTTATGTGAGAACTTTGCTTTTAAAATTAAATCTCCTAACAACTAGAAATTGTCGGCTTGAGACCTTGTGAGTAACTTAAGATAAGCTAAACTGTTGGGATAAATAGTGCGGTAGGTGTGAACATTAGAAGAGAGTTGAGAATTTCCCAAGAGAGTGCCCTACACTAATATGATTGTTGCATTAGTCGGTAAGCATTTTAAATACTTGCTAAACTGAATTTTAAATTGTTTTACAATCGGGCTCTGACCCGTTTCCTATTTTCTCTTCTCTTGTGTATATATGTATATATTACAGGTGCCCAACCATAGGGGCATATTACATAGGATCCTTTGGAAGGAACGTGCTGCAGCTTAGGTGGGAGTTGCAGGCCTCTTGATTAGACGACCTCATTATTGATTCCACATCTAGTTTTATTTTATCTAGTTGGGCATGTGTCTCCCTTTTCCATTATTCAGTTGGTTTTATCAGAGATTGTGGTTCGTTTATTTCCAGTATTTATACTTTGGATTTATTACTGTCAGGATGTTTTCCTTTGAAGTTTTAAGTTGGAATTAATTAGTTGGATGCTTAAATTGCTTGGATTACATTTTTCCAGTATAGTTGTGTGATTCTTAAACTATGGATTATGAAAGGTTTAAATGTTGGTTTTAGATTAAAATCTTAAATTTATGTCTTAAAGAAATGGTTTTCTCACTTAGCTTAATTATTTAGGGTGTTTAATTTAAAAAAATTATTTTTGCGACAGTGATGCTAAGAATGAACCAACCGTTCACCTTGGTTATAATTTAATAAAGGACTGATCACCTGAAATTTTATTAGGCGGGGTGTCACATACATTACACCGAGGAGCCATACATAACGCTTACTAAATTAGTTGCATACCAAATCAGCATACCGAATCACCTGCATACGAAATCATCTGCAATACCGAATAAGCTGCCCACCGTAATCCGGAGTGATTGGAACTCGAGTCCAATACACATTCAATAAATGTAATTATCTTTCAATCCATCTCGTTGATATTCAAGTGTAATAAGTTATAGGGACCTCATTACCTGAAATAACTAGTAGCCAAACATAGTTACCAAAACCAAATATATGACTTAAGAGTCAAAATAATAAATCAATACATGATTATGTTATAGCCTTCTGCAAACGATAGTTTCCAAAACTTGTACATGCATATAAATAAGAGTTGTTGTGTGTCACTTTTTTTGTTATTTGCCGCAGACTTCGAGCCCCAAAATCTGAAACAACATATATTCAAGTTATTTTCCACGAATCAGAAGAAGCCAGCAAAATTGTTAGCATATTTGTTGCAAATAGAAGCAAGTTGATGCTTTCTTTGCTAATTTGAAGACAAAAAAAGAAGATGAACAGTTAGAGGCAGATAAAGCCTAAGTTGTTAGAGAAATTGATTTCTTGAAGCCCAAATAACTCAACGATCTTGCTTTATTAATTTCAATCTCTGTTTTTCCCAATTTTTATATGCTAATGCTTTATGTTTGTCGAATTAAACACACTTTATTGGATTAAAAAAAATATAGTATCGTAACGGTTTTTTCTTGCACAAATCGCATTATTATTGAGCTAATATCAAGCTAATATTACTTTAACTTCGAGTTCCAGATCCATTTAGACCAAAAAATATAGAACATAGCTAAGTGTTTAATAAAGTGTCAGTAGCTCTTATATATATATATAACAACATTGGTTGTTATACATATTATATATAATAGCATAGCTATTGTATACGATATATGTATAATAGGTTCACTGTTATATATATTATATATGTGATTCGGTCCATTGAAATCCAGAAGGCCATTATCGAAAGTGACAATAGACAGCTAATCAAATGATGCCTTAGTACAACAGATACGCCTATAGTACGGTATCCACTATTATCTTTGATATTAAGCATTTCGTAGATTCATGGGATATTGTTTAACAAACTCATTTTGTTCAATTAACTTAAACAACTATTGAGCAAAGACATAACTATACATTTATAAAAAATAAGTTAAACCCGTATACACAATGATCTACCAAAAAAGAGCGTGCATATCGAAGTTGTAAATTTCATTTACTCTCATTGTTATCTAACATTAAGAAATCTTTTATCCCATCTGCATTAGGCGAACCAAAATTAATAAATCAACAAAAAATAAGTACCATCATCAAGTTTACATGGAAAAGTGACAGTATGCTACGTGCTATCAGGAACTTATACATTGGAATTAAATTACATTAGTTTGTTTGACATGACAGTAGCATACGCCTATAGTACGGTTTCGTATTGGTTGTTTGAAATCTTGTAAATTATATTACACAATGGAGTGCCTGAGCAGAGTTGGTATTTAACATATCATAAATGGACGGACTTACAATCATGATATTAGAACCCGAGGAGTCATAAGTTCCGTAAATATATAGTTCATACCTAGTTACGACCCATATTCACTTATAATGGCAAAAGATACATGTAATACCCCATATTTTTACGCATATTTATTTTTATGAAATTATGGAAAATGGGGATTAATTAATTTAAAGGGAGAAAATTTAATTTGTAATTAATCCGATTTAATGGTAATAATTACTAGCGTGACGAAAGTTAGTAGTTATCGAAGTAATATTATATCCGGAATGAGATACACCGCAGCCATGTTATAATTATTTGGGACGCGTGTATGAGTCGCATCACCGATATGTATTTGGTGGTTAATAAGGTAAATTATTTTTATATAATTCGAATGACTATTTTTGGTGCGCCAAAGTGTTCGGAAGGGTTAAAATAGTCAGAAAACACTACTCGGATATTTTATTTGGAGTCTGGGGCATTTTAGCTCAAAATGACACGGAGGGGTATTTTGGTCTTTTGAGATTTTTGGGTAATTAAATGGGAAAAAATTGGGTTTAATTAAAAGCATTGAGGGTTAGTGGTCTGCCAGTTTCAACTTAAGTGAGAAAGAGATAAAAAGAGAGAGAGAACCAAGGAAGAAGAAGACTCCATTGGAGTCCTAAGCCAAGAACTCGAGCTTTCACACCAAAAATTACACCAACGCGTAGATCGTGTTAAGAGGATCGTTCTCATACCAATTTTAGTCCAAGAATTAGAAGTTCATTCTGAGGCAAGTGTTTATCTTGATCCTCTTTTAGCATATATTATTCCTATTGATTTAGGTTTGATGATATAAACTTGGTACAATGAAAACTTGGGTTTAATTAGACTAAATTGATAAGAAACCTTATGAATTGGAGATGGGTATGCATGTAGAGGTTTTGCCCTTGGTTGGACTACTAAAATCTGGGAATTTTATGTTATAATCACGAATTATAATAAGAGTTTTGGACAATTAAAATTTTGGGTTCATATTTAAGAGACTTATTGGAAATTAAAGAGATTGTTGAATTCCAATTAATTTTATAAGGATTTAACATTTAATTCGTGTTAGAAAGTATCTTAGGGTGATTGGTATTAGTGCATGAACATTTAATTTTGATTGGTTTGAGTATTTGTATGTTTTTTAAGATTAAAAATTAAGAAAAATCGAAGTTGGGGAAGAACTAGGTCTGTCCGGAATTCTCGTTCGAAGACATGCCCAGGTCATTCGAACGACCTCGTTCGAACGAACCTTCTAACAAGATTTCCAAAGAGCTTTCTAAAGAGTTATTGAGTTCATTCGAAGTGGGAACTTTGTTCGAACGACCTCATTCGAACAAGAATCCTGGAACTTCTAACGATATTCCAAATTGAGTTTTTAGGGTCCGTTCGAGTTAAAAATCATCATAGGGTTATCCAAGTGAGTGTATTAATCTACGTGAGTAACGGGTGGCTTAAATTCCAAAATGTTAGGGAATTAAGGGTGTAATGGTCCTCGGGGTATCAAATTTGTGTGAAAACCTAGGAGAGAATGCTAGTCCTATAGAGGCTATATATACACGAATATCGTGGAGAGTAATGGCGTTAATATTACTTACAGATTATAGTAGTCGGGTTATGTGATTACCTATTAATGTATATAAGTTGTGTGAATGCTTATTACTTGAAATATCATGTGTATGACATACCTAGCTGTTGGCTATCGAACAGGGGTCAACGCGTTGTGGGCGATAATATCTTGTGTGCCTTCGGGGGATTTTGAGTCATACCACTAGAGTATGGAACCAAGGTACGAGCTATCTGTGAGAACGATAGTGTTGACGGTCGTATGGGTGTGTAGGTATGTGCGTATCCCATCATCTTGGAACTATGTTCGCCTCCAATATGTGTATATGTTTTATTTGGTTCTTGAGAGATTGAATATGTTGTCCTTTATGCATGAGCGTTGCACCACGTATGCCTAGCACTAGGGGTTTCTTAACCATGGGTGTTGTATAGATATATTTGTATCTGTACATACTGAGATTTTATATATGTATACTGAGTTCCTACTCTGTGTTTCTTGTGGGCTACTTTATTAAAGTATATACTTATTGGGTCACCAGTTGGGAATAAAGAATGCTATGAGAATGAGTTACAAAATCCTTAAACCTATTCCTAAATAATAGTAATATATTAATTTTGGGTTATTTAGATATTGTATCCGACGTGGTGATTATCCTACATATAGTCAGATAGAGTGAAGAGACTAGTATGGGTAGTTAAAATCGCTAGGTGTGCACATTTGATGAGAGGTGATCATCTCAAGTGAGTACGCTAAGTTAACATGGATAATATATGTGATATTTAAATCAATTTAAGCACTTGCTATATTTAAATTGTTTTCTACTCAGGCTTTGACCTATTTTTCTGCAAATCTCTTTTCTTCTTCTATTATTTTAGGTGCTCAGCCACAGGGACACCATATTTATAAGATTCCATTCAGTTGCCGAGCTGTAGTTGCTGTGGAGCCTACAAAATATTGCTAGTAGACGTTTCTGAGTCTATTGCTCCTTATCCATCAGTTATTTCATTTCAGTTGGACATGTCATCCCTCCAATTTTACATTTAGAGATTTTGAGTTGTTTTATTCTATCATTAGACTTTGATGTCATGTTATTGGATTATTGTATGGAATTTTGACTGGATGTGTTTATTCCAGTTCTTTATTTGAATTCGGTTAGTTCTTACCTTATGCTATTGTGATGTAGGGTGATGGCTAGATATTTCCCTTTATTGTTGATGGTTAATAACAAGATAAAATGTTGACACCAACCTTTTTAAAAATTAGGTGGTTAGTTTTTATTAAATTAAAATTTTAGGTTTTGACAGTGATGCATTATCTGAACCAACTTGATATTTCGAAATTAATTTATTAAGGACTGATCACCCGATAATTAATTAGGCGGGGTGTCACAATACACAAAGTCCAATAGTGTGCAGGGATCAGCTAATTCAATAGTACACATGTTGGAGATCACAAAAGAAACTACTATAGATAATGATGGTTACAAGTTTTCACTATCTCTTTCCAGGCTAAAAATGTATTTTCCCCAATATTTACAAGAGCCTAAATACATGAGACCGAATTGAGTTCCAATGAAGAATTTAAACAACATGTTGCATAAATGCTCAGTCTAAATGTTCCAATGGTAATGAAATTAAGAACTCATATTTGGAGACATTGTAATTTATGTTGAGACCGCAGCTAGACAAGCAAAGGAAAGACATCACGCTCTTCCAAACATATGTCTAATACTATATAATAAGCCATTGTAAAACATGTTGCTATTGAGAGGAAACATTAGTAAAAGTTTAAAACAAAGAAGATAAATTAAAGTGGAATGAAGATAAATAATATCCAAAAAAATGGTACAGATTTAATAGTTTTGACTTGAGAAGACGAGTTAAAGAATTATTTGTATTTTAGATTTGCTATATTGTGAGCTGAGATTATGGCCCTCATATTTTTCTCTTGTTTGTGTAGTTGGACATCAATGTTCATACAAACTGCAAAACATAACATAACATAGCATAATCTTGAACTAATTTATATTTAATTATGAGGTTCTTTCAAATTCTTTTCAGACAAAAAAAAAGAATTTAGAACTGATTGAAAACAAATTGACATGCTTTAGAAATTATCGAAGGGCTATAATGATTTTATTCTACATTTTATTGCTTTCTACTACACCATACACTATTGAAACAAAAATATAAACTAACTTTTATTGAAATTGATACATATGTCCACCATACCTTCATCCTTAGCACAAACCCACAAAAATATGATTTTAATCAAATTGATAAACCTTTCTAAATCAATTTTAAGCAGTAGACCTTCTCTCTTACAACTCCGTAGGGCAACTGCTTCATTTTCGCATAAGAATTTGTTTAAACCTCGAAGAAAGTACTTTTTCCATCATGTGGGCAATTTTGGAATTAAGGGCATCTATTAGTCTTAAAGAAGAGCATTTGTTAACAATTTGTACATACTAGATACCAAACTAAAGAGTATAAAATCTTTAAATTTCAAAGTTGAAATTTCATTTGGTATCAAGCGTAAAAGTGTGGCATTAGTACAATCATTAATGCCTCAATTTCACAACTTTTTTACCTTTTCAACAACCCCTCAGTTCTTTCCATGAGCTTACCAAAACAAATATACAATTGGTTGAAACCAAAAAACGAATTTAAAAACTCAAATTTGAAGCCATCAACACAAATCTATTGCTTGATAAAATAAATCTGGTATTAGTATTGTATATAAGGGGGAAGTGGCATGAATTTATGTATAAAACTTACCTTTTCAAATGTTGCAAATTCTTTAAATTCCAAGTTGGTGTTTCACTTGCTTTCATCATCCTTGAACTAGCGAATGTTGTTCCCTGCCATAAAATCAAGAAGAACCAATTAACTACCAAGCTGTCAATTTGAACGCACTTTAAAAGAATAACACATCTGAAGAACTGTAGTTAAGACATTAAATATTTGGAGATTAAATAGTTAGGACTGTCTAAAACATACGATTATGCAATGAAAAAGAGGTAGTTCATTAAATACACTATTATAATATCATCCAAAAAAGTTGGTTCATCCAAATGCGATAATGATAGTATAAAAATATACAAAAACATTTTATACAACGTACAATCACATTCTTTATAACACATGAAAATCTCTTGGTAGAGCATCACGAAAAATAGTACTGGCATGACCAATATGTTGGTGCTCTGGAAATACCCCGAACATTAGGACAGTAGTTACGCTTCACACCATACTTGTGATATCATTCCCAACCTTCAACATAGGCATATTTAATATAAGTTGGATATCATTTTCCCCTATTCGGAAAGAAATGAGTATGAATCTTACTTGGATATATGTTATTTAGGAATGTACAATATAAAAAAGGCTTTGTACTTCGGTAAAAACTCATAGAGAAGATATACAACTAAAAGAGTGCTGAGCCAAAGAAAAACAGTGCCGAAATTCTAGTGCAATAGGTTTGAAATTCTAGTGGTGAAATTTAAGAATAGTGTTTCAATTCTAGGAGGATATGTGTTGAAATTATAGTGCTAAAATTATACTAAATTCCATTCTAATTGCATTTGTAGATATAAAATGATATAAGAATATGGATGATACTTGAGACACTTATCGAAAGCCAAACCGTGTGGAGAGAATCAAGGGAGAACACAGATGATACTAGCGCAACAAAATAATAGAAAAAATTAAAACTCCAAAAGAAATCGTCGTGAAAAACCAAAAAACCCATTAAAGTCCAAAAGGAATCCCCATGAAATTAGAATTACAAAAGGACTCAAACATACAAATATTTCTATGAAATATACAAAAACTATTGAAATTTAAAAGCGTGGCCTAAACTCAACAATTAAATTATTTAAAGTTCACTTATAGTATGTTATGAGTTCTATATTTGATACCAACTGAAAAGGTGTGATTCTTATCAATTAGAATCATAGAGAGATAGAGGGAACCTAAAAATGTCTACTAAAATTAACATTTTAGCAAGAAAGTTATAACTAAATTTTACATGAGCTGAGTAGCTTTACAAAAAAGTTGCAAATTTACTTCTTACTGGAAGTGAAAACATTATATTAAGTAATAACAAAAAAGTTTCATATTAAGTAATAACAAAAATTATCAAGTCAAGAACCCAATTAAAGTACCATAATTTATTGGAAACTTGCTACATATCCGGTGTTGTGGGCGGGTCACTGTTCAGTGTCCATGACCCTATGCACACTAAATAAGAAAATTAACAACTAAATAAATTATTCATAGTCTAGTCCTTATGGTAACTTACATTTGTGAGTAATTTCCCATCCTCGTAATATTCAAGATATGAACCTATAACCATTCAGTAATGGTATACGTGAAATACTTGTATGAACCAAGACATGAAAGCTAACGTTTTACCTTCAGTGATCGTTGTTAGGTGTTTTTATGCACCACGGGTCATATACATATTTTTTTTTCATTTTAATTCTTTCACATTAAAAAAGGTTCCAAAAAAGTAAGAAAAAATTTCCAAATGTTACAAAGCATATGTAACCCTTTCTTTCTTGCCATTGAACTACGATAAAACTGCAAACTTCATAAACATGGCATTTCAAGTAAACATGTAAATTGGGAACCCACAATGTATATAGAGAAACACAAATAATTTCATCATTTTTGTGAAAACGGTGAAGAGAAAGGGAGGGATATCAAATTACTTGGACACACTGATATAAAGTTTCTTATTTCTTAAGATTATATCTGGCATACCAACCCAATCCAATAAATTGGGAATAAACCTACATCGTCCACAGTTAACAGATATACATCATGATGTTTATTAAGTATAAGTTTCGCAAGTGCTTCACTATCCATATCTTCAACAACAATCACCAAGAAAACAAACATAACATATTCAAAACTCAATCAAAGTGTAAAATTGTTATGAAAGTACAAAATTGTTATCAAAATACAACAAACATGAAAATTTCTCAGCCATTCAAACACTAAAGCATGAAAATTGTTACATGACATATGAAAAAAATTGATTTGGAAATTTTGACGAACATTTCATGAGGATAATGAAAATCTCACCTTATATGTAGGACATAGTTTCCACACTTTTTGCATAAGAAAATGATGGCATAACAAAAGATAAACTACACCAAAATTGCAAATAAAAAAATGTAACACTAACAGAAATGAGAATAAACTTACATCACCATAGAGAGTGAAAATCCCCAACTCGTCCAAGGCCAAATACATAGAGATATTGTGCTAAACATAGAGAAAGAAACATTCAAAGTGAGGATGAAATATTTAGGGTTTAAGAGTCTGTAAAAATAGAGCGGCACGGAGATAGAGCTAACTGGAGAGTTGCGCATGGAGAGAGAGAGAGAGAGAGAGAGAGAGAGAGAGAGAGACCTTAGCGAAGAGGTTGCAAAGAGGGGATGTGCGAGTGAGTGGGAAGATTGAGCGTGACACAACAAAGTGTGATTATAGTGAATTTTTTTAGGTTCTTTTATATTTTAGTTAAATGTGCCAGATTATCATTAAATCGTAGAAGAATTTTGTACAGTTTTAAACTGTGCCAGATTTTTAATATCAGGATGTGCCAAATTGTTATTTTTGGTGTAGTGTAAATCGAGATATTACAAAGCCAATCGGTTACTTTTACCACATGTGAAGAGGAAACTCAAAATGAATAATAGGTTTAGGATTCAAATGAATAAGATTTTTAATTCTTTTGTCATCTTCTTTCAAGGTTTCCTTTCACGTGCATATTAGAGATATGGATTGCAATTATCGATTATTTCAGTTTAGGGAAATTTTGTGTCGGCATGCCATTATGGCGTTTATTCACAGAGAGGTGTACTTTATACTAGATAAGTAACTCTTAAAAAGATGGGATAAAATAGTCAAAATATGTCACACAGAAATGAATATTAGTTATAGTGATTGATAGCACAGATATTGTACCCTTACCGCAGAAGGTACATTATAGCAAGTGATATCGTCTTACTGTCGTACACCTATCTCCTATAGGCTATTAAATGAATGCCTTACATACATGTCGCAGTCCTTAACATATAGGTTGTTGCCCCTTATACGCTACCTGTTGCAGCCCTTGAACATACAGACTGCGGCCCCATTTACAAGATATATGCTGCGATCCCCTAAGCTCATCAATCTGTTGGCCGCAACATCTCTCATCACAGTAATAATACCTACACCTCCTATAAATAGAGGACCACACCTCAGGATAGGGGGTTTTGGGTTCATTTTGTACATCGGTATCAAGCTTGGAGCTGATTATTTTTTCTACGCCAGTAAGCATAGCTTGGGGGCTACTGGCAGGAGCATCGCAGCCACCATCCCGGAGCCACCAAAACCATCATAGTCATGTACTACATTATACTCTCATGCTTGTACGCATCTTGAGGCCTAATTACTATGTACCAAACAACATATATAATGAGAGTGTGGCACCAAAGTGGACATAGGATCATTTTTACATCCGAACCACTCTATATCTTGTCTTTTATCTCTCATTACTTGCTTAATCTGCTTATTACATATCTTATATTCGACTTACTGGAATGAGAATGATAAGTGGGCGATTTCTCATATCATCAATTTGGCGCCGTCTGTGGGAAACGAGGTATTTCAATCTTGTTTCTCTATGTTTTGAGATCTTAAACATCTTATTTTATTCATTCGGATCCTTTGGATCATCATCTGATGAGTAAATTTTGAATAATGAGATCTATTTTATATTTACACCCTTTAATGGGTATTTCGTATATTCAAATCTTCTCTTGGGTCTCCATTTTGTGACCTTAGATCTATTTTATATACCCCTGTGATGTCGCCTCACCTAGATAATGTTGGAAAGCTTGATGGGCTTTAGCCCCATAAAGGTGGGTGATTAGGGAAGGGTTATATTTACTCCCTTTTTGTTGTTCTTCGCCTATGATCTAGGGTTTATCATTATAATTGTGTTGTTTTTTGCACCTTGAGGGTGTTCTCTCATGGATATACCCTAGTAGGTATGCTCTCCACGTGTTTTGGGAGAAAAACTTAATTTTTGGGTTTCAATTTTGGGATTTTTCCCTTCACTGCGTAGAAAGGTATGCGGCCTGGTAGTTCAACCGCCTTTCTTGTCATGGCCTCTACTAGTGCGGTTGCATTATAGAAGCTTCAAATCATCAGAGAATGGACTCAGGTGGTCTCCAGCTCAACCTTGGTGAATATCATTCAAAGGCCACGGCAGTACATCTATGTACTTCACTGGCTGCGACCTCTGCAGTAATATCATGCAACAGTGCAAGTACTGCATCCCAACTTTATACTATGTTCATCCTATATTTCTCTGATCACTCACTTCTGTTAGTTTTGTCTCAGATTACATATATTTTTATAGACTAACAAAGAAAAAAATGGGAGGAGAATCCAGCTAGAGCACAAAAGTCAAAGATGAGATTGTATAATTGTACTATCACCTCAATCATCTCTATGACAGTAATGCTTCACTCTAAACCTACGTCAACTATTTGACCCGGAGGGTCCTCATGCTAGAGGTCGTAGCCTCATCCAATGTGGGTGTGGCACCCAGGATCATTGCTGCATCAACCATCATAGTCGTGGCCCTATCGAAGCTCAAGCCCCAGAGGCAGTTAGCTACACCTAGAAGAGGAAGGTGGAGAAAGCTAAAAGAGGCTTCGTGGCCTACACCCCATTGTCCTTCTTTGTTGAAGAAATCTTTGAGTTCGTAAAGGAGGACAAACTGTTGAGGTGGCCCGAGAAGCTGAGGGCTCCCCCCTATAAGAGGAATAAAACCAAGTGGTGCAAACCACCAGGATCACAGCCACGAGACTGACCAATGCTATGCTCTAAGGGATGAAATTGAGAGGCTCATAAGACAGGGGATGTTGTAGCACTTCCTCAAGGATACCTAAGGGATCCAGTCTAGTGTGACAGGCCACATTTCTCTTTTTATGCCCATATTTATGTTTCATCTATTTATGTTCTTAGTGAAAACTCTTTCTAAGTTCTTAGTGAAAAGTCTTTCTAAGTGGTTCCATTTTAACTTTGTATTGAACTAGCAAAGTCCTGAATATATGAATAGATATATGAAATCAAGTTCACTTGATAGTGTCATATTTTGATTCTCATTTCCATTAAAGGTTATCTTATAAAAGACTCTTTGTCTTAAACAGATTCCAAATAAAGACAATATGTTATATCGGGAATGATAATATCTAAATGGGCTAACAACGCCCGTCGTGACGCCTGATTATCTGAAGGCAAGTGATAATAAAAAATGGTGAAAGAAACTATTTAGAGCAGCTATCTGAATTAGTTTGCAACATCACTCATAGAGACTACATTCTAGCATACTATGGCTACATTCTTGAGAGCATCTATTGGGATGTGTCATTAGTCATGAGGGCTTATAATGCTCATTCTTAGCTTTCAGGATGCATCATTAAGCCGGGAGGCTTATAATATCTAGCCAGGGATGGCACTCTCTCTCTCTCTCTCTCTCTCTCTCTCTCTCTATATATATATATATATATATATATATATATATATATATATATATATATATATATATATATATATATATATATATATATATCAACATCTGTAGGTGGCTTAATAACATAACCCATCCTAGGAAGGCTTGATAGTATCCCGTATATTAACTATGGGTGGCTTAATAACATAACCCAACCTGGGGAGGCTTGATAGTATCCCGTATATGAGCTGTGGGTGGATAAATAACATAACCCAGCCTAGGGAGGCTTAATAGTATCCCGTATGTTAGCTGTGGGTGGCTTAATAACATAACCTAGCCTGGAAAGGCTTTATATAAATCCAAACATAGCTTGGGAAAGCTTCATAATACCTAGCCCAGGGGGGCAGAAAATAACCCAATCGACTAAAGGAAAGCCACGAAAGGCAGTGAAAGTGACTAAAAGAGGTTGTGGCACTGACATCATGAAGCATGACAAAGCTACAAAAAAGGGTGGCTTTAGGCCAGCATACTAACATCAATTTCTTGGCAAGGGCTTGAAAGGAGCCGCAATCCTATTAATGTGGTCACGGCCGTCAAAGAGTCCATTCATATATTTAGAGGGGATGCATCAAAGAAGGTACATTATTGAATGGTTAAAAGGCTGAGGATATGTTGAAAACCAGATGAAGCCCCTAAAATACAAGGGGAAATGGTGGATAAACTGATTATTGTTAAGCTGTAGCACCAAGGCTATTTCTTGTTGGCACCGCGGCTTGGGGTATTATAGCCATATATACAGTGAAAATTTGAAGCCTTTAAAGGCAAAACACAATATGTGAAAAGTCTGAGGCAAAGCACAACAAGCCGCAGCCTTTTTGAAAAACATTTATATAATGTTGTCGTGGCCTTATATGCATTAGTCACATAATAAATTTTGCAAGCTCATTCAATCAAGCAATCGAACATCAAAGCAAACATTGAAGGAGGTGTTCTCTCTACAAAAATATAACACCACACGCTCACGGAGAGACACGCGTCGTGCTATTACGATAAAACTAAATTAAATCCATCAAAATCAAGGTATAGAGAATCTAAAAGAATTCCACAATAATATAAATCCACTAATCTCAATACTCAAATTTAAATACAATATCTTTATCGAAATAAAAATAAATCACCAAATGCTCTATACAACAAAAATAAAATAGTACAAATCTTCCAAAAAATATTCTTCCTAAAATAATCCACGCTAAAATCATCCCCATTGGTCCATAGCGCTCAAATTCAAGCTAACCTGCTAAACTAAAAGAAAATATGGGGAAGTACACAATACAACAGGAAATATGCTGAAGAATATATATTAGCAATGAATAAAGCGTAACAACACGAGTACAGATATTCAAATCAAATGTGAATCTTAATAGCATTTATCAATAAATTTCTCAACAACACATTAACGGGTCACCAAGTCTCACCCCATCCACATATGCTTTTATAAAGCCATAGCCCGGGAAGCAGGAACTTAGATGGGTGCCCATCCTCCGTGCCATATTAAAATCTCATGACAACGTGCTCAACAAAAATATAATGATACCACATGAATCAAAATAATTCAACAAATATTTTTCCAGATTTCAATGAATTTATCAATTCAAATATAAGTTCAATTAATAAGAAATCAACGGAATAAACTCGCGAGATTTAAAGGAGCATATTGTGTAAAACCCCATACCTCAAAATCATTGCATGAGTCTTTGCATAAATCCAGCCTCTAAATTTGATCATGTTCCTCTCGCAAAAATAATCAAATCACGTTCTAGCCCCAATACGAGACCCCAAATGGTCATATTTTAAAAACCCAAAAAAATCAGAACCAAAAATTATTCGAATCGCCAATCTGACTTCAGATTTGGATTCTAGACGAAAAATTGGGCCATGTACATGTTTTGAGTTTTCCTCAAATTTCATTTGAAAGCACTAAAAAAGAAAATCTAGACATTCCAAATTGGCTCTTCTCATTCCACTCGTTTTTTCCTCTATGGATTTTGTTTTTGGCCTCTCTTTTTTATCTCCCTTTCCTTATAATCACCCATAATATTCCTTATATAACCCCTCTCTCAAACCTTAGCTTGGAGCCTAAGCTAACGCATATTACTATATTTCCCTTTAATTCAAAATTGTCAACTTTACATATTTAAACCATTACAAAATGTCCAAAAGTCAATTAAATTTGAATTTAAATATTCGGTTCATTTCAAATAAAAATAAATATAATATCAATATCAATATCCCGATTAATAAAATAATAATATTATCAAAATCTTATACAATATTCATAAATAAAGCCCTCAAAATTACGGGGTATTACATACTTCCCCCCATGAAAAGGAATTTTGTCCTCGAAATTCGACGAAACCTACACTCGAAATAAAATGATACTCGATTATATTTCCTAAAATCACACATTAAAGTCCTCAAATTAATTCTAAACATCCTCACCATAACTCCTAACACATCTCAAAAAAAATTCATCTCCAAAGAAAACATATCTAACGCACATGCTAGACCAAATAACCAATACCCAAGGGTTGTCGTATACCTAAGATTTGATACCATCTGTAACACCCCATGCTCCCAGAGAGACACACGACGTGCTATTCCAATAAAACTAAACTAAATCCATCAAAATCAAGGTATAGAGCATCTAAAAGAATTCCATAATAATATAAATCCACTAATCTCATTACTCAAATTTAAATACAATAATTGTCTCTCGAAATAATACAACTATCTATATCGAAATAAAAATAAATCACCAAATGCTCTATACAACAAAAATAAAATAATACAAATCTTCCAAAAAATATTCTTTCCAAAATAATTCACGCTAAAATCATCACAATTGGTCCATAACGCTCAAATCCACGCTAACCTGCCAACTAAAAGAAAATATGGGGAAGTACACAATACGATAGGAAAGATGCTCAACAATATATATTAGCAATGAATAAAGCGTAAATACACGAGTACGAATATTCAAATCAAATCCGAATCTCAATAGCATTTATCAATAACTTTCTCAATAACACATCAATGAGTCACCGGGCCTCACCCCATCCGCATGTGCTTTATCAAGCCATATCCCGGGAAGCGGGAATTTTGGCGGGTGCCCAACCTCCGTGCCATATTAAAATCTCATGGAAATGTGCTCAACAACAATATAATGATACCACATGAATCAAAATAATTCAAAAATTATTTTTCCAGATTTCAATGAATTTATCAATTCAAATATGAGTTCAGTTAATAAGAAATCAACGGAATAAACTCGCGAGATTTAAAGGTTCATATTGTGTAAAACCCCATACCTCAAAATCATCGCATGAATCGTCTAATAAATTCAAACTCTAAATGTGATTGCACCATCACGTTCCTCTCGCGAAAATAATCAAATCACGTTCTAGCCCCAACACGAGATAACCCCAAATAGTCCTATTTTAAAACCCCAAAAAAATCAGATCCAAAAATTATTCGATTTGCCAATTTGACTTCAGAGTTGGATTCTAGACGAAAAATTGGGCTAGGTATGTGTTTTGAGTTTTTCTCAAATCTCATTCGAAAGCACTAAAAAATAAAAACTAAACATTCCAAATTGGCTCTTCTCATTTCACTCATTTTTTCTTCTTTGGATTTCTTTTTTGGCCTCTCTTTTTCATACCCCTTTCCTTATAATCACCCATAATATTCCTTACATAACCCCTCTCTCAAACCTTTGCTTGAAGCCTAAGCTAACGCATATTACTATATTGTCATTAAATTCAAAATTGTCAACTTTACATATTTAAACCATTACAGAATGTCCAGAAGCCAATTAAATTTGAATTTAAATATTCGATTCATTTCAAATAAAAATAAATATAACATCAATATCTCGATTAATAAAATAATAATATTATCAAAATCTTATACAATATTCATAAATAAAGCCTTCAAAATTACGGGGTATTACAAAAAATTGTGATGCATTCAAATAGGAAGGAGTATTTTAAAAGCTTTCTATGAAAGTTTTGAAGCAGTGGAGAAATAAGGCATGCATATAAAGGGTAGAGAGTATTGATTTCCAGAAGAGGATGCAGCCTTGATGATAAGATTATAGAAGTTTAAAAGAGACGCCACCTTATATATCAAAAGAGAGATCAAAGGCTATAAAGCCTTGACAAAAAATTGAAGTTTAAAGTTAAACAGACAATAAGACACAACCTTGTATATATCAACAAAATGTTTGAAAAGGGGACGCAACCCAATGTTCAGAATTAAAAGAAGGCTAGTTGGCTGCATCATCTTCTACATCTCCCTCCTCTCCTTCCGTGGAGGTCATGGTCTCCTTCTCAGCTGTCGCAGACTCTGTCTCGACCCTTAGTCTGGCTCTCTCAGAAGCTGTAACCTTTATCTCAGCCACACATTGCAAATACTCAGCATCACCAAGGCCCCATGCAAGAACTATGTCTTTAGATTCGGAAAAGTTTTTCTATAACTCTGTGCCAGAGATCTTGCTAGCCGTGGATGTAAGATTTATTGTTGATGAGGTAGAAGTATTTGGAACCTTTGAATGATCCCACAGTGTTATCAATGGCCAATTGGAGGGACGCGGCATGTTCTTCATCCTTCTTGGCAATGGCTGTGGCGTTATCTTCTCTTAATTTTTTTATGTCCGCGGCGTGAGCTACGTCATCATTTTGAACCCTGGCCTCCAATTCCTCAAACTTCTTTTGAAAAAGCTCAAATTTGTTATTGGAAAGTTCTGCGGTTTGAGCAGCTTCCCCGATCTGAGCTTATGTTGCCCTTAATGATTCTGCGTCCTGTCTGAAATTTTCCTCAGCAACCTTCTTGACCTCCTCCGCGGCCTGAACCTTCTTATCTACCTCCATCTTAAACTCCTCAAGTGTCGCTAAAGAGGACTACTTCCCAGTATGAAAGGAAGCAACCCTGGAATCTTCTAGGTCAGTGGAGTGAACTCTCTTCGCGGCCTCCTTCTGCTTGTAGAGGGCTTCGTACTTCCACTTCTGGGACATCACAACATCTGTGACCTGCAAGGAGATTTGATGTAAGAAAAATATTAAATGTAAAAGTGATGCTGAGAAGACAAACTTGCATTAACCCTCAGCAAATTTTGGAGACCATAATCCTCCAAGACATCATGGTCTTCATCTATGAGATGATCAAGGTCCACGGCATCTGGAACCCTCTTTATTTTACGGACAACCCTCACAGTTGTAGCCCAAGAAGATTTAAGGCTTAGCTGCCTAAGTCGGGGTTGCGAATGTCCATCAAGACCAACACTGACATGGCATTGAGGAGGTGCCAGGTTGGTATTGATAACCATTATTTTTGGAGGAGGTGAATTTGAAGTAAGGATTGGAGAGGTGTCGCGGACTTTGATCTGTTTAGAAGTTGACATTTACCTTACCGCGACCAGATTAGCCCCAATATCATCGTCAAAATTACCCTCAGGCCTCTCGTGAGGGGCCAACTCCTCAATCTGGAGTGAGGGCGCGGTAGTATTGGGTTGATCCATAGCCTGATTCCGGGGAGCTGTAGGACCAAGTTGGTTACCAGAAGGGACTACAGCAGGAGCTTTGGACTTTGTCATCTTCCTTTTTCTTTGCATGGCTGAATTATTGAGGACAACTGCGTCCTCATCCATTTCAGCCAATTGAGCTGCTAATAGCTCTCTATCAATCTCCTCACTTGAAAAATAAATAAAGCAAGATTAAAATCAAAGTTGGGAGTAGCTGCCACAAAGTTAAAAATAAAAAGAGAAAAGTAATACCTTCCGCGCTTATTTCTTTAAGCAGAGATTTGTTGGGAAAGAAGCCGGCTGCAAAGATGGAAGCTTAAGTCACCAAGGTGCTGAACTGTTTATCCTTAGAACTTACTGCCGCGGACCTCCTTATCCTACTCTCTTACCTCTCACTAAGGGGAAGTTGTCAAGAGGTGCATAAAAAGTTCAAAGTTAAGTACAAACATAAAGGGAGGAATACAACTTTAAACAATAGGGAGCATCCATAATTCAAAGGGCCGCAACTTTATTTACCTAGCTTAGAGGGGAGTCCCCAATGTCGCGACATCCTAAAGGACCTCTCTCTCTTTATTTCATCTCGATGGATTTCCCATCCTTCTCCAGAAATCTAGAAGTACTTGCCATTCCAATTCTTTACACTGGTGGGCCTACCACTATAGAGGGTTTTGTCATTGTTGCGGATGGTAATGTAATAGTACCATGCAAACTTTACAGAATTTTTCTTAGGTCTATAAAAATTGAAAAATTCCGCAGGAGTTATGTCCTTATTAAACTTATTCCCCCATAGCACTAGTGAGGCAAGAACTGCCCTCTAGCCATTGGTATCTAGTTGGGTTGGGGCTAACTTCATGATATGGAAGATTCTTCTGATGGGAACATGAACTGGCAACTTTGGCCCATAAATAAACACATGGAGGGGCAAGCAGATCCTATCATTAGCAAGTGACGTGCTGGGCCTTTGTTCCGTGATAGGTGCTGATCAAATCAAACCTTCATGAAATTCAAGTGCCTCAGTAACTTGGTCAACCCCTTCCTAAGTCATAATGTTGTGGATGCTCAATGTCGCAGGAGGTCTCTCATCTCTGTTAGAGGGACCAACGAGCGCGTCCCTACCTGTAGATGGCCCAGTAGCTACGGCATCAATATCTACTGGATTGTTACTAGAGTTGGCCTTCTCTTCCATTGTTGTGGAATCAGTACCTTTCCTACAAGAGGAGTCCGCGGAGTTAGTATCTTTCTCATAAGTCGTTCCCACAGAGTCAGAATCCAAATCTAGAACGACACAAATTGGGCAATCTTTGAG
Organism: Sambucus nigra; assembly: GCA_949130495.1. NCBI lineage: Eukaryota > Viridiplantae > Streptophyta > Magnoliopsida > Dipsacales > Adoxaceae > Sambucus > Sambucus nigra. The sequence goes on along the minus strand of OX422219.1, from coordinate 131,929,117 downwards.
CTGGCAAGACCCTCTTGTCTTCAAAGGACGTATAGAAGGAAGTTCAGGGGGAGAGACTCCAAAGTGTTTGCTCCAAAAATCTCTAAAAAATTTGTCAGGATCAAAACTCATATGGCTACAGCAAGACTTGAAAAGAAGAAAGATTATGCAGTTAGGTGCGCAAACAATATAAAAATACAAGCCTCTTAGAGGCCGCGACAGGAATAATGAAATGCAAGTTCGAAAGATAAAGAAGAACTGCTATCAAATTTGGCTAACTACACCAAGTGTTGGGCTATAGAATCCTAAAAATTAACTTTTGTCGCGGCATATTGGGGAAGGAGATGGTATATTCTTACATGCCGCAGCCATTTGGGTTATTAGCAAAGTTTTGTGGACACTCACCTAAGAGACTTGATACATGCCGCGAAAAATCCATAAACAGGTTAGTATTTAATATTACCTAACTTAAGGCTAAACCCTAAGCACAAATGGATATTTTTTACCCGAATAGTGACATGAGGCCATAATTAAAATAGCACTAAAACATGCTACCAACCGGGACAAAACTTCTAAATAGCTTAACTCTAAAGATTCTTATTCTAAAGATCAAATCCCTAGAATTTGAAGAGTTTATCTTAAGAACACCAAGAACAAGTGATACGATTTGTAGTACCTTTACAGTTTAAGAATTCAGAAAGAAACAAACACGATTATAATATCAGTTGTTGATTGCAATTCAACTAAACACATTCAAATAAGTTCAATTCATGGTGAGTTTAGCAGGCATGAATACTTATAATTCAAGATTAGGTGATTCACAAAGGCAAAAATTCAAAAATTCAGAAGTTCAGTTGATAACACGACTTACGAGGATGAATTGAATTGAAAAATCCATTAAAGAGGTTTTTGATTGAAAAAATTCCTGGAAAGGGAATAAAATCAGTTGCTCAGCCTCAAACTGCCTTGCACAGCCTTAGAACCACCACACGCTGCCTTGGAAGGTCGTCGGAGAAATCAAGAGGATAAATGAACAAAGTTTTGCTTTCGATTTGCTGTCAAGAGTTGGAAAACGTAATGAAGTCCGCCGTCGGTTCCATTTATATAAAAGGGCGTGAGAAGACGAAGTGTCATTTTATATTGGACTTCGTAGAGGAAATACACCACGGCACTAGTGGTAACAAGACGCAGCACCAATTCCTTGGCACTGCGCCTTGGGGGCTTATTGAATGAACATATATTGTACCCCTGTCGTGGAAGGTACATTATAGCAAGTGATATCATCTTACTATCACATACCTATCTCCTATAGGCTATTAAATAAATGTCATACATAAATGTCATAGTCCTTAATATATAGGTTGTGGCCCTTTATATGATACATGCCACAGCCCTTGAACATACAAATTGCGGCCCCATTTACAAGATATATGCTGCGTCCCCCTAAGCTCATCAATCAGCTGGTCGCAGCATCTTTCATCACAACAACAATACCTACACCTCCTATATATCGAGGTCCACTCCTTAGGATATGGGGTTCTGGGTTCATTTCCTACATCGGTATCAAGCTTCGAGTTGATTACTCTCTCTACGCCACTAAGCATAGCTTGGGGGCTACTGGCAGGAGCATCGCAGTCACCACCCCGGAGCCACCGAAATCATTATAGCCATGTACTACATTCTACTCTCATGCTTTTATGCCTCTTTAGGCCTAATTACTACGTACCAAACAACATATAATGAGAGTGTGTCACCAAAGTGGACATAGGCTCATTTTTATAGCCGAAACACTCTATATATTATCTTTTGTCTCTCATTACTTGCTTTATCTGCTCATTACATATCTTATATTCGACTTGCTGGTACGAGAACGAAAAGTGGGCGATTTCTTGTATCATCGGTGATTGGTCAGTAAAACCCAATTCATGTCGCTTTGATAAAATGTATTATGCTTTCTATGAGGTGGCAGGTTTGGCTACCAATTTCAAAGATAGGTGTGTAAAGGTTATATCACAGATACGTAGTTTAAAAGGGGATTTGGTTTAAGTACTGTGGAATCAATTAACCTCTTTCATGGATGTATGATAGTAAACCATCATATGGGGATGATATTTGTCATACAAAAGAAAGTAAGATGGTACCTTAATCTTTGGTTGTGCGAAGTAAAGGGCGACAATCATGTAAGAGGAGACAACTTATAGGGAAAAAATGAAAATTCCTCCTACAAAGGTATGTAATTTATTTTCTTTCATTAGAACTTGGTAATTTTATTGGATTGTAGTTGAAATACTACTTAGTGCTAATTTATATCTTCTAGGAATGTCGTAAGGAAGAATATATGAGTGTTTCACCTACACAAAAATTCATTTGGGCACAAGAGAGTTTAACATTAAAAGTAAAATTTACATTACATGTTTTGGTTATGCATAATATGAAATTAAACAGCTTTTTTGATATGTGTATGCTTTAGGGTTTCGAATTGCAGATCAATGTTAGAGGTGGATGACAAGACCTTCTGAATTAACCAAATTTATAGCCGCCAAGACCTTCTGAATCAACTAAATTTATAGCCATGTGTGTGTGTGTGTGTGTGTGTGTGTGTGTATGTGTGTGTGTGTGTGAAACCAAGGATGTTAAATGGATTTGACATTCAAAGTGGGGTGAGACCAACATTTAATGACATGGCAACCATGATTCATGCTAGTTTTACTTAAGTACTTGGAGTGAAATATGACGTTGTTATATACTCCATTTAAAAAAAAGCAGAGATTTTTAAGCTTTAAGATTCCATGAAATTAGCCCCTTTTTTATTTTTGTATCTTGTTCCAAACAATGAATATGATGTAAATAAGGATTTGTTAGGGTGCTTTATCTCAAAAGAGAGATATTTGATGTTGTTTTTTTGGCAAAACATTGATTTTTTTGTCAAAATAGATACATTTGGTACTTTTTTGATACATTTGGTGCTTTATTTCTCAAAACAGAGATATTTGGTTCTTTTTATTTTCAAAACAAAGTAATTTGGTAGTATGTGAAGAACTTTTTTATTGTTCTTATATGGGAAGCATTTTTTATTAATCACTACACCAAAATGGTCAAATTAGCACCCTTTAAGCGGCTAGCTTTATCAAGGTCATTGACCGTAACACAAAAACATGCATTTTTTATCACGGTCAATGACCATGACAAGGCCATGACAATACCGTAAAGTTGTCACGGTCAATGACCGTGACATGTCCGTGAAAATCCTATCAGTAAAAAACCCTCCCTCTTCCTTTTTTCCCACCAATTCTATTCCCTCCATTTCCCTCTCTCTCTACAACTTTGGTATGTTTTCTCTCTATTTCTCCTATATTTATGTATATGTGTATGTATGTGTGCATGTGTGTATAAATGTGTGTGTGTAAATGTGCGTGTGTGTGTGTGTGGTATATATATGCGTGTGGGGGGGAGAGGGGCAGGACTGGGGGAAGGGAGGGGAGGGGAGGGGGTTGTATGTGCGTGTGTGTGTGGATATGTGTGTGTGTTTGTGTGTGTATATATATGTGTGTGTGTGTACATATATGTGTGTGTGTGTACATATATGTATGTGTGTGTATAATTGTGTGTGTATGTGTGTGTGTGTGCGTGTATATGTGTGTGTGTATGTGTGTGTGTGTGTGCGTGCGCGTGTGGTGGGCAGCGGCAGCGGGGAGTAGGGCAGGGGAGGGGTGGGCGGGGCAGGGGGTGGGCCTTCATGTGTATATGTGCAGGTGTTTTTTTTTAATTAAATTATTATTGATTTATTAGATATTGCCCCTCATATTGTAGTGCCCCTTGTAAAAGAATTGATTGATTTAATATTGATTGGTTGTTAATTTTTTTTGTAAATTAATAATTAGTGCCCCTTTCATATGCAAGTAGAATTACCCCTCATTCTAAATTAGTAAATTAATAATTGTATACTTTAATTATTAGTTTAATTGATGAAAATAATTAATTGAGTAGATGAATTAGAAAGAGTATGGGATACATATTTTTTGTTGCTATTGTAGTTGGATTGTAGTGGATCGATGTTGGGGTGGTTAATTTTAAAAGTGACATCACCATTGGATTATTGTCCATATGGGGTGGGATTTTTTAACTTTTTTTGAAAATTACTTTGTATAAGGAATAATATATATATATATATATATATATATATATATATATATATATATATATATATATATATATATATATATATATAGAATGATAATTAAATGAAATATACTTGAAATTACATATAGTGCTCATAGATACTAGCCTTATAGTTCTTATGCGTACGCATTCAATAGCCCTTAGACCCGTTCGAGAGTCATTATCCCTGTAATGAGATCTCTCGAATTGTCCTATTTGGACAGTTTGAGACTGCATAATTTCTGTATAATAATATTCTTAGTGGCTTAAAGTTGTTACTTTTGGAGGAATTTCTGCACTCGTATCCTAATGTTCTATGGGTGCATACTAGATTGACAAGTGTGACTGTTATTTCAATTTATCAATTGAAATAATACTCACACTTGCCAATCTACGTCATGTACTTTGAGAACTACGGGGATATGCTGTCGATTTTTTCTCAAATCGTAACAATGTGCATGAGTTGTTAAGTATATTACAGAAAAATGCGGTCTTGAATGGGATAGGACCACTCACCCTTTAGAGGATATGGAGGAAATAAAAATTTCTATTATAAATTGAATTTGAATTTGAAATTTAAAAATCGAATATAAATAAGACATAATTAAATGAAACATACTATAAATCTAAGTTTTGCTTAAACTAATCCATGAATATACGCTTCTTACCTTTAATAGGTGATTAGTTGTGGTAGCTATGATCAGATATCCGAAATACAAAGAGTGGATGGGTGAGAGAAATAGAATAGGGGATGTTTTTCGCAGATGTGCTAATGAATTTGTGAAATACGCAAAGAGATTTCATAATGATGACGAGTTTCCGTGTCTATGTGCTAGGTGTAAGAATGGTAAGGTGTTTGAGTGGAAAATAGTTGAACTACATTTGTTAAGAATGGGCATGCAAGATAGTTATCGATTTTGGAGTTTTCATGGTGAATTGAAAGTTCCTTTTGTCCCTGAAGAACCTTTACAACAACCTTCAACAAGTAGGATAGATGTAGAAGTGGACGACGTAGATCATAATATGTTAGAGGATTTAGTTGATGATGCGTACGGAGTTTATGAAGCAAAGGAGAATGAGGTTACTCATGATGTACAAGGTTCAAGTGCTCGTGAAAATATCACGATAAACCTTGACGATGACTACCAAAGTTTAACATTTAAGGCGACCCAACCGTTATACTCTGGTTGTGAGAAAAATCAAATAACTTTACATGTCATGGTTGGTTTGCACAGTTTGAAGACGCAGTACAGTTTGTCTGGCAATAGCGTGACATGAATTCTGAAATGGGTGAAGGGCTTACTACCCAAGGAGAATATGCTTCCAAATAACTATCCTGTGATGAAGAATAGTTTGAAAGGTTTGGGAATGAATTATAAATCGATTCTTGCTTGTGTGTATGACTGCATACTATATCGAAAGGAGTATGAAAATCTCGATCGTTGTCCGTTTTGCGATGAACCTAGTTATGTCAAATCTACTAGTAAAGAAGGCACAAGATCAAAAGTGCCTAAAAAGTGTTGAAAAAATTTCCCCTTAGGCCTAGATCAAAGCGATTTTTCATAGTACCATGGATAAAGGAGGCAATGACTTGGCATGCTAGGGCAGAAGTAGGGCATAACCCATGCGTCATCCTATTGATTCTACATTTTGGAGGAGAATGGATTATGAGTATCTCGATTTTTCTCGAGAACAACGCAACATTCGTTTGGCTCTATTAACAGATGGTTTCAATCCATTTGAAAATCTAAGCACGAATCAGAGTGTATGTCCAGTGATCCTAGCCCCACTCAACCTCCCTCCTTCACAGTGTATGAGACCTGAATTTTTGATGATGTCTTTGTTGATACCTGGGCCAAAGTCACCAAGTGATGACATCGACGTCTACCTGGCTCCTTTGGTAGAAGAATTAAATGAGTTGTGGGAAGAGGGTGTGCAATTATTTGACTCTTTTAAAAAAGAAGAGTTTATGCTGAAAGCTATATTGATGTGGGCAATTCATGATTTTCCAACTTATGGGACATTATCCGGTTATGTAGTACATGGTTATTTCGGGTGTCCTATTTGTGGAGAGGAAATTGAATATCTTCGTCTATCCTTTAGCTCAAAAAAAGTATACCTTTACCATAGGAGGTTTTTACCCCTGGCTCATACTTTCAGATTTGAGAAAGGTTCCATTTTTTTACTGGGCGGGGTTGAACATAGGCTACCATCGAGAAAACTTTCACGTTCAGAAATTAAAAGTAAATCTTCTGAATGTGGCCCTAATATGCCAGGTAAGAATTCCAAATTTAAGAATGTCAAGCATAAGAAGATCCCAACTGGGAATGAAACTGAGACAATCAAGGCATGGTCTAGGAGGTCAATTTTATTTGACTTGCATTATTGGAAGAATAACCCAGTGCGCCATATAGTGGATGTGATGCATGCGGAGAAAAACTTCGCTGAACATATTTTGGGCACTTGCCTTGGGGGGAGTCATTCAAAGGATGAAGAAAATGCATGAAAAGAACTTAAATCGTTTAAACTTAAGCTACAACTATGGTTGAAAGAAGATAGTTGGGGAAGGACAATAATTACCCCTGGTGCGTTTACTTTGACGAGTGGGGAAAGGAAGGTGCTTTTAGACACAATATATAATTTGAAGGGCCCATTTAATTTTTCGTCCAACTTGCAAAGGATTGTGAATTATGCTACTCATGATTTACATAAGTGTAAGTCCCACGATTGGCATGTGATCATGCAATTGGTTCCTCTATTGTTTAAGAATTGTTTCTCCAAGCACAAGGATTTGCGGAGGGCTATTATAGAAATTAGTATTACCTTCTCACTCTTATATGAGAAGGTAGTCATTCGATAACACATAGTGACCGCAAAATTGGCAGTGACCGAAGCGATTTGTGTGTTGGAGAAGTACTTTCCCCCAGCATTCTTTGACATAAGTGTTCACTTGTTGGTAAACCTATGTGACGAGGCACTTCTTTGTGGTCCAGTTAGATATCGGTGGATGTATCCATTTGAAAGATTGATGAAATTTTTTAAAGATTACGTCAAGAATACGCGATACATTGCAGGATCAATTGCAGAGGAATACATCACCATGGAGTCATCAATATATACTCGGGAATATATGCTTGACTCGACCAGCGTTGATGACACTGATGAGTTCGTCGATAATGGTGGTCATGTGATGGGAAAACGAGTTTGCAACATGAACAAGTAGCTCGTTATCTATTTGACACACATGAGAATGTCGAATAATGAAAAAAGTAAGTTTAAATTATTTTAATGTTTAACATTATTTTAGAATGTTTTAGATTATTTTATACATGATTAATTTTGTAATATGCAAAAAATATGAAACCGGTGAAAACAATAAAATACGAAAAACAATGGTACAATCAGACAGTGAATTTAGGTTGTGGTTGTCACAAGAGGTAATTATAATGAAAATGACTGTTATATAACGTTACATTACACTCAAACTTTATAACTAATTAATTTATCCATATTCTCATCTCTTAAAGACGGGTGATGCGACATCGAGACTTGCTTGTCTAGCCACAGGACCCTTGTTTGTGGCACAAGAGTACAAAAATTATCGATTGAACGGTTACTTATTCGGCGCAAAAGTGTATGAGGAAATTACAAATGTACAGAACTTGAGCATTTCATACAAGGCTCTTACTTTCTTTCGAGCGAGCGCAAAAGAAAAAAAACTCGTTGAAGCATAAATGACTTACTATGGTATAATTCGAAATATATTTGAATTGGATTATACAAGTTTCAAAGAGGTTGTATTTTACCGTGACTCGGTAAGAGTTGAGGATAAAAATTCGTGTAAAGTTGATCCTCTCACCAATTTGATCATGGTTGACTTGTCCAAGTTGAAGAGCAACGACCACGTGAGCGATGAGCCGTTTGTTTGTGCATTTCAAAAGGTTAACCAAGTGTTTTACTCTGAGTATATCAACAACGAGCCATGGTCAATTGTCTTACACGTGCCAAAACGTCTAAATAGTAGTGTGGGTGACTTGGTTGCTCCAATCGAATATCAATCCATTTTTTATGATAACTCGAATTTGAAAAAAAAAACAATTTGTAATAAATATTCCAATTTGTACTTTATCAATCCATTTTTAATGCTTTTAATTGATTTCCACTTTATCATTTTCACTCTTGTATAGTGTGCGTGTGTGTCAGCAGTAGGGGTGGGGGTGGGGATGTTTAGGATTTTTAGTAATTGTGCATATTATGAGCTAGATGTTGTTATTTTGGAATTCAGAATTGAGGTGTTAAAAAGTAACAATTCATTTGGATTTGTAGTAATTGTACATATTTGCATGTCTTCTTCTAATTCATATTGATTTGTACAAATAACAACATTTTTTACAGAAATGTCTCCTTCAGGTATTAGGCCGAGGATGATGATGCTGATTATGATGATGTCGTCTGAGCTCGGTGGTAGCAGAGGCGACGAGGGCTCCTCGGCCCCTAGGCTCCCCCAAATATGGCAAATTGGGGATGGACATCGAGAACAAGACGGGGCTACTAGAGAGATCCCTCGAGCTGGTAAAGACGATCATTGGTCGGGGGTACACTAGTTGGAGGGGGTGCCAAATGAGCTCAAGTTAGTTATTTTTGTGACACTACAAGTAATGTATTTATATGAATATTTATATGAATATGAAAATTTCAATTTCAATTTCGATTTCAATTTCAATTTCAATTTCAATTTCAAATTGATTTTATATTTATATTTATATTTATTCACAACTAACATTGTATTTGTTGGACACGAACAATTCAGCCTAGATCCCAAGCTACGCGATTCCATCTTGGAGCAGTTAAAGGAGCAACACAAGACGTGGAAGAAAAATATGCGGACCCGGTACTTTGGGAAGACCTGAGAGTTCGTTATCCGAATGCGTGAATATGTCCCGTCGAAGGAGCCGATCTTAATGGCATAATGGTAAAAGTTCATTGACAATGACATTGGGGAGCGATAATTGGCATCTCGCCAATCGGGGAGGAAAATTGGGCAAAAAAGACGGACGTGCACTACTCCGGTCAGACGTCTTACGCCGAGGTGGAGCATAGGATGATTGTAAGATTTAATTTTTCTACAACAACAGAAATATATTATTCTGCATCATTTTACTTTGGGGGCCAATACTAATTTTACTTTATTTTATTTCAGGGGATAGGAAGTGGCCCTAGGGGTAGGCCACATAGGCTTGATACTTATGTGGCTATTCGGACGAAGAAGGGGAAGGATAAGGAGGTTTCCCCGAGTGTCACGGCCACGACTGTAAGTAATCCGACAGTTTACTTTTTGTTAATTACATTATAATTTTTTTATTTACTTATTTTACTAATCATGTGCATTTTATCATTTCAGGCAAAGCTTAAGGAAGTGAATGAGTCGCAGCCTGATGCCGACGAGGCATCTTTATCCACAGATGCACTCAGCCAAGTGCTTGGCGTTGATCGCAAGGGGAGGACAATAGGGGTGAGCTCGCGGGTCGCCAAATCTAGGATCATCGGATTGGAGATGAGCGACACCGAATTGGCTCGAACGGTGGATTCGCATGACGCGAAGCTGTCCCATTTGGAGGCGACGGTCCAAGATATGTTCTCATTAATGAAGCGTTCGTTGGGCAGAAACCGTAAGGGGAAAGGGAAGGAGAATGTGGTGGAGGATGAGGTGCAGGATGACGAGGATGTGGACCTCGCTACTTCATCGCTGACACGTGCGAACTTTGATGATCCAGTCCCCTATTTGGCTCCCTTTGACAGACCAATGTCGACACTTGGTTGGCCGATCATGTTTATACTGGACATATTTGATGGCCAACGGATAGGGCGGGGGTTGAGGGACCCGAATACCATCCAGGGTATGCTAGTTCATGGACATTCGCTTCAAGACATCGAGTCCAAGGTGCTCTTCACGCATGTGATACCGGGGAAGGAAAACTCCCCATTATGATTGCGTGAATAATGCGACACGATGTATATTGGTGGGTGTGTCAATTCGTATATCGTATGGCCTACTCAGCTCCTCAGAGCTAACCTTACCCCAAACATATAGTGACATAATTTGAATTGAATTGTTTTAAGTTGTTACATTTGAATTATATTTGGATTATAACGTGATGCATATTGTCTCTATTTTGAATGTATATTTGCATTATCTCTATTTTATTTAGATATATGATGTTTGAACAGGTACAACGTTGCTATAACAGGTACAAATATACTACTGGGTAGTGGCAGTGGCCATACTGCCCAACAGATTTTTTTTCAATTCTGCCTAAAATTATCACGGTCATTGACCGTGACAAGTCCGTGACAAAGAAAACTTGTCACAGTCAATGACCGTGATAATTTTTTAAAAATTTTCATAATCCTTAACATGAAAAAACTTATTAAGGTCAAGGACCGTTACATGACCATGACAAGTCTAACGAACTTGTCACGGCCAATGATTGTGACAAGTCCGTGACAACAAAAGTTGTCACCCCCAGAATTGTCATGGCCATTGACCTTGACAAGTTGAACTTGTCAAGGTTAATGGCCGTGACAATTAAGTAGATTTGGTGTAGTGAATGTTTATTTTGATACGTATAAATTTGTATGGCATTGTGACAGATGGAGAATAAGTCTTTATGAGTTTTTGCGTTCTCACAGTGAGATATGTTATTTAAAGGGAGAAAGGGTAAGAATGGGGGTTCTACGTCCTCAGTGCTTAGTTTTTATCTTGGGTGAAATAAAATTTCAACAACCTTGTTGAATTTGGATAAGAAAGTAATACCAAGTCAGCAACCCGATACTAACCATGTATTCATTAAATTGATAATGGTTTAAATTGTTTGTAAAAAGTCACTCAATAATTATTTGTAAACTAGATCTTAGCCCCGCGCGATGCGCGGGGATTTTAAAATTATTATATATAATTTGCTATTAAAGACAATTAAAAACAGAACAGTATAAATTTTACTATCGCAACTGCAAAATCTAAAACTACAGTGCAAGATTGAACTAACAATAAGCCTTTGAAAAGAATCTCTATCTTGATAAAATTGATAAAAAAAATAAGATATAAAAAATCTGATTAATAGTTTAAATTTTGTCGCAACATCCAAAAACAGAATTGGAAGAAATCACAGGAAAAAATTATAATAGATTAGCTTATTAACAAAGTGCTTTTACTACCAATACAACCAATACATCAAAACATCAAATTAAGAAGAGGGATTCTAAGAACTTAACTGAAGATCAATAAATCATAAGAGACCTCACATGAAAATTTACAAAGGATATATCAACCATACATTACAAAATTTACTTGAACCAATAATAAATTTAAAATAGATGTGAGAGAAATGACTTTAGGGGATAAAAAACTTATCCAGCCAAATAATTTATAAAAATAAAATTCAAGAAATGAATTTTATTGAATATTGATCGATCATAACAAAAATCTACACCTCCTCTACTGATGTTTTGGTTCTATAAACATTTGTTTCCCTTCTCCAAAATTGATTCCTGCACCTAACACACAGTTAAATAAAAAACACAACTCAATTCCATAGGTTATAAGCATTCTCATCATTGAGAAACTTACATCATCATAACAGAGTTATAATCTGGCTAAATAACTTAAAGAAAACAAATATGCAAGAAATTTATACCCAAGGAAAAATGTACTATTAATCATAACATTTTGTCTAAGTTAACCAACTAGGTCCAAAAATGCAAAACCTTATCAAATCGACTGTAACACTCAGTTTTGAATTTATTACCAATAGCAAAACTAGGGGTGTTCGCGGTTCGGTCCGGTCCGGTTTTGAGGTATTTTTGGGACCGGACCGCATCAATCGGTCCTAAAAAATAATGGACCGAGACCGGAGCGGAATAATCGGTTTCGGTTCTATTCGGTTTTTGAGCGGTCCATGTTCAGTCTCGGTCCTATTCGGTCAATTTTCGTCGTCATCTAAAGCATCCAAACACATTTTTGGAATAAATTCACACTGTTTGAAACAAACACACAAATTCACATACCAAACCTCATTCCCAATCCCACACAAATTCACACTGTTTGGAAACATACACAAACAGTTAGGGAGGACCAATTGACCTTGTAACAAACACAAAACCCATGAACACACTGTTTGGAACAAAAAAAAATTAGCCATCCCCATTTTCAAAGAGAGGAATAAAAGTTAAGGCACTTCAAAGAGAGAAGCTGGAAAGTTATTTCAAAGAGAGCAGTAACAGCTACACATTATTTTTAGAAAACTCACTAAGATACTGTTAATTTTTTAAATCCAAGAAAAGATGATTTATAATAATTGATAACTTTAATTTTATTTCTTAAAAATCAGCGTTTGACAGATTTGGACACACTTTATATTTTAATACAATTGGTAGAAAGCATTATGTTCTCAACTAATTTAGTTTTATGAGACAATATTCCATACTTACACAGAGTCGTCATATTGCAGAATTATAGAAGTGGGTTTATAGGAAATTCCAAACAAGAAATGGGTTTTTAAGGTTTTAGTATATGAAAGAAGGTGGGGGTTGCAGCAGACAGCGGGCATATTGAGATTGATCATATATTATAGACTATAATAGATGTAAATCAAACAAATAATTGATTGCATACCTTGTTTATACTCAACAAGAAAACTCAGTAAGACATTAGATTGTTGATTCCAGACCAGTCTGGTTTGGACCTTGGACTGCCTCTACCGGTCACCGGAGGCGAGAGAGATGATATTGATCGGGTTTGATGAGGATGAGGGAAATGACGGCCGTAGAGAGAGGGTAAAAAAAGAGAGAAGAGGTTAGGGTTGGTTAAAGTGTGTAAACTTGTGTAAGTTATTAAATTAATATATATATATATTTCTGTATTTAATAAAAGCGGTCTGGTCCGGTCCGGTCCAGACCCGCTTTTTACAACCAAAGACCGAGATCGGACCGAATTATTTGGTCCTTTGTAATTTTGGACCGCATCGAGACCGCATTCATAAAAAATCGCAAATGTAGGTTCGATTCGGTTTGGTTATTTCGGTCCATTCGGGTTTACGCACACCCCTAAGAAAAACCAAAGAAATTCAAGATAAAGACTCAGTTTTGAATTTATTACCAATCACACTGGTGGTAATGGATTCCCATTGGAGTTGCGACTATAAGGTAAATAATCAATCCCAGCTTGAGCCTGACTGATATGCCCCAAGTGTAACCTCGGCCTAGTGACACCAACCTCGGCCGAGGTGATGGTCGAGATATTGATCGACCCGGGACAAGCCATGGGCCCACGATATCATCCCTCGACCTTAGTAAGGTCGGCCCAGGCCGACACTACCACCTACATTTCCAATGGACACTACGCGCATCACAGGCATCGACAGCATTCTCATATACCTGGTATGGCAACCTCAGCCGAGTGTAGGCCGAGGTGACAAGAAGCCTTGGTAATCTTCAACATGGAATCAGTCCAACCTCGGCTGGGGCCGACCCCCAGCATAATGTCTCGGCTGAGATCAGGCTGAGACTCCCTATGGCACATCTCGGATTGAACGAATATCGAGTCTTTACAGCTTGGCCTCTCCCACGCCGAGGTCATGCACCAATATGGCGGCCGAGCATCTGTTGACATTTGGATAAGGACACGTGGGCACAAATCAGTTGTAACAAGATTATTCTCACACGTGGGGAGGATATTTCATCATCATTCCTTACATGTGACAGTGACAGGTGGCTTCCCCCTATTGGTGAGGCTACCACACACATGATCATTGCATGCGTGGGGGGTACATTACACCCCCTACGTACTATATATAGAGGTCATCCTCTACCTTGCAAAGGGATCTAAGATATTCAACCCTAGATAAAACTCTGTCTAGATATATAGTAGAGAGAGAAAGCTTGAGAGGTTGTATTCATGGTCATTAGTGCCTTCATTCAGTGATATTACTCACACACACTCACAGTGGACGTAGGCCAAATTGGATGAACCACTTATATACCGGTGCCCTCTCCTCTTATCCTCATCTCATTCTCTTATCTCTTTATATAACTGTGTTGCCATTGTTATTCTTATATTGAGCTTGAAAACACCTTATCTGGTGGTGATAATTCCAGCATCATCACTGACCATGCAATCCAAGTACACACAATTACGTACGGAAAAAGAATAAATCCCCAATCTGGATACCGGGTATGGCACCCGCAATCCATTTATCCAAAGGTCTCTCTCTTTCATAACCGACGCTACTTTTAAATCACCACGTGTGCATCTCCCAAAGCGTTTTTGATCGCCTATGGCGAAAAATACACGGAGAGAATCGTAAACCGTCCGGGTCTTCCTCACGAAATCCAGAAAATCAACCTCATCTTGGATTGGGAGATCTGTCACCCTCACTAACTCCGATGACCGTTGGATTTTTTTCGCACCACGATCCAGAACTCACTATTATTTTCTTCCGGAACGTCCACAATCGCCAGAGAACCTGGGTCAGGGTGATCTAAAACCTCTGCATCGCCTTCGTTGGTCCAGAAAAGGTCAGCAACCCTAGTGAACTCATATATAAATAATATTATAGATACATATATTCATAATGGATATCCATATATATGAAAAGTCCGCTTCAGATATAGATTAAGCGTGGCGGATACTTTAGTGTCCGTACTCTTATTCGTTTTTCTCAAATATTTAAAAGTTGTATGTCTGAATCTGTTCGTTTAGAATTTTATTTGAATAAATATTCGCAAAAAAAATAATTCATATTTTCGAATATTCGTTTACACCCTTAGTTCACACAAAAATATATAGATAGATTTGTAAAATCAACTATAGATTTGTGGTTTCGTTGGTCGTGTTATGAAAAAACAGACAAGTAAAGAGAATAGTAATATGATATGGACACAAGTGTAAAAATGGAGATCAAGATATGTTAAAAAAAAAAAAAGTCCAAGGTTTGTGAGTTTTACTACATGGGATGTTATATCTCAATTTTTGCTGATGAGATTTGGTTGTTGGTGGCTAACACCAAAGTCAGGTGGCATTAAATGATATGTACAACACGGGATAATGTATTTTCTTATTATCTTAATCCATTGAATCCCAAGTTTCCTTAATAATTACTGGAGGATTTAGTAATGTCTTTCTTTTAAAGAAATTGGAATTACAATCATAGTTTTTTAGGAAGTTGGCCCCACAAAATCTATTGGACGAAATTACTATGTGAAGTTTCTTGTCATCTTTGGCTTAACTGTTCATGATAAGAATAATTCATGTCACTACAAAGTCGAGTGGAACACGCGTTCACCGAGGAATCTCATTCGTTCCAACGGTGGGTTGGTAAGACCGTTACTTCTCCAAGAAGTCAATAGACCAAATGATAATTATTCAGACTTATCGATCAGTATGGATGTTCGTATAAGCTAAGGATCAAGAAGAAGGTGTAATCATCATATAACGATCGACTTCATCCCCAATGGCCAAGCGATTGGACGAGTGAAGCACTCGATCTCATTGACCGGATTAATCACGTGTCTCGTTACTCCGTGAGTATTACCAAGCCCACTACGCTCACATCATATAGGTATCCAACTGACATCCTCCACATCCTTATTCATTGGGATGACATGGGGATAGTTGTCCAACATTAGCAACCACCACGTAGACGAACACTTCCTTCACCAACAATATTGAAGTTATTAGGGTTGGGGGTGTCTCTTTTATATGGCTACTACATAAAACCATGGTTGAATCTTATTGCACATGGTCAATTGGCACACAAATAATATATGATGACCCTTTCTCTTTGCCATGTGGATGTAGGTCAAAGTTAGAACAAATTATCTACTTTTTGGTATCATCGTTTTCATGCGCTTTTTCTACTCGTAAACATAAATATCAAAGCTCTTAAAAATTCACTCCAAAATCATTGGCATTGTCTATGGGAATCGACTTTCAAGCCACAAATCGACACTAAGCCACCTAGGCCATTAGTGGTCTCAATGAGAAATAAGGAGTTTTATAATAACATTTCATGCAATTCTCGACTTTAATCAAAGCCAAAACTGCACCAGTGTCATTTCAAGGATGAAATAAATAGGTGATCGGCCCCGTTAATGAATAAAATGGAGACGACACGCATTGATCGCCCCCTTTACAGATGGTTGTTTATCCACGATGAGATATTTAGTCTTTCGGAGGATTTACCCCCCCCCCCCCCCTTCTCCAGCCAACAAGGCTTACATCGGTCACTCCTCTCCATTCATGCATGACATCTTGGACTATCTAATGTTATCATGGACTATCTAATGTTATCAGGCTTTAAACACCCTAGTATGGATACTTTTGATGAGATGTCTGATCCTCATGACCACATTGAGAACTATGTAGCATATATGGACTTCATGGTAAGATTATATCAAATTATACTTAAAGGATCAACAAGGGCCTCGTTCAACCGATTACTACCTAACTCTATGACATGGTTTAGTGAACTCAATGGACTCTTTGTCTAGAATTTCATCAGCAATCGAGTGTACAAGAAAATAACCGACTACCTTTTCAACATTCTATATAATATTTAGGACTCCTTAATGGAATTTGTGGAGTGATTCCAAATGAGATGGTAGCCATCACAACATTGCTAAGAGGTTTGTACTGCATGAGAACAACATACTCCCTCTCTAAGAGTTCACCAACTAATATGGCATATCTAATGAGGAAGGTGGAGAATCTCATCCATCCTGAAGACACGATTAGCATTTGGATCCTCCCACATAAGGAAGATGACCCCCGTGGAAATAGGACCAAAGGGGGTCGAAGCAATATCAAAATGGGATCGAACATGCACGGCATCAAGGATCAACTTAAATTTGACCGGTTCATGCCTCTAAATGCATTAATAGACATAGTCCTAACAACCATGTCTTATGTGCTGATGCTGAATAGGACAAATAAGCTTTAGAGTCACGAATCTAAGAGGAAATCAAATCATTACTATGGTTTCCACTCTGACCAAAAACATGACACCAACAATCCTCTAGAAGAACGAAATAGAATCTTTCATCTGGAGGGGTCATTTTTTAGAATTCTTAAAGAGGATAGATACATGAATAATTGATCGGAGAGAGAGAAAGAAATTATCATGCGATCCAAATGGGTTGATCCAGGGAATGTTGTTAGGTTCCTGAAAAAAATACCAGAAGAGAATGTATTCGAGAAAGTAAGTTCGGTAAGGAGGATCGATATATATGATCTCCTTTAGGGTTTACCGTCGGCGTGGAATGTAATTTAGCTAAAAAGACATATAAGGGGAAGAAACATGATGAAATGGAAATTGAAGAACTCATACCACTAAATGACTAAGAAAGTATCATATTCATGTCAACGACCTCTCATGACCTAATCACACCCCATGAAGATCCCCTCCTCACTAAGGTGATCATTTCAATCTAGGTTACCAAAAAAGCATGAATAACACTAGGAGCTCAAAAAACATCTCATACTATAATTATTTTGAGAAATGTGGCTAGTACGCTCTCGATTGAGGCCAAATAAGAGGTCCCTTCTCGGTCTCTCTGGGGATGAATTTTATCGTGAAGGGGATATTGAGTTTTCACTTATATTGGGCAAGAACCCTAAGTCATTCACTTTGCAAGTATAATTATTGATTGTGAGGTCTCCATTATCTTACAATGTCCTTTTTTAATGAAAAATGTTCATCTGTCTCGACGTAGTCGTGGACATTAAGTCCCTTAGCCTTTCGTTCCCAATGACAACAGGGACAATGGGAGGAAGCTTATCTCGTCCTCGGACCTTCTACTTCACTTCCTTAAAGAAGAAGAATAAAGATTTTAATGTTGATGGTCTTTAGTCCAAGGACAAAACCAAGGGATGATCACCCATTGAAGACCTTGTTCATAACTTACCATATGAGGGATAATTAAATTACATAAAACTTATGCCTATGGTGCCGAAAGTAACACTGAGTGTGGTAATGTTATAGACAATCGATTGAACCATCAATGGTTCCCACATGTACTATCTTGAACTTACTTGTGGAAAATCCTTGCGATTTTATCATGATAGTATTTATAAATTTCCTGAGGTTCCTCCCTTCTGGATCCCCTTGATATCTCGTAGTATTTCTATTTTGTTGTGTCCACTACCTCTTACATGCATGAACTTAGTTATCCTCTCACAAATATAACCTTTGGTCAAATTTTTCCTCTATATTAAGTGTTCTAGAATTGACTTGTCCCCTATCTATATATAAACGTCGTATAATAAAACCGTGCATATCATACATTAATGAGACATCTACTTTATCTCTCTTGGTATCCCCCTCCTTAGATGTAAGTACATAATATCTCATAAATTCCAACTCAAACTCCACTATCGAATAATGGCATTGATCTAAGGGAATAAAATATTTTCTCTTATGAATCACATTTGAAAATTACTTGTCATCAAATATAAATGACACTTGATCATAACTCAAAATCATTATCTCAACGTACTAGTCATATCAATCCATACTATCGTATCATCAATAAGACACTAAAGCATAACAATTATTGCCTTGCACTTGTTGCACTAATTCAAATTTAGGAATCCATTTATCCCCTTTTTCCATTACAATTTCAACCACAACATACGTAAAACCAAGAAACCTAGTGGGTTCGTAATTGAAATATGATCCTTTTCCTATCTTGAAATCAGTTTTACGTGAGTAACCTAACTATTTGGGCTTATATTCATCTCTAAAGTGTAACTATACTTATACCATGATGGATTATTCAACTATCTCCATAAGGAGGATATACTTATCCAACTACTGGAACTATCCTTGATCGTGATTCTCCAATTAATCGCCATCGATGAAATCCCTTTATGTTATACTATTCTTTAAGTCCACTAACCTCCCATACAAAAATGACTAACGTTGATACCCATTTTTTTATGACATTAGAGTATAAAATCCCATTACATGATGTAGACATATTAAAGAAAGATGGGCAAAAAAATGGAATGGGTTCATACAAACCCTAAGGATCTACACCATGGAGTGATACCAACTGTAACACCCTGTAAATTCCATATTTAGGATGATAAGTCTTCAATTCTCAGTTTATGAGGCTAGCCAATTAATAACATTATAAACATATTTAATAGCCTAATAGTGCAATAAAATTTTGATAAACTCAAACACTATGAATGTGCTAGTAAATAAAAACTTAAGGATCGACAAGTATGTAATATCACACTGAATAGGAAATAACTGAGACTACTCAAATATCACTATAACTCCTCTAAATAAAATTGATTAACTCAATAACAAATACACAATAGTCCACCGTTGCATAGCTAAATTTGAAAGAACACTACACTACACATCTGCTCATTTAATGTCTCTGCTACGGACTCAACAATGTTGAGCACACCCTTTAGCCCACATAATAGAACCTCAAACTATTAGTCAATAATAAAGGGTTAAAAACACTACAAGAAATCTTCTACTTAACCCAATAATGATGAATATAAATCATAGTAAATATATACGATCCTTAAGATATATAATTTTATGTCTCCAAATGAATAATCAATATCTTTCAAATATTATCTCATAAATTCCTTCATATAAGGATAAGTGATGAGTGCATTATTTTTGCATGAAATATGCCCAAATCTAGGCCTTGTTAGGCAATTCGTATATTAAATAATGAGCTTTTAGAGTATTTTTCGTAAATTGAAAGAAAAATGCAAGTTTGAATCAAATTTGAGTTAAAAATGTGATTTTAATAACTCTGGGAGAAACTATAATTTTAGAAACTTTATGGACCTAAAAATAATTTATAAATATTTATCTAGGCAAAATAAAGTTCTCTCTGAAATTTGATTGAATTCTGAATTAAAACGAGCAATTAATGAATTTCGGGGGCTAAAATGCATAGAGGGGTAATTTTGTAAATTTTAAATATTTGTGACCCTAAATTTGATTTAATTATTTTTTTATAGGTACCCCGAAAATTTGTACTACAAAGGAGTCGATGTGCAAAAATTGTCATGATGCGACACAATACGACACGGTTGACACTGGACTAAATATTTTTTATAAAATCGTTCGAGTGTCCTTGAGGCCGTGCCATAGATTTTCGGAAAGGTCTTGACAAGACTCACAACTTTGAAGTTCGGACGAAAATGAGATTTTGAAGTTTTGGAGGTCAAAAGTGCGAATAAAGTTGGTGATGTGAATAGTGATGTGAATAGTGACGAATTTGAGGATAATTATCCCCAACTTTTTTTTCAAGACTCCATGAGATAATTATCAGCTCAAATACAACCAATCACGGAGAATCTCATTTCATCCAAAAACCCTAACCCTAAGCCTATAAATAGGACCCTTGAGTTCATTATTTTTGATAGGGAGTTGTAGAGAGAATTGTAGAGAGAGCTTTAAGTATAGTTTTTTGTTCCTTATTGAAGGCCAATAACTATTTTGTGAGTGAAATTTTTGTCAAGAATATTTGTGGCACATCAATTGTAAGTTTTTTATTTAATGAAAATGAGTATTTATTCTTGCAATTTTATTATGTCTACAATTATGCTAGCTTAATTTCCTCACTAGGACTAGGTGAAATTTATCATGTGTGATTAATATTGTGTGTGATTTAATTTCGTATTTAGTTCTCGATATGTGCTAAATACTTTTTTTAAAAAATCGGTATTCATTTAAAACGACGCGAGAGTGCGTTTTAAACCTTCGGCATTGTTTGAAAGAAATCATTTTTTTATTTTTAAATATGAGTACTTTTTGATGGGTTATACTTTTATTAAATTGATTGATAGCCAATGCTTAAAGACTATATTTTGAAATTGAAAAGTGAACTTTTTAAGGGAATAAGGATTTTAGGAGTCTAAATTTAGAGACATTAAATTTTATTTTGAACTTCTCACGTGTTATTTTTTCGAATTAAATACGATGAGAATCGGTGTAATTTGAGTTATAAAATCGGGAATGACGAATTTAAATTATTGCACAGTATTAGTTTAACGTGATAAATAGATCCAACGTCCTAGTTTTCATGCCACCTTGATTATATCTCTCGTACTCCTATTTCTTGTTTGAGTTGCTTAATTTAATTTTATATTTCATCTCCAACCCAATTTAGTCTAGTTGGACAGTCACAATTATTTTTAAAGAAAAAATTGATAAATCACAGTGGGTTCGACCTGTACTTACACTCGCTATTCTATAATAGCTCGTGCACTTGCGGTATTTTATAAAATTGACAACAAGTTTTTGGCGCCATTGCCGGGGATTTGTTCTAATTTTTTTTTTAAAAAGTTGTGATTTTCGGACTAGTTTTTTTCTTACTTTTCGCATTTTTGTTAGTAAAAATTCATCAAAAAAAATCCGAAATACTTTTTTTTTCCAGTAGTAATTCAGTATTTTTTTTTATCAAGTATATATAAAAAAATTGTTTCATAAGTGTGCTTTGTTTTATTTTGTTAAATATACCACTAGTGCATGTGTCATTTTTTTTCTTCTCTTTTCGTTAATTTTTTTTTGGGTGTTTGTGTCGCACTTTACGTTTGCTGTAGTATTTTTTTCTTTTTTTCAGGAGCATATTCATTCTTGGAAAAAAAATGAATAAAAATTCGGAAAAGTGTTCAACGGTGCGCGACCGCGAAGAAAAAATTGTGGAATCTTGCTACGAGCACCAAGAACTCTCGGGGACGACTGAAACGTAGGCGGCGTTTCCCTCCGATCGATGTCAACTTAAACTTCGGCTTGGCATAAACAAGTGACCGTAAAAAGTCCACGCCGTAGGTACGTTTTTTTGTGTGTGCTCCTACGTGGTTTAATTTCGCATTTAATTTGGCTCGTTGCATAAATTGACTTAAGGGCAAAACCCGTGTGAAAGATAAGGTGGGGATTTCATCACCCTTCCTTGGCCCGAAAATCACTAATTAACCAAGCACTTGGATATCCCGAGCCATCACATTTAATTTGAAATCAAGTAGACATTGGCCTTAGGATATCACATAGCTCATAGGAAACCTCTTAACGAGGCTAGAATTAAAAGCTACTCCAACGCGAACTTATCAATTCAATTCCGTTTCACCTTGTCTAGGATTGGTGGTTTTTAATGTGTCTTCGTACCGACCACCTACCTGGAGGAACAAACGAGTTTTCAGGCGATAACCATAGTTGGTTGTCTTTTAAATTCTCCCTTGTTAAAGAGTCGGAGCTGTCTAATTAAGGAGATTAATTCATAAACCCTTGCTGTCGTCGATTAATCTCGGGAAAACTAGATTTTAAAATTGAAATTCCCTTCACCTAAATTAGATAATTCAATTTGTTGTGTGTTAGCTAGGAATTATGTGGTTTGAGTCAAATATTTAAAAAAAATAAGTGAGCTGTGTGTTCGAAGTTGGTTTCAAAATCATACCGGTCGTTTGTCGAGTGTGAAGTCTAGCATTACCGATACTTATGTAGGTAGATTTTCGATATTCACCGAGATGGGAGACGAGTTAGCACCACGTGCCCTTAAAGATTACCTTTATCCGACTAGGTCTAGTCAGCTGTCATGCATACTTCTCCCCGATCACAATGCAAACAATTTCCAATTCCATTTGGAAACAATTCAATTGTTGACCGTGTTTCGAAGTACTGAAAAAGAGGATCCCTACCATCACATGCGTGAATTCTAGGAGATATGTGGGACCATTAAGTACCAACAACTCTCCAATGAGATTGTTAAGCTTAAATTATTCCCGTTCTCATTGAAAGACAAAGCTAAGAGTTGGTTAACTCGTTAAAACCCGAATCCATCACCACTTGGTACCAAATGAGTGCACCTTACTACAACAATTCTTTCCTAACCAAAAGACGGCATTGATACGTCACGCCATCAACACATTTAGCCAAAAGGAGGGAGAAGCATTGTGGATGTATTTGGAGCGATTCAAGGACTTACTGCTGCAATGTCCGCACCATGGGATTGAGATGGGATGCCAAGTCCAAATTTTATATGAAGGGTTCGATTATAACACCCGAACTATGCTCGAGTCACTATGTAATTGTGATTTTACCGAGAAGAGTGAGGTCGATGCGTGGATATTTCTAGAAGCCATAGCCAAAAAGTCCCAGCAATGGGCACCCAATAGAGAATCTAGATCCACCACCTCCAATGAGGGTTTCGCTCACCAAGTCGAACAAAGTTATGATTTAAATGCCAAAGTGGTCACATTGGCCCGACGTTTAGAAGCTTTAGAGACAAGTAAAGAGGACAATTGAACCACATCTACAGCCGTTCAACACATAGGTTCCCCTATGTGTATACTTTGCGATGCATTCGACCACTTAGTCGAGAATTTCCGCACCCTTCAGGCCTATAAGGAACTCACCGAGCAAGCCAATGCCCTCTACCAAAATAGTCCAAAGTATGACCCATATTCCAACACATACAATTCGGGATGGCGAGACCACCCCAATCTTTCATGGTTCAAGGGTCAATACCTAGTAAGTGGAGGTCAATCTTTCGGTAACCCACCCCCGGGTTTCCAAAAGAATTCCACTGCACTCTCAAATCCCCCATCCCAAAAGATTCAATATTTAGAGGATTCGATGAACCTTCTTGCCCAAGGTACCCTTCAATTCCAGCAAACCACACAAAATATCCTCCAATCCACCCAGCAAAGCATGCACGCGAATACTCAAGCCATTAGCAAACTCAAGGTTCAAATGAGCCAATTATCTAACGCATTGAGTGAGAGAAACAAGGGAACATTCCAGAGTCATCCCGAACCCAATCCAAAGGGTAACCTACCTAGGGGTCAATTTGTTATTCAAGCCGGCACGAGCGCATCACACACCCAAGAGCATGCAAAAGCCATCATCACACTTAGGTCCGGTAAGGAAGTAGAAAAAATATTTCACCACCTATCGAGAGTGAATTCGAGATAGGTACGGAGAAGGAAGATCCACCCGTGGATCCAACTTCCTCCTCACATTTACCTTTCGATCCATCTGTAGAGACCTATGTCCCAAAAGCTCCATTTTCCCAGCGTTTGGTGCCACAAAAGAAAAAGGCGCAAGTTGATAAGATGCTGGAAGTATTCAAGCAAGTACAAATTAATATCCCATTGCTTGATGCTATTCAACAAGTCCCATCCTACGCCAAATTTATGAAGGGCCTTTGTACCTTCAATAGAAGCAGCAACCTACCCAAGAAAGGTTTTCTCGCTGAGCAAGCAAGCTCAATCATTTCTTATCTAACTCCCATCAAGTATAAGAATCCCGGTACTCCGATGATCTCTATCAAGATAGGGGAGAACCTCATCGAGAAATCCCTTCTAGATTTAGGAGCAAGCATGAATCTTCTGTCGTACACCATGTACGAGAAACTAAGTTTGGGGGAGTTGAAATTGACTAGGATTACCTTGTCCCTAGCCGATCTTTCTGTGAAAATCCTGGGAGGTATTGTTGAGGACGTCCTAATTAAAGTGGGTGACTTTATATTTCCTGTCGACTTTGTTGTCCTGGACACCTAACAAGTGCACAATCCTATTGCACAAATCCCTGTTATTTTGGGTCGTCCTTTCCTCGCCACATCTGATGTCGTCATTAGTTGTCGTAGTGTCTAATTGAACCTATCCTTTGGGAACATGACGATGGACCTTAATGTGTTCAATTTGTCTGAACAACCACCCGATGACAACGAACCCGTGGATGTCGACGTGATTGATAGTATTATCCAAAAGACTTTTGAGCAAACTTATAATGACGACCCTTTAGCATCTTGTCTTGCCTTTTTCGGGTCCGAATTTGATGTCGAACAGTCCATCGAAGAAGTCAACACCCTCCTCGACTCTGCCCCTATCATGGAAGTAGGAAATTGGAAGTCTAAACCTGAGCCTCTCTCACCTTCCTCATCACCTATTCCACCATCGATTGAGAAAGTTCCCGAGCTTGAATTGAAGCCATTTCCTGAAACGCTCGAGTATAGGTTCTTAGGACCTTCTGAATCCTTACCTGTTATCATCGCATCTGACTTAGACGAAGAATAAGAAGATAAATTATTGCGTGTTCTCAAAGAATACAAGGAAACCATAGGATGGACCATCGCTGATATTAAGGGGATAAGTCCCTCGGTGTGCATGCATCGGATACACTTAAAAGACAATGCTAAAAATTCCCATGAAGCACAATGTAGACTTAATCCCAATATAAAAGAGGTCGTCCGCGCTGAGGTGCCAAAATTCTTTGATGCGGGTATCATTTACCCCATCTCTGATAGCCAATGGGTCAGTCCCGTTCAAGTTGTCCCAAAGAAATCTGGTGTTACGGTGGTGAAAAATATCGATGATGAGTTAATACCCGTTAGGATTCAAACCGGTTGGAGAGTGTGTATTGATTATAGGAAGTTGAACACTGTTACAAGGAAGGATCACTTCCCTCTTCCTTTCATATACCAAATGCTAGAGAGATTATCTGGATATCCATATTACTGTTTTCTAGATGGTTACTCCGGCTATAATCAAATTCCCATCACTCCAGAGGATCAAGAGAAAACCACCTTCACTTGTCCATTTGGTACTTTTGCTTACCGACGCATGCCCTTTGGGTTATGCAATGCACCCGCTACCTTTCAGTGGTGCATGATGAGTATCTTTTCGGATATGGTGGAGAGGTTTCTCGAAGTCTTTATGGATGATTTTTCTGTATTTGGGTCTAGTTTTGACGAGTGCCTCCATCACCTCACCCTCGTTCTGAAGAGGTGTAAGGAAAAGAACCTTGTGCTTAATTGGGAGAAGTGTCACTTTATGGTTAAACAAGGCATAGTGCTAGGTCACATCATTTCTGAAAAGGGTATCGCGGTAGATAAAGCTAAAATAGATCTCATTACTAATCTCCCACCCCCTAAAACTGTGCGTGAAGTTCGGTCATTCTTAGGACACACTGGTTTTTATCGGAGATTTATTAAGGATTTTACCAAAATCTCTCGACCCTTGTGCAATCTTCTTATCAAGGACATAACCTTCGATTTCACTAACGAATGCCTTCAAGCCTTTGAAAGGCTAAAGAAGGAATTGACCTCTGCACCAATTATGAGACCTCCCGACTGGAATCATCCCTTTGAGATCATATGTGACGCTTTCCACTATGCCATAGGCGCATTTCTACGTCAGCGTAATGAGAAACTTCCTCACGTCATCTATTATGCCAGTATGACTCTTAATGATGCCCAATTGAACTATCCCACGACTGAAAAAGAGTTCCTCGTAGTTGTTTTTGCTCTTGAGAAGTTTAGGTCTTACTTGATAGGATCCAAAGTTGTCATTTTCACTGATCACTCGGCCCTACGATACCTTTTGTCTAAAAAGGATGCTAAGTCCCGTCTCATTAGGTAGATCATATTACTACAAGAGTTTGACCTTGAAATTCGGGATAAGAAAGGGTGTGAGAATGTAGTGGCGGATCATTTGTCTAGGTTAACCATTGAATATTCCGATAACATATTGCCACTAAATGAGTCCTTTCCCGATGAGCAACTGATGCTTGTCCCTCAGCTTCCATGGTTCACCGATATTGTGAACTATCTTGTGACAGGTGAAATGCCGCTGCATTAGTCTAAGCAAGATTGTTCAAAAAATTTATAGGAAACCAAACATTTCTTTTGGGATGACCCGTATCTTTTCAAATATTGTCCTGATAAAATCATTCGAAAGTGTGTACCCGGTCACGAGATTCAAAGTGTAATCTCTTTCGGCCATGACCAAGCCTGTGGAGGTCATTTCAGTGCTAAAAAGGCCGCTACAAAAATCTTGCAGTGTGGATTCTATTGGCCCACCATTTTTCGTGACTCGAATGATTACAGTAGGAGTTATGATTGTTGCCAACGGTTAGGAAAGATCACACGTAGAAATATGATGCCCTTAAATTCCATTCTGATTATCGAGATTTTTGACTGTTGATTATGTGTCCATTCCCAAATTCCTACGGAAATCTCTACGTTCTTTTGGCAGTTGATTATGTGTCTAAGTGTGTAGAATCCATACCGTATAGGAGAATGATTGCCACGTGGTGGTCAAATTCATTCGAGAAAATATTTTTTCCTGTTTCGGCACGCCTCGAGCCATCATTAGCGATCAGGGAACCCATTTCTATAATCGCTCCTTCGAGAGTCTTATGAAAAAGTACTCGGTCACGCACAAAGTAGGATGTTCTTATCACCCTCAAACCAGTGGTCAAGTAGACGTTTCCAATAAGAAAATTAAGCAAATCATCGAGAAAACATTGAATCCAAACCGAAAGGATTGGTCCTTAAGGTTATTTGATGCATTGTGGGCTTATCGCACTGCCTACAAAATGCCACTTGGTATGTCCCCGTATAGGCTTGTCTATGGAAAAGCCTGCCACATTTCCGTAGAGTTAGAACATAAAGCCTATGTAATACCCCGTAATTTTTATTAATTTTTATTTAAGGGATTAATTAAATTAAATGAGAATTAATTGGGAATTAATCCGAATATGAATACTAGCGAGATGTGAGTTGGTATTTGATTATGATATTAAAATTGAATATTTCATGAGTATTGAAAATATTAAAGTTGTCGCGAGGCTGAAATACGACAATTTGGAAAATTAAGTTGGGACGCACGTGCCAGTTGCTTCAGGAATGAAATTAATTAGATTAAAAAGTAATTTACATTTTTTATCAACTGAATGGTCATTTTGAGTGCGCCAATACATCCTGAAGGGTCGAAATAGTCATAAAACACTAGTCGGGGGTATAGTTTGGGTCCCGGGGCATTTTTAGGCCAAACCGGCAACCTAGAAGGGTATTTTGGTAATTTTAAAAATAAAGAAATTAAAACTCAAGAAAATTAGAGTTTATATTTATATTTTTAAAGGGGCCACTAAGGTCATTACCAGCCAAAAGCATTAGAAGTGTGCTACGGGAGTTAGAGAGAAGTTATCATAGAGTTACAACCCAAAAACACCCACCACCATCATTTTTGAAAGAGATTGTGACCATAAAGAGGGAAGAATCAACCTTGAAACACTGAAAACACATCTGAAGAACAAATCTGAGGCAAGTGATTTGATATTTTTAAGTGCATTGAATATTTCTTCCATGTTTAGTGTAGGAACTATTTTGTCTTGAAAGTTTTGAGGAAAACTAATGAAATTGTTGTAGAAACTCTAAAGTTGGGTTAGGAATTGCATGTAGAATGGTTATGTAAGAATTTGGTATTCGAAGACTTAACTTTGATGATTTAAAAACGAATTTATGATGAGTAATTAAGCATAATAAAATTATGGGTTCATATTCATAGGGTTTGGGGTAAAATTTGGGGATTTATGATAATTACATGTTATTTAAGAGGATCTGACCCCAAAAATATGTTAAAAAACCACCTAAGAGGATTTAGAGAAGTTTAAGAACATTAAAATGCGATTGGGATGATCTTAGGATGAATTTAGAGAAGAGAAAATTGAGAACAACGAATTGGGAATTTTCTGGGCGTATTCTGTCATCTCGTTAAAAAACCTGCCCAGGTCATTCGAATGACGTCGTTCGAACGAGACTTCTAACGAGATGATAGTACCCCTTCTAATGAGTAAGTAGTTCATTCGAAGCCATTCATTTGAACGACACTCGTTCGAACGACCTCGTTCGAACGAGATTTCTAACGAGTTGACAGAATGGCCTTTAGGCCTGATTTTATTTCGAGCCTCCAGAAGACTTATATAATTGAGTGTAATCCTTCCCTTGTTGATTTATGGATATAGTTGTGAGATTGGAAGTACGTCGAGGATTAAAACTTAGAGTTTTGTAGTAAACCTGATGATGTTTATGGGTTAGGATATAAGTATCTAAAACTTCGACATGAGGAGAGATGATAACTTTAATGGATATAAATCGAGGACTTGTAAACGTGTAACATGACTTGACGGTATAGGAATGATAAATATACCTCTATTAATATTATGGGATACCAAAGATGTGTGAATGCTTGGTATATGTAGTTATTTGTGTATAACATACCTACCATACTTGCTATCAAGGGAGGTCGGCGTTCGATCAGGGCCATCTAATTTTTGTGTGCCTACGGGGGGATTTAGATTGGTACCTCGAGGTCATAGGTCAGAGAAGGACTTATTGAGAAGTTAATAAGTCTGCTGATCATGGGAGTGTAGGTATGTGCGTGACCCATGTGATGTGAACTATGTTCGCCTCCATTATGTGTGATTGTTGTTTATTGAAAACGATTCCTGAGAGATTCAGAATACGTGGTCCTTATGTACGTGACGTACCGGGATTGGATAGCAGAGTATGTGTGCACCGCAGCTTAGTCTTGGGGTGCCAGTATTGTATATTTATGATGAGAATAATATACTGCTAATTGAAATGAATGGTCATGAATAAATGTAAGTGTGAATAATAGCAACAATTTAGCAGAGTTAAAAATGGAAAATATCTAGTGATTAGCATGACTAATATGGGAACTAAGAAGGAAAGTAAAACTTTCTGTTTAAATTAAGATGTCAGGACTTAAATCGTGAATCGTATAGAAATGTTAGATTGTGTATTGGATTAGTTAGATATGGGAATAACTAGAATGGGTACGGGTACGATAGGAGTGCACAATTAGTTGAGAGGTGAGGAACTCATGTGAGTGCACGCACTATCATGTACTTTATATTCACCGTTTAATTATATTAAACACTTGCTGTATTTTAAACTATTTTTCACAATCGAGCTCTGACCTGTTTGCTGTCAAATCTATTTTTGTAAAAATCTTTTTAGGTGCCCAGCCACAAGGACACCAAGCATAGGAGTTCTATTCCCGTGACGTACTGTAGCTGATGTGGAAGTTACAGGACCTCTATAGTAGATGCTTCCACTCTCTACCTTGACTCTATCTTACTTACCTGTAGGGCATGTCGCTCCTTTCCTTTCAGAGACATCTTATTTACTCAGTCTTTATTTCATATTTTGGGTCGTAATTAAATTGAGGATTCAGGCTTGTATTTGTTCATTTCAGTATTTGGATTGTTGTGAGGTGTATTCCTCCAGAATTAGTTTATTACATCGTTATTTATTTGCGAATCTGATGTGGTTGTGGTATCAGTATTTCATAATTTAAATGGATTGAATGTTAATCGGAATTAATTAAAATTGATAACTCACTTTTTAAATATTAGGTGGCTAGTAATTATAAAAATGTTTTCGACAGTGATGCTATGAACTGAACCAACTTGGCATTTTAATAAAGGAGTAGCTACCCGGTATTTAATTAGTCGGGGTGTCACAGTCTATTGGGCCATTAAGACCTTTAATTTTGATTTACCTGTTGCAGGAGCGCTCCGAAAACTCCAACTCAATGAGTTAGAAGAGATTCGGAATGATGCGTACGAAAATGCAAAATTGTATAAAGGGAAAATGAAAATGTTCCATGATAAGTCTATCATACGTAAGTCATTTGAGCCTGGACAGAATGTTCTCTTGTACAATTCTAGATTGCATCTCTTTCTCGGTAAGTTAAGGTGTAGATGGTCCGGTCCCTCTATTGTTAAGACAGTCTACCTACATGGGGTGGTTGAGATAGAGAATCCTAAAAATGGTGAAATTTTCAAAGTTAATGGTCAAAGGTTGAAGCCATATCTGGAATTGCGAGATCGGGAAGTGAAGGACATTCTCCTCCAAGACCCTGTGTACCACGAGTGAACATGAAATTGGGTCATTGTTGTTTTATCATAATTTTTTTTATAGGAATTGTGCATTGGAAAAAGTCCCTCATTACGGTAATATCTTTCATATCTTTCCCGCCTTTTAAATTTTTTTCTTGAACATTGAGGACAATGTAGAAATTAGGTTTGGGGGTATTAAGGTCATTTTTCTTCGCTTTGAAAAATAAAAAATAAAATAAAATAAAAAATCCAAAAAGATTTTCAATATAATTGAGTTTTGAAATAATTTCTTAATAAAGAATTAATTCATGGATCTCTCATCTTATGACATTTTTACACATTAGCCATATAATATGAATGAAAATGGATATTGAGGCGAATGTTAATATGTTTAACAAATAAATGTGGAGATTTTAACCCGGTGAGATATTGTGCCATTCATCATTTTTGAGATATTTAAATCACTACGAGTTAAAATAACTCAAACTTTCCTTCAGTGATAAATTCGTTGATAATCTCAAATTCTATGTTTTGTTCGATTACTGAAAACGAAAGGCTAAATGTGAATCTTAACCACTAGAAGTCTCAATAAGTCATCTTAAGACACAAACAGACTTAACGAAACTTGAGAAATGAGATTAGGCCATCGTTTGAAAGCCTGAAAATTAAGCCCAAACTCCAACATTTTTTACATTATTACATTGCAAATCCATTTGAGCCAAAAAGTAGATAAGCCTTTTTGTTGAAAGCCCACTATCCTACCCAACTCCAACTAGGAGTTTAAAGCCAATAAAAAGAAGCCATACCCATTTTCTGAGAATATTAGGGTAAAATTACGGTTGGAAAAAGGCCAAAAGAAAATGAGGTTGCAAAAATAATGCGTGAAGAGAAAAAAAAGGGTGAAAATAAAATGTGAGTTCGAAAAGAAAAAGCGAAAGAAAAAGAAAAATGGAGGTTGGAAGAAAAGTGCCTAAAAGTCAAAATACCGACAAAACCTCTATATTCTCAAAAAAATTTGAACTCCAAAAGCCATTCTTTTTAGCCAAAATCCGAGTATACAATACAACCAAAGAAAGTCCTAATCGATCTCAAGAGAAGTTAGTTATAGTGTGGAGAGAAGATGAATAGGATCTATGGTGTGATTCAATGTTTTCAATAAGTAATCGATTTTCCATTCGTGAGATCATAATCATCCATTATAAAAAAAATCCATTTTTGATCATGTATATGTGAAATTTGTTCATATTAATTTACTCTTTTTCTCACATACACCGAGAGAAAATAACCCATTTCGAGTGTTCGATTGAGAGTGCATTCCGTGATATTTTGAAATCAAAATGAACTTTCGGATAAGAAATGTAACGATCAAATCTTTTTAAATGGACGATTATATTGGCTATGCACACACACACACGATAATTTGAGATTGAGAAGTAAAGTTCTACTATATTTATGAAGTTTGCATTCACACCTGATTATATTACTTTTGAGTCTTTTGTATTGAGTCAAGTTTTTGAATTTTGTGGGTATATTCATTGCAAACCCTCACGAGACAAAACTCGTCCACTAGGATAACCCAAAGGTTTAATGGCTTGTTGCACATGCTAAGTGCAATCGTAATTCTTACGAAAGTGAGTAAGATTTTTAAAAAATTTATTTTTTGTTGGAGGAAAAGGCCCCCGATTTTAAATCAAACCTTTAAAGGGTAATAATTTCCCTTTTAGATACGGAAGCGTGAGATGGTTCACAAAAACAGCAAATTTTAATTTCTTATAAATTAAAATTCAACCAAGTGAAATATGATGATACACACACAACTTAAATTTCACTTAAACACAATTAATTAACTCAAGTCCTAGAAATTTGCGTAAGTCAAATTTTCAATATTACTCAATTAGGCCAAATCAATTTTATCAAATTAAATTAACGACTTGAATTAACTACACATTACCCAATATTTATTTAGCACCAAATTAAACATAAGTAGCGATTAAACCAAATTTTATCTTTTTACCTAAGCATTCGTTCTAGGTGATATAGCAAGATAAAATTAAATAATGAATCATTACGCCACGATGTACGAAGAAAAACCCACAACAGAAAAAAACCTCGGACGGCCCTAGCCTCAAATCCACTAAGTATGGTTTTACAAATACAAGACAGTAAGACTTACAACACTCGAATCGATACCTCTCAAGTCCCGAAGATTCTTCTTGTATACACCTCCACCTAGCGAATAACCACGGAGCTCCACCGTGGTCTCGGAATCCACCGATCGGACTTTATATGGTCACCGTCACCCGAACTAGGAGACTTTCTCCAAGTGGATAAATCAACGCAAAATTCTTCTTCTTTGTGGGATATAGAAGCAAACCCAAACAATCTCTTCTTCAATATGTAGAGATAAACTGGTGCCAAACTCCAAGAAATGTATATATATATATAAAGAAGATTTGAAATAAACAATATGGGTGAAACAAAGTGTTTAAAGGATTTTTCTTAGAAAAATGAACACTTAAACTTGAACTTTTTCTTAGGAAAGATTAACTCTCAAAACTCTCTATAGGAGATGTAGGATAGTGAAAAAGTTAATTAGAAAATTTTAATTTCCGCACTTAAGAAGTTCTGTCAAAAGATTGTGGGAAAAACAAGTGAGAAAGTGGGAAAAACTGTCAAAAACTGCCCAAAAAACTGTTCCCACCAAATCTCGTTCGAACGAGCTTCTAACGAAGTTCCAATGTGAACTCATTAGAAATCTCGTTGGATATCTCGTTCGAATGATACTTCGAATGACATTCCAGTGGCCAATCTAGGAACTCGTTAGCAAACTCGTTCGAACGACATTGTTATTCGAACGAAAAACTCGTTCTAACAAACTTCGAGAAAGTTTGAAAAATTCTATTTTTTCCCAAAAACTTTATATACTTTGTTTTAAAGTTTTAATAAAATATTTCTGAAAATAAACAACAGTTTTAAATATACCGTTCACCCAAAGAAACATGTTCCAAGCTCCTATATATATATATATATATATATATATATATTAAAATGCATTTATACCTTAGGAGCAATGGAACCTTGTTGATGACGTAGAAACGAGACACTTTAAACTTGGCATTTTGATGAAGCTTTAAACTTGGCCGCTACGTCTTCAACTTTAGTACGTCATAGGCTTGAAGGATGATCAATAACTCTATCCTATGACTCAAACGTTTTTGTCCAGAATTGAGCCAAAACTATAAAGGACTCAATTGGAAATTTGTGTCCTTACAAATCTCCACCTTTGTATATTCCGGGACAAAAATAAACAAAAATCCTAAAGGGCCGTCAAGCTCTACTAAACTGAAAAAAATATCCCACCCAAAATAAAATACAATGCTTGACTCAAATAACCCAAAAGATCAAAATCTTTGCCGGTGGAAGTTGCCACTTAGAATATAATTCCTGCACACTTAAGCAAACACATTAAACGCATAGGAAATATCAAAATATTAAATGCAATTAAATAATTACTCCCCCTAAATTAATTCTCCCCCTTTGTGCAAATGACCTACTTAGAAAGACGTCTCCCCCTAAGATAAATCTCCCCCAAACTAAGATACGATTATAATAGGAATAGATACGATTTCTCACCTATCATTGTCCCCCTTTTTGTTCAGTAATAGACAAAGGATAAAGAATTAAAAAAAATAACTTTTATCCCCCAATTAAAGCATATACACCCTCTAATCTAAATAAGGGATAAATAAAATGGGATAACAAGCTAAAGATGCAAAGGTGCATAAAGTGATGAGAGCATTAAAGCACATGAGCAATAAAATCATAACTAATCCAATAAATAATAACGGATACCAACTAGGATGCAAGAAAATGATACCAATATGATACATAAAGTATTAAGCATGCGAAATCAACAAAGAATGCAACAATATGGATACCAATTATGAATTAAAGCATGGATGGACTAGAAATCAAGACAGAGACCAAACAAAATATCATGTATATATGTACTCTAGATATACCAAAGATGCACATGCACATGCACATATATATAAATATAAACACCAAAATGACACAAAATAAAATAAGCTTTTCACACTCGTATGGCAAAAATGTGTCATGTGGAAACGGAAGTGTTGGGGTGTGAACTAGTAACAATTAAATTTAGACCCAATCACTTAAAACATGTTCACGGAGTTATTGCAAACTTCATCACATTTGAATATAACCTCATGTGCCAATATAGATTGAACTTAATGAACAAACATATACAATGCATACAAGCCTAGCATGTTGATGATTCTACAAACCAATAGAGTCATGACATTGAAAGTACAACTAGGATAAACGAACATTGTGCAAACCGTTGATATACCATCCAATCTCCCTCAATAAGCATATATTAATTTTGAATGAATATATCAATCAAACATAGGCCTTGGCAACTATTTTTCTTTTAATGCCATATTCTCTTTTAGGCCTTTTGGACCACGTATTTCTTTTTGGTCCAAGCAAACGGTGGATTACTATTTGCAAAGGATAATAAACCCTTTCGAATCCCTTTCCCGTGCACATTTATATTTATCATTTTTTATTTTTCACACAAATCTCATGTGTAATGGAATTCGACATGCACTAGTCCTCCTAGATCACAAATATGTAGATGGCAAGATTGGTAGAAGAACATCTCACAAAGCTCAAATATAACATGTGACGATTAAAATTCAAAAGAGCTCGTGCATATGTGAATAGAGGCATATAAAAATAGAATCCATTTAATCAACACAAAATCCAACTACTCCATATAATCAAGGTAAAGAACATAATAAGGATTGGCAATCTAAACCAAAAGTTCTAGCCACATGGGAGCGAAAATGATGGAATTCTAACACAAGTATATGCCACATAAAGTGTGTCAAACTAAAATACATACAAAAAAATCTTTTTGAGTTTTTCAAATTTTTAACCAAAAATAAAAATATATACTCAAAAGACAAACAAAAATCATTTGAATTTTTCATTAAGCTTAAATTACCAAGAGATAAAAACCTTAATGATAAACAAACATCTTTTTGTATTTTTCATTTAATGCAAACAAAAGAAATATAATACAAAATATAAACAAACATCATTATTCTAGCATGTGATTAAGCATGGATTATAGACTAGAAAATGACTAAACAATCATACATTTAGCATGAGAATATAGCATCAAGTCCAAAATCTAAAGTATTCAAGCAAAACTAACACATTCAACCTTTAGATTTTGCAAGGGAGGAAGCATGTGAAAGTAAATGGGAATCAAAAACCCTATCTTGTAAAGCTACCAAGTCGGATCTCCTAACCCAAACTAATGACGAATGACGATCTCAGGGTGTAGGAATCTTGACTACCTCGTTTGCCTTACTTTTGGATTTTCTAGGAACTCGTTTAAGATCAAGACAAAATTTCCTAAGATGACCTTTTCGACCACAATGTGAACACTTGAACTCACGGCGAAAAGATTTACCTAAGGAGTGATCTCTAAAAGCTTTCCTAGGCGATTCTCCTAAAACGTTGGTTTTGGGTTTATGAGTTGATTCATTACAAGGATTGAAGCCTAAACCACAAGTGTCATTTTTAATTTTGATTGTTACTAAAATTTTATCTAATTTCTCCAGACGACACTCTAAATCAAATTTGACTTTTCTAGAGTCTTTTAGTTTATTTTCTAATTCTAAATTTTTAGACTCTAACAACACATTTTTCTCTTCAAACTCGAGAAGCTCCTTTTTTATTGACTCCATTAAACCTCTAAGGCTATCTCTCTCGCCTTCTATATATTCTAGATTCTCTCGAAGATCTCTCTCTCTCATATCCTAAGATCTTCAACCAACACACCATTATCAACGACCTTAACACGCTCTTTTAAACTCGCTTCTAACTTCAAATTTTCTCTTTTTAATTTAATAGATGCATCATATAATTATTAAAAAGCATTTTGAAGTTCACTCACATTCATTTTCACTCTCTCTTTCTTCTTCACTCTCACTACCATAAAAAATAAGGGGATCATAAACTATGACCTTAGAAGTGTCATGTGTTAAGGTTTCATCAATAAACGAGTTCCCACTATCACTCACATGACTAGCCATAAAAGCCACAAAGTTGGGCTTAGTGGGGGAATCGGGTCCCTCTTCCATATCACTATCAGTAAGGGTTGCATTAAAAGACATTGGTTTCTTACCCTCTCTCCTTAGTTTAGTGGGACACTCAAATGCCCTATGGCTATACCCATCACAGCCAAAACATTTTTCCGACTCGTCCCTATTTAAATTTTCTTTAGAAGTTTTAGGGATCCTCTCGGCTTTATCATGCTTAAAAGTTTCAAATTTCTTAAAGTCATTTTTAAATTTATCTTTGTTAATTTTAAGAAACTTTCAAAATTTCCTAGCAAACAAGTCCATATCTTCCAAGTCACTATCACTCCCGCTCTTTACTACTTATTTTTCCTCTTTTCGGGCTTTTAAAGCAACGCCCTTCTCAATTTTCTTTTCAGTTTTAGAGAAAAACATGTCCAGTTCATAAGTTTGTAAATCACCTACGAGCTCTTCTAATTTCGTAGAGGCTAAAGTTGGTAAAGAATTTAAAACGGTTACTTTTGGAATAAATCTATTGGGTAGGGACCTCATACTTTTCTTTACTACTCGGTTGTCGGGTATTTTCTCTTTCAAGTTAAAAGATGAATTAACAATATCGAAAAGTCTAGCATAAAATTCATCAAAAGTTTCTTTTTCGTTCAGTTTGATGGTTTCAAATTGAGTGGTGAGGTTTTGGGGTTTTGAAGATTTAACGAAACTTGTACCCTCATGAGTGAGTTGAAAAATATCCCACGCTTCTTTAGAGGTCTCACACGTCATAATGCCTCGGAATTCATCCGGTGTGACTTCGCTAAATAAGGCATTTAAACCACGGGAATTAAAATTTGAAAGTTTAAATTCATTCTCACTCCATCTATCGGCCAGTTTGGGAACACGTTCATTATCTACTAAATGAGTTGGTGGAGACCACCCATTAACTACAGATAACCAAACCCTCTCGTCGATAGATTTAAGTGCCGATTTCATACGCGCTTTACAATACGCGTAGTTAGAACCATAGAAAATAGGAAATTTTGAAAATGGGGAAAATTCCATTTTAGCAAAAATTATTTAAAGAATCTTTCAAGAAATAATTTATCATTTTGGCTCTGATACCACTTGTTGGAGCAAAAGGCCCCCGATTTTAAATCAAACCTTTAAAGAGTAATAATTTCCCTTTTAGATGCGGAAGCGTGAGATGGTTCACAAAAACAACAAATTTTAATTTCTTATAAATTAAAATTAAACCAACTGAAATATGATGATACACACACACAATTTAAATTTCACTTAAACACAATTAATTAACTCAAGTCCTAGAAATTTGCGTAAGTCAAATTTTCAATATTACTCAATTAGGCCAAACCAATTTTATCAAATTAAATTAATGACTTGAATTAACTGCACATTACCCAATATTTATTTAGCACCAAATTAAACATAAGTAGTGATTAAACCAAATTTTATCTTTTTACTTAAGCATGCGTTCTAGGTGATATAGCAAGATAAAATTAAACAATGAATCAATACTGCGATGTACGAGGAAAAATCCATAATGGGAAAAAATCTCGAACGACCCTAGCCTCAAATCCACTAAGTACGGTTTTACAAATACAAGACAGTAAGACTTACAACACTCGAATCGATCCCTCTCAAGTCCCGAAGCTTCTTCTTGTACACACCTCCACCTAGCGAATAACCACGGAGTTCCACCGCTATCTCGGAATCCACCGATCAGACTTTATATGGTCACCATCACTCGAACTAGGAACCTTTCTTCAAGTGGGTAAATCAACGCAAAATTCTTCTTCTTTGTGGGATATAGAAGCAAGCCCAAACAATCTCTTCTTCAATATGTAGAGATAAACCGGTGCCAAACTCCAAGAAATGTATATATATATATAAAGAAGATTTGGAATAAACAATATGGGTGAAACAAAGTGTTTAAAGGATTTTTCTTGGAAAAATGAACACTTAAACTTGAACTTTTTCTTAGGAAAGATGAACTCTCAAAACTCTCTATAGGAGATGTAGGATAGTGAAAAAGTTAAGTAGAAAAATTTGATTTTCGCACTTAAGAAGTTCTGTCAAAAGATAGTGGGAAAAATAAGTGGGAAAGTGGGAAAACTGTCAAAAACTGCTTAAAAAATTGTTCCCGCCAAATCTCGTTCGAACGAGATTTTCGTTAGAACGAAGTCTCGTTCGAACAAGCTTCTAACGAAGTTCCAGTGTGAACTCATTAGAAATCTCGTTCGAACCATCATTCTCGTTCGAACGATACTTCGAACGACATTACAGTGGCTAATCTGGGAACTCGTTAGCAAACTCGTTCAAACGACATTGTTGTTCGAACGACAAACTCGAACGACACTTCGAACGAACTTCCAAAAAGTTTAAAAAATTCTATTTTTGCCCAGAAACCTTATATACTTTTTTTTAAAGTTTTAATAAAATCTTTCTAAAAATAAACGACAATTTTAAATAAATCGTTCACCCAAAGAAACATGTTCCAAGCTCCTATATATATATATGTTAAAATGCATTCATACCTTAGGAGCAATGGGACCATGTTGATGACGTAGAAACGAGACACTTTAAACTCGGCATTTTGATGAAGCTTTGAACTTGACCGCTACGTCTTGAATTTTAGTACGTCATAGGCTTGAAGGATGATCAATAACTTTATCTTATGACTCAAACGTTTTTGTCCGAAATTGTGCCAAAACTACAAAGGACTCAATTGGAAATTTGTGTCCTTATAGTTTTGCTCGAGGACAAGCAAAGTTTAGGTTTGAGAGTATTTGATGAGTGCATTATTTTGCATTAAATATGCCCAAATCTAGGCCTTGTTAGACCATTCGTATCTTAAATAATGAGCTTTTAGAGTCTTTTTCGTAAATTGAAAGAAAAATACAAGTTTGAATCAAATTTGAGTTAAAAATGTGATTTTAATAACTCCGGGGTGGAACTGTAATTTTCAAAACTTTATGGGGCTGAAAATAATTTATAAATATTTATCTAGGCAAAATAAAGTTCTCTCTGAAATTTGGTTGAATTCTGAATTAAAACGAGTAATTAATGAACTTCGGGGGCTAAAATGCAAAGAGGGGTAATTTTATAAATTTTAAATATTTGTGACCCTAAATTTGAATTAATTATTTTTATTTTTTTGTATTTTTATAGGTACCCCGAAAATTTGTTCTACAAATGAGTCGATGTGCAAAAATTGTCAGGATGCGACGCAACACGACACGGTTGACACATCTGGACTAAATATTTTTTATAAAATCGCTCGAGTGTCCGTTGAGGCCGTGCCATAGCTTTTTGGAAAGGTCTTGACAAGACTCACAACTTTGAAGTTTGGACAAAAATGAGATTTTGAAGTTTTGGAGGTCAAAAGTGAGATTAAAGTTGTTGTTGTGAATAGTGACGTGAATAGTGACGAATTTGGGGATAATTATCCCCACCTTTTTTTTTCAAGACTCCATGAGATAATTATCAGCTCAAATACAACCAATCAGGGAGAATCCCATCTCATCCCAAAACCCTAACCCTAAGCCTATAAATAGGACCCTTGGGTTCATTATTTTTTATAGGGAGTTGTAGAGAGAGTTTTAGGTATAGTTTTTTGTTATTTATTGAAGGGCAGTAACAATTTTGTGAGTGGAATTTTTATCAAAAATATTTGTGACAAATCAATTGTAAGTTTTTTTTTTTATGAAGTTGAGTATTCATTCTTGCAATTTTATTATGTCTACAATTATGCTAGCTTAATTTTCGCACTAGGACTAGGTGAAATTTATCATGTGCGATTAATATTGTGTGTGATTTAATTTCGTCTTTAGTTCTCGATATGTGGTAAATATTTTTAAAAAAAATCGATATTCATTTAAAACGACACGAGAGTGCGTTTTAAACTTTCGGCATTGTTTGAAAGAAATCGTTTTTTTTTTTTAAATATGAGTACTTTTTTATGGGTTATACTTTTATTAAATTGATTGATAGCCCATGCTTAAAGACTATATTTTGAAATTGAAAAGTGAACTTTTTAAGAGAATAGGGATTTTAGGCGTCTAAATTTAGAGACGTTAAATTTTATTTTAGACTTCTCAAGTGTTATTTTTTCGAATTTAATACGACGAGAGTCGGTTTAATTTGAGTTATAAAATCGGGAATGACGATTTTAAATTATTGCACAGTGTTAGTTTAATGTGATAAATGGATCCAACGTCCTAGTTTTCACGCTATCTTGATTATATCTCTCGTACTCATATTTCTTATTTGTGTTGCTTAATTTAATATTACATCTCATCTCCAACCCAATTTAGTCTAGTTGGACAGTCACAATTATTTTTAAAGAAAAAAATTGATAAATCTCTGTGGGTTCGACCCGTACTTACACTCGTTATTCTATAATAGCCCGTGGACTTGCTGTATT
Organism: Sambucus nigra; assembly: GCA_949130495.1. Classification (NCBI taxonomy): domain Eukaryota; kingdom Viridiplantae; phylum Streptophyta; class Magnoliopsida; order Dipsacales; family Adoxaceae; genus Sambucus; species Sambucus nigra. The sequence continues at coordinate 131,887,685 of OX422219.1, read as the reverse complement.
TTATAAAATTGACAACAATAAGTATAATGAAGTCTCAATTCCATTAGAAAGACCTATTCTAAGGGCTCTCACTATGTAGCAGTAACCATATAGAACTCAACTCTCCTACTTCAACTACTGAGACTGCCATTGTTCATCGTAAACCTATTCACTAGTCATTCACCATCTAACCATCCATATACAACTATCTCAATCCAAATATCCTTAAAGTCCCTCCTAGATGTAACATCCCATATTTTTCATATAATAGTTGATAAGGCGGTATGTCGAAGATAGAGCATGTTAGGTATTCTATAACATTCTCAACATCAAAGGTAAATAAAAAGGGTAAATTACACCAACCCCCTGAAATTATCCATGTTTTACGAGTCAAATCCCTCAACTAAATTACCCAACAACCTCACCCCTTATACTATAATTCTATTTTAAATAAACCCAAAAATTATGTTCTCGTTGTTTTTAGCATAAATGGACAAAATTCCCCATAGCCTAGATATTTTAGTATGCACAATTACCTTAATACCCTTACCCTTTCTAATACAATTACCAAAAACACCAGCAAACATGAAATTACCTCTAAATGATATTGCAAATTATAAACCCTCCTCTCTCGATTTTCCACTGTGGCGACTACCCCATACTAACACCCTGCCACAACTGTTCGACAACCTCACCATCTCATTTCCATAACTCATGCAGATAACCTGAATCTTCCCAATCCCCCAACCCCCAAACAATGAACATGCACCTTTCATAACCACAATAACCATCCTCCCATACTCATCTTTATCCCCACCCCTAACCTCCCCACCTAACTTTTGTACCATTAATTGCAACCCAAACAAATCCTCAACATAATAACCATATTGTTAATGACGTATTCAAAAAACCCAATTAGGAAAGATGCGGCATCAATGGAGTGGACGAAGTGGGGTCCAACATAGAGGATGTTGACGGAGGGGTTAAGGTGTGTGATGGAGTTGAGAGGGGAGCTATCAGAGATGGAAAGGGAGAAGATGAAGAGGTTACAGATGCAACGGGTCATGAGGTGGGTGTATTGGGACCCGAAGTCAATGAACTTTGTTGTTTGTTGGATCTTTTATAATGAAGATGTGAAGCTTTTATGATTTTCAATATCATCTGAGGGTAATTTCGTGTTCGTTGGTTTTTTGTTAATTGTATTGAAAATGGTAAGGGTATTAAGGTAATTGAGCATACTAAAATATCTAGTCCAGGGGTAAATTAATCCATTTACGCTCACAAAAAGTGGGAACCCAATTTTTTTAAAAGGGTCGATAGTTTAGGGGGTGAGGTTATCGGGTAGTGTAGTTGACATGGGTGACCCATAAGCTCGAGATAGTTTTGTGTAATTTACCTAATAAAAAAACTAAAACCATCCACAACATAATGGGAATTAATAATATAAATAACTGAGATAGACAAATATAAAAGAGTAGCTAAACCATAATTGAATCCACCAATTATAATAGAACTCTACAATACCGAATAGTCTCAAATTGAAACGTGAACAACTCATTACTATCTCGACCCATAAATAAAACTCTAAATAATATATAACTTCAATGTTAACTTTAATAAAATATCAATGCTACTATAAAGATGAAGAATTGGATATCTAACCAATGCTTGTCAGAATTCTCATCCTTTCTGCTCCTGCCTAAGAATACTTGGGAAAATATTTTAAATAGGAATGGTTAATAACTCAAAAGTTTCAAGAAATAAATATATTGATTAACAATAATAAATGCGACCCATTTACGCCTCAATCCGTCACCTGCCAACACTCGTATCAAAATGGGACCATTTACGACACCATTTACTTAGCAATACACCCATTTATGAGACCATATTCACTTCAACAAATGGAACCGTGGAAAAGGAAAAATAAGACCTAGATTGCAATACTGAATTCAATGTTAATTAGTTATGGATTGACTTTGTCTATGTGGCGAAAAGCGGGTTTATCCGCATGTTATATTCTAAATAGAGTTCCATTGAAAATTAAGGGTATTAAACAATATGAATTATAGTTTAAACATAAGCCTTGTTTTAAGCATCTCGTATTTAAGGCTCTCTTTCTTATGTAAAAAAAACAAACCTGGGAGACCTAAATTAGAAAATATGATATATATATATATATATATATATATATATATATATATATATATATATATATATATATATATAGAGAGAGAGAGAGAGAGAGAGAGAGAGAGTAAGGCTCACCTACATCATGATGTATACATCACACCATACACCATACCTAGTTTTAGGTCCTAGGAAACCTTTTTTCCAATTTTTTTATTTTTCTCTTGAAATTAATCTTATAGTCAACCCATATTCAAAAAATTAGGTCAAAATAAACTTTATAGCTATTTTTGAAAAAATTGAAAAAAACTGTTGGAGCATATCTTTATAAATAGGGTATTTTGAACAGTTTTTATGGATTTTTAAAAAATAGATACAAAATGTATTTTGACCTAATTTTTTGAACATGGGCTTATTGGAAGGTTAATTTCAAAGAAAAAATAAAAAAATTGAAAAAAATATTGTTTAGGGCCTACAACTATGTGTAATTTATGGATGATGTAGAGAGCATGATGTAGGTGAGCTTCTTCCTTTATGTATATATATATTGGATACTCTAACAATAGTACAACTTATGGATTTATGAACCATGAAACTGGAGAAATCATTAAGACTGTAAATGTGCAATTCTTTGAACATTTAACAAAGGGGAAATGGTTCAAATAATATTCAATCACATTTAAACAAAATCATTAAACAAACATCTATTGTGAACTCGAGAACAAAATAAAAAACACATACACATGTTGCACTTTTTTTTTATTTGAGGCCTAAATAATGAGAATCTAAATTTTGAAAATATTATTGTTTTTTGTTTGAATGAACGTATTTAGTCATATTCAAATTCAAATGAATTGTTACCTCTTAACCATTCAAAATCAAATATAGCTACTAGATTCTTAAGGTTTAAAGAATAAACACTAATCTATACTTCTTAAGTATGAATTATTTAAGGAGTAATTTCAGAGAGAGCTTCAAATGAGACTCAGTGATGTATAGAACATACATAGGTTGATGTGTTGAGTTCATATGGGGTTAATTCAAAACACTAACTCACTTTAATATTTACTTTTAAAGGTCTATTTAAAATTACTCTTAGAATGAGACATAAAAATTAAAAAATAAACTAGCCCACTTAAAAACAAATATCATCAATATGTACTAGGGAAAAGTGGAACATAAAACAACATGAAGAATTTGGAGGTGGAACAATGTGCCAAATAATACAATCATAAACTTTTTTTATTGACAAGAACAAAGGCAAAGCCAGAGATTACACTGATAACAAAGACAACAAATTTTTAGAAGAAGATAAACTCCAACCATTTGTAGGGAGGGAAGATAGATTGGAACATATCAAATGGGAAACGAACTTACACCTCTTGGGTGTCCAAGAAAAGGTCACATCCCAACCTTCTGTGATTTCCTAAAATCATCCAATAGGGAGTAGATTTCCCATGGAGTAGAGTTTGACTTAGAGAAATAGTGAACAAGATCCTTATTTTCACTTTCAAGCATGATGGTGGAGATACTAAAGGACATTGCTGTAAGATAGGCCTCTCTCAAAGACAAAGCCTCATTGCCCAATGTCGACTCGGCATTCACTAATTTGCAATAACCCATAAGAAAAGAGACACAGAAATCAAGAAAAATCTTAACAATCACGACTTTTCTGATGTTTGAGTTGAAGGCAACATCTACATTGAATTTGAGGTTGTCTTCCCGAGGTGGGGACCATCCTCTAATTGATAGGTCATTCTCATGACTGTAGAGTAGTAGAGGGGTCCCGAATTTAACATAATTACCATATTGTTCCTTATCACAAAAAATGAGGTGCACAATATGAGCCATAAGAATTTTTTTCCCATTAAAAATAATATTGTTCCTATCCATCCATATATGCCATAAGGTGAAGGAAAATTGGGAAAATATTTGCGATATTTTCTTCAAAAAAATCTTGCGCTCGACTACTCTAGAAAACCATATTAACATTGATCTATCATCTGCCTTCTCCCATTCATCTCTAAGGGCACTTTTTTCCCATATCGCTTTAGAGTTCTTACACCAGAGGAAAAGACGTTCCCGATTCTCAATATCCATGGAGAGAACGTCATAATGAGGGGAGTGGGAGCATTTCCTATTGAAAAGTTTGTTCTTTCAAGCCAAAGCATCATTCACTAATCTCCACATAATTTTTTTATCTTTGGAGGAGCCTCGATATTCCATATGGCTGTGACACTCCGCCTAATTAAATATCGGGCGATCACTCCTTTATTAAATTAAAATCAAGGTGAACAGTTGGTTCATTCTTAGCATAACGGTCACAAATGAAAATTTTCAAATTCAAACACCCTGATTAATTAAGCTAAGTGTCAAACCATTTAAAAAACTTATTTCCATTTTATTAAATCCATTTATAAAACTTTTAACCATTAACATTTTAAGAGTCACACATTAAGTATAAGAATAGAAATAAACATTCAAGAGTTTAACCATCAATAACAAATCCCAACTTTAAAACACTAAAGGAAAAACATTCTGACACTAATAAATCCTGAAATAAAGATACTGAAAGTAAAAGAATTACAATCTCTGAGAAAACCAACTAAATAATGGAAAAGGGCGACACACGCCCCCACTGGATAAAGCTCAACTAGAATAGAGTCAATAATGAGGTCGTGTAAGCAATGGCCTGCAACTCCCACAAAAGCTACAGCGTGTTCCATCTGAAGAATCCTAAGCATGACGCCCCTGTGGCTGGGCACCTGTACTACATATATATATATATATATATATATATATATATATATATAAACACACACACACACAAGAGAGCAGAGATAATAGCAAACGGGTCAGAGCCCGAATGTAAAACAGTTTTAAAAATAGTTTAGCAAGTATTTAATATGCTATATCGGCTAATGTAACAGTCATATTAGTATGCGACACTCTCTTGAGAATTCTCACCTCTCATCTAGTGTACACGTCTACCGTACTAATGAATCCCATATATCTCTCTAACTTATTCTCCATAAGTCTTAACACGTGAAATTAAGGTTATGATATTCACTTTAGAAAAATCTATCTCTTCAAGATTTCTTACATTATTTAGAATAATTTCGTATTGTTATAACGTTTTTGAATACTTATCGTGAAGTTGAAGAATTTATACATTACTTAACTACTATATCTCCCAGTAGAAAGTTCTAATATAGATATACGTATATATATTAATTACACATATAATATATATACAAACGGCACCCCACATAAAATCTATGGTGGAAAGTCTCCATAAATAAGTATATATATATACCAATCACTCATATAATATATATATATATACTAACGGCACCCCACATAAAAACTATGGTGCTGGCATACTATGCTATCAAGTCCCTATATCACACATATTTAGGGAAATGCTTGTTCGGAATCACTCTCAAACTGCATTAACGCAAACACATACAAATGGAGGCGAAGCATAGATCCCGGTCCTAAGAGGTCAGTACATACCCACACGTCTCTTAGGCCCGTTTGAACTATCAATCAGATAGCCTGTACCAGGGAATTCTATGTTCTAGGGTACAAGTCAATATCCCCCATAAAGGTCACATCGAGATAAGACTGTCCCGGCGCGAAAACCCCCCCGTGATAGCAAGTAGCCCGGGTACGATTTTTACATAGAAATAATATATGCACAATCACACTATCATATATGTAATATTTATTCACGTCCACATTATTAAATTTGGTACGCTCACGACCCATAATTATAATTATTCGTTATTACCCATACTCCTCGATTATATCATATAACAGACTCATTCATTTTATTCTCATAATTGAGTCATTTTAAACTCACTTCTCGTCTCTCGAGTTATTATCTTTACTTAAGTACAATTTCTGTAGGCCCTCACTTACCTTCTACTCCAACTTCCTAGACGTTTTGATTAATAAATCAACGCACGTATGATTTTCTAAGTATTAATATTTCCCCCGATTACCCCTTATTTCCCTTCACATTAAAGTCCCACTTTCAATGCTTTCTTACCACATGACCGGCTCCACTGGTCTTAAATCATGATTCAACTTCTAACTTATGGATATAATTACTTGATCCCATTTCGATCGGGGTACCGAACTCATGGAATAGTGACCAAACGTCTCCCTATTTTCAACCTTACGCTAAGTTTCATGCGTGGGATGTCTCGCAAAGAGAAATCCAAATAAGGAACCCCCCCCCCCCCCCGATACACTACTACCTAGCATTATCGATTATCGAAATCCGTTAGGTCCTCCGTCCATAGCATGTACCCCTTTATTTCGTCTCTTGACGAAAAAGTACTCCCGTAATTACACTTAGCAAAGAACATTCCACCATTTGCACTATCGTTCAGTATTGGTTGGTGGTAAGTGCATTCCATGAATCTCGAATACCTACAATCGGAATTCTTGAAATACCTTTCCCAAATAATAGGGGTATAACTCTTAATTCCCACATCTCTAGAGTATAGATATAACAATGCACTCTTCCTATCACTAAGTCCGGAATGCTAAACATAATACTGAGTTAAATCTTTTCGCTCAACAGTAAACCCGATACATACTGAATCATACTGACAAAGTCTATACATACATTGGCATCAAATATATCGACCCCACTATCCCCTCCGAAGTCTCTAGGATAGATAATATAAGTGCGAGTCCGACCTTCTTGCAGGTGAAGCCTCGCCAGAATAAAAACATGCTGCACTAATGCAACCACTCCGATAGCCTTGCAATAATTGCCCACTATCGTACTAACTATTTATATAACGTTATAACACAGATAATATCATACTCGCATATCACATCACTATAACGAGTAATCTTCAATAAAGTACATAACACTGTTAATATACTCATTCATCCTCCGCGGATAGCATTAAAGAAAAATCCCACTACGCTAGGGAAAAAATATTCACATAATAATAACGTTATAATTATATGCATTAAACTCGTCTTATATGCTAATCTAGAAATGAACAAAATATACTGACTCGTTCATGCCACATAAACACGCCTCATCCCTTGAGGATACAACTTATACTTACACATTGGCAATCGTCTTGACTTCACAAATGGTTTTCGGATGTAACACATCTGCCCAAACCAAAACAAAACTACTTTAATCGTTGTCCTTTTCTAGGCACCGTATTCCTGTCCCTTTACTCACTTCGGAACATATTATCGCGTGCGATCTCATTCCGCACGAAATACCTCAACACACAATCCACTTATTACTTGTCCTACTAACCAGGTTAGGGTTGTCCTTCTCTCGGACTTTTAGTAGACTCGATTCCTGTTGGCTACCCTCGGTTATTCCCTTAGCCTTTTAGGCCCTAAAGAACATGTCACTGTCTATAGTAGTCCTTACTGAATTTACCATCACTTGGTAAGAATTCAACTATCCGAATCATTTATATGGGTCCCCTGATGTGTATCCACACCCCTTTTTATGGTGCTACACCACCACCATTGTATTCAGTCTTATTCTCGACTCAATTCTTCGATTCTTTTAGCTTCCCACACAAAGGAGCATTATCATCTTTATTGACAAAATACGACATTGTCAACCTCTGAATCGGCCGTCCATCAGAATTTCCTCTTTGAGTGTTATCAACTATTATTACGAGTCGATCTCCTACTTGGAGTCATTTCCTCCACTTGTATCTACATCTCCCGGTATAAAATTCGTTAACGGTTAAGATTCATATTCACAAATGGACCTCTGTCACGTCCTCCTATGATGAGTTCAGGACAATATTCATTTCCAATCTTGAACGTCTGATGATGGAGCATACGGTCATCACTGTATCTAGGGTTCTCCTATAGACATAGCATTCCACTTCTAAAATTGGTGGTTGACTCCCACCATTATAACTTCGTCCCGAAATCCGAGAAAAATTTTCTCTAAATTTTCACTTTCAGTTAGCCACACTCCGCCCTATATTTAAACCTTTGGATACTTTACCTCCTTTGGTAAATACATACGATTCCCGTATTTCTAGAATTACCACTGACATTTATCTACACGTTTTGTAACACATTGGGCAAATTTATTCTCGCACCTCATTTGACTATAGCAGCATTTGAAAATCATGGCTGCGCCTTAGTCACCTTTCTAGTCTTGGCTTCTCGTGCCATAATGGAGTTGATCTCGAATACAGTCATCATCCTCGGATATATTTTATAATCTTAACTGAGCCCTCTCCCCTGATGTTCGCTTAACGGTCCTCTTTTGGCATCCGTCATCGCTCGGCACACGCACACATCCGAATGAAACTAGAATTCACTAATGTATACAATTTATAGTAGGAGAACGAATTCTCATCAAAGAAATTGACAATCCTAAACATAGGGCTCTATATCAAACAAAGCAACGCTGAAAGCATAATAAGCCACACAGATCCTAAAGGACACTAGAACCTGATGCTCTGATACCACCTGTGATACCCCACCTAATTAAATATCGAGCGATCACTCCTTTATTAAATTAAAATCAGGGTGAACAGTTGGTTCATTCTTAGCATCACTGTCGCAAATGAAAATTTTCAAATTCAAACACCCTGATTAATTAAGCTAAGTGTCAAACCATTTAAAAACATTATTTCCATTTTATTAAATCCAATTATAAAACTTTTAACCATTAACATTTTAAGAGTTACACATTAAGTATAAGAATAGAAATGAATGTTCAAGAGTTTAACCATCAATAACAAATCCCAACTTTAAAATACTAAAGGAAAATCATCCTGACAGTAATAAATCCTGAAATAAAGATACTGAAAGTAAAAGAATTACAATCTCTGACAAAACCAACCAAATAATGGAAAAGGGCGACACACGCCCCCCCTGGATAAAGCTGAGCTAGAATAGAGTCAACAATGAGGTCGTCTAAGCAATGGCCTGCAACTCCCACAAAAGCTACAACGCGTTCCATCCAAAGAATCCAGCATGACGCCCCTGTGGCTGGGCATCTGTAATATATATATATATATATATATATACACACACACAAGAGAGCAGAGATAATAGCAAACGGGTCAGAGCCCAAATGTAAAACAGTTTTAAAAATAGTTTAGCAAGTATTTAAAATGCTATACCGGCTAATGCAACAATCATATTAGTATGCGCCACTCTCTTGAAAATTCTCACCTCTCATCTAGTGTGCACGTCTACCGTACTAATGAATCCCATATATCTCTCAAACTTATTCTACATACGTCTTAACACATGAAATTAAGGTTATGATATTCACTTTAGAAAAATCTCTCTCTTCACGATTTCTTACGTTATTTAGAATAATTCCGTATTGTTATAACGTTTTCGAATACTTATCGTGAAGTTAAAGAATTTATACACTACTTAACTACTATATCTCCCAGTAGAAATTTCTCATATAGATATACGTATATATATTAATTACACATATAATATATATACAAACGGCACCCCACATAAAATCTATGGTGGAAAGTTTCCATAAATAAGTATACATATACCAATCACTCATATAATATATATATACTAACGACACCCCACATAAAAACTATGGTGCTCGCATACTCTGCTATCAAGTCCCTATATCACACATATCTAGGGAAATGCTTGTTCGGAATCACTCTCGAACTGCATTAACGCAAACACATACAAATGGAGGCGAAGCATAGATCCCGGTCCTAAGAGGTCAGTACATACCCACACGTCTCTTAGGCCCGTCTGAACTATCAATCAGATAGCCTGTACCAGGGAATTCTATGTTCTAGGGTACAAATCAATATCCCCCATAAAGGTCAAATCGAGATAAGACTGTCCCGGCGCGGAAACCCCCCCCGTAATAGCAAGTAGCCCGGGTACGATTCTTACACAAAAATAATATATACACAATCACACTATCATATATGTAATATGTATTCACGTCCACATTATTAAATTTGGTGCGCTCACGAACCATAATTATAATTATCCGTTATTACCCATACTCCTCGATTATTTCATATAACGGACTCATTCATTTTATTATCGTAATTGAGTCATTTTAAACTCATTTCTCGTCTCTCGAGTTATTATCTTTACTTAAGTAAAATTTCTGTAGGCCCTCACTTACCTTATACTCCAACTTCCTAGACGTATCGATTAATAAATCAACGCACGTATGATTTTCTAAGTATTAATATTTCCCCCGATTACCCCTTATTTCCCTTCACATTAAAGTCCCACTTAACGGGGTTTATCTTGACCCTACTGGTCCTTTTTGTGTTTCATTAAGTTCTTGCAACCCTAATCAAGGTTTATTACGCATAAAATCGAATTGAGCTAACACGAGCAAAAATGCAGTTTTCCAGGAGGGGTCGATCGATCGATCCATCGATCGATCGATGCTATTGGCTCGATCGATCGATCAAGCAGTTATGGTGAATCTGCAGAAAATCCAACTACGAAAATCTTACCCCAAACTCCTCCAAATCATCATGTTTCAATCTCAAACTCTCAACCACTTATACTACAAGTGTTGTGTACCCATATAAACAATATCCTACGTAGCACATACGAATTTTCATCATCTATAACAAGATAAAAGGGTAAAAATCTTTATAAGTCTCAAGAACACTAATTTTTCTTTAACTTAGTATTCTTCCATTCTTTTCCAGATTTTCTATCACTAATACCATGGAAATTCGTGGTTCAACCTCTACATGTGAAATGGATTTCCAGAAATATGATCTCTACCTCTACAACATGAAATTTTTGTCTCCAATTAACGTTTTCTTTCAAGGACACTAATTCTAATCAATCCTAGACTAATATAAAAGAGCATTAACTTGATAAAATCAAGATAGATACTTTCCTGGAAATTTAGTCTCAGATTTGTGGAAGAAAAATGTGTGGTTGTGATCCCCTTCGCGCGATCTACGATTTGGCAGCGACGGCGGTGCAACCGGAGGAATTCTTGGCCTAGAACTCCTTGGAAAGCTCCTCCCCTTCCTCTCCCATGGCCGTCATTAGTCTTTGGTTGTTTTAACCCTAGAAGATAACACTTAACATCTGATATAACTTTTGCAAATTCGTGGGTTTAATTACCCATAATTACGAAATGTTCAAACGCCCTCCCGGGGTACTAATTAAGCCTAAAAACGCCCCGAGACCCAAACTAAACCCCCGGGTACACTTTTCTGACTATCTCGACCCTTTTGAACACTTTGACGCACTCAAAATGACCATACGAGCAACTTATAATTTATTCACTTTATATAATAATAATTTAGTCCCGACACGACACACGCGTGTCCCGACTTAAATTTCCATAATTGCCATTTTATTCACACGTGACAATTTTATAAAATAAATCTCATATATTACTATACTCATCCAGTAACATTCAACAAATTTCAATAATTACTAACTCTCGTCACGCTAGTAAATATTTAAAACAACTTTCCGGATTAAAATTAAATTAATTTATCTCAATTAAATTTAATAAATCCTTAAATTTAAAAGCCATAAAAATACGGGGTATTACAATGGCCTTCCACATATTGGGGTGGGGTTGGAAAGAGGAAAAAGTGGACTTGCTCATTGTTTTTTCACTCTAGGTTTTGGAAGCCTCTATTTAGGACGATCTGACAGTTAACAAATCATTTCTATTATGATTCCAAACCAAGGTATTCTTGGCCCTTCCATGTGCAATCGGTATTCGCTTAATCTCAAAGGCTTCAACATCCGTGAGTAAGGAGCTAAGTCTATCTTCTTTCCATTCCTTTGTGATGGGGGATTTTAAATCTGCAACCTTTGTCTCCTAAGCTACATGTGGTTTTACAATGAAAATTTTAAAACTCTTCAGGGAGGGTATCCATCAGTCCTCCCAAAAATTTATAGCTTCCCCACTGCCCACCTTCAACCTTATACCATTCTTTAATAAATTCCTATCCTTGAGTATGTTGCTCAAAATCCAAGATGACCAAGACCCTCTTTTCATGGAAAGGAATGATTCTTTGGGTAAATAAATGGATTTTAAAGTTTTTGTCCAAAAAGAGTTGGATTTTTTTAACAACCACTAACCTTGTTTGTCCAGTAAGGCTCTATTGAAGTCTTAGAATTTGCAAAAACCTAAACCTCCTTAGTTTTTTTGGTAGCGCGAGTTTAGACCATTTAATCATATGGATTTTTCTTTTATCTTCAGTTCCCGACCAAAAGTTGTTGATCAAAGAATTAATTTTGGTATGGAGAGATTTGGGGAGTAATATACTAGACATTTCATAGGTTGGGATTGCTTGAATAGCCGCTTTAAAGTGGACCTCCCACTCGGAGATAAAAGCAGATGTTTCGAACCCCTCAACTTTTGAGCCACCTTGTCCAGAATGAAAGGAAAACATTATTTCTTGAACCTACCCCTTGAGGTGGAGAGCCCAAGTATTTGGCTTTTGGATTCATGCGATTAACCTTGAGGTGGTTACATATAGCTTCTTTAATGGAGTCTGTTGTCGTAGGGGAAAAATATCCCTGACTTAGGAAGTTGTCATATTGACCCAAAGCAATGCAATAGTTTTTCAATATGGAGAGGATCTCGTTACACTCAAAATGCTTGTCCAGCATGAATAGAAGAGAATCATCAGCGAAGAAAAGGTGGGAGAGGGTAGTGCGTCCCCGTTTCATTAAGATTCTTCAGATTTGTCCTCTACTGAATGAGGAGAAAGATATATGGTGAAAGCGGGTCCCTTTCTCAGAGCCCCCTCTTTGAGTTTATTTCACAACATTCATCTCTGTTCAAGATCACCTTAAAGGACATAGAGGACACACATTGCATTATCAGGTGAATCCATTATCATAAAAACCCATCTTCTCCATAACTTTCTCTAGGAAATCCCATTTAGCACTATCGTAGAACTTATTAAGATCAAGATTGAAAGCCATTTCTTATTTCCTTCTTTTATTAACCATTATTAGGTAGTAGAAGGCCTCATGAGCAATGATTATACTGTCTTGAATTAGTCTATTGGGGATAAAGGAAGCTTAGTTAGGAGAGATGAATCTTTGAAGCATTGGTTTAAGACGATTTGATAGGGTTTTGGATATGATTTTATAAGCAAAGTTGTAAAGGATAATGGGGTGAAAGTGGGTGAGACATTCAGGGACTGAGATCTTTGGGATGAGGACAATATTAGTTATGTTAAGCTGTTTAAGGACTTAGCCACTATTGAACAAACCTTTGACAGCTAGGCAAACCTCAGTCCCCATAACGTTCTAATTTTTTTGGAAAAATAAACTCAGGAATCCATCAGATTCATGGAATTTGAGGGCCCCGAGTTGAGTAACTGCATTTCTGATCTCCAAATTCATTAAAGGTTTTCATAACTCGGCATTCATCTCGAGAGAAATGATTTGGTCAATCATTGAGATGGTCCCCTCCGTATCTCTATGCCCTTGAGATTTGAAGATTCTTTTAAAATAATTATGAACCTCCCTTTTAATTTCTTCATTATTGAAAGTCCATTCCCCATTATCCTTTTCAAACTTGATTATGTGGTTTTTTCTCCTTCATTATTGATCCCTATTTTTTAACCAATTCACTCTGGAACATTGGTGCCAAAATTGCTCTTATTTTTTTAGGACATCCTCTATCTCATCAATTATAAGATCTTATATGTTTATGTTGTTGGATGAAGGAGCTTGTTGTTGGACAATGGATATTTTTTTATTGAGATCTTGTAGCTTGGATCATGGGTTCCCAAAATGAGACTTCTTCCATCTAGTCATTTCATTGGCCACTCCGTTTAGTTTTGAAGCTACTCTAAACATTTAAGAACCTGTAGCGTCCATATTTCATCCCTTCTTAATGTTGTCCTCACTTTGGTGTGCCCTACCCCACATGACCTCAAATTTGAATCTAAATTTGGTTTTGCAATGGTGCGGCTCCAATATCAATAGAATGACAATGATCAGAGCCTTTTATAGTTTCATTGATGAGGTAAGCCATAGGGAAATTATGTCACCATTAGAGACTCTATCTATTCTTTCTTTCATATTCTCCTGATCTATTCTTTTATTAGTGCAAGTAAATTTTGAACCTTTGAACTCAATGACCTGAAATTTCCCCCAACACAACACCTCATGGTATTCTGTAATCTTTTGGTTTATATCATTATTTTCGCCTTCTTTCTCCCACGTGGCTCCAATAATGTTTAAATCCCCACTAATTAACTAAGGGGTATTGGCCTGCTTTGGGGTTGAAAAGAGGTCATTCCAGACCTATTTCCTCGTAATGTCGTTCGGGTCGGTGTGTATAAATGAGGTTAGCTATCTGGTGTTATTTCTCAAAAGGCAGCATTCCATGAAAATAATGTTTTTGGATGAATAAATGACTATAACATCCACATCCTCATTCCACCATAGAGCCAAGTTTAACAACTCGTAATTTTATCCTGTAATTAATTAAATTAATTTGAAATTTGAAAAGCTTGGGTCGTTTAGAAGAGTCCTGATAAAAATAATAATAATAATAATAATAATAATAATAATAATAATAATAATAATAATAATAATAATATTAATAATAAAAAAAATTATAATAATAGTAATAAAAATTATCACGGTTCTGGACCGTGACTAATGGACGAACTATTTTAGTTTTAATAGGATTATAATGCCACTTAAATTCTCTTATATATTTAACTCCGAGTGAGGACTTTTAAAACATATTTTCTCCAACCCTAATAGCAGTAGCCTCTCATCTTTTACATCTCCTTCTACCTCTAAACCCTAGCCCCAATATACACAACTTACAACATACAATTGTCAAGATAAACTCGATTTGCTCAATACGATTCAAGAAAGAATCTTTGTCAACTTTTCACGAGCAATAGATCTTTAAAATCAGATTTCTCATTAAACTTTTACTCAAGCATGGATACTCTATTCTCTTCCTTTAATATTATGCATTTTAAGTGTCGCCTAAATATTTAATTACATGTTTTTCTTAAAATAAATTAGAAATCATAATTAGGAAAAGTGCAAACTAAATTGGTACTGTATTTATGAATATTTTTAATATGAAATAATAATTGAAGCCCTTGGGTGCATAGGATTGAGTATTGGGGTTTGGTGGTTATGGGTGTAGAATCGCATGTAAAATTTTATAGAGTTTATTTAAATGGAAACGAGGCGCCTACACACACATAAAATTTTGTAGTTAAAGAAAGTGGATGATTATTGTGTATTTCATAAACTTGCATGTTCATTAATCTAAAATTATTAAATGGAAACCACTGTCTTAAGCACGATGGCGATGGTATTAATTAAATTAAATTAAATTGTGACATTTTGAGTGAATTGAAAAATTGTGTATATATATGTTAAATTGTGTGATTCATTTTATTCATATTTTCCATCACGGGAACGATGGGCTTTTGGGTAGTATGATCTCACCTAGATTTTTGGATGCTCTCGAGGTATGGGACCAATGGGTACGCCTTAGTCGCGGTTAACACTACCTATATATGGGACTAGCTGGTGTAGATTTTTACAGATAGTATATTTTGGGGTGGGACTGATTTTTATGTCGTGCCGTCGATTTTGCTAGCCTAGGCAAGAGACTATGAAGAAATTATCAATAGAAATTGATACTATAAAAATAAGGTAGGACGTATTTGTGTTTTTTGAGGATCTTAGGTATGGGACTACGGTTTTTAAGGATAATACGCCGACAATAAGGTTGGGGTAAATACAATTAAATAATGAGTGAACTTGAGAAATTGAGAATTGATGTCTAAGATAATAAAAGGGTATTAAAATACATTGACATCGCTAATAAGTGCAAGACTGACAGTTAAATGGGTTGGCTAGGTATTACGATGTGTGAGTGAGTGACGGGGTAATAAGTGCGGGGCTGACGGTTAAACGGGTTGGCTGACTATTGTGACGTGGCGTGCGCGGAACCTTGTCAATAAGTGCATGGTTGGCAGAATACGGACTGACTGGCTATTACGAGGGAAATGGGTGTTGTGTAAAACATATGGGAATACCACAAAGTATATTATGGAAAACTTTAATCGGGAGTCCTGCAACTAAAATGAGGAGAAACTTAGTGCAAGACTAATAAGGTGTAAGATTAAATGCGGGAGCAATGCGACTGATAATAATAAAATGAGCAAATAATAAATTTGAGTAAATCGAGTAAATTAATGAAATGAAGTTATTGGAAATTAAATAGTGGAACTTGGGTATTAGATGGACTTTGTTGTGGGTAGATAGTGATTTGTTTTTATCGCATATATATATCATTTAATTTAAAATATTCTATTATGATATTTATCATATATAATGCTATTGGCTGGGTTCACGTGCCATAATTGGAGGGAGTAACCGGTATTCATGCTCAGGGCTCTGACCATGTTCGTTGACTAACCTTTTCAGGTATAAGTATTGGAGTAGCTGCATAGGATTCATTGAAGATCATTTTAGAGATGCAACTAGAGTTCATTTATTTATCCGGTTTAGTAGATTAGATTTCCTTTATTCAATCGTTTATATTATGAGACTTCGTTATGAATTTTATTGGGCCAAATGGATCCAAAGTTGTTTACAATTTTAGTGAGTTACTTTAGTGGATTATTTCATTTGGAGTCTTAAATAAATTATGGAGTTGGATTGTTTTGGAGTTCGGCATGGTGATGGATTCTAATTATTGCATGATGATCTTATTTATTGGAATTATCAGAAATCATATCTTATGGAATGAAAATTTAATATGTCTCATATCTTTCACATGCTTACAATAGTATTTAATTTACTGACGTCGGGCGTAGTGTTGGTAGCAGTTGATGCCAGGAATGTGCGAGGTTTTACAGATGGTATCAGAGCATGGTCTTAGGTCTCATAGGTTGTGAGTCCATTTATATTCCGCGTTCCCGGTCTTCTATCCCCTTTATTCATTTGTACTGCTTAAGGTAGAGGGTCCAGCATACGTGTTAGATGTGTTTCTTGGAGATATAGAGTTTTTTTGTTAAGGACGTTGTAGGCATTAAGGTTAGAACTAGTAATCTGAATGTGAGAATACTTAGAACTGGTATTGGGAGACAAGATTTATTTTGGAGATTGTTAGCACAGATGTTAGGTATCGCAAGTATCAATTTGGTGATATGAATTGACATGAGGACTTAAGTGTAACGATGACTTTTGGAGATAGATACGAGTGATGATTCTTGTGAGAACGTGGTACGCTATTATTTTCATAGGTATGCATATTTATATAGTTATATATTATATGTTTGTTCATGGAGTAAGTGAGTGTAAGATTGTGTGTGTGGGTGTCCAATTGTGTCATTTTACGAGTAAGAATATGTGAGCCTCATTTTGCGCATTTACGCTTCGTCGAATTTCGAGGACGAAATTCCTGTGCGAGGGGAGAACTATGTAACAACTCATAATTTTATCCGGTAATTAATTAAATTAATTGGGAATTCAAAAATCTAGCTTACAAGACTTTTAATATGCAAGTCTTGGGACATTTAAAAGAGTCCTCATAATATTAAAAAAACATTTGGCACAGTTCTAGACCGTGACTATCGGGCGAACTGTTTTAGTTTTAATAGGATTCTAATGCCACTTAAATTCTCTAAGCTTTTTTGTTATATATTTAACTCGGGGTGACAACTTTTAAAACATATTTTCACCAAACCTAAGAGCAATAGCCTCTCATCTTTTACATCTCCTTCTACCTCCAAACCCTAGCCCAATTATGCACAACTTCTAACTCAAGATTTGTACAGATAAACGGGTTTTCTCAAGACGATTCAAGAACGAATCTTTGTCAATTTTTTTGCGAGGAATACATCTTCAAAATCAGATTTCTCATTCAACTTTAATCAGGCATGGATACTCTATTCTCTTCCTTTAGTATATGCGTTTTAAGTTACGTGTAACCATTTAATTACACTCTTTACTTAAAATAAATTAGAAATCGTAATTAGGAAAAGTGAAAACTAAATTGGTACTGTTTTTATGAAAACTTTTAATATTAAAGAAGATTTGAAACCCTTGGGTGTGTAGGATAGAGTATTGGATTTTTGTGGTTATGGGTGTAGAATCGCATGTAGAATTCTATAGAGTTTGTTTAAATGGAAACAAGGCGCCTACACATGAATAAAATTTTGTAGTTATTGAAAGTGGACGATTATTGTGTATTTCATGAACTTGCATGTTGATTAATCTAAAATTGTTAGATGAAAACTATTGTGTTAAGCATGACGACGATGGTATTAATTAAATTAAATTAAATTAAATTGTGACATTATGAGTGAATTGAAAAATTATGTATATATGTGTTGAATTGTGAGATTGATTTTGTTCATATCTTCCATCGCGAGAACGATGAAATTTTGGGTAGTATGATCTCACCTATATTTTTGGCTGCTCGTTAGGTACGGGAATAGTGGGAGGCCTTAGTCCCGGTTCACACTACCTAGGTGTGGTACTGGTTGGTGTAGATTTTTACGGATGGAATATTCCGGGGTGGGACTGACTTTTATGTCGTGCCATCGATTTTCTAGCATAGGCAATTGACTAGGAAGAGATTATCAATAGAAATTCATCCTATAAAAATAGGGTAGTACGTATTTATGTTTTTTGGAGGCTCTTAGGTATGGGACTATGGTTATTTAGGATATTACGTCGATAATAAGGGTGGGGTAAATACAATAAAATAATGTGTAAACATGAGAAAT
Organism: Sambucus nigra; assembly: GCA_949130495.1. Taxonomy (NCBI): domain Eukaryota; kingdom Viridiplantae; phylum Streptophyta; class Magnoliopsida; order Dipsacales; family Adoxaceae; genus Sambucus; species Sambucus nigra. The sequence goes on along the minus strand of OX422219.1, from coordinate 131,868,813 downwards.
TGAGAATTAACGCCTAAGATAATAAATGGGTATTAAAATATATTGGGGTCATTAATAAGTGCAGAACTGACAGTTAAATAGGTTGGCTAGCAATTGCAATGTGTGGGTGAGTGACGGCGTAATAAGTGCAGTGCTGATAGTTAAACGGGTTGGTTGTCTATTATGATGTGTCGTGCGTGGAACCTCGTCAATAAGTGTAGGGTAGACAGAATACGGACTTGCTCGCTATTATGAGGGGAATGGGTGTGGTGTAAAACATGTGGAAGTCCCACAACGAATATGATGAAAAACTTTAAACGGTAGTCCTGTAACTAAAATGAGGAAAAACTTAGTAGGAGTCCCACAACTAATATGGTGTAAGATTAAATACGGGAGAACCGCGACATATACTAATAAAATGGGCAAATAATAAATTTGAGAAAATCGAGTAAATTAATGAAATGAATTTATTCGAATTAAATAGGGGAACTTGGGTATTAGATGGACTTTGTTGTGGGTAGATAGTGATTTATTTTTATCACATATATATATATATATATATATATATATATATCGTTTAAAATAAAATATTTTTTTGTGATATTCATCGTGTATAATGCTATTGTCTGGACAAGCCCTGATTGTAGGGTATAGTCAGTATTTGTGCTTAGGGCTCTTGCCATATCCGTTGACTAACCTTTTAAGTTATAAGTATTGGAGTAGTTTCATAAGATTCATTGGAGATTATTTTGGAGGTGTAGCTAGAGCTCATTTATTTATCCGCTTTAGTAGATTAGATTTACTTTATTCGGTCATTTATATTATAATACTTCATTATGGATTTTATTCGGCCATTTGGTTACAATGTTATTCACGATTTAAGTCAGTTACTTTAGTGTATTATTTAATTCGGAGTTTTAAATAAATTAAGGAGCTGGATTATTTTGGAGTTTGGCATGGTAATGGATTTTAATTATTGCATGATGATCTTATTTATTGGAATAATCGATATATTATCTTGTGGAATGAAAATTTAATATGTATCATATTTGTCACATGCTAAGAATGGTATTTAATTTAGTGTCACCCAGTGTAGTCTTGGTGGCGGTCGATGCCAAGAACGGGCGGGGTGTTACACTAAGTCCCCTGACTTTCCGTTTGGATCAACATAAAATCTGTTTTCCAATTTAGTTCCCCTTATATTCCATTCTATTTTTCTCATTTCATTTTTTATCTCCATAAAAAATATAATGGAGAGGTGATAGGATGTGATTAAATCCTTCAAAATATGAATTGTCCGAGGTCACCCTACTCCCTGACAATTCCAGGAGAGTATCAACATTGCTCATGTGGCTGTTAAGGGTCATCTACTATAACTCATTCCTCTAATATTGTTTCGCCCGAGAAATAGTTTTCATGGTATTTATTAGACAATCCCCCAACATGCACTTCAACTAAGTTTTGACATGTCTCCACTACTCGTAGATTGGGTTTAGATCTAGGCCTTATCTTCTCCTGAGTATGATGGTAACGTCTACCCTTAGATTCATGTTTTTTTATGTTTTTATCTTGGTGGTGGTCTCTATTGGTGCGCTATGTGTTATCTTATGGGGTTTGCATGTTTTGTTTTCACTACTTGCAAGTTTCTTCCTCCTAAGAAAAATGGTACCAAAAAAAAGGAGATAGCTCGGTATCAATCATGGGATGATAATTGGGGCTATGTAATAGTTGGAATTCCTCAATGATCTGATTTGTAGGTGTAGGAGGGGCTTAATGATAAACCTATCATTTAATTATTTAATGACATCAGAGATGATTAATATTGATAAAGGTCCATGTGCTTATACGACTGAAATATTATTGTGTGCGTCGAGCATATCACGCGCATTTGTGTATTATTTATCCATTAACTAGACAATATTATAGTATTGAGGGTGCAACCTACATTATGGGCCACATGTCATCCAAAGTAGGGCATCTGTCACCACGGGTTATTTGACACATATCTTCACAATATATTTTACATGTGGAAACTCACTTGTTTTTTTTATATATAAATAAGCCTCACCCCCAAATATTTTAAGGGGCATCTTTTGAAGATAAGAGTGTTTATCTTAAGGGTTTTAGGGAAAGTTTTAAAAAGGTTTTCATGAAGAGGAGTTTTAAGGAGAATTTTTAGAAGAGTTTTAATAGTTGTGTGGAGAAGAGTTTCACCACCTCCCACCTCTCTGAGAAACCACTACAATAAATTTTTCGGTGAATAGTATGAACCCTTAAACTACTATGACTTTGATTCCGAATATGACAAATACATGGGCATAACCGAAGTTTCTCAAGTTAAACATGTAACAAAATCCAGTATTTTCCTAGGGGAGGTATTTAAAGATATTTATCGTGTAATGCCTCATTCGTGATCACAAAAGTGTGCGGAGATGGATAAAAGAGGTTGAAAAAAGTAATTCTTTGCTCTAACATTTATGAGAAGGATCCAACTTCATATTAGATAAGAAACCTAAACTATACATCTTCTGATCTTACATGTTGTTTTACATTAAAAAACATGTGATGTATTTATATTAATATGTTAGCTGATATTTTCATACATAAGTGTGTATCGCAACATGAACATTGATTACTTCAATTATAAGAAACCCATATACCTATTGTTAAACAGAAACACAATTTTTCTCGCTAATGGAATATTATTATTTCAGCAACAATGCTGGAGTTTTTCTTATATATTGAGACGTAGTTTCTTTTGTTATTACAAAAATATCCTCGAGGAAGGAAAAGCATAATTTAAACGTATAACTTACTATCTCTACCAAATAATTATCGATTGGCCAGAATCAATTTGTCAGAAAAAGAATTTATTTTTATAAAAATTGGCAGAAGACTATAACCAAAAGAGATGATTTATTTATGTAAAATATTATTTATGGCTTTTCCACATTTAGAGAATCTTGACATTTATGAGGGCCTTTTATAGATCGCTTTTGACAAGATATAAGTAAATCAAAGTACACCAAACATGTCACTAGAGTGTTGCCAATGGACTGTCAAAAGAGCGATTTAGCACAAAAGTACACCTAACATGTCACTCACGATTTAATGTTGCTCCCTTATACAACTTTACTAGAGTAGTCAAAAGTTATGTCTAGTTAGACCAATAAAATTGTACCGATAGAATAACATATGTCTGATTTATTTAAATATAGTCAAAGTTACTTGTGTGTCGGACTATAGTTTGTCCAAAAATTGTATAAATATTTAATAATTGTATAATATATCTTGCATGTTAGTTGTACAAATGAAAACTCATTTACGTGTCAGACTAGAAGTTGGGAATATAAAAAAATAAGGAAGAAGTTCATTCTTTGGTTGGACAAATTTTATAGCATCGTTAAAAGAGACCAATAAGCAGGAAGATCCAGTTGAAATTGATTTGACAAAATTGAAAAAAAAAGATGAGTTATAACTCAATAAACATACACACTATGAATTTTTTTTTATTTGATTCATTATATATTTATAGTGAGGTATAAATCGAAAATGACAAGCGAGCGTGATAAAAAAATGACCTACCTAACATTCAAATGGGTACACCATGAGATATGCAAGTCACCACAGTTTTCAGTGCGTGTGAATGAACTACCATGGGAGCTTGAAATTTGAAGAATCATCGTAGGAGCTTGAAACCCGAAGAACCTCCATAAAAAATGATAACTCATCTTAGGAGCTTGAAATCTGATGAACCTCCTTAAAAATGACCGACCATTTGGATGAAGGTTACACGATAGTAGAAAAGGAGTAGATAGGAGAAATAGAAACAAATCCAGCATTAAAGTTTGAAAATTGAGTCATGGTTGTCAAATTCAAAACCAACTTACCATTTGGATACAAATGAATTGAGCTGAGACACCAAACTGAACCACGATGAAATTTGGAAACCGATCCAGCTAAAAAATTTATCCAACACAGAGTCGCATTTTGAACAACCTTGATATGAGTTACATTCTGATCTGACCAACCTCACCTGATGAAAAAAAAGTGAATTCCATTGCTCCAGTCAATACCACCGGTGATATATTTACCGTTGAGATTTTTAGAAACCAAAAACATTTATCCTATGTTCCAACCCACCACAGATTTCACCATGGGTCTCATCTAAGGAAGGTTTCACCCATAACAACATGAGTCTCAACTGACCATGGGGAAAAAGACCGACAGATTTGAGGAAAATCGATTGACCTTGTTTGACAAAAAATAAAATAAGAAATAAAAAGGACCCAATTAAGATTTGCTATAATTGACCATCTTCCGACCAAACGTGGGTTTACACACTATCTTTATTGAGTTTAGAATTTTGAAATAAGTTCCATCGGATTGGTGTCCATCTCGAGGTCGGGGGGTCGGGTCTCCGGAGGTGTATACCTCCTTCCCATGCCCTTGTCCTTTTTCGGTGTGCAAGCGGGATTGAATCCTTTGTCGAGGCACTCAGTCATCGTCGATGTGGGCTGATATGTTGAGATAGAGTCGCTAGTCTATTTTCATAAAATAGGTAAAAGAAATATTTCCCCTCGAGAGAACGACATCAATGACAATACTGATGCTTGCAAAATCAAGTAGTTCAAAGGTCCAGGGACTAAGTTATGGAATGGAAAGATATTAGGCACCTATCCTGCCCTTTCGGTATCTTATGGTCACATGCTATTATTTTCTTATAGAACTCCGTGATGTGTGTGTTTGTGTGAATAATATAAATGCAGGATGGAATCACTCGACTCGCGTCATGGATAAAGGCGGAACAAGGTCATCTTTAAGAGTGTTCCTAAAAAATAATAAAAAATATGATCTGAGTGTTTGTCAATTTACAAATATTTATGAAGGAATGATTGAGCATATCGTACAAGACATGGGCAAACAAGCATCTGAGATGTAAATATCATGAATATATGATAATAGAATAATAAATGTAGGTGGGATGACTCATGTCGAGGGATTCACCCAAGACACCTACGTAGCCCGAGGGTATCAAAGTCCACGTAGTTCGAAGACAATATGAGGTGGGGTTTAACCCATAAATCCAACTGAGGAATTTATTTATGTGTGTGTGTTGAAAAAGGTGTTTTAGTGTGCAAAAGTGCGATGAGAAATCCCCTTTTGGAATTTATGAGTGGGTCCTCTTTTCTTATTTTTGGGTTATTCTATGAAAATATAGTATGTGTGAATACTAATAATAAAACTTTAGAATTACGATGTGTGATATAATGAAGTAAAATGCTAAAACGAAAATGAAGTAACAAGTGCCAAATTTAAAGAAATTAAAGACAAAGAGGAAGAAATAGACCTCCTTATGATAACTTGAAGTAGCTCTTTTTGTAGACGCACTAACCTCAAGGTGAAGTGATGGTGGTTTGAGGAGGCATGTGGGAATTTACTCAAAAAATTATGAAAATGATGGAAGGAATGTGGGAAATGGGCTTTTAAGGGAAGAATATCTCTATATTCGATGGAATTCTCTCAGAGAGGAATGTTCAAAGGTTCTGAGGCGTGTGTTTTAATGTAAGGTCATGGCCTATATTTATAGGGCCAAGGGGGTGACGATTGGTACGGTCCTTGACCTACATATCGGCATAGAACTTTAGACACATTGTCGATAGGTAGGGTCCTAGGGTTGCCATTTGGCAGTCGGAGGTAGGTTTTTCGAGAAAATTGACCTAAAATGCGAACCGTAAGTCAGAATCGCACATGCGGTAGACCGTTGGAAAGGGTATACAGATACCTTTAAGAATTCATGGAGTCAATCCCGCATTTGGGAGTTAAACGAGGTCAAACGGGGGTTCGAAAGCATCCATTAGTTATTAGATAGGAAATTCTCGAAGGAAAACAAATCGTTCATGTGAACCGTAAGTTATAATTGTGCACGTAATGGAAAGTTGGAAAGTGTATTCAGAGATTTTCGAATATTCATTACATTTCTTTTGGTTTGGAGCGTTGACCTCAGTCAAACGGGGCCTAAAATATCCCAGTGACCCTTCAGACTAAAATATGTCATTTTATCCATACCGTAAGGATTATTGATTAGGCATAAATTCTTCCCATTTATCCCCTTAATTTAAAAGATTTTATCGCATCGCCAAGTGTTATTCAAGTGGATTTATATCGTATCTTTGATATTGACAAGTTCTAACGAGTACGTCGAGTTTCGTGTATGTTCCAACTATTTCGCAGGTGTTCAGTGATTTGATTTGAGTTCCATACCAAAATCCCCAAAGAAGAATAATAAGGAAAGGTTTCTGCAAAAGATGACAAGATGGAACCGAACCCAAGGGAAAGAAAAAGAACTGAATCCATCCTGGGAAAGTTCCTGTAAGCACTGTCAAGACAGAACCTAACCGAAGGGAGGGAAAAAAGAAACGATCTTATACCTGGAAAACTTCCCGTGAAGAGTTAAAAAGATGGAACCAAACCGAAGTAGATAAATAAAGAACCGATTCGATGCTCTAAGAATTCTCTGTAAAAGCTATCAAAGACAGAACCGAACCGAACCCCTTAATAGGATCGGTTCTATTCTCGATTATCCGGATTTATCCATTTGTAAAAATTAGAATCCTACTTGGTTCAAACACTTTTATTTCATAGAGGATAAATTATAAAATCTCCCAACATTGAGAGGGGGGCTTCTGTTTCATTAGGGAAGCTCTATAATCACTTTTAGAGAAGAAGAACAATAAACCCTAGTTGCTTTCAGTTTTTCAATTCAAGTAATACCATTCTAATTCTTGTTTTACTGTAGTAATTTCTTGTCTAATAACACCTTCATCTTCATTCAGTATTCAAAATGTTTTCTTTCATTCCAAACGTGTTGTCTACAAATTTTCATATGTCAGGCTATATTTCTAAGGTCGGGATGCATTAACTCAACCTGATGTGGTAGTTGCATGTGTATAAAATTAGTCCTCTAAATTTAATGATTTGATTATGACCATATTGCGTAGAAACATGACAATTGTAGATCTTTGGATCTCATTTGCTTCAGGGTAATCGGGATGCTTCAGAATGCAATTCGAGTGTAACTATCGTAATACCGATTTACTCGTCCTCTGATTAGGTATGGTGCGGGCTTAAACCTCATATACGTAATGCTTGGGAGTACTAAATTCTAGGTCTAATTAATCACTTAAATTTACGATTAGTTTTATACCATCAATACACTAGGGTTGAGGGATTGTATTCCCGTCCTGTTTTCCTCATCATATAGTTCGAGTTTTAATTCAATCATCATTAATATTTCAAGTAATTTAGAATAGTTGCATTCCATTCATACTTTAGTTCGTTAGTTAAACATTTACAAAATTGCATATAGTTGTAGCTATTTCACGAGTTAGATCATCTTTTCCTTTTTCTTTAGAGTCGGAGTCAGGGTTCCTTCATCTATCCAACGTCGTTGCAACTCTGTTGTCCTATTTCCCTGATGATCGTACCCGACTTATTGAATTATTCCTTGAGCGACAGGCTTGCACTTAAGCCTAGAGAGTACGCACTTCTGAGATACATTCTTAGTCGCGTCAAGTTTTTAGCGCCGTTGTCGGGGATTTAGGTAGACTTAGGATTAGATCAAGTCAATCTAAAGCTTTGACCAAAAATTTTAAAAAATCTAAAAACTTTAAAAAAAATTTAAAGCACAAAAATATTCCTCATCATCTCCCATAAGCCTGTTAATGCAAAATTCTGAACTCATTCCAACTCCCTATAATGCTCCAACCTACATTCACGAAAACCTGATAGTTGATTACGACCCCAATATCCCTCACACTCCTAACGCTCAATAATTCTGGGTTCCACCTCCCACAGCGTTACACTCAATTGCAAATAACACTCTGTTTTCCCTCTTAGGACACACATCAGAGCATGCTCCAAGTATACCAAGTGAGGACATAGAGTCTTTGAGTGAGAGAAACATGTCACAACACGGTAGTGCAGCCGTCGGTGAGGAAGAGGCCCCATACCGCCCGTTGACAGAACTCTTATATCCTGAGTGCGCAGTCACTCCGGGATGCATTTTACTCCCATATAAGGATGGGAAATTAAGTTTTAGGAATGGGATGATCCAAATACTTCCCACGTACCATGGAATGGATTCAAAAAATCCATATCTCCACATTATGGAATTTGAGGAGGCGTGTGAGACCCTCAGCGATCAAATATGTACAAAAGATATGATCCGCCTTAAATTCTTCCCTTTCTCACTAAAGGATAAGGCTAACACCTGACTATGGTCTTTACCTCCATACTCGATTTCATTATGGAACGAGTTACAATCTAAATTTCTCAAGAAATTCTTTCCTACACATTGAACGAACTCCATCAAGGCTCAAATTCAAACATTACGATAACTAGAAAATGAGTCGTTCGATCGATGTTACGAGCATTTCAATCAGTTAGTAACTTCTTGCCCACATCATGGACTTGATAAACTACAAATCATTTCCTTCTTCTATAACGGGTTGAATATGAATTCCAAACAACTCGTTGAGACTATGTGTGAAGGTCCCTTTGTCGAATTAGACGACAAAGATGCTGAGATACACCTGAGGTATGTCAACGAGACTACCCAATCTTGGGATACATCTGACCCTAGTGCTCAAAATTGAAAACGTCAAGCGACCACCACTCCATCAGCGTCTGGCCTATTTTATGTGGACATGAATGCTATAATGGATAGCCGACTCGATTTAATGAAGAAGGGAATGCGAGAATTAGTGGAGGTATGTGGAAGAGGACCAACTGGATCCATCCCAAACCCTATTGAGAAGGTGTGTGTGATTTGTGAGGAGGGTCATTCAATAGAGGAATGCCCGACAATACCCGCCTACAAAGTGATGCTTCAAGAACACGTAAGTGGTATATGAGGATTCAAGGGCAATTTCGGTGCACCGCACGAGAATTCTAATAATCCTTCATGGAAAAACCACCCTAGTTTTATCTATAGGAAACCACATGCTGCGATTAATCCTAATTCACATGTTGCCCCTCCTCCACCATCGAACTTTCAACAAGCTCCACACATGCAAGGACATGTGCAAGCACCACTACCTCAAGGGGGATATATTACTCCACCGCGGAGAAATCTCGAGGATACGATGAACCAATTTATCAATACCCATAATGCAGCCAATGCTAGGTATTATCGCATGATCAATGACATAAACGCAAATATTTTAAAGATACAATCATTGTTGAGTGTCCAAGAGAAGGGCAAGTTTCCTGCCCAGGGCCAAAGACCTCCCCAAGGTCAAACTAGTGTTGGATCCACCTCTACAGAACATCAGGAGAAATGTCAAGCTGTGACCACTCTTCGTAGTGGTAGAATTATTTATTTATCACCTCCCCCACACGACGCAACGAAAGACATGGAGATTTTGCCCGGCACGAAAGAGGCCGAAGATGTCCCCTTGAAAGAGAGCGATAAAGAAGACACTAGTGATCTCTAGGTAGTAGTGAAACCACCCACCGCGGTACCGTTTCCTCAAAGGCTATTTCCTTCCCATAAAGGGAACTCCCGTGATGAAGTTCTAGACGTGCTAAAGCAAGTAAAGCTAAATTTACCATTCCTTGATGCCATTAAGCAAATTCCTGCTTATGAAAAAGTCATCAAAGACATGTTAATAGTGAAGAGGAAGAGGAAGGTAAAGAAAAACGTATTTCTATCACAGAACGTGAGCTCCATTCTACTTTATAATATCCCACCAAAATTCAAAGATCCCGATACACCCACGATTTCTTGCATCATTGGAGAAAATAAAATTGAAAAAGCCTTACTAGACTTGTCAATATCCTCCCTTACGCCATCTATAGACAACTAGATGTGGGCGACCTTAAGACCACAAAGATCACTCTCTAGTTAGCGAATCGAGCTGTGAATATCCCAAGAGGTATAGTTGAGGACGTGATCATTCAAGTTGACACCTTCGACTTTCCAGTAGATTTTATCATTTGGAACACGGAACCTTCCTTTGCCTCGAGCAATCATGTTCCCATCATTCTTGGGCACCCATTATTATCTACGGCTAATGCAATTATCAATACTCGAAATGGGTAGATGCAACTCATCTTTGGGAACATGACCTTAGAGACTAACATCTTCCATATAGCCCAATATATGAGGGAAGAAGACGATCTTCACACGGTGAGCCACATCGACGAGATCGTAGAGGAGTACTTTAAGGAGAATTATTAAGGAGATGCCCTAGGGTCCTGTTTAGTGTCGAGCCATGAGAGTAAGGGGGTGTATATTGAATTTGAGAGGGAAGTTGAGGAGTTGAGAGAGTTACTTAATGAGAGAGCATCGGATGAGGACGCGAGAGATGTAAGTTGGGTTTCTTGATTCGAGGAGTTACCGCCACGGGAGGCACGCATGGTTCCATCCAGTGAATAATTTCTGACCCTCGAGTTGAAGAAACTACCCTCCCATATTAAATAGGCATACCTAGTAGAGGATGAGACATTTACTGTTGTGGTCTCCTCAAGCTTAGACGAAGAGCAGGAGGGTAAACTGTTAAAGATTTTGAGGAAGCACTAAAGTTCTTTCGGTTGGTGTATTGCTGATTTGAAGGGGATAAGTCCTTTGATTTGCACCCACAAGATTCATCTCAAAGAGGATGTAAAGCCCTATAGAGAAATGCAAAGAAGTCTAAACCCCAATATGAAAGAAGTAGTAAGAACCAAAATCATTAATTTATTGGATGCAGGGATTATCTACCCAATCTCGGATAGCAAGTGGGTGAGCCCTATCCAAGTTGTCTCGAAAAATTCAGGCGTGACAATGATTAAAAATACTAAGGGAGAGCTAGTTCCCCAACATACCACCACCGGGTGGCGCATTTGTATTGATTACCGTAAACTCAATGCGGCAACTAGAAAATACCATTTCCCCTTACCATTTATTGATCAAATGTTTGAGTGAGTAGCGGGCCACCCTTATTATTGCTTCCTTACTGGTTATTCCAGATATAACCATATTTAGGTAGATGTACTTGACAAGGAGAAAATGACCTTCACTTGCCCCTTTGGTAAGTTTGCTTACAAACGTCTGCCATTCGGCTTGTGTAATGCACCCGCGACCTTTCAAAGGTGCATGTTGAGTTTATTTAGCAACATGGTTGAGAGAGGACTTGAAGTGTTCATGGACGACTTTAGCATTTTTGGCACCTCTTTCGATCTTTATCTGGCAAAGTTGGAAAAAGTACTTGCCGGGTGTGTGGAGAAGAACTTAGTGCTAAATTGTGAGAAATGAAATTTTATGGTCACTAAGGGAATAGTTTTTGGCCACATAGTTTCATCCAAAGGGATTGAAGTCGATAGAGCTAAGACTGATGTCATAGTCAATCTACCTCCACTAAAATCGCTCAAAGACGTGTGCTCCTTCATGGGCCACATGGGGTTTTATCGACGGTTCATTAAGGGCTTTAACGCCATCGCTAGACCCTTAAGAAACCTTCTTATGAAGGACACCCCATTTGAGGGGACAAAAGCATGCCATAACGCTTTTGAAAAACTGAAAGCCATGCTTGTGTCCGCTCCCATCATGCAAGTTCCGGATTGGTCCTTACCATTCAAGACTATGTGTGATGTTAGCGATTATGCGATAGGGGATGTTTTGGGCCAAAGAAAAGACAAACAGGATCATGTCATCTACTACGCTAGCCGGACTCTTATCGGACCACAACTCAATTACTCCACCACGGAGAAGGAGTTGCTAGCGTTAGTTTTTGCTCTTGACAAATTTTGGTCCTACCTTATCGGTTCTCCCATCACTTGATTCACCGACCATGCGGTATTGAAATACCTACTTATGAAGAAAGACGCAAATCCTCATCTCATAAGGTGGATCCTACTCCTACAATAGTTTAATCTCTCCATTAAAGATAAGAAAGGAGTAGAAAATATTATTGCCGACCACTTATCACGGCTCTTATCCAACGTACCTAGTGATCCGATACCCATAGATGAATACATTCCGGATGAGAAACACTTTTCTACCTCTTGTTTTCCCTGGTTTGCAGATATAGTGAATTATCTTGTCACGGGATCCGTTCCTCCCAATTGGACACTGCAAGATAAGAAAAGGTTCACCACTTGGTCGAGCATGTTTTTCTATGACGATCCTTTCCTTTTTAAATATTGCACCGATAAAATCATTCGATGATGTATACCGGATGACGAGATCCCGAAAGTCATCCAATTATGTCGTTCAGAAGCTTCTAGAGGCCACTTTTTGATGAAAAAGACGGCCATTAAGATTCTTCAATGCGACCTCTATTGGCCCATAATTTTTTGGGATATGAACAATTATTGCAAATCTTGCGATATGTGTCAAAGGATGGGAGCGATTACCCGACGTGACATGATGCCATTAACCCCGATACTCATTATTAAGATCTTTGAATGCTGAGGTATTAACTTCATGGACCCTTTTCCCCCATCTTTTGGTTTCCTATACATCCTGGTCACAGTAGATTACGTTTCTAAATGGGTGGAAGTTATAGCTACCAAGACAAATGACAATAAAGTGGTGATTAAGTTCCTACAGGAACACATAATTTCTTGCTTTGATGCTCCAAAAGCAATAATTAGTGATAATGGAACGCACTTTTGCAACAGGCCATTCACGAAGCTCATGAGAAAGTATGGAGTCGTTCACAAGGTTGGAACGACCTATCACCCACAAACGAATGGACAGGACAAATTAGCGAATCGAGAAATCAAGAACATTCTCGAGAAGACCGTCAATCCCACTCGAAAAGATTGGTCACTTCGATTAAACGATTCACTATGGGCCTATCGTACCGCGTATAAAAATCCACTTGGGATGTCCCCTTTCCGCTTTGTGAATGGCAAACCGTGCCATCTTCCTGTTGAATTAGAGCACAAGGCGTATTGGGCAATTAAGAAGTTGAATTATGATATGGATAAAGCTGGTGAATCTCGTAAGCTTCAACTAGACGAAGTTAGAAGAGATACAGATGATGCGTATGAGAACGCAAAAATTTCCAAAGAAAGGATAAAACTCGCTCACGATAACATTTTTGAGGGAAAGAGTTTCTTCCCTGACAAAAAGTTCTTCTCTATAACTCTCGGCTTCATCTATTTTCGGGCAAGTTGCGGCCACGATGGTCTCGGCCGTTCATTATAAAAAATGTATTCCCTCACGGAGCTTTGGAATTAGACGATTTAAAAGGGGGAAATACATTCAAGGTTAATGGACAGTGCCTAAATCCATATCTAGAGGCGTGTGTGGAAGAATTCGACACCGTTTGGTTGTCGGACCCCGTTTACGAGGTCGAATAAGCTTGACAGAGAGGTCGTCGCACTCCCGATGCGTATGGGGTTATTTCTTGTGTATAGTAGTTGTGCTTCGGTAGATTAGGTTGAGTCCGTAAGTAGGTTAAGTGAGGTTAGGGTTAAGATCATGCATTTCAACACATACTTCGTGAGGGCGTTGATAAATCCAAGTGGGTGAATAAGTGAGAAAGTGTCCAGAAAGTCGAGGGGTTGAGATTCTAGTGCAACAGAGAGATAAGAGGGTTCTGCTAAAAAGGGAACCAAACCGAATCCCTAACCTAGATCGGTTCGGTTCGGAAAAATTGTGAAATAAAAAAATCCCCAGAACCGAACCGAATCGCCCCTGAACCGAATCGATTTGGGTCCTGCGATTTTGGTTCTTCCCAAGGAGCCTATTCCTCCTCCTTCCCTCCATTATTCCCCCTTTTCCCCCAAAACATACACCCCCTCCCTCCAAAAATCCCTCCACTCCTCCCCACGACCTATAAAAACCATCCCAACCCTACCCTTTTCACTCACACCTCCAACTCTACTCTCCCTCTCTACAACCCTAGTCTTTCCTCTCCTAATTCCCAGCTTTCCCAGTGGCCAATCCCGCTCTCCCCGCAAAATATATGTTAACCGAAGTTCTTCCCAACGGTAATGGAGAATACCGCTCCCATATGGAGAGCGTATGGTGCGAAAAGTTTTTTAGTTTCTCCAACCAATTGCACATTGAGCGAGTTGTAAACTGAACCGAGTTTCCCCACCCCGTCACCACCCTTTTTCAGCGGTATGGGTGGAACCAATACCTACATGAACCTCACCAAGTCGTTTGGGCGGACGAGGTCCAATCCTTCCATGGCTCTCTCGTACACACGGGCGAGTTGGAGTGCCAAGCCTTTGTTGGCGGCCCCTATCCCATTATCTTTAGAGATCCTCGCCCACAACCTGGCTGAAAAGGGTGTTCCCCACTAGAAAATTTATGATTACCCAACCAATGCCCCAACCATTCCAAAATAATAATGTATTGACCGGCTCGCACCCAACGACATTTGGGAACGGGGTACCTTCCCCGTGGGCCCCCTTTAACACTCCGCCTAATTAAATACCGGGTGGCCAGTCCCATACCAGATTAAAACAAAATATACAGTTGGCTCATTCTAAGCATCACTGTCGAAAATATTAACTAATCACCCAATACCCAATTAAGTTGGTGTTAAAAACTTTTAAAATTTTAATTTCAACAAAAAAACATTTTTAGTTTAAGAATAACACTACACATATTATTCTACCACAATAATAACTGAACAAATAACTCAAAATAATTTAAATGAAATTGGAATAAACATTCCCACATAATAATCCAATACCATAATCCCAACAATAATAAATGTATTAAAATGACACGAGTACAAGAGTATTTGACTCAGATAGAAAATTGATAACTGAATTCCTTTGGGCGACATGCCCTAAATAAAAGATCACTATGAATCAAATGAAGATAGGCGTCTAAGCAATACTCCATAGCTCCATAGCTCGTCATAATTCACTAAGGTTGGCGTCCCTGCTGCTGGACACCTGATATAGAAGGTACAATAGAAAAGAAAATATGCAAGGAAACGGGTCAGAGCCCGATGTGAAAATGATTTTGAAAACAACAAGTATTTAACAAGTGCAATAAAGAATTTATTATGTACATGTTAGTATCCAACTCTCACTTGCTATTCTCACCTATCATCTAGAGCGCGCACTTAACGTTTCCTATTAACCTCCTAGTTAATGGTTCCTCCAAACTAATTTCCATAATATGATTTCATTCCATATCCTAACCATGTATGTCCCATACCATACGTAATATAATCATTCATATACGTTTCCATTCACATGAATCGTTTCTCATTAATATGAATTAAGCTTTTAAAATCTATAAGAATAAATATTCATTAACTTCATTCAATTCTTTTCTCAATTCACTGTTATCTACAATTATCACACAGTAGATCATTTAACCATTATATACACATTCATTTAATTCATTATATATATACACATATATAATACAGCACCCCGAGGTCGTTAAGGTTCATTCGCATCCTATAACATCTCTCACTCGCATCCTATAACATCTCTCCACTCCCGACGTCGTTAAGGTTCATGCGCGAAGCGTCTCGCAAAGAGAAATCCAAATAAGGAACCCCTCCAATACACTACTACTTAACTTTGTCGATCGTGGAGGTTCGTCAACTTCAAATACGCAATCGGGATAACCTCATCCCCTCTTTCAACCAAATGTGGTCCGAAGTCCCATCTCTATCCAGGAGCCATACCACTAAGCGCTTGTACTATACTCAGTCCTTGTGCAATCAATAATGATCTTAAACTCAATCCTTATTGTTCAAATTATAACCCTAAGGCTACCCAGGTGTTATTTTAAATCTCCCCTAATGGACCTATCCTTAATCCTCATGCATACAAATTAGAATCCAACACATGAATCTTGCAACCAAAATTTCATTCAATTATTCTCAGCAATTAAATCCCAATCAAATCAATTCGATTCTTAACTAGGGCTTACTGATCTTCCCTAAGTCCCATTATATCCAATTAATAATCACCAAAGATTTATAAAAGGTTTGGGATAAGAAAAACCATTAAAAAGAAACAACTTCAAGGATTATGGGGAGGTCGATCGATCGAAGGCAGGGGGTCGATCGATCGATCGCCCAGATTAGAGCCCAGTTTTCTGCATTACTTCTACTACGGGTTTCATCACTTTTAATCATTCAAACCTTCATATTAACTTCCCAAATTCCTTATAAACCTTACTACATGATAGAGCAACATATGTGAATGATTTCTAATGATCTAAACATCTTAGAATCATCAAGAGTTTGAATTAAAAGCCTATGGTTATCCTCTTCTTCTAGAAAATTATATATATGATATCTTCAAGAACACAACAATGATTTTCATAATTTCTTCAACAACTTACTGATTATTTCGTGGATTACTATCTACCTACAACATGAGTTTGATTCCTACATATATCCATTTTCCAGAAATTCATTAACAACTCTATCTTTTCATCTTCCAAACATGTAAAATCTCAGTTTTTATAACTATTCTAACATGGACAATATAAAAAATTAGATTGTAATTATCAAACACTTGCCTTTAATGAAGATCTGATCCTTTGGGGTTGAATAACACAGGTGGTTCTCCCTTTCTCCGGCCCACTTCCGGTGGTGATGGGTGGTGGTGACCTTTGACCTTTGGTTCTCCTCCTTTCCAAGAAAGCTTCTCTCTTCCCAAGCAACCTTTCACTCTCTCTAGGAAGATGACTTCTCAATTTTGTGTAGAAGAGATGAAATGAACCTACGTACACTAATCTCCAAATACTTATAATAAGACAAAATCCGAAATCACTATTCATCCCCCTTGTAAAAACAACCAAAATACTCTTTTGGGTTGTCTTTTCATTTTCAAATGACCCGAGACCCAAAACAAACATCCAAATAGACTTTTTTGACTATTTCCACCCTTCCGGATGCAACGACGCAGTCGAAATGACTATAAGGTTTATGTAAAAATAATTTTCCTATTTAATTTAACAAATTAGTGCCGACACGTCCCATACCGCGTCGGACTAAAAATTCAAATTACTGAATTAACAACTCACAACAATATCAATAACATCACATTTATATATTACCTAAATATCTTTAAGTAATAACCAGAATCGTTCATTTTAATATCCACAATTCCGATAAAACCCAAATGAATTAATTTATAGTAAAATCCAATTAATCCATTAATTTAAAATGTAACCCATTTTAAAAGTCATTAAAATCACGGGGTATTACATACTTCCCCCTTTATAAAAGAATTTCATCCCGAAATTCGGAAAAACAATTCATACTGGTAAGGTCAACTCTGAGTATAAATCTCACATCGCAAGTGATCTATGTCGTACTGCCCATACAGTACATTATCAAAAATCCCCCATTGATGTTATACGCCAAGCCTCACCATATAGTTTGAACTGAATCGAATTTAAATTTGACGCAATCTTCCCTAATCCATCCTCGTGAAAAAGTTTGGGAAAAAGAAATGATCCTCAATCATTAAGTAAATAGATCCTGAATTGACAACTGCTTACAGTTTCACATTTATGAAAACTACTACAATCCAACCATTCAGGGCGCCCATACACCCTATCGTACAACATTTATTATAATATGGATATGATTACCCACATAATACTCTGATTTATCGCAAAGGTTATAAACTCATATCCTAAAGACCTGACTTATTTCGACTCCCAACGTTTATTAGTTTCATGCGTGGGGTGTCTCGCAAGCGAAATCCAAACAAGGAACCCCCCCGATACACTACTACCTAAAGTAGTCGGTCATAGAAACTCCTCAGGTCCTTAGTCAATAGTTTATAACTTCTTTACATGTTTTATCGATTTATAATAAAAGTCTACTCATCTACTCTCTTATTAAAGATACGATGTTGGCTATACGCTCTCATATACCCCAAATCAATCCACGTCGATAGTCACATCGTGTTCGGACATGCCTAAAGTAAGTAATTCCGTGATAAAAATCAAACCCACGTGATGACATGTAAAATATAGGCGTCCCACAACCCCTCGGTGAGTCTACATAAATAAAGTGCCATAGGCTAGGTTTAGTAACCCTTTTTCCCACACAATATTAATTGCTACAAAAATCAATATGCGCCTCATAACTCCTTAGATAGAAAACATACCCTCCTTCGTGGGCGGTGGTTGTTAACTCCCACTATTATAACTTTGTTCCGATGAGTCAAGAAAAATTTTACCCCAAATATTCAGTTCTAGTTAACCACCCTCCACTATATACCCAAGCCTTTGAATATATTGTCTTCGTTAGGTAACACACACAATTCTCGCATTTCAAGAACTTCTACTAATGACTCTCCTCAATTTTCCATAATGGGGGTGACCTCGACTACGCTCATCATACTCGAATATACTTCATAACCTCCTAAGTACGATCTCCGCTATCCGTCCAATGGCCCTCATCTGCCATACTTCTTATACGAACACGTCCGAATGCAAATAATATTCACTAATATATACGTTATAGTAGGAGAACAAAATCTCACCAAGGAAATCAACAATCCTAAACATAGGGCTCTACATCAAAGAACGCTAAGCTGAAAACACAGTAAGCCGTACAGACCCTAAAGGACACTAGAACCTGATGCTCTGATACCACCTATAACACCCTGCCTAATTAAATACCGGGTGGCCAGTCCCATACCAGATTAAAACAGAATATACAGTTGGCTCATTCTTAGCATCACTGTCGAAAACATTAACTAATCACCCAATACCCAATTAAGTTGGTGTTAAAAACTTTCCAAATTTTAATTTCAACAAAAGAACATTTTTAGTTTAAGAATAACACTACACATATTATTCTACCACAATAATAACTGAACAAATAACTCAAAAGAACTTGAATGCAATTGGAATAAACATTCCCACATAATAATCCAATACCATAATCCCAACAATAATAAATGTATTAAAATGACACGAGTACAAGAGTATTTGACTCAGATAGAAAATTGATAACTGAATTCCTTTGGGCGACATGCCCTAAATAAAAGATCACTATGAATCAAATGAAGATAGGCGTCTAAGCAATACTCCATAGCTCCATAGCTCGTCATAATTCACTAAGGTTGGCGTCCCTGCTGCTGGACACCTGATATAGGAGGTACAATAGAAAAGAAAATATGCAAGGAAACGGGTCAGAGCCCGATGTGAAAATGATTTTGAAAACAACAAGTATTTAACAAGTGCAATAAAGAATTTATTATGTACATGTTAGTATCCAACTCTCACTTGCTATTCTCACCTATCATCTAGAGCGCGCACTTAACGTTTCCTATTAACCTCCTAGTTAATGGTTCCTCCAAACTAATTTCCATAATATGATTTCATTCCATATCCTAACCATGTATGTCCCATACCATACGTAATATAATCATTCATATATATTTCCATTCACATGAATCGTTTCTCATTAATATGAATTAAGCTTTTAAAATCTATAAGAATAAATATTCATTAACTTCATTCAATTATTTTCTCAATTCACCGTTATCTACAATTATCACACAGTAGATCATTTAACCATTATATACACATTCATTTAATTCATTATATATATACACATATATAATACAGCACCCCAAGACACAGCTGCGGTGCATGCATTACTCTGCTATCACATCCCATTATCGCAGGTCGCCGAATAAGGGACTAAAGGTTCGGTAAGGATTCCTTGAACCACAAACAACAACACACAAATTGGAGGCGAACATAGTTCTCATACCTGCGGGACATGCACATACCACCGTTCCCATAGTCAGCGGACTTATCAACTCCCGATAAGTCTTTCATAGACCTATGTTCTCGAGCGACAAATCAAAAATCCCATGGATTCATCAGGATATGACTGCCCTCACGCGCAAACCTCCCGTCGATAGCAAGTAAGATAGGTATGTCATACACATAAACCATCAATCAATAAAATAGGCATTATCATATACCTATAATATAATATCAACAAGGTACTCACATTACCCTAAGATAATTCCCATACGTAGCATTATATCTCTCAAATCCTACGTATTAAAATATTGTGACTTTACTTCTTTAATTTAATTATTCCAGAGTCTCACTCATTACTCAAGGTTCAAATAGGTTTTTCCTCAACATTTTATTCAGTAAGAAAATCACTAATATCCTACTGGTCCATATCATCTTATCTCCCAAATTACCACGAATTAAACTCTCCCTTAATTAGTGTTAAAACCGATTGTTTCTAATCTCTTATAAACACATCTCCAATCAACTAGAATTGAATACCATCATCACATGGCTCATAGTCTGTAGTGTTTCATTCACACTATATAACTTATCAAAAAAACCAACATCCTCGCATCCTATAACATCTCTCCACTCCCGACGTCGTTAAGGTTCATGCGCGAAGCATCTCGCAAAGAGAAATCCAAATAAGGAACCCCTCCAATACACTACTACTTAACTTTGTCGGTTGTGGAGGTTCGTTAACTTCAAATACGCAATCGGGATAACCTCATCCCCTCTTTAAACCAAATGTGGTCCGAAGTCCCATCTCTATCCAGGAGCCATACCACTAAGCGCTTGTACTATACTCAGTCCTTGCGCAATAAATAAAGAGCTTAAACTCAGTCCTTATTGTTCAAATTGTAACCTTAAGGCTACCCAGGTGTTATTTTAAATCTCCCCTACTGGACCTATCCTTAATCCTCATGCTTACAAATTAGAATCCAACACATGACTCTAGCAACCGAAATTTTATTTAATTATTCTAATCAATTAAATCCCAATCAAATCAATTCGATTCTTAACTAGGGCTTACTGATCTTCCCTAAGTCCCATTATATCCAATTAATAATCACCAAAGATTTAGAAAAGGTTTGGGATAAGAACAAGCATTAAAAAGAAACAACTTCAAGGATTCTGTGGAGGTCGATCGATCGATCGCCCAGATTAGAGCCTAGTTTTCTGCATTACTTCTACTACGGGTTTCATCACTTTTAATCATTCAAACCTTCATATTAACTTCCCAAATTCCTTATAAACCTTACTACATGATATAGAAACATATGTGAATGATTTCTAATGCTTTAAACATCC
This sequence comes from Sambucus nigra, assembly GCA_949130495.1. Taxonomy (NCBI): domain Eukaryota; kingdom Viridiplantae; phylum Streptophyta; class Magnoliopsida; order Dipsacales; family Adoxaceae; genus Sambucus; species Sambucus nigra. The sequence goes on along the minus strand of OX422219.1, from coordinate 131,847,761 downwards.
TAGAATCATCAAGAGTTTGAATTAAAAGCCTATGTTTACCCTCTTTTTCCAGAAAATTATATACATGATATCTTCAAGAACACAACAATGATTTTCATAATTTCTTCAATAACTTACTGATTATTTCGTGGATTACTATCTACCTACAACATGAGTTTGATTCCTACATATATCCATTTTCCAGAAATCCATTAACAACTCTATCTTTTCATCTTCCAAACATGTAAAATCTCATCTTTTATAACTGTGAAAGTGAGACTGTGTGATAATTAATTAAATTCGCAAATATCTAATTTGACTCACTTATTTAATTAGAGTCTATTAATTCATCCCCTAAACATGCATCTATGGTGCGTGTGACAAACCATAAATAAATAACGCATGCGACACAACAAATATGCTGAGACACATATTTCAGGAAAAAAAACCTTTCGGGTAAAACCTTTATTTCACTATGAATCTATAAATCGCAACTTACAATTACATAGAGAAATCTGCAATGGATCAACGTGCAGCCAATCCACAAAGACTCGCAGTCTTGAACTCAGCAAGAGAATACCCGCAGCACCCTCCAAGGACTCGCAGTCCTATATTCAGCAAAGATTCTTCACGCAGCAAGATCCTTAATGACACGCAGCCATACGGTGTAGAGACGCACTCCACAAAAGATGAACAAAGGCAAAGAAGTGTTCTTGAACACCAAAACAATTCACTAAAGCAAGATGGGAGTTTTGTGAATTGTAAATCAAAAAGGGATTAAACCCCTAAAAGAAGAAGCCTAAAGATTACTGCTTTGGCAGTGTTTCTGTTCTGGAAAATGTATGGACTTCTTAATGAAAACGTTACCATTTAATGGGTATTTATACAAAAACTCACTGCCTCAAAATTCGAGCTCGTTCGAACGAGAAGCATATGTCGCACGAACGAAGTACGCATGTCGTTCAAAATGACATCGCGCGACTTACAATCTCGTTCGAACGAGATGCTTATCTCGCGCGAATGACCTGGGCGTCAAAATCGAGGTCCGCTTCAAAACTTAGAAAAAATACTCATTCTCAATATTTGACGAAAAAGTCCGCTCCAACACTTAGAAAATATTTTGTAAAAATCTCCCAAAGCTCTAAGTGAAAAGTAAAGGTATTTAAAACATAACATTACCAAAGTAAACTTTGCGGAGTCTTGAATGATGAAGAACTTGAGTAATTTGGATCCGTCTTTGATGTAGATGTCTCTTGAATGCTCTTCGACGGTTTAGCGGTATATGACATAAAAAATTGATAACGGACCTATGAAAATATGTCCTTACAAATCTCCCCATATGTCTATGCCGGTACATACATAAAAAATCCGAATGATCAAAAACCAAATTGCCTATACAAATCTACCCTCTCATGAATAAATTTGCAAGACTTCAAAACAGTCTTCAATCATCTTCGTCAAATCTCAAAGCTTTTCTCATCAGGGTGTGCAACATTATGTTCTTCAATCTTTGTACCTACACACATGAGATAAAGAAAAAACCTTCGTAACGCATCGAGTTTGAAATGATATAAGAATAAAGCATTAATAATCAAATCTCCACCATAACATGATAATTCTTTCTCCCCCTTTTTATGATGTCCCCAAATAGACAGATAAGAAGAAACAATCAAAACATGGAGTGTCACGATAAAAATGCATAGCAAACAAAGATCAAGCTACGCGCATGCAAAGGGATATCTCAAAAATCTCACAAACTATTTTTGGATTTTTCAATTTTTCATACAAAAATAAGATACCACTTTGAAAAAATATGATACAAAAATCACAACATGGATTTAAACTCAGACAACCAAGTCATGGAAACGAAATGAATGGGTGTGAACACATTCCATAGGTAAATAAACTCAATCAATCATATGTGCACGATGCATATGTGTACCCCTAACGAATGAACATCAAAAGAATCCTTAGGTGTAAAATTTGTTGAATTTAAATGACATCATCTTATACAAATCAACAAATAAAAGTCAAATGATTTCCACACCAATAACGTCCAAAACTATTTAGCGCATTTTCAAGACGATTAAGGACGTGCAAACCCATTTTAATTCTCCATCCAAACACCCTCAGATTTATATTTTCTTTTAGAGGTAATCTAAATTCTCAAACATTGGAGAATTGGTGCAAAAACCTAAATGGCCCATAATTGGCATGAATTTCTTTTTATTGCCTTTAAATTTTTTGGGCTCTTTAAACCTCTTTGGACCCCAGATAATAAAATTCCTCCATTTTTTAGGTCCAATTTAACGATGGCTTAGTATTCACAAAGGCAAAATGAACTTTTCGCAGCCCTTCACCGTTTTTTAAACAAATCACACAAACTCACAAAACGGTTCTTAAATGCACAATTTCCTTATCAAAATTTATTGCGCTTGGTTCGTTTTAAGGACAGGATTGAAGTGAAAACACCCAACCAACATGTGATAAGACAAGCACAGTAATCAAACAAATCCATGCATGTGTGCAATAAAGGAAACATGAGTCAAACATGTAGGAAGTAACACTTAATTACATCTTAATGACTCCAAACATTATAAAGCATAAGGATGAATTGACCTATTGTCTCAAAACACTATCAAATAGTCACAGGAAAATGGAATGATGTTGTGACTCGGTCATCCTAAGTCTTCATCCATAAACGGTGCAAACAAAATACAAAAATCTTTTTGGATTTTTCTAAAAATTTTATCAAAATAAAATCTTTTTGTATTTTTCAAAATTTTTCTTAAAAAATATACAAAAATGATACATACTAGCAATAGGCAAACAATGTCATCATGAAAATCATCCTATGCTAGAAAACAAGTCAAACCTCAATCATTAGGTGCGGAGGGGTTTTCCAAAGATGGTGACAATTTATGAAAAACCTCCATCAATTCTTGTGAAGTTTTGACTAAAAACTTAACTTGCTCACCTAAATGTGCAAACTCTCTCATGTAGTCTCCGGGAGAATGTAAAGAATCATGTGTGGGTGTATGTGTATCAGAAATACGTGTAGAAGCAAAACGTGACACATACCCCAACTTAAAGCAAAATTCCCTAAGGTGTCCTCTCCTTTTGCAATGTCAGCAAACATAAATAGGCCTCGGAACACCTCTCTCAAAAACTCTAGGACGCACTTTACTAATAGGAATGGGACGCCTAGGTGGGTGAGGGTGAGACTCATGTGAATCTATCACTAAAGTGGGAACCGACTCGGGTGCTAATTGGGAAATAGAAGCACCGTCATGACTTATTCCTAACTTCTCACCTTTACCCTTAAGAACCACCTTTTCAACCTTCTTGCGTGCGTTCTCAAAAATGACTTTGACCTCCCTGGCATGTTCGAGATCACTCTCGAGTTGGGATACACGTGTCATCAGACTAGACAACGTGTCGGTCAAATCACACTTCTCACTTCTCAAAACCTCCTTCTCTCTCTCCAAATCTAAAGCCCGACGACCTAAATCACGATTATACTTCTTTGTTTTCAAGGTCTCGGTGTACAAATCTCTAAAAGATTTTTGGAGTTCACTTTCATCTCCACTTTCTTCCTCGCTCTCATCCTCACTAGAAGAACACAAATCACTATCATCGCTCTCGTGTGCACTCTCGTGAAACAAAGTGGGTGTGCTCACACGACTAGAGAAAGCGACAACCATCCCATGTGCTAAACCTTTATCGGACTCATCTCCTTCATCACCCTCACTATCACTAAGTGTGGCAGGCATGGCTACTTTCTTCCCTTTCTTTCTAAGCCATGTTGGACACTCAAACGACTTATGTCCCTTACCCCCACATTCAAAACAAGTCACGCTCTCAAGATCTTCCTCACACTCCTCATCTGAGTCATTCTCTTTTTCTCTCTCACCGCTTTCTTTGACCTTTCCTTTCTTTTTATTTTTCTCAAAAAATTTCTTTTTGTTGGAATAATTATTTTTGTTCATGTTGAGAAATTTTTTAAAATTTTTCGCAAACAAGGCCATATCATTAAAATCAAAGTTTCCCTCAGAATCGGACTCACAAACTTTTTCTTTCTTTTTCTTACAATGAGTCTTTAAGGCAATGCCATTATCCTTAGCCTTAATGGTTTTGGAAAACATGTCAATCTCATAGGTTTGAAGATCTCCTACAAGTTCTTTCAACTTAAGTGATTTCAAATTTCCCAAAGAGTTCAAAACAATGACTTTAGGAATAAAGCGTTTTGGGAGAGATCTCAAAATCTTTTTAACGACGCGCATGTTATCAATCACCTCACCAAATTAAAACTAGTGTTAATAATTTCCGACAAACGGGCATAAAAGTCATCAAAGCATTCAGACTCAGACATGGTGATAGTCTCAAATTGGGTAGCCAAATTTTGTAACTTAGATTCTTTAACCGCGTTCGTACCCTCATGTGTCAATTGCAAAACATCCCAAACCTCTTTAGACGTGGCGCACGTCATAATTCGGCGAAACTCATCAGGAGTGGTATCTCCAGAAATAGCACTCAAACCACGTGAATTTTATTTAGACATTTTATGATCATCTTCAGTCCAGGCTGACACGGATTTTAAAGAGGTGATATTATCAACGGTGACCGTGGGAGGAGTCCACTCATTTTCGCAAAGGTACCAAATACGCTCGTCAATGGCTTTTAAACAAGATTTCATGCGAGCTTTCCAATACGCATAATTAGACCCGTCAAAAATAGGCATCTTATTATAGAACTGCTCCATAGAAAAAAATGCGAATTTTCACGAAACTGATTTTTCAAAAAAAAATCAATATCACACAATTTTGCAAAAAATAGGAATACGCGATAAATTAGCGCAACTTGCTCTGATACCAATATGTGAAAGTGAGACTGTGTGATAATTAATTAAATTCGCAAATATCTAATTTGACTCACTTGTTTAATTAGAGTCTATTAATTCATCCCCTAAACATGCATTTATGGTGCGTGTGACAAACCATAAATAAATAACGCATTCGACACAACAAATATGCTGAGACACATATTTCAGGAAAAAAAACCTTTCGGGTAAAACCTTTATTTCACTATGAATCTATAAATCGCAACTTACAATTACATAGAGAAATCTGCAATGGATCAACGTGCAGCCAATCCACAAAGACTCGCAGTCTTGAACTCAGCAAGGGAATACCCGCAGCACCCTCCAAGGACTCGCAGTCCTATATTCAGCAAAGATTCTTCACGCAGCAAGATCCTTAATGACACGCAGCCATACGGTGTAGAGACGCACTCCACAAAAGATGAACAAAGGCAAAGATGTGTTCTTGAACACCAAAGCAATTCACTAAAGCAAGATGGGAGTTTTGTGAATTGTAAATCAAAAAGGGATTAAACCCCTAAAAGAAGAAGCCTAAAGATTACTGCTTTGGCAGTGTTTCTGTTCTGGAAAATGTATGGACTTCTTAATGAAAACGTTACCATTTAATGAGTATTTATACAAAAATGCACCGCCTCAAAATTCGAGCTCGTTCGAACGAGAAGCATATGTCGCACGAACGAAGTACGCATGTCGTTCAAAATGACATCGCGTGACTTCCAATATCGTTCGAACGAGATGCTTATCTCGCGCGAATGACCAGGGCATCAAAATCGAGGTCCGCTTCAAAACTTAGAAAAAATACTCATTCTCAATATTTGACGAAAAAGTCCGCTCCAACACTTAGAAAATATTTTGTAAAAATCTCCCAAAATCTCTAAGTGAAAAGTAAAGGTATTTAAAACATAACATTACCAAAGTAAACTTTACGGAGTCTTGAATGATGAAGAACTTGAGTAATTCGAATCCGTCTTTGATGTAGATGTCTCTTGAATGCTCTTCGACGGTGTAGCGGTATATGACATAAAAAATTGATAACGGACCTATGAAAATATGTCCTTACAATAACTATTCTAACATGGATAATATACAAACTTAGATTGCAATCATCAAACACTTGCCTCTAATGCAGATCTGATCCTTTGGGGTTGAATAACACAGTTGGTTCTCCCTTTCTCCAGCAAACTTCCGATGGTGATGGGTGGTGGTGACCTTTGACCTTTGGTTCTCCTCCTTTCCAAGAAAGCTTATCTCTTCCCAAGCAACCTTTCACTCTCTCTAGGAAGATGACTTCTCAATTTTGTGTAGAAAAGATGAAATGAACCTACGTACACTAATCTCCAAATACTTTTAATAAGACAAAATCCGAAATCACAATTCATCCCCCTTGTAAAAATAACCAAAATACCCTTTTGTTGTAAAAATAAGTTTCCTATTTAATTTAAAAAATTAGTCCCGACACATCCCATACTGCGTCCCACTAAAAATTCAAATTACTGAATTAATAACTCACAGCAATATCAATAACATCACATTCATATATTACCTAAATATCTTTAAGTTATAACCAGAATCGTTCATTTAATATCCACAATTCGGATAAAACCCAAATGAATTAATTTATAGTAAAATCCAATTAATCCATTAATTTAAAATATAACCCATTTTAAAGTCATTAAAATCACGGGGTATTACACCGGCTAAATGATAAGGCGCGCATCACCTTCCATATACTGTGCGCCAACTTGCTTCAAACCTCCAATGACTCGGCGATGCGTCCTCGCCAAGCGACATTCGTGTACCACCTTTTCGACCCAAATTTCACCCTAAATCTGGCCCACATGTTTTACGTTGATATCCTTTGCGCGGCCTGGGAGAAAAAAGGTGCGGTACCCCTCCCTTATGCCCGCCTCATTACTTCCCTCCTTGCCGATGCTGGTATCCACCCACCTCGATCTTTCCCATGCCTCCCTGAGCCCATTGGGAAGGTATCCCGCACTCGGAGTGCCCAGCAAAGGGCTTCCATTCGAGCAGCCCATCAGGCGATTAATTTAGAGGCCGAGGAGGAAATCCCTATTGAAGATCCTGTAGATGAGGACGTCGAGATGGGTGGGGCTAAAGAAGAAGAGTACAACGAGGACGATGATTCGAATTTCGAGCCCCCGGGTGCGAATTTTAATAGGCGCCTTGCAGCGGTGGAATCCCATTTTGACGGGTTCATCACCCAATACAATCGAGACCAGGAAGCCTATCAAAGGGATCAAGAGGCCTACCGGCAGAACACAAGTACGATGCATCAGCTCCAATCCCACTTATATGAGCTCAACTTCGGTGGACCGCCCCCCACCTTCTTCTGTGATCCCTACTCTCCAATCCGTCGCCCCAATGAAGCCCTTATTCTCATTAGTTGTCTGTATGGTCATGGTTGTTTAAACAGTGTTGGTTATGTGTTCTTCTTTTCCCTTTGTAACTCAAATGTTATCTATCTATAAAAAAATCTGCATTTATGTTTCATTTGTTTGTTTTATTTTCTCGCACTTTTAATTCACTTTGAGTTAGATTTTAGTCCTTTTTGCTTAAGGACAATGGAAAAGTCTAAGTTAGGGGGTCACAAGTGCGTATTTCTAAAACTTCACAAATTTTCAAAAATGCACAGAAATTTCAAAAAAATCATAAAATATTGAAAAATCCAAAAATATGTTTTGTTCAAAATAAATAAAAATTGGAATTCAAAATTTTCAAAAATATCATTAAAGTCGGTTTAAAGTCTCAAGTTGTAAAATTCAAAATGCACAAAGCCAAAATTGACCAAAGATGGAAATTGAGCGAACGCGGGAGACTTAACGAATAAGTGTGGAGATTAACAATCCCGGTGAGATTCAAGCCTTTCATCTTTGTGAAATTTATAAATCAATCCCAGTTAACTGTTAACTCAAAAGTTCTTTTCAGTGTCAAATAAGTCGTTGAGGATCTCAATTCTTTCACTTTGACCGGTTATGGAAAATGTGTGTGATATTGCCTCGAAAAATGTGTCAAATAGATCTCTAAACCTAATTCATCTCGAAATGCATATGGTAATGCAATTAGTATTTTGGACAATGAAGTAGGCCTTCGTTTGTCACCCGAAAATATTGGCCAAAAAAAGTAGTGAAAAATTATCCTTTTTGTAACCCAAATTGAGACGAATAAATTTTTTCCTTTCGCTTGACAACCCGCAAAACCCTAACTGGCCAGAAATTGTGAAAAGGGGACAATCCCAGAAATTAAGTCTGAAAAGTGCCGAAAAAAGGGCAAGAAAACAAATAGCTATGCTCAATAAAAATAACAAGAAAAGAAAAGCGTGAAAATAGAAAAAAATAGAAAAAGAAGAAAAAAGAACAAAATACCGGAAATGCACTAACGGACATCATAAGAAAACTTTCTAATGCTAGATTTCCCGTACCACTCTCATATTACCCAATATACCGTTAGCCCGAAAAAGTCCTAACCGAGTCCAAAATTGCGAATTTGGTTACCGTGTCGAGAGCTAAAACACAAAAACATAATAAAAGAGATCAAAGATACTAATTAGAGGCAATGTTCCCATTTCCTTATATCCGTAATACAATGATGAGATACGGTTACCATAAATTTTCGCCTTTCTACTTGTATGGGTGAACTTGGTTCCAATACACGTACTCTTATAAATCACGCATACCGAGAGAATAGCCACATTCTGAGTGATTCGTTTGTGAGAGCATCCCGTGAGATTTTGAAATCAAAACGAATTTTTGGATAAGTAACGCAATGGTCAATCGGTGGAAATTCGCGATTAAATCTTCGGCTTCACACACGCACACTATGATTTGAGACTCTTGGACATGATTTGATGATGACTAGTTTCAGGAAAAGTTTGAATTGTACAATTTTTGCATATTTTGAGTTTTTTTAGCCGAATTTTGTGGATATATTCTCTGCAAACCTCACGAGGCACAACTCGTCCTACTAGGGTAACCTAGGAGTTTAAAGGCTTATTGCATACGCTAAATGCAATCGGTCACCCGCGAAAGAGGTATTTTATCCCATTTTCAAGATTAGACCATGTTTTGATTCTTTTACATTGCTCGGGACGATCAAAGTTCTAAGTTAGAGGGGTTTGATTAGGAATATATTCTTCCCATTTATCCCCTTAATTTAGAAGATTTTATCGCGCCACGGAGTGTAATTCAAGTGGATTAATATCATATCTTTGATATTGACAAGTTCTTACGAGTACGCCGAGTTTCGTTTATGTTCCAACTATTTTGTAGGTGTTCAATGATTTGATTCGAGTTCCATACCAAAACCTCTATAGAAGAACAAGAAGGAAAGGTTTCTGCAAAAGTTGACAAGATGGAACCAAACCCAAAGGAAAGAAAAAAAAGAATCCATCCTGGGAAATTTCCTATAAACAGTGTCAAGACAGAACCGAATCGAAGGGAGGGAAAAATAAACCGATCCTACACCTGGAAAACTTCCTGTGAAGAGTCAAAAAGATGGAACTGAACCGAAGTAGAGAAATAAAGAATCGATCCGGTGCTCTAAGAATTCTCTGTAAAAGTTGTCAAAGACAAAAACGAATCAAACCCCTTAACAGGATCGGTTATGTTCTCGATTATCCGGACTTATCCATTTGTAAAAATTAGAACCCTACTTGGTTAAAACTCGTTTATTTTGTAGAGGATAAAATGTAAACTCTCCCAATATTAAGATGGGGGATTCTGATTCATTAGGGAAGCTCTGTAATCACGTTTAGAGGAGAAGAACAATAAACCCTAGTTGCTTTCAGTTTTGCAATTCAAGTAATACCATTTTAATTCATGTTTTACTGCAGTAATTTCTTGTCTAATAACACCTTCATCTATCTTCATCTTCATTCAGTATTCAAAATATTTTCTTTCATTCCAAATGTGTTGTCTACAAGTTTTCATATATCAGGCTTGATTTTTAAGGACGGGATGTATGAACTCAACCTGATGTGATAGTTGCATGTATATAAAATTAGTCCTTTAAATTTAATGATTTGATTATGATCGTATTGCGTAGAAATACGACAATTGTAGATCTTTGGATCTCGTTTTCTTCAGGGTAATCGGGATGCTTCAGAATGCAATTCGAGTGTAACTATCGCAATACCGATTTACTCATCCTCTAATTAGGTATGGTGCGGACATGAACCTCATATATGTAATGCTCGGGAGTACTAAATTCTGGGTCTAATTAGTCACTTAAATTTACGATTAATTTTTTACCATCAATACACTAGGGTTGAGGGATCGTATTCTTGTCCTGTTTTCCTCATCATATAGTTTGAGTTTTAATTCAATCATCATTAATATTTCAAGTAATTTAGAATAGTTGCATTCCATTCATACTTTAGTTCGTTAGTTAAACATTTATAAAATTGCATATAGTTGTAGCTATTTCACCAGCTAGATCATCTTATTAGAGGATGTGGATAGGTGAGTGCTTGGGACCTAAGGAGGTTCTTCGAAGGGTCTTAGGATGGGGTGTCTAGTGAAGTTCGTCGAATGATAAACACCACATCGACATTGGGAAAGGGGTTTTGTAGGTCGATTTCTGATAACCTAGAGGATGACATTGATCGATTATACAGATGATTGATTCAGTGGGTCGAGGTTAGTTTTAATGTAGAGGAAAACCAATTCACCAGGTTTAAGATGTGTTAAGATGGGTTCTAAGGGGCTAGGGATACTAATTTGGCGGATCGAGGTCGATTCTATAAATCTAATTTTAACTTTTAAGTTGTGCTGGGGATGACCAATTCTAAGGGTCGAGGTCAATTTTAAGGACCTAATGTTATGACGACCGATTCTGAAGGTTGAGTTCAATTGCGAGGACTTAAAGTTCAATCTATTAATTCGAGGGACGAGGTCAATTTTGAGGACCTAAAGTTATGAAGACCAATTTTGAGGGATGAGGTTATTTTTGAGGGCCTAAAGTAGTGGCAAATAATTCTGAGGGTCGAGGTCAATTCTAAGGACCTAAAGTTGTAGCGACCAATTCTAAGGTTCGAGGTTAATTTTGCAGACCTAAAGTTGTTGCGACTAGTTATGAGGGTCGAGGTCAATTCTGAGGACCTAATGTTGTGATGACCAATTCTAAGGCCGAGGTTAATTCTAAGGACCTAAAATTGTGATGAACGATTCTGTGGGTCGGGGTCAATTATGAGGACCAAAAATTATGACAAGCGATTCTAAGGGCCAAGGTCATATTTTAGGGCCAAAAGTTTTAGTGGTCAATTCTGAGGACTTAAAGTTATGACAACCAATTATCAGGGCCGAGGTCAATTCTGAGGACCTAAAGTTATAGCAACCAATTTTTAGGGCCAAGGTAAATTCTGAGGACCTAAAGTTATAACGATTGATTCTGAGGGACAAGATCATTTCTGAGGACATAAAGTTATGACGCGGGAAGTTGATCTCCTGGGGAATTTTAAATTATCTCCAGGGTTCAAATGCACCTATGATTCCGCTATTCATTGTGTTAGTTTGAGACTTTGCTGGTAAGGGATTTATCTTTGAGATATCCGACTGGAGATTATGTTACCTTGAAACTCTACTAGGGGTTTTTTAGGCTAAGGAATTGTAGTAGACTTGGATACGGGCACATTGTTGGTTCTGCTTGCGAAACATATTGAGAATATGTTTGTAAGATTAATCCGATCAAGGATTGTGCTGGGGATAAGAGCGTAAGATTAATCTTGTTGGGGTTTTTAAGAATTTAAATGGTTTTTTGTGCTCCAAAAATTATCTTTTTGAGGAAATTGAGGTTCTATAGTTTTTTGGGATTTTGGGGAATTTTTAGAGAAATTTTTGGGATTTTTTATACAAAATTTAAAGGGATTTTCTAATGGCAGTCTTGGGGGTACCAATCAGCAAGGGCATGAACTCTTGGGCTTCCTTGGGAAAGGTAAAATACACCTTACGACTGCTATCATCAGGGGGCTGCTGATAGGCAAAAGCCTTCTATAAAAGGGGGCAAATCCTCCCCCATTGTTTACACCTTCATGTGTTTTAATCTCTTGATTTCTCTCTCTAAAAATTGTTCCTAAGTCCTTCTTACCTAAATACTTCAAGTGGCGAGTTCACGTGACGTGCGTCAATGCGTGGTTGGCCGTCGATGACTTGTCTAGCCTAGAATGGCAGTCTAGGGTACCCTTTACCTTGGCCAATGAGAATGTCATTGATCTATTTGAGCCTGTTACTGACGAGCGTATTCTTCTATGAAAGTTGGTACACCACCATTCGTCTAGGGTGAGGAACCCTAGTAGCCGTATAAGTGTAGTGTCTTTTGGTATTCCATTTCATTTTTCACTTTCTTATTTTGTGTTGGTGATGGATTTTTCTTCATTTTCTTTTGTAAACGGGCATTGCTTCTTCGGTTATTCGATCTCGGGGGACGACGGGGTTAAAAGAGTTTTGGGAGAAGCTTCCTAGTGCGGTATGACGGATGGTTTTCTATTTGGGTTTTGGTCGTTTGGTAGAGGCGTTGGATAAGACATCGCGCTCTACTGCAGTTTTATGTGCTCTAGGACAAAGGTGGTGGGACACTACCCACACTTTCCATCATGGCTCTAGGGAGATGACGGTGACTCCTATAGATGTTCAGCAGCTGACAGGGCTAGACTATGAGGGGTTTCAGGTAGTTGTGGACCGCATATTGAGGGTACATCGGAGGCGTTGCATGCGTCATTGGGGGATGTGGGTAGGATCATTTTTAGGGAATCGATCTGTATTTCTTCTTTGAAGGAGAATCTTATGTAGAGGAGGATGGATGTGGATGACGTGTGACAGGTGAGGTGGACAACCCATTTTTTTATTTTTCTTTCGTTGGGCGGCTCTTTGCTAGTAACAAGCGGCAACGTCGTCCATCTCTGGTTGTTTTCACTTTTGTGTACAAGCTCTGAGGTTCGAATGTATGATTAGTTAGTGGAGCCTGACCTTGGCATCTCTTTGTTTTTCTTTCGATGCTTTCAGCTAGTGGTACCGGGAGATTTTTACAGGGGACGCGTATCTTTTATAGGTAATCTTGAATTCATTTTCTTTTTATAATTTTTTGTCATTCTTCTTTGCTTTCTTTTTTGCTAATTCCCTTCTTTTGCATACGTGGTTTCATGAGGTGATTGGGTGTAATGCAGGGATGATATCCCCGAAGGATGATACCTTAGGGGACTTCTGTCAGATGTTTCGATGGAGGAAGTCCAATCGGAGGTTGAATCCGGCTTTGTCCATGGTGGATGTGCGACGGGATTTGAACGCCCTTACGAGTGATGATGTTATCTTTCTATCTTCTTTAAATCTTTTGGATTTTTCATTCCTTAAGTAGATATTGATTGTCTGTTGGGAATTTCAGGTGACCTTTTACCCCCGGGGGGTGACTCCACATGATATGAGGGTGACGGGCCTATATGTGCAAATGCGACAGTTGATTGCATATGAGTTCAGGTACATCTGGTACCTGGAGGAGACGGTTGTTAGGCAGATCATAGAGGAAGAGGTGGTTTTACCACCGTTGATACTCCCTATGAACATGAGGCAGGTGAGGGAGATGTCAGATGATGCCTGGACGTCGGTGATGATTGGGGAGACTTACATAATCTTCACGGATACGACGGTGAGCTTTGATTATCTAAACTTTGTGATGAGATGGATAATGCCCCCTTGTATTTACGATGTGGAGAACATGCCTCCACACTCTACAACTTTGGGTAAGGGGACTAGTGCACCGATGGGATTGGCCCAAAGTGCAGATGGTGGAACGTCGCCAACGTCAGAGGAGACTCCGATTATTGAGGCTACCCCACCTTCCTATAATTTTTGATTGCGCAGCATGGAGTCACTAAGCGTGCCACATCTTCCTCACGCGTCAGTGTCTAGATTAACGAGGCTGACCAACGATTCCCTTCGGACTTAGGTATTCCCTTTTTTATTTCATCTTTTTCATTTGACTTTCCTTGGATTCTTGACTAATTAATTTGCCTTTTGTTATTGCTCCTTGCAGTATGTTCGGGTATCGACTACTTGGCTAAGGGATATCAAGTATTGGATGACCTCTATGTCGAATTATATCAAGAGCTCAGATTCTTCATGCTTTGTGCCACCTTCCACTTCTGATGAGGGCGCGGGTTCAGGGAGTGGAGGATCCACCGCCCACCGTCGAGTAACGCACAATCTTCGTGGGGGTTAAGGGTTTAGAGAGAGAGAGAGAGAGAAGGAGAGAGAGGTTATGGGTTCGGGTTGAGTCCCGTTATTTTTTTATTTTTTTCGTATCTGAAATATGTAAACTCGGTGTAGGAATATGTATATAAAATACGAATTTTCTTTTTCTATTTTTTTCTTGATTTAGTGACCTATCCTATATGCATTTTAAATTTTCTGCTGAGATTGTTTGTTTTTATGCAAAGGTAGAGATAAGTATGGAAATGAAAATGAAAGGCAAAAGGAAAAAGGAGCAAAAGTGAATGACTCGAGACAAAGAATTTTTTGAGTAAAAATGATTTTCTTGGGATAAGGAACTGAATAAATCACCCTAGGGTGATTTTCAAAATGAAGATTGTTTTGAAATTGATTTTTATTAAAAAAAAAAAAGGGAAAGATGGAATTTTCCAAAATAGGGGGTTACCGATAGGCATACCCTCTACCTGCCTACCGACATGGGTCAAGTCAAATCATCCCTAGGCTTTGATTTCACTTTCCTTCACCTCAGAGTACTCTGGTGGGGTTGGATTCTACTCGAGTTTCTAAGGCCCATGTCTTCAACCAAAGTTTTTTAAGTATAAAAAGGGGTGTGTGGGATGGGTTTTTTAGTCCATCCATATCCACATTCTTCTTCCTTGCTCCAAAGTTCCTCCTTTTCAAATGGCTCTTCCTATGCACAAAGTATTTTCTTCGTATCTCGACAGTATGGATAATATGTGCTTATATAATGTGGACTATACGCTTTCAATCTACATCCAGTTTCTTTATGGCGCAATCGTGCTATAGACTGGAACTTGTTGTCTACAGAAGTGCAATTATGGTATCCCAAAGATCAAATTCTTCATTTTGGTCTGAACGAGGTTTGTCCCACTTGTGAGGAGTTATAGTCCATATTGGGGGATAACCCCATTATGGTGGCGGCTATGTCTGGTTTCTCCCATTCTCCTTGAGTTTTTTTATCGGAGTTGCCTCATATATCTCCTTCGGCAGCTAGACCGTTGGTTACCGAATGGGACATTTATTTTCAGGCGGTTATATATTCCATACGTCTGAAGGGTTTTGAGGATGCTGACTTTGTTGTGACTATCGCCTTAGGCTTTACAATGAGGTTATTGTTGGTGAAGGGTGACTTAGCTACGGATCCCTAGGTTTCAGTGATAATGGCCTGGATATCTTACCCCCATAATCCTATGGTGGGGGTGCTTGATGAGATCATGAATGCTTGGAAGGAGGTTCATTCTGAGGGGGAGCCCCGTAATGATATTCATGTGGCTTATGAAGAGGTTTCTCCTAACAGCCCCTTCGGGGTACCATTTAGCAGTTGTGCCAAATTTCTTTGTCTGGAATTTCTTCATCTTCGTCCCATCTGTGAAGAATTGGGTAAACTGGTTTGTAGAGATTGGAGGTCAGTGCCTTAATTGGTTAGTTCCATGGTGGGGGGGACTTACTCCCAGTCTTGTAGCTTGGAGACTACCCTTATGTGCGGCTAGTGGTCCTTTGGAAGACTTCCTTTTATCTCCCCTGGCAGCTCCTGTACCAATTTGGGTGGGAACAGATTGTACCCACTCATATAATAAATTTCTTCCCAGTAAAAGATTTGACTGAATCATTGAGGATGATGTTGTCCTCTTTATGGCAGCATCGTCGGCCATCTAACCATCCATCACAGTCCGTGGAAGGGTCCTGGCATGTATCTGGGGACTACCTGAAATGGCTATGGAAGTGGGTAGTAGAGAATATTCTGGCGGAAGAGATCGGTTAGAGATGCTTTGTGGCTTTTGACACCATAGAAGATGGTGCTGTGGTTCTGTCCAAGTTTTTTAGGTCATACCGCTCCATGGAACGCATACGGAGTACCAATCAGGAGTGAAAAAACTAAGAACCTCCAGGGACTAGTAATGATGATGAATTAAGGCCATTCGGCGGTTCAAAGCAGCGTTTTGTGAAGCTTTTGATGAATTTTGTGAAGTTGTGGTGATTAGGTATTTTTGTATTTGGGGGTTGGGGATAATTTTGTGTATTTTGGTTAGGGTTAGGTTTGTTTAGGT
The DNA here is from genome assembly GCA_949130495.1 of Sambucus nigra. Classification (NCBI taxonomy): domain Eukaryota; kingdom Viridiplantae; phylum Streptophyta; class Magnoliopsida; order Dipsacales; family Adoxaceae; genus Sambucus; species Sambucus nigra. Next base: position 131,831,619 of record OX422219.1, on the reverse strand, counting down.
TTATCTTGGTCAACGAAGAGGGGTGGTTGGTTTGACTCCCTTCACTAATACTTCATGTAATAGCGACACTATCCTAATCAGAAATAAAATTTTATTTTTAGCATATTTTGTTATGCCTCTTAATGAGTTTTACATTTTAATTATCTTTACTAATTTCTAAGGAAAACATAATCATTTTGTTCATGTAAATGATAAAGTGAACCTCCGATCTCGGAGGTTAGAAAAGAATATCATTTTGTGAAAAAAAGGGGACCGAATCCATGTATGGCGTATAGGCTGCCTACATACCTCTAGGGGTTTTGAAAATTTTCATGAGTTTTATTTTGAAAAGGTTTTTGAGAGTATCATGTCCCACATAGTTCTGGGTTGGGGACTTTTTTTTTAGAATTGAAGGGGAATGAGAAGATTCATAGAGCATCGAGGTTTTGGACTAAGGATAAAACTTCTTAAGGCGATCCAGCTTGACTTGATGCTATATCTCTTATCCATCAAGGTCTGTGTGCATAGTGGCGTCTCCTGAGAGAATCTTCTTTACTATGTAAAGGCCGCTCCAATTCGGTTTGGATTTTCCTCTAGGGTCCCAGATGGGTTCTTTGATCTCTTTAAGGGAGAGGTATCCTTTATGGACACCACAGTCATTGACTTTCTCATTGGATGATCGCATTATCTCACAATGGTACCCCTGTATATGGTATAGATCCTTTAGTCTCTTTTTATTTAAAAGTGATAATTCGTCTAAGCGGCCCTGGTTCCATTCTTCTTCGTCCACTTTTCTTTCTAGAAGGACGCATAGGGAAGGTATTTCCAGCTCAATGGGTAGGACTGCTTCCATATCGTATACTAGAGAATAAGGAGTAGCCCAATGTGTGTTCTGATTGAAGTGCGATAGTCCCAAAAGGCGTAAGATATCCGATTAAACCAATCTCTACAAGTCTCAATCATCTTGCTAATTATGGTATTGAGGCTTTTATTGGAGGCTTCAACAACATCGTTGGTTTAAGGTCGATAGGGAGAAGATTTATATCTCTTAATCCCATACTGATTGACTAATTATGTAACATCAGCTTCAAAGTAGAACCCATTATCTGATACTAACTCATGGGGAACTTCGTAACGGCATATGATGTTCTTTTAAATGAAATTTGCCACTTTCTTGGCATTCAACAGAGCGTATGACTCGGCTTCAACCCAATTTGTGGATTAATAAATGGAGACTAGGATGAATTCATGATCGTTTAAAGTTTTGGGAGTAACCTTCTTTATGATGTCAATGCCCCAGGCAGAGAAGGGCCAAGAAGAGATCGTGTTGTACAGCTCATGGGGAGGCAAGTGTTGGAGAGTAGCAAAATGTTGGCATTTGAGGCATCTTTGGACATAATCAATGCAATATTGAACTATGGTGGTCCAATAGTACCCCTGATGGATGATCTTTTTGGCAAGCATATGACAGTTCACATGGGGCCCGCTTCCCCACTGTGGATCTTTTGCATTATTTCTTCAACATTAGCCCCTACAATGCAGTGCAAAAGGGTTCCAACGAAGTTTCGCTTAAAAGTATTTTTTTGTAGATGATGTACTAGGCAGCCAATTTACGACGGGTCGTATGATCCTTCTTATCGGTATCTTGGGGATTATTGATGTAAAAAATTGGATTTGATCCAATTTAATAATCACAGATAAAATATGTATCTGCAATGGTAAATAAAAGAGATAAAGAGGGTTTATAAAGTGGTTCAGCTATCTAAGAAAGCCTACGTACATTGTTATTGTATTAATTTTAGAGGTTACAAAAAGCTAGGTACTCTTGTCAATAAGAATAACCTAGAATTCGTTCTACCTTTTCTTTTATGAAAGGGATACAACGTATTTACAGTGACCTGAAGGTCAAGGGTTGGAATTCCAAGGGATGGAATGCCTTTATATATTTAGGCATTTTACATCCGTGCATAATGAATGTGACAGTTGATTGTGCTAACCACATATGATAAGACTTTTGAGGAGGTGTCCCTTCATTAGTATTGATGGTTGGTATTCACTATGTTGGTCGGCATTCTTGTCGAGTTACTATCTGCTGATTAGGATTTCAGCTACGTAAGAGGACAAGTGTTCACTTCTGATTGGTCCGCATAGATGGATATTTTTTGGTATCAACAGAAGCCCCAAATGTTCTATGCTTGATGCTTGCATGAAAGTATGGAGCATTCAATTTTGAAAGTAGCTCGGTGTGCTTCCATGATGCTTAGTCAGTAGCCGGCCTCCCACACTTGGGAAATTTTATCGATACTGTTTAAAGATGGTATTTTTGTAAATCATTTGAATTTTAGTGAACCTCCAAAGGGTAAATGGGTATTTCACCTCCTCTGTATCGTGAATCCATTGGAATGTCAATCGTTGGTACGTTTAATCATTACTTTTGCTATTTTTGAGACAAGCTATAAAAGGCAAGAGGCTTTTTTACAAATTTTACCTTACCTCAAATCTTTAAATGGTAGCAGCTATTTCTGAGCTTTTGAGCGATAGTTTTTCGTCATTCGTCTTTTCCTTCAATAGTTCTTGCTGAATCCTTAATTTCTGTAAGAGTTCTTTTTTTCTCTCTATTTTTCTTCATTTATTTTCTTTCTGAACCATGGTTTACATAGTTAATGAGGATTCTCTAGAGGAATTTAGGGTAGAAAAGAAAACATCATCTTGTGTTGATTTAGAAATAACCTATGATCTTATAGACGAATATTCTTTGGCTGAGGGTCATTGGATACCAACCTTATTTATAACTGAGTGTTGTTTCACATTTCCACCAAACCCTTTTCTTCTTCATTTTTGCCAATATTGCGATATCGTTCCAGCAAGAGTAGCCCCCAATACCTGGATGGTTGTCAATTGGGTGAATAGATTGAATGCATTTATGGGACCCATATTGGGATTCCAGAAATCATGTTTTGCTATAAATGGGCTATTACAAGAGAGAACACTTATTATTTGAAAACTAGACAAGCCAATAAGGCTTTAGTATTAAATATGTGTGCTTCCAATAAGGATTATTGGAGTCATGCTCTGATAGTTAAGAATTGGAAACATGCCCCACTTGAAAATGGAGTGGACTACCATCGTCCCAAATGCCCTCAGTCAAGGAATGGGATAAATTATTATTTAAATTCGTGCCTTTCTTTACTAATCTCATTTATGATATATGTTAATTATTACTATTTATTTTTCTATTATAGAAGAACATAAGAGAAAGTTCCCCAAACAAGGTGAATTTAATTTGGTAAAACTCAATTTTTTGTGGGGCTTGAACCAAAGGACATGAGAGGATCATCCCCGATCAGCTTCTGTGTTGATAGAGTATAAAACTTCCATCATCTTTTTTGTACCTCGACAAATAGTTGTTGTGCCTTTAATAGTAATTGAATTGGATAAGGATCCAGTATCTACTTCCTCGGCCACTAAATCTGTTGGTGTTGGTGCTGAAGTTGGAACTTCTTCTTTATTTGATTATGATCTTCATCTTTCTTCTATCATGGGAAAGAGAAAAAGTCCTAACCATTTGGATGATGATTCTATTGTTGGTGTCAAGAAACCAGTTGATATCAACGCCTAAAAGAAGAAAGTTAAGGCTGTCAAGAAGCCCCCAACCACCAAAGGTGATGAGTTTTCTCTTAAGAGACTAAGAGGAGGTCCTGCTGATAAGAAGATTGAGAAGGTTATTAATGCCGACCAACTGGGTTGGTTAGTAAGGTTCCATCTGCTACTGTCTCATTTGTATCCTTTAGTCCTAGCTTGGCTAGGACGTTGATTAAAGTTGGTACCCTTCCGGACCATGGAGGTACTGCTTGTTAAATGTCCTGATCAAAACTATCGGAGAGGACTACACCGAGCTTAACTTTTGTAAATTTTCATATTTGAAGTTGGTAAAATACTATTCACATGTTCTTTGATTTGCAATAAATTTGGCTTTTTTCTTATAGTTCTTAGTTGATTACAACCAAATGTTGGAAAAGGATGATCAGTTGCGTTCTTCTTCAGGAGACGTAGAGGAGGACTTTGAAGGTCTTACGGAATCTTGGGAGGATTCCAGGCAAGCTTTGAAGACAAAGAAAAAGGCTTGGGAGGAGAAAATCAAAGTTGTTGGAGAAGCACGGTGAAAAGCTGAGAAAACTCAGACTGCGGCTTCTTTGGCCTCATGTCAAGCTGAGCACAGGGCAAAGGTTATTAAAGAGAAAGTATCCAAACTGTTTGTTGACCTTATTATTGAGAAGGCTAGGAGAAATAAAACCAAGGTGAGTTCTTTCAACAAGGGCTGGGATAGGACATCCCTACTACTTCTGCCCAGATATCGTTTGCTAAGAAGAATTTCTTAAAAGAAGGTTGTCCGATAGCGTTGAGGGAAGTTAGCATTGGTAAGGATTCAGATCTATTTTTAAGGTATGATCTAGACTCCCTTCCTAATCTTGATGATAAAATTGATAATGATGCGAGTTTGGGGGATACCTTATTATCTATTGAGCCAAGTGTTCTTTAAATCGACCAAGATAATGCTCAATTTTATTCAATTGCCCCTCCTACAGACCAGAATACAAACCCTAAAGCTGAGAAGGATAAGAAGAAGGTGTCGACTTGTTCGACATCTGGTCTTTGTATTTTGCACCTTTCTTTTATTTTCTTTTTGTCTTGATCTGATGTACTTATAATGTTGCTATTTATCAATGAGAGAACTTTTTCATCAATTACTTGCCACTGTCGGAGATTTATCTACTATTCTGTCTCCTTTTATTATTGATTAAGTGTTACTTTATCTTTCTAGTTTATTGCCAAGATGGAACAAATTACCTATATTGACTCTGACATACTTAAATGTTTCAACAATCTGTTTAAAGATAGATATTTGTATTTGTTAGATGAGGAATTAACAAACTTGCTAAACACACATGCTTCGGATCAAGCAAGGGATGCTTCCACATATCTCAGATATCTTCTTAATCGGGTTGTAGCCAACAATGTTGCATATTATGAGATGATTGAAGACTTGCAGGCAGGCCATAATAAAGCTAAAGCTCTACTACATGTTGACTACAAAACCAAGTGTAAGGCATTGAGTGAAGATTGGGTTTTTGAGGAGAAACTAGAAAAGTATGCTTCTTTATTCAGGATGAAAGAGTTCTTATTAAATCGTAAACTTGATAAATCTAGAGAGATTGCCAAGGTTTTGGAGGACAAGAATAATAAATTTCAAAATGAGATGAAAACTTTAAAAAAAGTCTTTTGTTAGTGGTGCCGATGAAGGTGCCTCCTTTCTGGAGAATAAGAATTCCAGGTTGATGGAGACCTTTAAATCGCAAAGAAATCTAAACATCCATATAATAAAGAACCAACCGACCAGCTATTGAGGAAGCTAGGACCAAGAATACCTTGGCTGACCAGGTTGTCCACCTGAAAATAAAGAATTAGGCTATTGTAGACTTGTCTACAAAGTTAAAAGCTAATGATAAATCTCTTGTCGACCAATCCACACAGTTGTAGGTGAAGGATAGTGTTTTGAAGAAACTTCAACAATAAGTTGAAAGGTTGACCTTTCAATTTCACAAAAAACCCCGAGAGGTGCGGATGGAAGGATACAATGAAGCTTTAGGTCTTATAGATGATCACCTAGCTCAGTCCCATAGGGAAGGCTATAGTGGGGTTGGAATAATTATCTGACTTTGTTGAAACATGGTCGTAATAGCCAATATTGTTACTTGAATGAGCCTAGTATCTTAGACTACGATAATCCCCCTTTTAATTTGGACACTTCATGGATTCCTGTTGATGTTATTTCCCAATGTATAATCATTAAGTACTTGGTAGACTATGGTTTACATGATTCCCATGAGATTGTTCATCCTCCTTACCTGATTAATGTGTCGAGAAACAATAACAGCAGGATGTTAAGGGATTTTAACTTCATTAATTCTCCCTATACTTTGGATGATCCTCCTGCGGGAATGGAAAGAGTACATCCATCTCAGTCGACCTCTAAATCTAAGGGAAAATGTCATGTTGAATAATTTTAATGTATTTTATTATTCATTTGAATGTAATACAATTTATATGAATAAGAATCCATATGTTTGTTAACTTATGATTATTTTAATCAGTCAGTAAACTTGTGATTATAATGCCATTGATTCTACTAATGCACTTAGATATATTATTCCAAATTTAGCATTACTTATCAGTGGTAACCAAGTGTGTGAGGAATATATATCTGTATCCCAATATGTGAGGAATATTTACATGCCTTTTTGCATTTAACTTACTCAGCTAAAACATGTTTGTAACTTTTTTAGTTGTATACGAAGTTTTACACTTCTTATTCTTGACTTGTTTATACGAAATCATACATGAAGTGAATAACTTCTTATCCGTGATTGATTTTTACGAAGTCATACATGAAGTAAATTGTTCTTGCCGACTAAGTATTTGAGGATTGTGTTCCTTTAACTTAGTCTGATAAGACTTATTGTTCCTGACTTGTTTATACAAAACCATACATGAAGTAATATTTACTTCTTGTTCATGACTTGTTTATACGAAGTCAAAGAGGAAGTTGCATTTGAACGAGCAAGCTGATATGTACAGTTAATCGACAACATACATTCTGACTTGTTGTTTTTGCTTATTTGCTTATTTTTGTGTGATGATATATCACCATACTCCGAAAAAAATCAAAAAATTGAAGGGACTGAAATCAATTTTATGTTGAAACTTGTCTCATATAACCAAAAGAAATACAATAGTAACAATCCCTTGAATCATTGATAATACTTTCGGAGGTGCTCGGCATTCCAAGGATTTTTAAATTCTTCCCCTTCCAAAGTCTCAATTTGATAGGTTCTTGGTTGGATGATAGTAGAAATACGATATAGGACATGCCAATTATCCTCAAGCTTGTTATTTTTCTCGATCATCTTCTTAAACACATAGTCACCTTCTTTAAGGTTGGTCGGCTTAACCCTTTTATTATAAAAATGAGCGACTATGTGTTGATAGGCAACATTTCACATGGAAGCATCTTCTCGGACATCTTCCAACAAGTCCAGATTTAGTCACCACATCAAGTGTAATGAACCCACCTTTATATATTGATATATAGTTTTAAATGTTGTATTATTTCATATGTGATATCGATAATGATAATTTATTATTTTTAATCTAATCTTCCCTTCATAAATCATGAGATATCAAATTAGTTACAAACATAAAATTTTAAAGTTTTGGTAGAAATGTTCATATTAGAAACTAATTTTGACCATTATAATATAACAATTGACTTGAGGTAAAAACTAAAAAGTTGTAGATATATAATTTAGGTTTGTAATACAAGAAATGGTGTATTAAACGGAGGTCTGAGCAAGAAGTTATACTAAAATTACGAAATAAGGGCAAATTTGTCCATCCTTTAAGTCGTATTTTGTCTTATTAGCACACCATGTGTTATGTTTTGATTGGTTGAAAGGGGAAGCTAGTTAGTCTGACTTAAACACCTTAAAATGACCTTTTTCAGTAGAATGGATCGAATCAAAGTTTTATAGAATATCCTAAGCTAAATGAATAAGTTTTGGGATAGAAACTATAATTTTATGAAACTTTAGGGGCTTGATTTTTAATAAAGAAAGTTTCAGGAACTAAAATGAAAATATAAAAAGGACCATTTTGTAAATAAAATATTTTCAAGGACTTATAAGAAATATTGAAAGTATATGGTGTAAAATTACTAAAATACCCTTCATGTGTAAAATGACCCTTATACCCTTAATAACTTTCCACCTCGTGCTTGATACCCTGTGCTTGGTTTTGGACACCTCCACCATACATGTGTCGTCTTTAAATGAAAATCCAAAACACATGTCATTAATTTAGAAAAGGCTAAAGCACTTGCTATCGTTTAGTGAATAAAGATTGCAATACAGCTCCGTTACATGACACATCAACAATGACTCACCAAGAATGAATGATTGGTCACCCAAACACATGTCAATACCCTAATATATTTGGGAAACTATAAATAGAGGCCTTAGGATCAGACATTACATGAAATTATACCAAAAGCTTATAAAGAAATAGTGAGAGAAACTGCGGGGAAAGTTTAAGAAGAAGTTTCGTCTCAAGATTAACGAGCGATCCAAGACTCTATATCTATAACTTCATACTTCTGTTCTAGTTGACTACTCTAACATTCCTTGTGCATTTTAATTATATGATATTATGAAAACTATATATATATTGTGAGCTGTTTTTATTCTCAAAATTCATCTGATACCGATGATTGATTCCTTGTGATATGTTTATAATTGTCCATATAGACATACCGATTAAAAAGAGTTTTGAAAATGTTATTGAATATTGGAACTAAGATTCGACCTAAGGTACCTATTTTAGTGACTGACATTCTCAGTTGGGTTATCGCTGGTGTGCCCTAAATAAGGCGTTGTGACGAACAAGTTCGATTGACCCTCAACTACCGAGGAATAATACGGTAGAAGAATACGGTATTATAGTGTACTTAGCCATTAAAATGATATGATTGAAAGAAAAAGATATTGCAAATTGATTTTCCATATCTGTTATATCCTGTGCTATTCATTTCTATATACTCTCATCTCAAAAATTATACAGCAAACTCCTATCCATATATGTATATGTCTACTCTTTGGATCTGCATAGGTATCAATTTTCTGAAGAAAACCTTGGAATGTCTGGAGATTGAACCTCACTTGGCTTTTAGCTGATGTTGTATAACTAACCATTTTTCAAAAAATAAGTAGGCTTGCAAAGGGAACATGAAAGGACTATATGGAAGACTCAGCTTTTAGAGCTCTTTTTGTTATTTTAAATAAAATGTTTATTTTATCATATAAAGCATGTTTGGATCTTTTTTAATAAAAGTTTGTTTTAAGTTGCAACTCTTTACTTTGAATATAAATGAAATTTCCTTTAGAAAGCTCTGATGACGTAATTCCTTTAATTTCAGTAATTTATGATTCATAACCATGTAATTGTATTTCCATTGCTTTTAATTAAGGAAATAATTTAAGTCATCATATTTGTTGCCTTGGTGGCATGTCAAGACACTCGTTCCCCACTACTATTTTGGTACGGGGTCGTGACAGATGTGGTATCAGATCATGGGTTATGAACCCGTAGACTACTGAACATAAGTTTCGAACGTTATAGATTTTAAGTTTCCATACATAGGATATAGGATTAAATATCCGACTTATGTAATAATCCATCATATGTCTTACAGTCTACATATAATTTTTTTATATATAATTGTTCTTCTAATTTGCAATCTTGAGATAGTATAATACGTCTTATGTTTGGTCATGACTGTATAAAATGACCAAGATGATATCAACTGTGGGAACTAGTGGTTCAAGTATGGAATAACTGGAAGGTGCATTCAAGGCAATTGAAAATCTAGCAAATATTTTGGAGGATCAGGTGAATAATGGAGAACCAAGCAATCTTGAACTAAGTAGTTGTACTATTGAACAATTCAAAAATTTGAATCCGCCATCTCTTAAAGGTACTCCTAAGCCCACTGAAGCAGAAAGTTGGGTGATGCAAATGGAAAAGATGTTCGATGTTCTTAAGTGTACAGATGAACAAAGGGTTTATGTCTACATGTGTGTGTGTCTTTCTACTCATTATACTTTCATTGTGCGTTTGCCATATTATTATTTCGGGTTACAGTCAATATCATTTATTGACGCGCTTCCACACAACAAAAATAATCTTTTGTAACGTTGCAATAGGTGAGATACTAGTATGTAGCCCATCCGCGTGGGTGGGTTATAAATAAAATTATTAGATTGTAAATGTAATATGTATGTAAAAAGTGTTCTTAAAATTCAAATATCAAAGTGTGGGAGTAATTGTTTTTTTAAAAAATCATCACGTGAATGGATTCATTAATCTTATACAAATTACTAAAAAAATAGCACCCACAAACAAAATCTCGTAAAAGCTCAATATCAATAACTGATAGAATAATTTGTAAAAAAACGTTTTCACATAAACATATTATTATATTCTTGATAGAAAACAATAGTTTGTATGAGTTCAATTGCATTCATTTCAACCTCCTCCCAAGCCTGTTATAAGTACAAAAAGGCATAAACAACACAATTCCCCTGATTTTCAAAAAATACAATGTTCAAGATAAGAGAGAGAAAGATAATAAGTATTAAAGGATCATTAACTCCTTTAATATTATCATTATCTATATAATAAGGTGCAATGGTGTTTTTACTGTTCATAAGTTTAGAAGACATTTTGTGGTTGAGATCAAGGCCAACAACACACTAGATGGATGGTGAGATCAAAAGCCACGTGGACGATTGCTTCTATCATGCCTAATCAAATGGCAGTACAAGGTGCAAGAAAAAGAGTAGGAACGGATGCCTAATCAGAGCACACAGCTCGATGACACCTAACCTCACATGGTTCGAGAAGCATTATTAAGGAAGGAAATTTCAACTTTCTTTTGAACGTTAGTTTAAATGAAATTATCTTTCTCTCTCAAGCCCTCAATTTCAAATTCCCTCTCATCAAACCCACTTTCTCACCCGCAAACTCTCCTCCTTTTCACTTTCACCATTTTATTCTCTCTCCTTGTTGCAAACAATCCCACACACTCACTATTTTCAAAACCCACATCGAAATCTTGAAATTTAGGAGTAAGTTTACTTACATTTAAAAAATCTGTGTTCCGTCAGGCTTTATTCAGGTTTTAAGCCTTTATCTGGTGTAGAAAGGTCATCGTTCTTCTACTTTTTAATATGATTATCCAAGCATTAGCAGCCAAGGGCTTTCGGTAATTTTTCATAACTGTTTTTCACATTTTTGGTATATTTCATGCGTTTTTGGGGCTTATTTCGTGGGATCTTTGTTTTTCGTCCTTGGGTTCTTTTTAGTTATTTTATTCACACTACGATCTTATAAGGGAGGAAAATTTAAATTCATTTTTTGTTTCTATATGCATGCTAAGCTGCTATTTCTTAAACATACATTACTTCCCTTACATATCTGCTGTATAGAATAAGGTACATAAGTTGATTTGTTTGTTATTTTGTTTTTCTAGAGTTATTTGTATGCAGTTTAAGTTTTGTAATTATTTGGATATTGTTAGTTAACATCTCCATAATCATGGATATTGTAATTATTTGGATATTGTTACTCGCTAGGTGTAAATCAATACCAGCAAGAACAGGAGAGATTCTCAATCCAGAAAGTCTGTTTTCGGAGACAAATAAGGTTGGATTTTGTTGAACTTTGTATACCTCACGATACACCTGTGATTAATTTGTTATCTCCTTCTCTTCTCATATCATCTCATCTTTCTCTTACATGACTGAAGAACATAACATCTGGGGATGTGCGAGTTTTTATGGGCAGCTATATTTCCTTGAGATATTCTAAGTTTCTTTCTCTCTCTATTATCAGTTTGAGGATTATTCTCTTTCTCTCCAATTTATTTTTCGGAGTTTATGATTCTTACGTTTGGAATTTTTAGTTCAAATTTTTTTTGTGTTTATTTACCTGGCTAACATTTTCAAAGTGACGATCTGCAAATGTAAGAGTGATACCGGGAAGATAGTTTTCACCTTTTGAAATCTCATTTGATTTTGAAACGGTGTCCGCCATGCGTGATTATGGTGGCCAACTGGGATAATTCAAAATGTTGATTTTGAAACGGTGTCCGCCATGCGTGATTATGGTGGCCAACTGGGATAATTCAAAATGACTAAAAAAAAATTATTGTCAACTCATATAATATAATAGGTGGTATGATAGTTAAATATTTGTTCTTTTGAATCATTTGAGTGAAAAAATAAAGTGTTCAGAAGTAAAAATAAATAAAAAATTATTCATATTTTAATTTTTTTATTCAAAGTGGGCATCTTATTTTAGTCGTAAATTTTAATAATACGTGTAATTTATTATAAATTTAATATTATTTGGTTGTTAATATTTTTCTTGGTAGCTAATTTTTTTTTCCAGTATAATATCCATTTGAATTTACTAACTATTTTTTTGTTATTGGATAAGTTCAAATTGGTGTGTGCCTCACAAAGATTTTGAAGAAAAAAAACTCCAATGCCAGATAAAGGATTGACAAGACAAGAAGGTCCTGCGCAAAAAAAACAATATTGACAGCACAAAATTATGAGATTTACACCTAATAAGTCTAGGTCGCTTGATCTAATCCAATGGGTGTAATGAATCACATGATCCGCTGGGCATGAGAACAGGTGTAAACAAGGTGCAGTTGAAGTCTAGTGGGCTCCCCCACCATAATAGGATATGTATTTTTGTATTCAAAAGGTTTTAGTAACTTTCATTTCTCACAAATGCATAGAAGAATATAGGTTTGGTTTACACATTCGTACACATAAATCAATTCACAAAAGTACGTTTTTTTCCTGAAATTATGTTAATGTTTTAACAATAACAAGGTCTTTATACATATTTGCTTCCTACCTGGGAATATATCTATGTTGTTCGCTAAACTTCATTACCAGAGTTATTTTATAATTTTTGGAATAGATCTAATTGTAGTGTCTAAAGAATTTTATGCATATTTTTTTCGCTCAACTTTGATTAAGTTACTTGTGCAGATTTTTTTAATAGATTTAATTCGCTAAACTTTCATTAAGTTATTTATGCAGATTTTTTTTAATAGATTTAATTTTCTAAACTGTCATTAAGTTAGAAAATTATATATTATTGGTAATGAAAATTATATATATTATCACTGAGACTAATATGAGAGTTACTCTAAAAGCATTAATAGTAATAATGAAAATATTAGTAAAAAAACTCTTAACATAAGTTATCTTAGGGGGTATTTGATTGACATGGAATTTTTTTTATGAAAAATAGTTCTTGAGTCATGCTTTGTCTTTGTAGTACATTGATTGTGAATATTTCATGCAAGAACAACACTCATCCACATTACAAGTGCTTCATCTCAAACCTTATTTTTAGTGGAAAATATTTATTATTCGCCCATCAAAGAATTGATTTCCATGGAAAATATACAAAGTAAGCCCTAAAACTCATATGTTTTTCCATTCATTTTTTAACCTCTCATCTAATTGAACTATTTTTTTTGCATTTTTCATGTTTGCAATCATAAACACCCTTAGTGTTAATAACAATAATGAATTTTCCTTTCTTACAAAATTAAGGTGTAAATATGTATACAATCTCAAACATTTGCCCGTTACAAGGGCATCAATGTGGCATTCGATAATTACCTATTGCTGGTGGCACCTCTCGAGATGGAAATTTGAGGGGGGAAATAGTGAATTGCAGATTGAAAATGCTCACGAGTCTAAGGCGTCTAATAAATTTGTTTTTATGGTACTAAGGATTCATCGTGGCACAAACCCATCCACTCTTCTATATATAACAATGACGTATAGGGGTGGTAATTCGGGTAGTCGTGTCATTTTCAGGTCGAGTTGATTTTAATTTGAGTATAAGTTTTGGGTAGTATTAAATCTATACAAGCTAATCGTGTCATGTTGGGGTCATTTCGGGTTATTACCATAAACGGGTTATCTTGTAAAAAATTGTCAGTCCTAACGTATCTATTTCGTTTAGGACCTCATATATGCATAATTGAAAAGTAATTTTACTTTAATTAAATTTAACATTCTCTATTTTAAGTCCTATAACTGTTTTAATGTTACATTTTGTAGCAGTTATCATTATATCAATTAACACTCATTGTTAGTGATTACTATTTCATTTTTCACATGAATTTATCTTTTATTTCTTAAACACGGTGAATAGTCCATTAAACAAATGAAATTATGCTAAAAAAATTTAAATTGTAACAAATCTGATGTGAATTATACACGATTTAAAATTTTGGATAATATTTTAAATTGTTTACAATTATGTGTTCTAATTTTTTTTTTTACATGGTAGGTTCGTACCATGGTTTATGTATGTAAAAAAACTTTCAAAACTTTTTCAATTTTTTAAAACTAATATGTTATTTAAATAAATGTTTATCAATTGCGAACTAAATATGACGTATGGTCCAATCAATGACGTGCATTTTCAAAAATTTACATCTTGCCTTCAGGCACGGGCATACCCTAGTGTGTGTGTGTGTGTGTGTATATATATATATATAAAGAGAGAGAGAGTAAAAAAACTACACTCACACTGAATAAAGGAAAGCTCATACCTTGCCTAACAAATTCAAGGATATTAACTAAAGGCAACTTAATAGGGGAAAAAGGAAAACACTTTACCAATCTGCAATGGCTCTTATCAATTTTCATTGTATTTGCATCTACCATCACCAAAATCGATCCCATGTGATACATTCACTAAAATCCAAACCTCAAGTCTTTTATATGTATAAGCCAATAATGCAAATGTGAGTGGTTATTTTAACATATAGCTACTATGAATACAACAAATTTCCAAACTAAATAAAAAAGGATTAATGAATTTCCTAAATCAAAATTAAACAATTGATTAATTATTCAATTCCATCACTCATAACTAAAAGTCAAATTTTGTAAATTCAAAATCGAAAAAAATTTAAAGCAGAAATGCGTATTACCTAAGGTTGAACCCCATCACAATGAATATATAAAAATTGATCCTCAACGAATAAAAATTATTAATGAACAAACCCTATCAGATTTCATATAAATAGTCTCATTTGAGGATGAAACATTAATGGGTTTCGAATTTGTGGAAGATACAATGGAAAACATATTAATGTGATTATGGTTTGTGGAAGATACAAAGGTAGTTAAGGTAATCGAAAAGGCAATGAGATAAAGAGTCAGGGAGGAGTCTCTTTAAATTCTAGATAATCCAAAAAGCAGTGAGATAAAAAGTCATGGAGTCAAAAAATAAGGCCTCTTCAAATTCTGGGACAAAGTAAAATAATTAAAACATTTATAAAGTGTACACGTGTTTCGTGTGGGTGTGACAAATGTCAACACTAGATTCCGCTATCAATTTTATTTATATACTAAAATTAGCTTTGGAAGAGTCTTCACTTAAAATCCATCCAACTATAGAGAAAAAAAGTTAAACACTCACGCAGTATATTAGATTATAAAAAATGACAATCTTTAGGGGACTATATATAGAGAAGGTGTCATGTAGTCACTTATATTTATTGTAGAGATTTCACATAAGCTTATACGGGGAGAAAATCTCAACTTGGAGCAAGAAAATAATAAGTAGAAGCGACAAAGGATCAAAAGGTTGTGAGATTCATGGATATCATATAAGATTATAGATTTATACTTTTGTATACTACTCAAATGAGGATTATAGGGATTTACAAAGAACGTATAAAAGGAAATTACAAGATCCATGCTTAAATGAAAGCATATAACCAATACTTATTACAATTATGGGAAGAAATGTGTATAATAAACATATGTGAGACTAAAAGTTAGGGTGGTAAGGGAAGTGATATTACCCATTGATTTGATATTAGATGAGTGGTCGAACTATGATAGTGTGCTTCTGTTTTATCTTTCTAAGAGCGGTCTAACCAAATAAGGGAACCGACCGCACGTAGTTTAGGGTTTAGGGTTTAAGGCCTCTACATACTAGGGTTGAGGAGGGATTTTAATCAAAACAAGATTTTGGGGTCAAGAAATGACTCCACTCCTCTATCGGGGCTCGTTCCGAATTGGGCATGATTTAACGCAATAACTTGGCATGGGGGATTTGGCTTACTAACTGTAGGCTCTGGTGGGGTAAAGGAGATGGAATAAACCCGAACAGCTCATTTCAAGAAAGGTCATATCGTCGACCAGGCCAGATCATGAGTGAAACATCATGATCGGGTCGACCAGGCCAGATCACGAGTATATAGAAAATAGAATCGTTAAAGCATAAGACTCAAATCTAGGATCAAAACACTCACATCCTCCGAGCTCTGATTCGCATTCAATCAATTCAAACTTCGACTTTCAGTAGAAAAAGGTCGTTTCATCAATCTGAGCTAAGGAGAAAACTAGGGCCTATGTCTTCTTTCTACCCACTCATAGGGGCAAATCATCAATCGATTCAAAAGAAATTTGAGTGCATTTAGATACTACCAGTCCAATTCAGATTGTTAGTCATAGAGTCCCTAAATACTCATTCATTCTAAGAGATTGGCCCGGTTCAGATGCCATGCTACTAACCCCCCTAGTCAATGATCTAGTTGCTTTTATTGACTAAGAAAAGAAATAGGGAATTAGGATCACTCTTACAGTACTATCATCTAGCTTCTTGATTCCATTGATTTACAGCCCGAAAGACTTAACCCTCTCCCAGCCTCTACTTAGTAAGGAAGAACATTAACAACTGACTTGTTCCTGTATGTTTAGCTCAAGATAGAGAAAATAATAACTAATTATCTCTTCTCATTGTCTTCCTTGAAGGTTAAAACCCTGAATTGAAGGGATGACCCCTAATTCGGTGGTTGAGTTTGAATAATATGCACTGATAGAATAATATACACTGAGTACTCGAACATAGTAATAGAGAGGGGTAACACTAGGGAGTTGGAAGATGACATCATCTATGTCCGTACTGCTCCTCGTGGATTAGATCTCGCATCCAACCAAGTCTTTGACAAAGTAACGGGAGAATTCCCACTACCATTGGCAGGCCAGTTGGGCAGTGAGCGCGGTGGGGAGGATAGATCTAGAACAATTGTTATGTATCCATTTAGGGGAACTTTCTTCTTTTAAATTTTGTAATTAAACTGTTCTGAAGTTCGAAATATAAAACTTGTCATACCTAGTGCCTTCCATCCATGAAACTAAAAGACTAAACTACTGCATGAACAAAACAGAGCCCTGTTTGTAATATGATAGATCTATCAAATGGACCACCTAGTAACATTAGGACTTGTATATCTCCTCATTCAAATCTGAAGTATTTAATTATTGCTAAGATCAATATCATTAGTTGCATCAGAGATCAAGCTGTTAGCATTAGTCAGATAAAAGAGAAACTCTACACAGAACTCGGTACCACATATTGACCTACCCCTTTTTTTAACTTTATCCAAATCCCTCAAAGATAGATGCAAGGTTTCTTTCAAATATTAAAAATAACAATTATATATAACATACAAAGTTTCATATTTTTCTTTAAAGTTTGAAAATCTTACTCGTAGGATATCATTTGGATTTCTATTCAAATAAACAAATGAATAATAAATGAGGCATTTGCATTTTGAGGTCTAGCATAATAGTTATCATATTTTTCATTTTAATTCCCGAGGTTTCGTGGCCCTTGGGCCAGTTTTGTTTAGGCTTGTATTTCTTAGTTAGTCTGGGCTTGTCTTTGTTTTTTGTGGGCCTGGTGCATAGTCTGTGTTTGTTTTGTATCCTAGCTAGTTTGTTTCGATTTTCTTTGATCGAGTCTGTATTCTCTTTGGGCTTTGTCCTTATCTAATATATTACCTTATATATATATATATATATATATATATATATATATATATATATATATATATATATATATATATATATATATATATATATTGCACTTTGGGGTCCAATTTATTGACTTTGGGTCTAGAATTTTTCATATTACGAGATTGGGATTCAAAATTATAATAAATACTAAAAAAATCATATAAGATTACTAAAAAAGCGCCATAAAAGTTTTTTATAACGCTTTTGGTCCACAAAGTTCAAATATGAAAACATTTTGGCCAACTTCATATTACGAATAACTACTAGACCTCAAAATGCAAATAACTCAAAATTAGTAGAACTTTGCAAAGAAAACCATGAACAATTTTAGTAGTTCTTAGGAAATTAAAAGTAGTAATTTTCACCAAATAACCTTAGGATTTTACGAGTCAAGAACGGTAAAAAATAATAATGCACACATAACACAAGAAATTTACGTGGTTCACTAATTTAGCTACGTCCATAACTCACACCCACTTTCACTATAATAATACACTTGCTTACAAAACACACACTCTGTATCACTCGCATTCTAAAAGTACACACTGTATTTTTTGGCTCTCACAACCGTGAAAAATATTATTTCCATATTTTTCTCTTGTTAGTTGATATACTACTACACTTGTTGGTGTTGGTGTTTGGTGTATTTTCTAATTCCCTATGAACCTCCTCATATAGCAATACAAGGACAATATGATAAGCATTTGGATAAGAACAAAAGATAGGAAGAAAGAGGTGGAGGAGAGCAACACATGATCCATTTTCTTTCCAACTCTAATTCATTATGTACATTTATTTAAAATCAAATGTTTTATAGATCTTCTAACAACTCCATATTCTAACAATCTCCCACTTGGAGACTATTGAGTAATTTCTTTACCAATGCATTTATTCATGAACGAGGTGTGAGACCTTCTTGTCTTCTAATCTTGAAGACCCACTGAAGTTGAGGACAACTTTAGTTTCTATGTAGTCACTGGTTTGGTCAACATGTCGGCTGGATTATGACTGTCATGGATTTTCTCCAATTTTAATACCACATCCTCAAGTAGAGATCTAACAACATGATAACGGAGTCCTATGTGATTGGTTCTTGAGTAAAATATTGAATTCTTTTCCAGATGTATTGCTCTCTAACTATCACTCTGTAAAACATTCTTCACTTCTTTGTATCCCAATTCCTTATAACCATATCATCTCCTTACAGGCCTCAGTCACAGCTATGTACTCTGCCTCTGTAGTGGATAATGCGGCTATCTTCTCTAGATGTGAAACCCAATTGACTGTAGTAACACCTTTTGTGAAAATGTAACTGGTATTGCTCCTCCCGTGATCTACCTCACCGACAAAGTCAACATCTACATATCCCTATAATCTTATATCGCGTCGTCTAAAGTATAGACACATCTTGGTAGTACCTTATAAATACCTAAGTATACATTTCATTGCCTCCTAGCATTACTTTCCTAGATTTGTCATGAATATGCTCATTCATCCCACTGCATTAGCAATATCTGGTATCGTGCAGACCATGTCATATATCCAAGTTCCAATGGTTGAGGCCTATAAAAACCTAGCCATGATTTCTTATCATTCTCCGTCTTAAGTAACTGGTCCTTGGATAATCAAAAGTGAGTAGCCAATGGTGTGCTAATAACTGTATCATCACTGATAATGAACCATTACAAGACACGACCGATGTACTCTTCCTGAGACAACTACAAAGTACCCTTTTGCTTGTATTTATTGATCCTCATCCCAAGCATCTTCTTCGTTGCACCCAAGTCTTTATGTCGAACTCACTCGATAACTGTTTCTTCAAATTTCTGATTTCATCCATGTATGAGCCTGCCACTGACATGCCATCAACATATAGTAGAAAAATGATGTTACTGGACTGAAATCTCTTGAAGTATGAGTGGTCGTCAGCATTGCACTTGTTGTAGCCATTTCTTAGCATAAACACGTCGTACTTTTTATACCACTATCTTGGGGTTTGCTCAAGTCATATAAGCTTTTATTCAACTTGCACACTAGTTTCTCCTTCCCTAGGTCTAAGAAACCCTCCGACTGCTACATTTATATTTCCTCCTCTAAGTCACCGTAGAGGAAAGTAGTTTTGACATCTAGCTGCTCAAGATGAAAATGCTCTGCTGCAATAATTCGTAAAAACTGACCAAATGGTAGTCAGTTTTATAATCGGTGAGAAAATTTTGGTGAAGTCAATTCCTACCTTTTTTTATAATCCTTTGGCCACTAGCCTTGCCTTGCATCTCTTAGAACATCGTGTTCCTATTTGACTTAGTGCGCCCATTTGTTGTGTAGAATCTTCTTTAGTACAGGCAACTTAGCTAGTTTCCATGTGTCGCTAAAGACAATAAACTTTATCTCATTATTCATTGTAAGCTCCCACTTGCTCTAATCCTTTATCAAACATGCTTCATTATAACATTCAGGTTCACCTCCATCACTAAGCAACAAATAGTTCGTATACTTCTTAATTGTTACATGAAGTCAGGAGGATCTTCTCAATTCAAGAGCATGATGTGGAGATCGTGGTGTGTCAGTCTATTATAGGCTATTCAGCAATGTTGGTTTGTCTATCTATGAACTTGAATCAGTCTGTTATGCCACACCACTATTTGAAATATCCTCCAAGTCAATGTAAACTAGATCATCATGTCTTGTGCCACTTGACCGTGGTGCATCTTTGTCCTTGTACATATTATTAAATATCATATCTCTGCTTCTGAATTTTTATTTTTGTTTGGTCATTCTAGAATCAATAACTAAACTCGTCTTCTCCATATCCAACTTTAGAGAATTTTAGTGACTTAGGGTGAAGCTTACCCCTTGCATAATTAATAATATGCATATATTACACACAACCGATATCCTTCAAGTGTGAAATTTTTATCTCCTTTCCTCTGCACAGCTCTTTCGGTATTCTATGCTCTAACGGCACGTATGGTCCTCGGTTGATTAGGAAGGTTGTTGTGTTGCATACTTCTACCCAGAACTTCTTGGGTAAACCTGCCTGTATGAGCATGCTTTTTTATCTCTCAGTTAATGTTCAGTTCATCCATTCGTCCATACCATTCTGCAGCGATGTCCCTTGCATAGTCCTCTCTAGTCTTATGCGATTTTCATAACAAACTTCTTGAAACTGGCGTCTTCGTACTCACCACCGTTGTTGGATCTCAATTTTTTTTTATCTTCAGCCATGTCTCATTACCCACCATAAACTTCCATTTCGTGAACTCCTCATACACCTCATACTTGTGTCTCAAGAAGTAAGCCCACACCTTTATGGAGCGCTCATCAATGAAAGTCACGAAGTAAACTTTTTATCGATGGATGAGACTGGGGCTAGCCCCTAGACATTCGTACGAACCAACTAAAGCTTTTTTTTATTTGGAGTTCTTCCTCTTTTATGGAAGCTAACTAGATTTTGCTTCCCAAATATGCAACTCTCGCACAAGTCAATATCAACTAACTCTGGTGCTGATAGTTTTCCCTACGTGTGCATAGCTTTGAGCCATTTCTCATTCACGTGGCCAAGTCTCTGGTGCCATAATAGTGAGTGTTATTTTCTATCAGCAACTTCAATTGACTCACAAGAATATGTGGTTATGTAGAATTAGCCATTCTCCTTTCCACGTGCCATAGTGATGGCACCTTTAGAAATTTTCTAGTTATCACCACCGAAGGTTATGATATAAGCTTCATTTACCAACTGGCCCACATAAATAAGATTTTTTTTCTCGAGTCAGGGATGTGTCTCACATACTTCAGTTTCCACAAAGAACTGTTCAACTTGATCTGTACATCACCTTTGCCAATAACGTTACAAATTTGGTCGTCACCAAGAGACACCTTGTCAAGGTTACCTAGTACATAACTTATTAAGAGTTCTCTACTTAAGGTAGAATAAAAAGAAGCCCCTAAGTCCAAAACCCAGGACTATTCCTTGCTCTCTAAGGAGCATATCAATGTGTTGCTTGATGCTCTGAAATGACGTTAGCTTCAGTCTTTTACTCTTTTCTTTCTTCGGGTATCAACACTAATTTTTGTAGTGCCCGATCTTGCTGCAGTTCCAATATTCAATCGCCTTCTTATTCAGAATTTAGTTATTGGAATTTTTAGGATTGCGAGATTGAGACCTTTCATTTATTGACTGGAATCTTCGTCGTCCATGCCTCCTCTTTGAATCTCTACCTTTGCTCTCCATGTTCAATACTGAAGACAAAGTGGAAGCTCCATTTAATTACTTTCAGATCTTGTTTGTCGTGATCATACTAACGACGTCATCGATCTATAATTTATATTTTCCTGCAGAACTATTAATCGCAGTAATTTTTTCACTCCAACTCTCGGGCAACTGCCCCAGAATTAATGTAGCTTGAATCTCATTATTAAAATTGATTTGCATCGATTCTAATTGACCAATAACTTCATTGAACTCGTTTAGATTTTCTCTAAACTACCCACCTTCTGCCATTTTTAGATTAAATAATTTATTAATGAAATGGACTTTTGATACAGAAGGCTGCTCATACATGATAGAGAGGGAAGCCATGAGAGATGTCGCCCTTCTTATCATTTTTTATATTGAACACCACCGACTTTGAGACAGATAGACTCATGGTGCCAAGAGCTTTTCGGTCAAGTAACTTCCATTTAGAACCCTTAATCTCTTCTATCTTTTCACCCAGTGGTAAATACAAATCTTTCGAGAAGAGATAATCCTCCATTTGCATTTTTCAAAATAAAAAATTTGAACCTTCAAATTTTTTGACTTAAATTTTTTCCTTTCTGACGCCACTGCTCCCACTCAACCAAATGTGCTGGATACAAAAAAAACTACGCAGAGTAATTTTTTCCAAACAACTTTGTCTACTCAAGGTTGTCAAACTAAGATCTCTGATACCAATTGTTACGAAATTAGACGCAGTAATTTCCACCAAATAATATTTTAGGACCTTGGAATTTATGGGTTAAGAAAATAATAAAAAAGAATAATGCACACACAATACAAAAAATTTACGTGGTTTACTAATTTGGATACATTCACAGCTCACATCCACTTTCACTTTAATAATAAACTTGTTTACAAAACACACGATGTGTATCACTCGCACTATGAAAATATGCATTATGTATTTTCTGGCTCTCACAACCCTGAAAAATATTCACTCTTATTTTTCTCTCACTAGTTGATATACTACTGCACTTGTTGGTCTTTGTATTTGGTGTGTTTTCTACTTCTCTATGAAGCTCCTTATATAGCATTACAAAGAGGAGACAATGAGCATTTGGACAACAACAAAAGAGAGGAAGAAATGAAGTGGAGGAGAGTAGTACATGATCTTTTTTCTTTCCATCTCTAATACGCCATGTACATCTGCTTTCCAGCTCTTCCAACAACTCCTTATTCTAGTAGTAGTATGTTGTTCTTAATGAAAGTTGTATTATAGCAAGCATAGAATAGCCTCCCTCCAATTAGCTTTTCATAAAATATGACATGCACAACCCCAGTTACCTATCCAAGAAAATATGAACAATTTTATGAGAAATGCCCATACACACATTTCTAGTGTGTTAGAAACTCATAAACTATGAAGGACAAAAATGTGCTAAAAATTATTGTAAAGTGCAATGAATTTTAGTATATCTTTTATTTTCTTTCCATTGTCAACAGTTTTTTCCAAGATCCAAACATAGAGATATGATTCTATTTAAAATTCTAATAAATAGATTATTGGAATAACTTTTTAGTGATGTACATGTAAAATAGAAATCGACAAATCTATGGAATTGCCAAATAAGTAAGCATGAAAGAACTATTGATTTCTAATTCTATCCAATAACCCTTCTCATATTTACAAAAAACTAGTAATAACATATGTGCTCCTATGGTTCGAGTTTGAAAAACAGATGTCAATTAAATTTTCTACAACTCATGCTTTAGATGTGAATTTACCGATTTAAAATTCTAGGATAGCAAAAAACCTCAAACCGAAAGACGCCCATATTTGGTACCCGCTGATATTTTGGATGGATTGTGATTACGAGAAATAAAGGTGTTTACCTAATAACCTTATATAAGGACGACCCTTTTTCAATAGGTTCCTATTAGGAATCAAAATTTAGTGTTCACTCATGCATGAAAAATGATATGATAATGTATAATACAAGTGAGAACATAATAATTATAATAATTATGCTGAGACCGTCTCCCAAACAAAACATTTTTTTTCTTTTCCTTTTCTTTATCAAAAATCCAAAAACATTTCTCCCCTATTTATCAAAAATTCAAAAACATTTCTCCTCTCTTTATCAAAAAGCCAAAAATATTTATGTCTTCCAATCTCAAAAAAAAAATATCAAAAATGTTTTCATCCTTTTTCTCAAAAAAATAAATCCCATTTTGCGCCTTCTCAGGTAGATCGCAAGCCCTTAGCCTGGCTCCTTATTGGCTTCGATCTTGAGTCAAATCACCCCAGAGTTTCGTCCGTTCCCCTGTTACTTCTTTCGAGTCCGGAATCCATCCACCTTCCATGGAGAACACAGATCAAGTACCCATTGTGCCGCTAGATCTGACAACAGTTTTGGCTCAGCTCGTGTCCAAGATTGACAACCTCCAGACTGAGGTCCGAGAGATGCAAAGAAACTATATTCCCATTCCTCAAGAGCCCTAGGCCCTATTCCCTCATGCTATGGATCCACCCGAGCCTATCTGGGTTACCAAAGAGTATCAGCACGTTCCACCTGCCCCTACTACTAATGGGTCGCTGCCTGCCCAGCTTCTAATGCCGAACCTTACCCAGCTTGGGGCCAACTAGCCTATGATCATTGATTCGAAAGAGGAGGAGTTTAACAAGATCAAAGAAGACCTCAAGATGCTCACTAAGAAGTTTGACCAAGTTAGAATCTCTGAGAACATGTCTCCTTATCCTAAAGCGAGGTTACCCGAGAAGTTCAGGATGTCAAATATCTCAAAATTTAGAGGAAGTAGACCCTAGGTTGTTCATCTCCATAGCTATCACCATTCCATGACCTTAGTAGGGGCTTCTGAAGAAGTGATTTCCCAATTGTTTCATCAAACACTGAAGGATAGAGCCCTCTGATGGTTTTTATCTCTCGAAGAGTCCAAAAATCATAGTTGGGAGGATGTAGCCCGAGAATTCATGTCACAGTACAAATACAGTGAAGAGCTTAAGGTCACCCACTGTGATTTAGAGTTGCTCAAATATAACTCTGGGGAATCTGTCAGTAACTTCATAGCCCGATGGAGGGAAAAAGCAGCAACGATGACCAATCGGCCTTCCGAGGAAGAACAAGTCACCATAGTGAAGAAGAATTTCTTACCCCATGTTCGAGAAACCAGGGGAGGACAATACTATCCCCACTTTAGAGTTCTCAGAGAAAAAAGAGTAGAAATCGAGGAAGGTCTTTCTATAACAGATGTCGAACCTAAGAAGGTGTCCGGACAGTTCACCCCCAGGAAATATGATAAGTCTGTCAGTGCTACAGTTGTCTCAACCATCAACAACATCTCTCAACCAACCACCTCGTGGGCACTAAAAAGCCATCATATCCCAGTCCAAAAATAATACACCGAGATCCATGCTCCCCTCTCCAAATTTTATCAAGTCTTGTTGATCCGAAACCTTATCAAACCCTTGGATCCCCATCCTTTGCCAAATTCGCTCCCAAGAAACTTCAAGGCAGATGCCCATTGCGCCTTTCGCCAAATAGCTATTCATACCACTGATCGGTGCTTTCACCTCCGAAATGTAATCCAAGGTCTAATTGACCGGGGTACCATTGCCCCACCAGCTAATCCTAAGTCAAACACTACTCAGAACCCACTCTCAAATCATACCAATGCTATCTTCCTAGAAATGAACCCAAGATTTGATCCCTCAACTCAAATCACACCCATACACTCTCTCAAACCTCTCCAAACCTGCCCACATTTCCTCCTACTCCCTGCTAGCTTCACTGATCAGGCACTGTCACTCCTTACCAGAGCATGCATCGTTGTCCATACACGTTTTGAAAATGAAGGTATGGAATTATCAGAAGTCTTAAACCAACTCCTAGAGTTGGGGCTGAAATTGCCCTCACGGATGATCATTGATTTCCAGAGATTCAATACGATATTCTTGGAAGCACGAAATTGATCTCGAGAGTCATACAGTTGGGTTGTACCAACCGATGAAGTCAACTTAGAAGATGTTGTCCAGGTTATAGCAGATATATTCAAGTGAACCAACGCTATTTGCAATATAACTGAGTTACTTGATACTCTGAAGCAAAAAGGGCACCTGGTCCCTTCACCCTTACATATCACCATAAAATCGGAAGGCATGTATGAAGAAGCCGTTGAAGTTATGGAATGCATCGACTTCACATGGAAAGACAAAATTATTGCCACCGAATGGGGGGAAGAATTCTAAGATTCGAATGAAGAACAAGCTTTCGAGAAAATTGGCCCGGTAGCTGACATGTGTGGGATGATATCATTTGAAGAACTTCTCACAGAAATAAACAAGGTGACGGAAAAATCTGAGGTTGACGAGGAAACGGGATTTATGTTCTTCCCTTCTTCAGTAAATCACATGACCAAATCAGGGAGGCATTACTAGATTCCAAGCTCACTACCAGCCAATGACAAGGGGAAGGGTGCTAAAAACCTTCCTATACTAGAGATGACCCTCGAGGAGAGAAAAATCCTCGATTAACTAAAGAAAATTGAAGCTAACATCACTCTATAGGGGCTTTTCATGTCTTCTCAGTTGTACAGAAATGCTTTGATCAAGTTTCTTACTGGACCCACAGTTCATCCCTCTACCACACCAGAAGAAGCAGTAAATTTGATCGGATCCTTGACCTCTACCCGAATACTATCATTTTTTAAAGAAAAAATCCCCAAGATTGGGCCAAACCACAATCATTCACTCAACATCTCCATCGAAGTTATAGGGAAGGTTGTACCACTCTCTCTTATCAATAATGGATCTGCCTTGAATGTCTGCCCACTAAGGACCTTTAAATGTTTAGGACTGAAAGAAATGGACCTGGATCCAACCTCCGTTGATATACATGCCTATGATAATACCCGTCGGGAGGTAATGGGATCCATAAAGCTTGTAATAGGGGATGGCCCTAAAAACCCTATCGTCGAATTCCAAGTTATTGACATCCCAGCTTGTTTCAACATGTGGCTAGGACGACCTTGGCTCCACAGTATCAAGGGCGTGTCTTCCTCACTCTATTAGAAATTAAAGTTCTTCACCAATGAATGAGTCATCACCATTTTAGGCGACGACAACAATGCCGAGGGTGCAAGTACCAACAGTCCAATTCTTGAGATACAGCACGGGTCAAATGATATGCTCCTATTAGTATCCCAAGTTGAACCAGCTCTACTCCCGACAGGGGATGACTTCAAAGAAAGAGTTTGTCCAGAATACAACCCTCATGGCAACGTCAATGTGATTTAGATGTTAAAAAACATGCACTTCATGCCCGGACTGGGGCTAGGATAAAGACAACAAGGTAAGGTATACTTGAGCCGATTGAACTGAAGAAAGTTTTCCCTCCTTGTGGTTTGGGGTATTAACCATCAGAACAAGCGCTCATAATGATCCGCTAGTCTCGACCAAAGAGAGGACTAGACTGCATCCAGACTATGCCAGGTGACTCCTTGAATGGGTGATTTATCAAAGAGGGCGAAGACTTCCCCTTTTGCAGCTTTCTGGAACCATGGTATGACCACACAAACAAGAAGATGAAGCTTGGAATGGAGATCTTTTTCCAAGATAGCTACCCATGGGCCGAGAGTTCCCAACACCATGTACAACCGATTATCAAAGATACTAAAGATTCTGAGGAAGGTGACTCTGAGGACTCATTCAACTTGCAAACACTGGGGCTGACACTTTGCATGGTTCACTCAAGCACTACATCACTGGATCCATCCCACCTGATTAAATCTATTGATGCACCTCTCCTCAACTGGCATACTGCGCCAGTTCTACCTGTTGAAATCCCCCCTAATCCCAATGTTTACCCTGTTTCTTCTTATGTTGTCTATCCTCGCTCAAATGTAATCGAGTCCTCCTTTGATGAGGTTCTCAATGTTGTTTTTTCTATAAATGAAATAAACAAAGATTGTAAGTATCTTGTTGTGCCTTACATTAACTGTTTGGATTCTAATCAAAATTTTGATGATGATGATTTTGCAAATGAACAATTATTAACTGATCTAAATAAGGTTAATAAACAACATAACCGCGTTCAAGTTAATGAATAAGAGACTGTTGTTGTTAACCTTGGTTCTAGTAGCCAACAGTGTGAGATTAGGATAGGGTCTACCCTTGACGAGCATGAGCGTGCACAACTCGAAGAATTGCTAAAGGAATTTATAGATGTCTTTGCGTGGTCCTATAACGATATGCCCGGCATTGATCCTGAAATTTCTCAACATGAGATCCCCACTCTTCCAGATTACAAGACGGTCAAACAAAAATTGAGAAAACTCCCCACCGAATGGTCGCTCAAGGTCAAATAAGTGGTGGTCAAATAGCTAAATGTAGGTTTTATTTGTGTGATCGAATGTCCCACATAGCTAGCCAACATAGTGCCTGTGCCAAAATCAGGAGGGAAGTTTCGGATGTGTGTAGACTACCGAGACTTGAATAAAACCTCTCCAAAGGATGATTATCCGCTACCCAATATCGACATGATTGTGGACAACAAGATCAGTTATGCTCTCAAGTCATTCGTCGACGGGTTTGTCGGACATAACCAAATCAAAATGCACCGAGACCACCAAGAAAGAACCACATTCATCACCTCATGGGGAACCTTTTGCTACACTGTCATGCCATTTCGTCTCAAGAATGCTGGGGCTACCTACCAGAGGGCTTCCACAACCATCCTGCACGTTCTGATTCACAAAGAAGTTGAGGTCTATGTGTATGATATGATTATCAAATCCAAGACTAGAGAAGGTCATGTTACCGCTCTCCGAAAGTTCTTCAAATGATTGCGATAGTATCAGATGAGACTCAATTTGCATAAATGAATTTTCGGCATTACAAAGGGAAAACTCTTGGGATTTATGGTTAGTGAGAAAGGGATAGAAGCAAATACCGCCAAGCTGAAAGCCATACTTGAGATTCCACATCCCCGAACAGAGAAAGAAGTCTGAGGTTTCCTTGGGAAATTGCAATACATCAGCCAGCTAACCTCCATCTGTGAACCTATCTTCAAACTCCTCCGAAAGGATTCAACTAAGGTTTGGAACGAGGCCTGTCAAGAATCTTTTGACCGAATCAAACAATATCTGATCCAACCCCCGGTACTCATGCCACCCAGCCTAGTATCCCCTTGCTCCTATACCTAACCATAACTGACAGTGTAGCTAGGGCTTTGCTATACCAATACCTTGAAGATTCCCACAGATAAAGAGCCATCTATTATGCCAGCCGCAAATTGGTCGGAAAGGAGGTCAACTACACTGCTTTGGAAAAGGTGTGTGTCGCACTTGTCTGGGTCACCTAAAAATTATGGCACTACATGCTCGCCTTCCCCATCAAACTTGTATCCCGAGTGGACCCCATCAAATACCTTCTTGAGAAACCCGCCTTGTCCAGCCGAATGGCCCGATGGTTGAGGCTCCTAGCCGAGTTTGATATCGTGTATGTCATGCAAAAAGCCATGAAAGGAAGAGTTATCTCTGACTACCTCGTTGATTACCCCATGGATAAAGCCGATGTATGGATCTCCGAATTCGCAGATAAAAACATCCTCTCCACTACCCATGACAATCTCCGATGGCAACAAAAAGGTATATGGCATTAGGATACTTCTGATTGCCCCGGATGACTCCCACACTCCTATCGCCATCAAATTAGATTTCCCCTGCACCAACAACATAACTGAATATGAGGCATGTACGGTACGCCTCAAAGTTGATCTCAAGAAAGGAATTCAATGCCTAGATGTCTATGGGGATTCTTCCCTCATCATTGGTCAAGTGCTCAGAAAAAGGAAAGTTAAAGACGAGAAACTCCAACATTTCCATGCCCACCTAGAAGAACTAGCCTCCTAATTCCAAGATATCACCTTCCACTACCTACCTAGAGCAAAAAAATAACCTAGCCGATGCCTTTGCTACCCTAGCCTCCATGGTCGACATGCTCGAAGGAATAACAATGACCCCCTTCCTTGTTCAAAAGCAAGATAAACCAACCCACTGCTACCACATTGAGCTCGTCACTATAGAAGATCCCGAGCTAGCCAGTTACTGGTACTATGATATCTGGCGCCTCCTCAAGTATGGTAGGTATCCCGAGGATTCCAATAAGAAAGATAGAGCAACCCTTCGAAGATTGGTTGCCCACTACATCATCTGCCATAAAGCACTTCTCAAAAGGAACTTCGATGGAACTCATTTGCACTATATCGCAGGGGCTGACATTGAAAAGATAATGCAGAAGATCCACAATGGGGAATGCGGACCCCACATGAACGATCACATGCTTGCCAAGAAGATCATCCGACAAGGCTACTACTATACCACCATGACCCAGGATTGCACCGCCTATGTCTGGAGATGCCTCAAATGCCAATAATTCTCCAACGTTCAGCATCTGCCTCCGCTTGAATTATACAACATGACTTCTCCCTGGCCGTTCTCCACCTGGGGCATCGACATCATAGGGAAAGTTAAACCAAGGGCTTCCAAGGGACATGAGTTCATCCTAGTTTCCATTGATTACTTCACCAAATGGGTCGAAGCCGAGTCATACGCAGCACTGAACGCCATGAAAGTAGCCAAATTCATCAAAAAAATATCATCTGCCCATATGGGGTCCCGCACGAGCTAGTATGAGAAAATGGGTTGCATTTTGAGGCAGAAGTCACAGAAGTGGTCAATGAGTATGGGATTCAGAGACACAAATCTTCTCTCTACCGACCTAAAACCAATGGTGCAGTCAAAGCCGTTAATAAGAACCTCAAGGCCATCATCAGCAAAATGACCGAAAGCTGTCGAGATTGGGCCGACCGGATCCCATATGCCCTCTGGGGATATCGAACCTCAATTAGAACCTCTACTGGGGCTACCCCTTACTCTCTAGTTTACGGCATGAAAGTAGTCCTACTCATGGAGATGGAAATACCCTCGTTGTGCATCTTGCTTGAAAACACGACCAGTGAAGAAGAATAGTGCCAAAGACGTCTTGATGAGTTGATCCTCCTAGACGAAAGGAGATTAAAAGCGCTATACCACAGACAAGGTTACCATCATCGAATAGAGAGATCACTCAACAAGAGAGTCAAGGATCGTGGTGTCCGAGAAGGGGACCTGGCCCTCGAAGAGATAATAAAACCCATCTGGGACCCTAGAGGGAAATTCAAGCCCAATTGGAGCGGCCCATACATTTTAAAGAAGATCTTGTCCAGTGGTGCCGCCATGCTCACTGACTTAGATGTGGAGGAGATGGCTCGCCCAGTCAACCTAGACCGCCACAAGAAATTTTACCCTTAGTCCGACATCTCGGCGCGCTAAGACTTTTCTCATCTCCCTTATATTCTAAAAATAAATCCTCATTTCCCTCTACCCAGAACTACGTGGTCCTGATCCTATGCAAAACCATTTTCAAACGATTTAAAAATCTTCAAAACCCCAGAGGTACGTAGGCAGCTCATTCACCTTAAATGGGCACGACCCTTTCTTTTTCATAAAATACTATTATTTTCTCATCTTCGAGAATAACATTCTATTCTAACATATACTTGAACAAAAGGATTGTGTATGCCTTAGAGATCAATATAGATAATTCAAAAACATAAAACTCATCAAAAGGCAAAACTGGATGATCAAAAACTTGTTTATTTCAATAATAAGAAATTACAGTACAAATTACATGAGAAAAGGAACGGATAACTCCCTTCCCCCTACCTTCCTAAAAAAAGGCCAAAATAAAATCCCAACATTTATTCCCCATTATAAAATAAACTCTCTAAGATCCCGTTCCGTCATCATCATCTGCATCCTGGGGTCCCCAAGCTTCCCCTACCTAAATAGAGTGCCACAGGCATTCCATGGACCGATAAGCCCAAACCAGCTTCGGAAAAACCACAACACCTCCCTCCATGGTATTAAATAAGACAAGCCACCTTTGTCCAATCTCCACTGCCAACATCTTGCTGACTACTCTCCTCCACAACCACTTCATATAATCCCCAAGGATATGCCAAACTCTCCCAACAGACTGGGAAGGATGTGTCGTTGGATGTCGATTCTCCCACAAAGAGCCAAGCCGCATGCACAGACACTCAGTCAAATCTTCTACCGAAAAGAAGTCAAGTGTCCAAGGTGGCACGACCTGTTCCCAGCCAAATTGACTTAGAAGCCACCAAGGGAAATAGAAAGAGGTCTGTCTGAGACCAACTAGCCGGACATATGGGTATTCTCCCAGCTCTAGAATAGGCAGTAACTATCCCCACTAAGGCACTGACCAGCACAAATTTAGAGCCCCGTGCTCCACAAACAGTTCTCCCAACTCTCAATGTCCAAGCCAACGCTGATGAAATAGCACGAAAAGAAGTTGGGTACAACTGACAAAGGGTATTTCAGAGGAGTCACCAGGTGGAGTCTCTCAGACAACCACATGAACAGCATCACGGGACTACCCTTCAGAAAGTCAGAACGACCTTCTCCTTAGGCATCCAAACCATTCAAAGTCTCCGCTAGTATCACTGTCGTAGGATTACGACAGTATGACATCCATAAAGTAATGGCTACAAATTGTGGGTCCACTAGTAGTTCCCCAGTCACCAGCAGCAATTTTGATACTAAGCCCAGAACAACGTCTCCGGTGTATCCAAGCATCACCAGCCTCCTGCAAATTCATGGACTGTAACAGTGTCGAAAGGGAGATCATGCCCCCAGCAAGAAGTGGTCTAGACGCCGAAGGAGAAATATGAAAAAATCCAACCAACAAATCCCTGGGAGAACGGGTAAACTCAGGAAGAGGTGCAGCGACACTGGGATTTATCCCCAGTATGGCAGAAAATTCCTCGTAGGTAGGACAAACTTCATCTAACCCAAAGCGGAATACATGGTCTTCGGGGTACCAAAATTGTACCGCCGCCATCAACATGTTCTACTCAATGGGCCGGTTGCGCCACAAAGAAATTCGACGCATATTGAAAGCATCATAGTCGACATTATAAGAGCACATTGCTTCCAAGGCTTCGAGGTAGTTAGCAAACTCAATGCTACCAGGGAGAGCCATCTTGCAAGACTAAGAAATAGTAGGCAAGTAAGTAAGAATGTGAAGGTGTGATGAAAACACTCCGCCTTTGCCCCTTTTTATACTTGAAAACCCTTACAAAAAAACATGACCCCTACAGAAATCGGAGGAAATCCTACCCCACAAAGTACAAGAGGCTGAAGAGGGCACTAATCAAAGCTTTAAATTGATGGGACTGGACTTGAATGCCGATAGGCAGGACAAGGGTCTTGTCGATCGGCAACCCCCTATTTTTGGAAATTTTCATTTTTCCTCTTTTATCAAAATCAAAAGCTTAATAAATAATAAATTGATATTCTCAAACATGATTTCAAAAATCCTCCTCCACCCCTATATAATTTCTCATTTTTAAAAAACTTTCCTCCAAATCTCAAAAATATCTCTTTTTACGGTCTCAACAGCAAAGTAAAAGCGCATGTGCATGCACTCACCAATAACAAAAGATAATAAAAAAAACATTGCATTGCATATATATTATTCCGTGTTACATCAAATTTTATAGGAAATAAAAGAAAAGCAAAAACAACGGGGCTCAGTCCGAACCCACATTCTATCTATCTCTCCCTCTCTCTAAGAGCTTCCACCCCAATGACGCGCTCTCTTTCCCCAATGGTGAGACGACGCACCACCGCTACCCGAGCCAGAGTCCTCCCCGGACGAAGCAGACGGCACCAAGCAAGAAGGAACCAGGGTCGTATCCCAAATATGGGCAGTCACCGAAGATATCCAGTCCCTAATGTTCCTCAGCCAAGTGGTCGACACCCGACCTTACTGCAAGTAAAAGGCAGAATTAGTATCAAAGCAAAAAGGATCAAAACAGAAAAGAAACCAAAAAGAGGAGAAGAATAGAAAGGTATGTCGCAGGATGAAGAACCTCCTTTATCAAACCTAGATACTCCTGATCCATCGCATGAGGATGGTGCAACATGGGTACCATCCCTCCATCAATCCGCCGAATGTTGTATGAAGGAGTATGCAATCGAATGAAGGGAACTTATGAAGTTATCACCGCCGCAGACGCCGACAGACCACCGTCGCTATGGGAAGACCCCACTGCTCGACTCAAACCCGCATGAGGGAAAGTCAATGCATCATATATGTTGGGCGCCATCAACCAGCTCGTCATAAAGTCCATATAGTCATACGGTGCAGCCGTATCAGTGTACAATAGGTAGGACTCACTGATCATCACCGTGATCCTCGCATCCTCTGGAAATAGCCGCTCCCGCCTCATGGACGTAGGAGGCTGCGTAGGTGGCACCATCACCTCCTCCTCATCAATCTTCCAAATCACCTTCTCCCCAAGATACCAATAATGGCCAAACTCATGCGCCAGCAAATGCCTCATCTGTGCGTTCACCCTAGTCTCCCCCGTATCCTCAATGGCTGTCCCCCAAGGGTAAAAAGTCACCTGAAAATCCCCAGTAGGCATAAATCAATACAAAATAAGAACATACAAAAATCAAGACTAAAGAGGAAAGAGTCTTACCCTACCAGTGGTCAGGGCATTCAAGACCTGACGCACCGCCTCCATAGAAAGAGATCCCATCGACTGCCGATTGGCCTTCTGACATCGATACAATCGACAGAAGTCCCCAGCAGTCTCATCCTTTAGGGAAATCAGCTAGTTATTGCACCCAATCACCTCATAGAACCACGTCTATCAAAGATAAGAATTCACAATAAAAAAAGAGACGCATAAGGAAAATACGAATGCATGAAAGGAGAATGCACAAACTGAAGAATACCTCAAGAAGATACGTGGCTCCAGTAAAAGTTTGCCGACAGCATCAGCTGAATTCATCCAAAGAAAAATAGAGGGTCGCTAAAGTCAGGCCCCCCAATCATAGAGGGGGATGTTCAAAAATATCCTCAAGTACGACAAGAACCACAAATGGACGATGTCTCCACTCGACGCCACCATGAAACCTCCTAGCACCAATAATATGAACAACTGGGCCATCTGCCTCACCTGCAGACCATCCTCCACATCAACCACCCTACTCAGCAAAACATCCTTCAGTAAGGACAACCGGATGGAATCCCCGAAAACTATCCTCCCTACGTCATCGAGCACCGCCCGCACTGCCTCCGGCCTGACCCATAGGGAGTGATCCACCTCTATCTTCTTGCCATCACAATCCTGCCCCAGCAGTTAATCCACGTCTGTGGGAGTCACGATCATCTACCCAAAGCTGAAATGGAAAGTATGGGTAGTATCCCACCATCTCTTCCCCAGAGCGCATAAGACCATTGTCGAACGAGGCGTCTCATCCAGCGCAGATGCCAACCTCCCAAAACCTGCTGATGATACCACCCAACGCACCATAGGTAGAAGATTCTCCCAGACATCCTTAAGCCCCATCATCCCAAGGGCACACATGTTCTTCAAAGAGATATCAAACTGCCAAAAGAAGAAACCTTGTCAAAAACTCAAGAAGGAAGGAAAAATAACCAAGAAAAAAGAGAAGAATACCAAAAGTCAGGTTACTTACATAACCACCGGGGCTCACCACCCTCGAAGGGCGATGACCCGGTGGCTCCCATAGCAAGGTCCGCTCATCCAACCGGCTAGAATGCGTCAAAGGAATTCTCACTCCCCAAATCAAGAGGCGCCCTAGCCCTCCACTCCACGTTCATCCAGTCATCAACAGTCAACCATTACCAATGTGCTGCAGTGCTCACAAAGGCAGCCATTTCTTAGAGATCGAAATGTTAGAACGGTTTGCAGAGGAAAATCGTAGAAAGAGAGAAAGCAAGAAGCTGTGAAAAATGAAGGGAATTTGCCCCCTTTCTATAGGATGCCAAGGGTCATGCCAATCGACAGTGACCCCTAACCACCGATCGACACTGCCCCTTTACCTTCCCGAGGCAGTACAAAAGTCCATGCCGCTACCGAATGGCACCCTCTGCACCATGCCGACCAGCAACCCCATTAAAATTTTGTATAAAAATTCCCAGAAAATATCAGAAAACCCTAAAAAATCCTCAAAAAATTCCTAAAAACACCAAGAAAGATTTAAAACATCTCCACCAAGAAAATTTTGCACTCCCTCAAGCGGAACCCCTATTTCCCCAGCAGAACTCTTAAAAGCCAAGTGAATCTTCTCCCGGTGACTCCCTCGGAGAATCTCTAAGGATCACCTCCTATACCCCAAAGATCTCAAACCTCCCCGAGCAATACGTCCAATACCTGGACCACCTAATCACTTCCCTAGTGGAGTTTACAGCATCAAAATTGCCTTTCCTCCACAAGATCTCCAAAATCACTAGGATTTCCCCAGCCATCGGCTCCCCAGCTAAAATCAAATTCACAAGGTAACTTCCTCGGTAGAGTTCCCCGAGAACATCTCAACTTAAGCTCGCAGAATTGGCTTTGACCCACAAAATTGGCTTCGACCCGCATAATTAATCAGCTCAACTTAAGCCTGCAGAATTGGCTTCGACCCGGAGAATTAGTCATCTCAACCTAAGCCCGCTGAATTGGCTTCGACCCGCAGAATTGGTCATCTCAACTTAAGCCCGAAGAATTGGCTTTGACCCACAGAATTGGTCTTCATAACTTAAGCCCGCATAATTGGCTTCGACCCGCAGAATTGGTGAGAACGCGTGTAATATCGATTTAAATTAAATTCGCAAGTTTCTAAGAACCCTTATTTAATTAGCGTCCACTTTTAAACCAAATAAAATCAACCCTTAAACATTCATCTAAATCAACCCATCAAATATAAAGCATGCGACACAAAGTTAAGGAAAAATCCCCGAAAGGCAAAACCTTTTATTTCTAGAACTTTAAAGAATTTACAAGACCATTGACTTACATACAACCGGATAATCGCCCACAAGTGTAACGCACGGTGTCTTCGGTAAACCTTCAAAGCAACGGCTAGAAACAGTGTGACACAGAAATACCTGCAGGTGTCGGTTCCTATGTCGGCGACTGGAATTTTCCCTTTCCAGGAGGGCAGCAATGAAGAAGAGAACGGCTTCTCCACAAGGGTTGAACAAACCAAAGTTGTGTTCTTGGGTTACACAAAAAGATTCACAAAGGATTGGAAGAATTGTGTGAATCAAAAATCTAGAGTCTTAGGCTCAATAGGTGAAGACTTAGAGTATTTAGGACTCTGAATATCGTCTTGAAAAGTCTTAAAAAACAACTCCCCGAAGTTGGCTTTACATAAGAAAACTTTGAGCCTAAAAAATCTCGAGCAGATATGGCGAAGTTTATCCCAGGTGGACCGGTCCGGCTTGGGGGCGGATCGGTCCGGTTGACCGGATCGGTTCTTTTATTCCAGGCTTCATCGGTTCGCTTGCGGTCCGGGGTATACTGTCCTTCAGCAAACGGATCGGTCCGGTCTGAGGAGGATCAGTCCGGTTAGCCGGATCGGTTCTTTTATTGCAGGCGGACAAGTCCGGTCTGTCAGACTTAGATTCCTCTTTTTCTTTTTATATTCGGATCCGTTGATGAATGTATGAATCTTGAATTTCTTCAACGGTGTAATGGCGTGTGACATAATAAATTGTTAATGGACAAAAATGTCCTTACAATTGGTCATCTCAACTTAAGCCCGTAGAAATGGCTTTGACCCGCAGTATTGGTCATCTCAACTTAAGCCTACAGAATTGGCTTCGACTCGCAGAATTGGTCATCGCAACCTAAACCCGCAGAATTGGCTTCGACCCGTAGAATTTATCATCGCAACCTAAGTCCACAGAATTGGATTCGACCAGCAGAATTGGTCATCTCAACTTAAGTCCACAGAACTGGCTTCGACCCACAGAATTGGTCATCATAACCTAAGCCCGCAGAATTGGCTTCGAGCCGCAGAATTGGTCATCTCAACCTAAGCCCACAGAATTGGTCACCTCATCTTTAAGCCCTCAAAATTAGCTTAGACCCGCAGAATCGATCATCTCAACTTAAGCCCACAAAATTGGCTTTGACCCGCAGAATCGGTCACCTCATATTCAAGCCCTCAGAATTGGCTTCGACCCGCAGAATCGGTCATCCCCAACACCTCCTTAGGAATTGACCTAAAACTTTCCTCCAAAACATCCATATTATTCCCCCCTTACGTCCTCAGAATCATCTGTGACCCTCTGAATTGGTCATCCTTACCACCCCAAGTCCTCAGAATCATCCTCGACCCTCTGAATTGGTCATCCTATTTTCAAAAGCATCATGCAGTGTCTATTCGGTGGCTATCGTTTGTTCCAAACTCACCCGTCGAGGGGCTCTGTAGACACCCCATTATGTTACCCCTTAAACTCTCCTTAGGTCCCTAGCGCCTCCCTTCATCACTACAAATCCAGGTCATACCCCGAGTACTGACCTAGAAGCCATCGGGCGCTCTCAGGCTCCACTTGACCAAAAATTCAAACTCTTCATCTTGATCGAGAATGAATGAATCTTCAAAGTGCATTGAATCCCCTTTCTAACGGTCCATCACATGCATAATTCTGACTTACCATGTGGACGCACGACCCTTTTTCTTCGAAACCCGATCTAGAGGCCATCGGACTCTCTCGGGCTCCGTTTGACCTAATTTAACTCTCCATATCGACTGATAATGAATGAATCTTCAAAGGGAACTAAATCCCCTTTCCAACGGTCCATCCCGTGCGCGAGTCTGACTTACGGTACGGAGGAACGATCCGTTTTACTCTGAGAGGTCACCAAATGCTTCCAGGGCCCAGTTGACCAAAGCCAACTACCCGAACCGGGTCAAACTCTTTGGAATGTCGAAGTACATCTCCTAACCTTTCCAACGGTCCACCCCATGTGCGATTCGGACTTACCATGCGGATGAACGATCCGTTTGCGTCCGACGATTCCCCGTCCAATGGATCGATGAGCGCTTTTGAGCCACATTTGATCCGAAGTCAACTCCCAAACCCGGGAGCGACCCAAAGGGCTTTCGAAGGTCTCTGAATTACCTTTCCAATGGTCTGCCCCGTGCATGATTTGAATCAACGATTTGCTCTCTGCGATCGATTTTCCAAAAAGGCCAGAAAGACACTACCAAACTGCAGGTGCCAGACCCTGCCTATTAGTAGTGTGCCTAAACACACCTGCCAATTGGTAGGACCAGGGCTATGTCGATAGGCAATGCCCTGGGCCTATAAAAAGGAGGCCATGTCCTCATTACAAGGGGGAGCTCAGATCTGAAACTTATCACTCTCCGCAAATCCATAAAACCTCTCTCGAAGTCAGCATGATTTCCACATCCAAAACCCTTTCCAACTTTCAATTCTCATCATCCTTTTCTTCAAACTTGGTGAATTCACTACCCTCTATCATCATCCAAGTTCAAAGGTTGCTCTCCAACATTCAATATCAAGCTCAAGATCTTTAAGAAGGTCCAATTTTCTCAATTCTCTCCTTAAATTCCCATAAATTCATATTAACTTGTTTTATTACTTATCACTTTTATTCTCCCATCTCACATACCCTAATATAGTTTTTATTTATTATTATTGCACATCTCTTATTTTCATATAAATTAAAAAATCCTAAAAAAAAAACAAGAAAAGAGGGTTTGCTCATATATTCCAAATGGGAATTATCACATTTTTCTTACACTCCTCTCACAACTAAAACACTTTTTCCACACACACACACACACAAATAAGAGAATCCCTCGATTGGATTTATGGGATAAACCCCACCCCTCGTTTTGCATACGAACTACGTGGACTTTAATGCCTCTATAGGCTACGTAAGCATCTCGGGGTAAAACTCGAGACTCGAGTCCTATTTTTTACTCTTTTTTCCATTTTCTCCAAATTCAATTCTCTTAGATTATATATATATATATATATATATATATATATATATAATTTTTCTCAATAGCGTATTATTCCACACACGTTATCATTCCATTATAACGATCAACGCATGGATGATCACGCAAATCCTATTTTCTAATATTATCTTTACATTCATACGAATGACTCGCTTTATCTCTTCCATGGTACAAGTCGATGACTCCTATCTCCACTATATATACACATGCATACATATCACGGGAAAAATAAAGGAAAATGGCAAAAACCCATGAGAGACCGTAAGGGCGAAATGGGTGCCTAACACCTTCCCATTTCGTAACTTAGCCTCCAGACCCTTTTCGATTCATTTTGGTTTCGTATGCATCAGTATGTCTTTGGATGATGTCCTTTGGGATGTCTCCCCTTTTCTTTTGTTTGTTTTGAGTAAAATAGACTGGCGACTCCATCTTTCTACATTTTTTCACCTCATCAATGACGTCGGTCGAAGCGCTCCCGAGAGGGACGCGTGGGACCTAGGATCCTCACGCTCCCGCCCACCGCGAGGATTGGGGATGGCCACGTGTTTATTTTAAAAAATTAATCCTTAAAAGATTTTTTTTAAGTGTGACATTTTGAGCATTTTTTTTTTCTAAGCATTTATCTAATTTTCTGTTACTTATTTTCTTAATTAATAAATTTTTGACTTTTTAACAAATTTTAAGGTGTTTTAAAATTAATTATGGGGTTAATATTTATTTTTTGTTTTTATTCATTTTCTATATTTTTTTCCTTATTTTTTATTTTTCATTATTTCTGTTTTTTTATTTATTTTCTGAGCGTTTCTTTTAATTTTCTATTATTTATTTTCTTAATTAATAACTTTTTGAATTTTTAATAAATTTCTAGGTGTTTTTTTAAATTAAGCTTTGGCCCTTATATTAAAGTAAGGTTATAACCGGTAATAAACATAGGAGTTAGCAGCCGAATGGACGAAAAGTTAAAAATGGAGGGAAAATCTTAAGAAAGTCAATTTTCGGGGGTTTGAATCATTATAGTGAATTAAATGGGGTTAAACCTTAAATGACCCAAAAAGAAACTTACTCAAAAGACAAGCACACACTAATAAGAAGAATACTCAAAAGAAAACTCAACTAAAGCCTTAAGTGTTTATTACTTTGCTTGTTTTTGGATGATTACAAACATTGGTGAAGGGAGGTATTTATAGTCAATGAAATACAATCAACACCACACATTGTATTTAAATAAACAACACACTTTTAATAAAAATAATACATATATTAAAACACAAATTAATTTCCTTCATCCTAGTTTCCCATTATGCAACCGAACTTCCACTAATTTCTCCACTCACTTCACCTAATTTAGGAAGCTTTTATGTGACTCCATTGGATTTAATGGTTGATTTTGTTTTCGAACAATTTCAAGATCAAGTTATTGTTCATAATAATTATGAAACCCTGGATTGTCCTTAAGGATTAAAAAACACATAAGAATTATGAAAATGGTACTTACTATATACTTACTAGTATTGGTTTTTAATAATACTAGTCAAGAAAGGTTTTCTAGTATAAGACAGAACTCTCCGTGTCCATTTGAACTACTAAACGAGGTTCCTCAACTTCTTGTTTCTTTCCTCCTTCGTCTCTCTCGATGAAATAATAAAAGTATCAAGGGATATATATTCTATGACACCCATTCTTAATTCTTCTACAATAGTTCTTTGAAATTTTTACAGGTGAAAAATACTAGTGCCTTGGAACCTTTTCAAAATGAGTGTGAGGAATCTCGTTACATTATAAGGGAACTCAAATGAAGTAGAAGAAATGATATTATAATTAATTCAAAGAGTAATGCGAACTAACTAAATTCGCACTAGAAAACTAGTTGAATATAGTTTTACCAACATATCTAGGGGGAAGAGGGGTGCCCTCGCACCCAAGTAAAATTTCAAATTTCAAACTTTTAGTGCTATAATTATGGGTTTACAAAACATTTTTTCAGTTATAATTTCCCCTCACTCCTCCACATAATTGTGCAATTTCAAAACCCACGATTGCCCTTTTAATTTTTCTAAAGATTACTTAGAAGATAAAAAATGGATGAGGTAACCATGAAAAACATGGAAAATACTGTAATACGCATACGGTTCTCTAAGATGACAAAATTTTAACCTAAGAAAATAGAAAAAAGGCATGTCTTCAGATGCTATATGTCTACAATTAGAAATTAGATTGTGTGAGTAATAAGGTTATGACTTCCATAAACATGCATCTAGCTACTTAATTTTTACTATAAAGAAGACTCTGTGGGGACTAGAATCACGATGGCACGTGACCTGCACAGGCCCACAAGCTTCTTGCTTATGAAGTTAATTAAGAGTCCAAGTCACAAAGCACTCCCTCATATCCATCCCTTGGAATGGCTCAAACTGATAATAGATAGGTTCAAACTTTTAGGGATAGCAATTAATAGAGCTTACGGCTCTTCTAAGCTCCTCTATAAATGTAAACTCACCCCTCTTCGAGAGGGGCACGTGGTGTTGTAACTCTGGTTGTTGAGCTATTTAATTCCTCCAACTACTTGAAGTTCACTCATTGTGTCGGTAATATTTCAATAATACCGAACAATCTTGATTTAAAGATACAAGCTTGCAAAATACAAACTTCACACGACTCAATAAAACTCACCCCATAATCGGTACCCAATCGTAGTTCTCTGATACCAATTTTTGAAAATTAGAATATACAAACTCTAATACTCACAAGGAGAATGAGCTTACTCAAAAGAGAAGCACGCACCATAAAGAAAAACGCTCAAATGAATGCTCAACTAAAGACTTAAGTTTTTATTACTTAGCTTATTTTTGAATGATTACAAATATTGGAGAAGGGAAGTGTTTATAGTAAGGGAAATACAACTAACATCACATATTGTGGTTAAATAAACAAATACACTTTTAATAAAAACCATACAAATATTAAAATACTAATTAATTTCATCCATTTATATTATCGATTATGCAACCTAACTTTAATTAATTTCTCCGCTTACTTCATTCAATTCCAAAAGAATTTATGAGATTTCATTCAATTTAATGGCAGAAGTTTTTTTTTTTTGGTAAAGAAGGGTAATCCCGAGCCAGCTTGCGCGCACCTCGGACTAATCCCTCCTTCCCGAACAAGGCTTTCTATAACAGGCGTTTAATTCCTGCGGTCCGTGGCCCCAAGACGCAGCTGCCAAGTTTCGAAAGTTGATTCTTTAACAAACCTGCCATGAATCAAAGTGAGACACAATAGTGTTGGTGAAAAGTGTGAGAGAGCAGGTATCCATTGATGAAAGAAAACAAGGAGGTAACCTATAGCACCAATGATTACGTAGGTTATGACACAAAAGTATAATCCAAGTGGTCTGCTACTACACTTAGGGTCCGTTTGATAGAAAACTTGGAAAATGCAAATAATTCCAGGACATTTGATTCGAGGGCAAACAATTCCAAGGCAAATGAATATTTTCCAACTTGTGTCTGTTTGATACAAGTTGGAAAATCATCAATTTTCCATATTTTCTATCAAACGCAAAAGTTGGAAAATAGATATAAATGTGGAAAATTTATTTATGCAATATATATATATATATATATATATATATATGTTCCCCAAATAATATAATATATATTCATATATTTTGTGAATATATATTATATGTATTCATATATTTTGTTATATTCATATATTTTGTATATTTGATAATATATATTAATAATATAATATATATTCACAAAATATATGAATATATTTTGTATATATTATTAATATATATATTCGAATATATATATATATATTTCGTAAATAATATAATATATAATAATATATATTTAGTATATATACTAATATATATTTGTATATAATATATACTAAATATATATTATTATATATAATATATATTTAGTATATATTATATACAAATATATATTTAGTATATATACTATACAAATATATACTAATATATACTAATATATATTTGTATATAATATATACTAAATATATATTATTATATATATTTATATATTTATATAATTAGTATATATTATATACTAATTATAATATTTAGTATATATTATATACAAATATATATTAGTATAATATATATTTAGTATAATATATATTCGTATATATATTATAAATAATATATATTATAAATATATTATAATATATATTATACTAAATATATATTATTTATAATA
Organism: Sambucus nigra; assembly: GCA_949130495.1. Classification (NCBI taxonomy): domain Eukaryota; kingdom Viridiplantae; phylum Streptophyta; class Magnoliopsida; order Dipsacales; family Adoxaceae; genus Sambucus; species Sambucus nigra. Next base: position 131,787,739 of record OX422219.1, on the reverse strand, counting down.
TATATACGAATATATATTATACTAAATATATATTATACTAATATATATTTGTATATAATATATACTAAATATATATTATTATATATAATATATATATATATATATGAATATATATTATATATAATATATATTATTTCAAATATATATATATATATACAAAATATAAAATATAAAATATATATGTGTATATTCTCTAAATATATATACACATATATATTTTATTTAGAGAATATACACATATATATTTTATATTTTATATTTTATATTATATATATATATATATATATATATATATATATATATATATGTGTGTGTGTGTGTGTGTGTGTGTGTGTGTGTGTTCTCTAAATAATATATATTCAGTATATTTATAATATATATACGAAATATAAATATATATTAAAATATATTAATTATATAAATGTACGCAATATATAAATATATGAAATATATATAAATATACGCAATATACATATATGTGCTAAAATATATAAAATATACGAAATATATGTGTGTGTGTGTGTGTATTCTCTAAATAATATATATTCAGTATATTTATAATATATATACGAAATATAAATATATATTAAAATATATGAATTATATAAATGTACGCAATATATAAATATATGAAATATAAGCAATATACATATATGTGCTAATATATATATATATATATATTAAAATATACAAAATGTATATATTTACATATTTATTAACAATATATATTTATATATTTATGTAATATATAGAGTTTACAATAAAAAATTGGTTTTGAGTGATTTGCCACCGAAAGGTGGCAAACAAAAATCTGGTCCCCTAAAGAATTGAATTCCATCATAGGGTGTCAAATTGTGCTTAAGGGGTATTGTACATAGAAAATAAATTTCAGGACAAATTAAGGTTATTAAACCGCCTAAAAGTTGAAAAAGATCAAAATTTTCTAACTTTTCAGAATTTGCTTTGAAATTGAACCGACCCTTAAAGGATTAGCTAAGGACTTGATGAAGTTTGATGACTCAAAATCTTATATTGGAGAAAGGGTTGTTAAGAAAGTCCGAAAAGTGGCCGAGTGTTGCTTTAGAGTGCTCTGAACAATAAGTTCGTCTCTGAGAAAGGTTAAGAAAGGTTAGTGAGATCTGGCTAATGAGGAGTAAATGTCTTGTATTTATACTTTCTAGAGAGTCTAGGGTGCCTTCATTGTGTTCTGAACTACATTAATTTAGAGAAGACTAATCTTTAATTACAAGTGCTGATTAGGATTGGTAGGATGGCTGACTCCTTGGGCGTATAGTTAAAACGATGTCTGCAAAAAGTGACTGACATCTGAAAGGTCACATCTACTTTGTCCTCAATCGTGACAAACGTAAGACTTGCTCAAAAGATTACAAATATTGATCGATAAACAACTTTATGGAGAGTACATAAAGTTATTTATCTGTCACTAATCTGACTGATTTCTTTAGGCTCTCAGATTGCTCGAGCAAGATTTGCTTCTCTCTTGTTTTCGGATGGTCGATTCTCACCCAACGAGCTATATTTTTGAAGTAATGCTACATATCTTTTATTTGATATTTTCTAATAAAATAAGATAACAAGATTGTACTTCTTATTTTAATGGGATTCATAATAATAATTATAATTTTTTATTATCTTGTCTTATTATAAGATAATAATAAGAGTATCAAATAAGAATACACATAAGTTTATTCATACTTTTGGCATCCAGACCAACACCTAGGGCCATCTTTGAGTCGAGCTGAGGTAGGCGGCCAGCCGCCTAAGGTCCTCGATTTTTTAGGCTCTCAAGAAAAAAAAATTAGATATATAAAAAAATATTTAGTATATATTAGAGAAAATAAAAATAAAATATTCAATATTTTTAAATTTAAAAAAATATCAAATTTAAGGGCTCCCAAAAATATAATTGTCGCATTTTAAATAATTTACAAATAAAAGGTCCAAAATATATAAAACACAAACCAATTAAAAATTTCACCAATCCCACCCAACCCAACCCAACTCTCACCCACACCCACTTACACCCAATTAATACCACATTTATCTTCTTTTTTCATTAACTTTACATTCTCTCTCTCTCTCTCTCTCTCTCTCATTACCAACCTTTCATTTTGTCTCAATTTTGTCCCTGTCTTTTTATTTTTTTGTTCAATTTCGTCATCAACCTTTCATTTTGTCTTAATTTAATCCCCGTGTTAACTATTATGGATACAAAGTGAATAAACTATTTTACAAATCTTTATTAAAAATAATAAAATGGATATTATAAAATTTGAAAATAAACTATTTTATTATTATTTTGGGGATTAAAAATAGATTTTTATTCATCAATAATAATAAAAAATAGCTTTTATTTTTATTTTATCCCATTTGTTTTTATTTTTTTTTTAAATCTGGAATAATAATCTTAATAGTCAACATCATTTTTTATTTATTAAAAAACTCTTTTTTTAATTTTAATTAAAAATATTTAATTTGATGTCTTAGATTCACGATTGATTGGTACTGCTGGCGTGAACCCACATCACATGAATTTTTTTATTTAGCAATTATATTACATAGATGGGCGAAAAAATTATATCCTAGATTCACGATTGGTTAGTCCGCTGGATCAGACCCACATTCATTAAATGATGTGGGTCCGCGCCAAGACACTAATCAATCGTGAATTTAAGATATCAAATTAAACATTTTTAATTAAAATTAAAAAATAGTTTTTTATAAATAAAAAAAATATGTTGATTATTAAAATTATTATTCCATTTTTTAAAAATAATAAAAACAACTGGGATAAAATAAAAATAAAACTATTTTTTATTATTATTCTCGGATAAAAAAATTATTTTTTATCCACAAATAATAATAAAATCGTTCATTTTTAAAATTTTATAACATCCATTTTATTATTTTCCAATAAATAGGGTTAAAATAGTTAATTGTATCCAAAATAGTTAGCAGATGCACTAAATTGAGACAAAATGAAAGGTTGTTGATGAAATTGAGACAAAAAAAGGACATGGATGAAATTGAGACAATGAAACGTTGCAAATGAAATTGAAACAAAAGAAAGGATAGGGACAGAATTGAACTAAGTGGAAAAAGGTAAGGGACCCATGGGGTAGTTTACTCAATATATTTACATACCCACCACTATTATCACCACCACCGCCATCACCCATTTTCGGACTTACCCTCCCCCCTTCCCCCTCCAACCTAACAATGGTATAAATCACTGTTCTAAAAAACCCGCCTAGGCTCCGTCTAGGGACGCCTAGGCTTGAGGCTTGGGAGAAACGTCCCGCCTTAAGCTTTTGACGACTTATGATTGGTAAAACCCTCAAGGCGCAGTCTTTCTCTAAAAACAACAACGCTTTAATAAAACGATATCGCCTTTTAAAGATTTTTTTATAAACCGGACCATTATCTCATCCAAAATAATCAAATAGTATTTTAATTTGCAAATATTCAGACATATTTTTATGATATGTACAATTTTAGCATTTTAATAGCCTTCTTATGGTTAAAAAAATATTAAAATATATTAAAAAGTCATAAACGTCTTTTCACGTCTTTTTATACCTAAGGCCCACCTAGGCTTCTAAGGTTTAAAGCTTGACCTCCACGTCTCGATCACGCCACGCGTTTTTTAGAACCTTGGTATAAATTAGTATCTAAATTCTGAAAACATGAAACAATTGATAAAAAATATACAAAATCAAATTGAGGGAGACAAAAAAAGACAAAGACACAAATCAAAGTGAATAATTATGATAGCGCAATCCTTTTCAATGGGAAACTTAGCTTTTCGTGGGACTAATGAAAAAATTACCGACAAGAATCATGGTAATTTTCTAACTTTCATAGATAAAATTTCTACATTTGATTATTTAATGAAAGGATATATACGGCGTATTATAGATATAGAAATATTCATTATCACTATTAAGGTCACAACATTCAAAATAAGTTAATAGATTTATTAGCGAATGAGAAAAAAAATATTGATTAAAACAATTAAAGAGTCAAAATATTTTTCAATTATTCTTGATTGTACTTCGGATATTAGCAAAGAGAAACAAATCATTATACGTTATGTTGATACATTCAAAAGACCAATAAAGATATACGAATTTTATTTAGGATCTTTAATTATAGATGATACAACCGGCGAAGGACTTTTTTATGTACTTACAAACTTTTTAATCAGTGAAGGTCTTGATATTAATGATGTGAGAGGACAAGGATATGATAATGGTGCTAATATGAAAGGAAAACACAAAAGCGTGCAAAATAGGGTACTAGAAGTTTAACGTAAACGTAAGCGTGCAAAATAGATTTTCCTGATCCGATTTGTCAAATAATCGGATTGGATCTGAATCCATTTAACATAAACGTATATGGATTTGGATTTGTCTGATCCGATCCAAATTCAATTCGCTTACATGCCTATTCATATACATAAATGAATTTGTATTGCCCCGGGAATAATTCTATGTAGACATTATTCGGGGATAGTTTGACTTAGATAGTGATGTGGCTTAGATGCATTTTCTGATGTGTGAATCCCATCTATTTATCATAGTTTAACTCACCACTACATTTAAGCCACACCATTATGTCAAATTAATTTGTCCCCAAAATGGTGTCCATATAGAATTACTCATTGCCCGTTTAGGTCAATACCCCAACTATCCTAGGGGATAATTCATTGGCCCAATAAGACGCCCATAATAGTTTATCTTCCAAGTTGTACAATGATATCAGATTGTCATATCATGTCTTCCTCATTGTCTTTCCTTCGCGTATTTACGAAGCTTAAAACAATGTATATACCATTAATGGTATCAAAGAAGAATAGACATGACAAGTATCCAAAATAAAATTTATTGAATTATTATTATCCAAAGGTTTGCACGAAAAGGAAAAAGGTTCGTATGCTTTTTAGTTCTAAAAATCAGAGATAATACAAAGAAACTTATGTCTTATCATATTGGGGATAGTGATGATACTCATTTCTAGATAGATAATTAGTATGAAAAAGGTTCCCTGATTGATGCTTATGGAGAAAGGATTATATGTGATGCTACAAGTAACATAACATGTAAAGCTAGTGAATATATTGCAAATTTTGAGTGGAAATTTCCTATATCTATTTTTGAAGCCCTTATTGACCTTGCTAGAAGAAACATTAAGCCTAATAGAGATAAAAGTGACTGGATTACTTGGGAAGCTAGTCCAAATGGGACTTTTAATTTGTCAAATACTTATCAGTGGTGTAATGACCCCACTTTTATGTACTCATATGTATATAGTTTGTTTTTACACTCATGTGTTACTTACTATCTTATAAATGTTGTATTATTAGATATGTGATGTTATTGGCTATCAATATAACAAACTCCATTTTTAAATATGAAGAATCAATCGTAAATAGGATGAAATCGAAGTCTTATGACATATCTTAAGGTATATAATAAGTTTTGTGGTAGAAAATATAATTTTATGAAACTTTAGAGACTAAAATAAAAATACAAAAAGGGCCATTTTGTAAAAAAAATATTTTCAAGGACCTCTAAGAAATATTGAAAATATATACTGTGAAATTACCAAAATACCTTTCATGTGTGAAATGACCCTTATACCCTTATCACCTTTCCACCACGTGATGGTCACCTCCACCTTACACATGTCATCTTCAGAGAGAAAGCTAAAACACTTGTCATCATTTGGTGATGTTAGACTGCAAGACCACCCCGGAATGCGACACCCAAACGATGACTTGCCACCGTAATGCTTGATCACCTAGGCACATGTCAACACCGTAAGACTTTTGGAAACCTATAAATAGGGCCTTAGGGCTCATTTGAAACTCACACCAATTCCTTGAGAATTATAGTAAGAAAGAGTGATAGAAAGCTTGGAAAATATCTTAAAGAAGGAGTTCTATAATTTCTAAGAAATAATTCATTTCGTAAGTATGATTTTATTTAAATGTTATAATTCATTTTTGTAGTTTTAATTTCGTATTTTATAGCTTTACTTAGTAGTTATGCTGGTAAAATACACTAAAGACTTTACTAATCAAAACTTAAAATTTGGAAACAATATAAATTGATTTTATTTTCAAAATATGTCAACTTGTTTGAAAAATATATATATATATACTCTTTTTAAAATGATTTTTGTAAGCAATTGCTCGTATTATGGAATCTCATTTAAGTAATTCCAAAGTCAGTCCCGGTGAAATTCTGTCTAGTTGAGATGGTATTTAAGTGGTGCCCCTGTGACCCTCCATCTCTACTGGGAATAAATTCGGAAATGTTCTGTCTAGATGAGATGGTATTTAAGTGGTGCCCCTGTGACCCTCCATCTCTACTGGGAACCGACTGATTAGGAAGAACTATGAATTGAAATTCTTTAAATGCGATGAATGAATATTAAAAATTGAGAAAATGGTTTTAGTAACCTTTTTCAGCAAGATATTTTAGGATTAAAACACAATATTTAGAATTGGGATTTATTTAGAATACATAATTAAATCTTTATTGTATTTATTAGATTAACGTGTGATCCAAGACTCAATATCTATATTTTCGAGCCTCTATTTTAGGTGAGTACTCTATGTCATTTCTTGCACATTTAAATTATATGATATTATGCAAACTATGTATTTTGTGAAATGCTTTTATTGTCAAAATGCATCCGATACCGATGATAGATTCATTTGTGATATGTTTATATCTCTATATATAGACATACTGATTGAAATGAGTATTGAAAATGAGATTGAATATTGAAAATAAGATTCGGCCTAAGGGACCTCTTTACTGACTGACCTTCCCAGCTGGGTTATCGCTGGTGGGCCCTGAATAAGGCGTTGTGACGAACTAGTTCGATTGACCCTCAACTACCGGGGTATAATACGGTAGAAGAATACGGTATTAGAGTGTACTTGGCCATTAAAACGATATGATTGAAAGAAAAAGATATCACATTTGAATTTTTGCATTCTTCTTATTCTGAGCTATCCAATTGTGATATATATACTATCATTTCAAAATAAATATCTATATACTGCAAGTTCCTATCCATATATGTATATGCCTTCTCTTTTGATTTTAATAGGTATCTATATTCTGAAAACCTTGGAATGTCGGGAGATTAAATCTTATTCAGCTTTTAGCCGACGTTGTATAAATAACGATTTTTCAGGAAATAATTAGACGGGAGGATGGAGTGTAGAAGGACTATGTTAAAGATCTAGCTTGAGGAGCTCTTTTGTTATAATTTTAAATATAACGTTTGTTTTTAGGAGATATAGCATGTTTGGCTCTTTAGTAATAAGTTTTTAATTTTGGCATAAGTTGTAATCCGTTCATACTTTAATATATACGAAGTTCCCTTTTAGAAAGCTTTGATGACGTAATTCCATTTTTTCAATAGTTTACGATTCATGACCATGTGAATGTATTTCCGTTGCATTTATTTTAAGTCCATAACATTGAATGCCTTAGTGGCATGTCAAGACACTCATTCCCTACTACTATTGGGTTGGGGTCGTGACAGAGGTGGTATCAGAGCATAGTTTATGAACCCATAGACTACTGAACATAGGTTTCGAACGTTATAGATTTCGTGTTCCAATCCTTAGGAGATAGTATTAAATATCTGATTTATGTGATAACCTTCCCTATGTGTTATATTATTTATAACTCGTATTTTAGTTTTCAATCTTGATATAGTAGAGTAGATCTTACGTTTTGCCATGACTGTAGAAAATGACCAAGAGAACATCATCTATGGGAACTAGTGATTCGAGTATTGAAGGACTAGAAGGTGCATACAAGGCAATCGAAAGTCTAGCAAAGATTGTGGAGCATCAGGTAAATAATGGAGTACCAAGGAATCCTGAACTAAGTAAATGTACTATTGAACAGTTCAAGAAGTTGATTCCTCCATCTTTTAAAGGTACTCCTAACCCCACTGAAGCAGAAAGTTGGGCGATGAAAATAGAAAAGATACTCGATGTTCTTAAGTGTACTGATGAACAAAGAGTATCATTTGGAACGTTTATGTTAGAAGGTGAAGCCGAACATTGGTGGAGAATGACTAAGAGAATATACGAGGAAAGGAATAATCCCATAGGTTGGAATGATTTCCTAGTGATATTCTACGAGAAATACTTTCCTCAAACGGTACAAGACCAAAAAGCAGCTGACTTCATGAGTTTAGTTCAAGGAAATATGACGGTTAGTCAATACGAGGCGAAGTTTACCGAGTTATCCCGTTTTGCACCTCATGTTGTGATAACCGATACTTTGAAGGCCAAAAAGTTTGAACGTGGGTTAAGGTTAAACATTCGTATTCGAATTTCCATCCTGAAGTTAACATCATATACTGACGTGGTGACTAGAGCAATGATAGTTGAGAAAGACAGTGAAGAATATAATCAGATTAGAGAAGGGAAGAGGAAGTTTGGGGAACAAAGAGGAAGGAACCCTAATAATAAACCCTTTAGGACTATACCCAATACAGGGCGATCTTTTGTGGATAAACCCTTGAATGTTGATAGATGCCAACGATGTGGTAATATTCATAAAGGGCAACCATGTTACCTGGAAACAGGAAATTGCTTTGGGTGTGGCCAAAAGGAACATAAAATAAGAGATTGCCCTAACAAAGGGAAGGCACCAACGTAGACTTTTAATGACAATAAAGATCATGGCAGATAAGGTAGAATTTCTAATCTTTCTGATGCAAGGGCTTCTAATGCAGTAGTGTCAGGTATACTTTCTATATGTGCACATCCTTTTCAAGTTTTAATAAATCCTGGTTCTACCCATTCATTTGTGTCTTTACGTTTCGTTAATCGCTTTCCTAATATTCCCGAACCCTTGAATCATAACATACACGTTTTTACTCCTTCTGGTGATTTATTGACGGGTACATTAGTATATAAATCTTGCCCTATAGATGTTAGTAGTCATAAACTATATGTCGATTTGATAGTTTTAGACATAAGAGATTTTGAAGTCATTTTGGGGATGGATTGGTTATCATCATATCATGCTAATGTAGATTGTTTTGAGAAAAGAGTTACTTTCCAAATTCCTAACCAACCAAAATTCAGTTTTGAAGGAACTGGCATCCTATCTCCCATGTGTATTGTCTCTGCAATGCAAGCCTATAGTTTTCTTAAGAAAGGATGTCAAGGATTTCTTGCAAGTGTTATTGATTTGCAAATGAAGGATCCTGGTTTAGAAGAGATCCCTATAGCAAAACATTTTCCAGATGTTTTTCCGGATGATTTACCCAGTCTACCTCCTAGTAGAGAAATAGAGTTTACGATTGACCTTCTTCCTGGAGCCATACCAATCTCAAAATCACCTTATCGCATGGCACCTTTAGAATTAAGGGAATTAAAAGTTCAATTACAAGATCTATTAGACAAGGGTTTTATTAAACCAAGTATATCCCCTTGGGGTGCTCCGGTGTTATTTGTTAAAAAGAAGGATGGGACGATGAGGTTATGTATAGATTATCGTGAACTGAACAAGGTAACCATTAAGAATAAATACCCCTTACCTCGTATAGATGATTTGTTTGACCAACTACAAGGTGCGCAAGTATTTTCTAAGATTGACCTTAGGTCAGGATATCACCAATTGAAGATTAAGGAATGTGATATTTCGAAATCAGTTTTTCGTACTAGATATGGTCACTATGAATTTCTTGTGATGCCATTTGGACTTACTAATGCACCAGCCATTTTTATGGATATGATGAATAGAGTGTTTAGGAAATATTTAGATCAACGTGTGGTTATTTTCATTGATGACATCCTTATTTATTCCAAGAGTATTGAAGAACACGAGAAGCATTTAGAGATAGTATTACAAATCCTTAAGAAGGAGAAATTATATGCAAAATTAAAGAAGTGTGAGTTTTGGTTGCCTAGCGTTTCTTTTCTTGGACATGTCATTTCCAAAGAGGGACTGTCGGTTGACCCTCAAAAGATCGAGGCTATACTAGATTGGCCTAGACCAACTAATGTAACAGAGATTCGTAGTTTCCTTGGATTAGCAGGTTATTATCGAAGATTTGTTGAAGGATTTTCTAGCATTGCCAAACCTCTATCCAGGTTAACAAAAAAGAAGGTAAAATATGAATGGTCTGAGGAAGTTGAGAATAGTTTCCAAGAACTTAAGAATCGATTAGTAACTGCCCCAATTTTGACTATTCCTTCAGGGACAGGAGGATTGGTGATTTACAGTGATGCTTCAAAAAATGGTTTGGGATGTGTGCTAATGCAAAATGGGAAAGTAGTAGCTTATGCCTCGAGATAATTAAAACCACATGAACAGAATTATCCAACCCATGACTTAGAATTAGCTGCTATAATTTTTGCTCTTAAGATTTGGAGACACTATTTATATGGTGAGACTTGTGAGATTTATACCGATCATAAGAGTTTGAAATATATATTTACTCAGAAAGAATTGAACATAAGACAAAGGAGGTGGTTAGAATTGATGAAGGATTATGATTTAAATATTCATTATCACCCAGGGAAAGCAAATGTAGTAGCCGATGCTTTAAGTAGGAAGTCTACAACAAATTTAGCATGTCTCATTACAAATCAGGAACCTTTGTTAACGGATTTGAGAAGTATGGAAATAGATGTACGTATTTATAGCAAAGGAGGAATAATCGCAACCTTACAATACAACCCACGTTGATGGAAAGGATCAAAATTGCACAAGTAAATGACCCACAACTGAAGAAGATCAGAGAAGAGGTTATTGAAGGGAAGAGATTTGAATTTGCAATACGGGATGATATATTGAGGTTTGGAAATAGAGTGTGTGTTCCACATGATGCCCAACTAAAGAGACAAATTTTGGAGGAAACTCATTGCTCGAGATTTACATTTCATCCTGGAAATACCAAGATGTATAGAGATCTTCGAGAAGTGTTTTAGTGGAATAATATGAAAAGGGAGATAGCAGAATTTGTATCTCACTGTTTGGTTTATCAACAAGTAAAAGCTGAACATCAGAAACCATCAGGATTATTACAACCTCTACCTATCCCTGAATGGAAATGGGAGCATATTACCATGGATTTTGTGACAGGTTTACCAAGGAGTTCAAGTGGTAATGATTCTATTTGGGTAATTATTGATAGGTTAACTAAATCTGCTCATTTTCTTGCCATTAAAATTACCCATTCATTAGAAAAGTTAGCCAAGTTGTATGTGCGGGAAATTATTAGGCTTCATGGAACCCCAATTTCAATTATTTCTGATCGTGACCCTATATTCGTTTCTCGCTTTTGGAAAAGCCTACAAGCAGCCATGGGAACAAAATTGAATTTCAGCACCGCTTTTCATCCTCAAACAGATGGACAATCTGAGAGAACCATTCAAACCTTCGAGGATATGCTTAGGGCCTGTGTACTTGATTTGAAGGGGAATTGGGATGATCATTTACCATTAGTGGAGTTTGCCTATAATAATAGTCATCAAGCAACTATTCAAATGGCTCCATATGAATCACTATACGGTAGAAGGTGTCGTTCTCCTACATGTTGGGTAGAAGTTGGAGAAAGAAAACTGTTGGGACCAGAATTGATTCAGATCACAACAGAGAAAGTGAAATTAATACAAGACCAACTTCGAATTGCTCAAAGCCGTCAAAAGAGTTATTTTGACAATCGACACCGATAGTTAGAATTTCAAAAAGGAGATTATATATTCTTACGAGTATCGCCTTCAAAGGGAGTAATACGATTCATGAAGAAAGGGAAGTTGAGCCCAAGATACATAGGACCTTTTGAAATCCTTGAAAAGATAGGAGCTGTTGCGTATAGAATAGCCTTACCACCTGAACTCTCTAGTGTACATAATGTGTTTCACGTATCAATGGTAAAGAAATATGTCCCAGATCCAACACATATCTTAAGTCACAAACCTCTTCAAGTTAGAGAAGACTTGTCATACATTGAGCATCTGGTAGAAATTTTGGACCATAAAGATCAAATATTACGGACCAAGATAATTCCACTGGTAAAAGTATTATGGCGAAATCATTCAGTTGAAGAAGCAACGTGGGAGTAGGAAGATGAAATAAAGGATAGATATCCATACTTGTTTGTAAATTAATATGAGTCAAGTTTGGGGACCAAACTTTTCATAAGGAGGGTAGGATGTAATGACCCCACTTTTATGTGCTCATATGTATATAGTTTGTTTTTACACTCATGTGTTACTTACTATCTTATAAATGTTGTATTATTAGATATGTGATGTTATTGGCTATCAATATAACAAACTCCATTTTTAAATATGAAGAATCAATCGTAAATAGGATGAAATCGAAGTCTTATGACATATCTTAAGGTATATAATAAGTTTTGTGGTAGAAAATATAATTTTATGAAACTTTAGAGACTAAAATAAAAATACAAAAAGGGCCATTTTATAAATAAAATATTTTCAAGGAGCTCTAAGAAATATTGAAAATATATAGTGTGAAATTACCAAAATACCCTTCATGTGTGAAATGACCCTTATACCCTTATCACCTTTCCACCACGTGCTGGTCACCTCCACCTTACACATGTCATCTTCAGAGAGAAAGCTAAAACACTTGTCATCATTTGGTGATGTTAGAATGCAAGACCACCCCGGAATGCGACACCCAAACGATGACTTGCCACCGTAATGCTTGATCACCTAGACACATGTCAACACCGTAAGACTTTTGGAAACCTATAAATAGGGCCTTAGGGTTCATTTGAAACTCACACCAATTCCTTGAGAATTATAGTAAGAAAGATTGATAGAAAGCTTGAGAAATATCTTAAAGAAGGAGTTCTATAATTTCTAAGAAAGAATTCATTTCGTAGGTATGATTTTATTTAAATGTTATAATTCATTTTTGTAGTTTTAATTTCGTATTTTATAGCTTTACTTAGTAGTTATGCTGGTAAAATACACTAAAGACTTTACTAATCAAAACTTAAAATTTGGAAACAATCTAAATTGATTTTATTTTCAAAATATGTCACCTTGTTTGAAATATATATATATATACTCTTTTTAAAATGATTTTTGTAAGCAATTGCTCGTATTATGGAATCTCATTTAAGTAATTCCAAAGTCAGTCCCGGTGAAATTCTGTCTAGTTGAGATGGTATTTAAGTGGTGCCCCTGTGACCCTCCATCTCTACTGGGAATAAATCTGGAAATGTTCTGTCTAGATGAGATGGTATTTAAGTGGTGCCCCTGTGACCCTCCATCTCTACTGGGAACCGACTGATTAGGAAGAACTATGAATTGAAATTCTATAAATGCGATGAATGAATATTAAAAATTGAGAAAATGGTTTTAGTAACCTTTTTCAGCAAGATATTTTAGGATTAAAACACAATATTTAGAATTGGGCTTTATTTAGAATACATAATTAAACCTTTATTGTATTTATTAGATTAACGTGTGATCCAAGACTCAATATCTATATTTTCGAGCCTCTATTTTAGGTGAGTACTCTATGTCATTTCTTGCACATTTAAATTATATGATATTATGCAAACTATGTATTTTGTGAAATGCTTTTATTCTCAAAATGCATCTGATACCGATGATAGATTCATTTGTGATATGTTTATATCTCTATATATAGACATACTGATTGAAATGAGTATTGAAAATGAGATTGAATGTTGAAAATAAGATTCGGCCTAAGGGACCTCTTTACTGACTGACCTTCTCAGCTGGGTTATCGCTGGTGTGCCCTAAATAAGGCGTTGTGACGAACTAGTTCGATTGACCCTCAACTACCGGGGTATAATACGGTAGAAGAATACGGTATTAGAGTGTACTTGGCCATTAAAACGATATGATTGAAAGAAAAGGATATCACATTTGAATTATTGCATTCTTCTTATTCTGAGCTATCCAATTGTGATATATATACTATCATTTCAAAATAAATATCTATATACTGCAAGTTCCTATCCATATATGTATATGCCTTCTCTTTTGACTTGAATAGGTATCTATATTCTGAAAACCTTGGAATGTCGGGAGATTAAATCTTATTCAGCTTTTAGCTGACGTTGTATAAATAACGATTTTTCAGGAAATAATTAGACGGGAGGATGGAGTGTAGAAGGACTATGTTGAAGATCTAGCTTGAGGAGCTCTTTTGTTATAATTTTAAATATAACGTTTATTTTTAGGAGATAGAGCATGTTTGGCTCTTTAGTAATAAGTTTTTAATTTTGGCATAAGTTGTAATCCGTTCATACTTTAATATATACGAAGTTCCCTTTTAGAAAGCTCTGATGACGTAATTCCATTTTTTCAATAGTTTACGATTCATGACCATGTGAATGTATTTCCGTTGCATTTATTTTAAGAAATATTTTAAGTCCATAACATTGAATGCCTTGGTGGCATGTCAAGACACTCATTCCCTACTACTATTGGGTTGGGGTCGTGACAAGTGGATTAGAGATAAAAAAGCCTAATGTGGATTGGGGGAAGGTAGTGTGGTTTAAAGGTAGAGTGCCTAAGTATTCTTTTTTCCTATGGACTGTTTGTTGGAATAGACGCTGGACAAAGGAAAAACTTCACAAGTGGGGGAGCATTAATTTTGAAATATAAAGCCTCTGTAACCAAGAAGTGGAGAACAGAGACCATCTGTCCGTTTTCTAAAAAGGTTTGGGAGTTGAGCCACAATAAAGAGGGGGTGAGAAATCAGACTTCGACAATTAGTGAAGAGATCAATTTCATTAATAATCAGCAGGTTTCTTTTCATAATAAAGTTAGAAAAATTGTTTTAGCCACCGTGGTTTACTTTATTTGGAAGGAGAGAAATAATAGATTTTTTAAGGCGACTCATAAACATGAGGATATGATTGTGGGTGAAATTGAGAATGCTATATATAGTACATCTTATAAGTGGCCTAAAATCAGGAGGAATTTGAAAATTGGGGAAATTATAAAGGCTTATGGCTTATCAAAATATCTACTGGAGATTTGATATGAAAAGTGCGACTGTGTGATAATTCATTTAAATTTAATTCATAAGTTTCTAAGTAACCCTTATTTAATTAGAGTCTACTTTTAAATCAAATAAATACAGCCCTTAAACATGCATCTAAATTAACCTATCAAAAAATACAGCATGCAACGCAGTAAATATGCTGAGACACAGATTTCAGAAAAAAAAAACTTTCGGGTAAAACCTTTATTTCACTATGAATATATAAATCGCAACTTACAATTACATAGAGAAATATTCAATGGATCAACGCGCAGTTAACCCACAAAGACACGCAGTCTACTCAGGAAGAGAATACACGCAACACCCTTCAAGGACTCGCAGCCCAAACAACAAAGCTTTGTAGAGACTCCCTCAGCAATGACACGCAGCCCTCGGTTGCAAAGATCTCCCCACAAAGGTTGAACAATAACAAAGCTTGTGTTCTAGGGTTCCAAAAGATTCACAAAAGTAATTAAGATTTTTGTGTGTGAATCAAAAAGATGTTTGGCACATCAAAAAATGAAGTCTTGTTGTATTTGAACTCTTAGAAACGTTTTCTCAAAGACTTAAAAAATACACCACCGAAATAGGTATATATATATATAGGAATTTTGAGTAGGTGGGTAAAACACTCACGGATCTGTTCGATATTATCCAAGGCGGATCGGTCCGTTTTGGAGGCATATCGGTCCGACCTTGGATCGGTTCATTTTTAAAATGGGCTTCTTCGGTTTGCCTGTGATCCAGGGTATACTGGTTCTATGCACAGCGGATCGGTCCGGTATAGAGGCGGATCGGTCTGGGGGCGGATCGGTCTGGGGGCGGACCGGTTCTTTTTCCAAACAGGCAGATCGGTCCGTGGCGAATCGGTTCCTTTTTAAAACAAGCGGACCGGTCCGGCTGACAAAAATTTAATTCCTTTATTCTTTCATACTCGGATCCGTTGATGAAGATACGATCTTGAATTTCTTTAACGATGTAACGGTGAACGACATACAAATTGATAATGGACAAAAATATCCTTACAAATCTCCCCCTATGTCTATGCCGGTATATACATAAAAATAAACATCCGAATTATCAAATATCAAAATGCCTATACAAATCTACCCTTCCATGAACCCAAAACTGGAACGATACAAATGAATAAGACTTCATCGTTTGCTTTTCGAATCTTCAGGAATCTCAACCCTTTTCTCATTAGGGTGTGCAATTCAGAGATCATCAAAGAAGTACCTACACACATGAGAAAAAACAAATACAAGGCGACGTATCGAGTTTGAAATGAGATAAACATAGATACCAATTTATGATAAAAACATACGCTAAATCTCAAAAACTCCCCCAAAATTCAAACTCCCCATAATATGATAATTCTTTCTCCCCCTTTTGATGAATCAAATAAGCAAAATCGGGGTGTCACGGTACACAAAACAGGGCATCAAACAATATGGTAAACATGCTCTTGCAAGGAGATGCAAAAATAATTCACAAATTATTTTTGATTTTTCAAATTTTTCGCACAAAAAAATAAGATACCAATTTAAAAATGTGAAACATGATACAAAGGTCACACCATGGATTTAAACTCAAACAACCAAGTCATGGAAATGGAATGTAAGGGTGTGAACACATTCGATAGGTAAATCAAATCAATCAATCATATGTGCACGATGCATATGTGTACCCCTAACGAATGAACATCAAAAGTATCCTTAGGTGAAAAGATTGTTGAATTTAGATGACATCGTCTTATGCAAATCAACAAATCAAAGTCAAATGATTTTCACACCAATAACGTCCAAAACTATGTAGCGCATTATCAAGCAATTCAAGGACGTGAAAACCCATTTTAAATTCTCCAACCAAACTCTCTCATGCATATTTTCTTTTAGAGGTGTAAAAACTAAATTCTCAAACTTTGGAGAATTGGTGCAAAAATCTAAATGGCCACTTTTTGGCATGAATATCTTTTTATTGCCTTTCAATTTTTTCGGGCTCTTTTAAACCTCTTTGGACCTCAGATATTAAAATTACTCCATTTTTAGGTCCTTTTTAACGGTGTCTTTTGCGCAAAGGATAAATAATTACCTTTCGCAGCCCCTCCCTGTTTTCAAACAAAACACACAAACTCACAAAACGGTTTTTATATGCACAATTTCCTTATCAAAATTTATCACGATTGGTTCGTTTTAAGGACAGGATTGAAGTGAAAACACCCAACCAACATGTGATAAGACAAGCACAATAATCAAACTAATTCGTGCATGTGTGTAATAAAGAAAACATGAGTCAAACATGTAGGAAGTAACACTTAATTACATCTTAATGACTCCAAACATTATAAAGCACAAGGATGAATGGACCTATTGTCTCAAAACACTATCAAATAGTCACATGAAAAGATGGAATGATGTTGTGACTCGGTCATCCTAAGTTTCCATCCATAAACGGTGCAAAAAAAATACAAAAATCTTTTTGGATTTTTTAAAAATGTTATCAAAATAAAATATTTTTGTATTTTTTAAAATTTTTCAAAACAAAAAATTATACAAAAAGTACATGTCATAACGCTAGCAAACATACATATCATGAATCAAAAACTAGCATATGACAAACATGCGGACACAATCATCTATATGATATGGCAAGAGAAGAATCATGTACAAGCAAACGAGAATCAACTTGTTTAAAATCTAGTGTATCCAAAAGTGATTTCCTAATCCAAATAGATGTGAAACGTCGGGTAGGGGATTTGGGAACCACGAAAACACTAGACATAAACTTCCTAGGACATTTTTCAAGATCAAAACAAAAATGCCTAAGGTGACCTTTCCTACCACAATGTGAACATGTGTAAACAGGAGGAATGTTACCTAAAGTGTGATCTTTTCTAACGTCCTTGGAATTAGTTGACTCTCTAAAATAAATAATGGTTTTGGCTTTAGCATTAGAAGCATGAGAACACCATGAGACATTACCATCACTATTAAACCTACTTGAGTCTATCAAATCATTTTTTAACTTCAAAATTTTTTACTCAAGCAAAGAATTAGACTCTTTCAAAGACAGGGATTTCGTTTTCAAATTTTCAATTAAACTTAACAGTTTATCACACTCACCCTCAATTAAAACAAACTTATCCCTAAGAGTCTTTTCACGAGCCATAAACTCATTGACTAAAATATTTTTGTCATCTTTGGCACAAACACAAACTATCGAATTTTTAAGGTCCTCCAATTCTTTTTCAAAAAATAGGACCCTATCATCACTCTCCTTCTTGGACAATTTTAAAGAAACAAAGTCATGGTCCAAGGAAACAAATTTTTCACGATAAAAATCTAGTTGATTTTGAACCGTTTGCAAAAGATCCATCGCGGATTTAAAACGAGAATTTTCTTTTTCCAAAACTTTAATTCTTTTGCAAAGTTCCAAATTCAAACTTTTTAATTTTTCAGCACGGTCGTGAACTTTTTCAAAAATAGGCTCCTCATTAAATGGGCGTTCCATTGAAAAATTGCGATTTTTCACAAATATTATTTTTTTAAAAAATCAATATCACACAAATTTTGCGGAAAATAGGAATACGTGATAAATTAGCGCAACCTTCTTTGATACCAATTTGAAAAGTGCGTCTGTGTGATAATTGATTTAAATTAAATTCGCAAGTTTCCAAGTAACCCTTATTTAATTAGAGTCTACTTTTAAATCAAATAAATACAGCCTTTAAACATGCATCTAAATCAACCCATCAAGAAATACAACATGCAACGCAGTAAATATGCTGAGACACATATTTCTTGAAAAAACTCCTTTCGGGTAAAACCTTTATTTCACTGTGAATATATAAATCGCAACTTATAATTACATAGAGAAATCTACAATGGATCAACGCGCAGCCAACCCACAAAGACACGCAGTCTTGAACTCAGCAAGAGAATGCACGCAACACCCTCTAAGGACTCGTAGCCCAAACAACAAAGGAAGAACCGCAGCTCTCCTCAATGACATGCAGCCATAACACTTTGTAGAGACTCCCTCAGCAATGACACATATCCCTCAGTTGCAAAGATCTTCCCAAAAAGTTGAACAGTAGCAAAGCTTGTGTTCTCGGGTTCTAAAAGATTCACAAAAGTAATTGGGATTTTTGTGTGTGAATTAAAAAGATGTTTGGCACATCAAAAAATGAAGTCTTGTTGTGTTTGAACTCTTAGAAACTTTTTCTCAAAGACTTAAAAAATACACCACCGAAATAGGTATATATATAGGAATTTTGAGTAGGTGGGTAAAACACTCATGGATCTGTTCGAAATTATCCAAGACGGATCGGTCCGACCTCGGATCGGTTCATTTTTAAAATGGGATTCTTTGGTTTGCCTGCGATCCAGGGTATACTAGTTCTATGCACAGTGGATAGATCCGATATAGAGGCGGATCGGTCTGGGGGTGGACCGATTCTTTTTCCAAACAGGTGGATCGGTCCGTGGCGGACCGATTCCTTTTTAAAACATGTAGACCGGTACGGCTGACAAAAAATCCGATTCCTTTATTCTTTGATACTCGGATCCGTTGATGAAGATACGATCTTTAATTTCTTCAACGATGTAACGGCGAACGACATAAAAATTGATAATGGACAAAAATGTCCTTACATGATAGTCTTCTGATGGATGAGTGTTTGGATCTGCCTTCCTTTCTGTGTGGTTTTAATGGTCTGGTGCTAATGATAAGGACGCTTCTTAGTTCCTTAGAGATCTATGGGCTTTTATGGAATCATGGCGTCTTCTGTTTTGTCTCCGACTTACCTGGTCTTTTAGTTTGCATGGGGATTTTTTTATCAGTCGAAGGGTAGTCTCGCTTTGCATGTGACTTGTGTTGAATGCTATTAGAGTTTTTTTTCTTATATGGACATGTGGTTTCGTTTTCTTTGCTGAGGAAAAAAGGAGGGCGATGCATGAGTATTTTCTTGATGACTCCTCTCTCTAACAGATGTTTTGGCTCGTTGGCTCTTCTCTTGTTGTGCCTAATATTTTGTCCTTGATTCTTGTTGGAGAAAATGTGGATATGATCCTTCTAATCTGACTTATTTGGAGTTTGTTGGTCTTAGTGTTGAGGGTCCCGTTTTGAATGGTGTTTGCGCTCGAAGCAGTTGGGGGATGACCATTAATGGTTGTTTCTTTCTAGTTTGTTTTGGTCAGTTTGATATTTGGTTGAAAGTGGAGTAGGGAGGCTT
This sequence comes from Sambucus nigra, assembly GCA_949130495.1. Taxonomy (NCBI): domain Eukaryota; kingdom Viridiplantae; phylum Streptophyta; class Magnoliopsida; order Dipsacales; family Adoxaceae; genus Sambucus; species Sambucus nigra. The sequence goes on along the minus strand of OX422219.1, from coordinate 131,767,432 downwards.
GAGGTGTGGTTTTGGCAGTTTTGGGTGGTTGAGAGAAAGCAGTTCCGCTTGTGATTTAGTGTTTTAGCAGACGCGCCTTGATAAGTTTTTTTTACGTGTGTTTTAATTTCAGAATTTTGTGTTGTGGGGGACGCGTGGATGTTTTGTTGTATCCTCTTTTGTTTGATTCTTGTTCTTTGAGTGTTTGTTAGGCCTTGGGCTTTTATTTTTTGGCTGTGTTTAGCGTTTGTTGGGGGCCTGCGTATGTTGTCTGGTGCCTTAGCCGGTTTGTCCTGGTTGGAGTGTTTGTTCTTCTTTTGGGGCTTTTGGCCCTGTTATAATATATTAACCTTTCACCAAAAAAAGAAGGAGAAAATAAATATTCTCCGAGATAAGCCAGCCACTTTCAGGAATGTTCTAGACTTCTAGCACTAGGTGATATCATAACCGTGGCATAGACCATGACATCACTTAGAACCTTCAATATATTCCCTCTAGGTAATGCTAACTATGCTATTAAAAAAAGGGCACAAATAAAAGATATTACACTTAAGCCCCTCAATACTCGCAGTTCACATCTTTCAATTTAAATATTTTTTGAGGACTAACCGACCAACATTCTCATGATTCTATCTTTACTGCTCCAAAGTACTCCCATTCCATAATGATAATATAGCAATGTTACCTGGAATATGAGTTATTTTGGATCGTGGTATGGGTACAGGTACTTGCAGATGGGCTTAATTGGGATGTTGTTTCAATTCTCAATTTGCTTGAAATAATTATTATTTGGATCATTTTAGGTATCACATAAATAGTATATAAATTTAATACACCTAAACAAATACACTTAATTTTTATTTATTCATTTAAGTTTTTGTATCAGGTAGTTAATATTGGAGCACTTTGATTTTTGTAAATATGCTTGGGATGGAGAAAATCGAGAGAACTTTGTAACATATATGTTTAATTTCTTGTATTCCTTTTGTTATTTTCTTATTCCTTTCAAACTAGAGGAAAAATTTAGAATATGGAACGGTATTGCTACGGTCTCCTACGGTATGTGAGATGTGGAATGTGGTACTAATCAAACACGAGTGTATCTAATCACATTGTAATTGGCTCAGTTATAATACTCCCTCTATCCCAACTTTATAGTCATGATTTTCTTTTTATTATATTCCAAATTCATAATCGTGTTTCCAAAAATAATATATAAAATAGGTAAAATTACAATGTTACCAATTCGAAGGATACTATAAAAGAACAATGATTCAAGTGCATATTTTGCTTTTTCCTCCAATGTTTGATTTTCAAACGATACCTATGAATTTGGGACTCACAAATTTTGATGTCACTGGAAGATCACAAAGATAGATAACAAAGGACGGACAAATATAGCACACAAATTAAGGGCATAATGATTCAGAGTTGCTAAGAGCGGAGCTTGTAAGAGCAACTCTTATAAATATGCTAAAAGTGTATATATGAGGTAAATGTGTATGCCGTGGGTACCATAAGTAGCTATATTTACACATTTCTACCATAAAAAAACAGATTTAGCAATAGACTAGGTGATTTTTTTGGAACCCATCCTTAAGCGGGGAACGATTTCCGCGCTAGTAGAATTTTTTTTTTGCCTTAAACGGAACTTCATCTTCTGCCTAATCTATATTACCAATCTTTATAATTATATTTATTTCTACCAATGATCTATTTCTACCACCAATGGTTTATTTATAAATAAAGGATGTAAATAAAATTATAGGAATAACCGAAGTGGTCTTTATGTTGGTGGTAGTTAGGTTGGTAAATAAAATAAAGGCTGTAAATAGAATAATACCCAATGGTGGTAGTTAGGTTGGTAAAAAATTTAATAGGGTGTTTATATAAATAGGAAAAGTGGTCTTTATGTAAATAGAGTGTGTCGGTGCATTTTTTTGGCTCTTAAATGGAACATCTTGTTCCGCTTTAAGAATGGTGATCCGGTCTTAAATGGAAAATCGTTTTTTGCTTTAAGAATAATCCGACTCCAAAACGACGTAGCACACTATTTTTGTGCTAAATTTACATTATTCATAATATTTTCTTCCATTTTACTTGGATATATTTAAATTACAATTATCTAAATTTAAACTATCCATAAGGGTTGCGCTAATGCCCCCTGATGTCTCGTGTCAAGCACTGACTTGACCTGCCAAAGAGGATTACGATAACCGACTCTCATCCGTTCAGCAGGGAATGGCATTTCCAATAGACGATCGGTCATATACGACATATCAAGATCATAACCAGCCACTAGCATAGCATTCTCCTCCTTTTCTTGGATACCAAGTTACATATATACAAAGTTTCAGAGAAATAATCGATTAGTTGATTATGTACAAGTAATAAACTCTAGTTTTCAGCTTTCCCTGACCCTTGTTTTTATAATTTGAATCCCATTAGTTGATATTTTACCCTCGTTTTTTGATGGATAGCTACCTATAAATTGGATGATATAATAAATTTTAATCAGTACAACAATGATGAGATGTGCTTGGGTAAATTTTAAAGTACAACAATGATGAGATTTGCGATTAGCCAAAGAACTCACCCCAAGAACCAACCTGAAAATCGACCTGCGAACCTGAACCATTATCCATAACCATTAACCAACCCGAGAATCAACCCGCAAACCAGAATTATAAACGAGAACCGCGAACCAGAACCATGAACCAACACCAAGAACCAGAACTGTGAACCGATCCAAACCAAACCGAGAACCGATGGTTCGGTTCGGTTCGGAACTGACCAATTTTAGTTCTGGTTCTGGTTCTGGTTCCGGTTCCGTAATGGAACCGGACCGAATCGAACCATGTGCACCCCTACCTTAAACTATTATGTTGCTTTATGTATGCGTCTGTTCCGTATAGATAATATCCCACACTAATCCCATATATATATATATATATATATATGTACGGCTTTGTTTCGGCCAAATCGGATCGGAAAATGACCATTCGAAAAAAAATTCTATTTTTTCGAAAAAAAAAAAATTACGAATTCAAAAAAATTGAAAAATCGGGAAAATATCAAAAATTCAAAAAAACACTAAAAAACTAGAAAATTCAAAAATTCAAAAATTTCAAAAAAAATAAATATAGGATTTTCGATTACTCGAAATTATCATTTTAAAGAAATCAAGAAAAAATTTTAATCCATCATGAAAATACATAAGGATTTAACCATTTTTTTAGTTGTGTAGAGGGTAGAGAGATAATCTCCTTTTACAGTGGACTTTTTTGGATCTCTCTTCCTCTCCTAGCCGATTTGGGACGCATGATAATGTTTTAAAAAAATTGAAAAAAATCGGAAAAATAAAAAATATCAGAAATAATTCGAAAAAATTGGACCGGTATAATTTCAAAAAAATCGGATTGAGAAAATTGAAAATTCAGAATTATTTTCAATTTCTTATCCGATTTTTTTCAGAAAAATCGGAAATCGAAAATTGAAAATCAAAAAATCATATACGTTCCAAAATCAGAAAATATCGAATAGAATATAAAAAAAATTGAAATATTCGGAAAAAAAAACACAGAACTATATATGTATGTCTAGTTTTGTCAGGAAGATTAGAAAACGAGAAGGTAAACGTCATACTCATCATATCTCTTAATACTTTAAAATGCAAAACAAAGGCATTTATTATGCTTTGCAATTAGCCTATCCACGTGGCACCTAATATTTATTGCATGTTTCCTCCTCTCCTATCCACGTGGCCTTATTATTTGTTGCATGTTTCCTCCTCTCTCTCTCTTAATTTAGATGCACATACACGATCCTTATGGGGAAGCCAAAAGGTTGGTCATCCCTTCAAACTCTTACATCTCCCACATCCCACATCCCTCCGTACTCTTCCCTCGATTCCAGGTTCAGTGACATTCATCCCCCATCCGACATCCGTGTTTGTCTACAATGGTATTTGTATATTTCTTCCCATCTTGTATTTATTTGGAGATGCGGCTGGTCATCAGCAAGAAGATTTTGTTCTTCAAGAGTAGTTTTTAGAATCGGATTATTCCCAGGACACATCAAGGTATTTAACTCTTTGTGGTGCTGAGATATTAGACAAAACGTACCTGATATTTGATTGAATTTAATTGAAGTGATTTGTCATAAATGTTTTTTGGAATTCAATTTTAGGACTGATAAATGCATTTCATTTTTGATATTCATATGGTGCTAAGATTTTAGATTTAACGTACCTGATATTTGATTGAATTGAATTGATTTGATTTGTCATAAATTTTTTTGGGAATTCAATTTTAGGAGACAAAGTCTCGAAAAGTTATCTCTTATTTTGCTGCTGTTAATTGGTCATCTATTTTTAATAGTTTGATGTGCTGAAGTATGGAATTTGGATATGTTATTCATTTTTGCACGACATTTGCTCGATGAAATGTTCACCAAAACTTATCTCTTATTTTGAGCTCTTATATATTGGTATTCGTGATTGAATTGTTTGAGATAACTGATATCTTCTAGATTTATGATCGAGCCCTGATAACTGATATATGATTGGGTTGATATATGATTGATACATCTGATTCAGTGGTTAATAACTAATACCTGATATTCCTGATTGAATTGAGCACTGATATAGGATTTAGCACTGATATATGATTGATATACCTGATATGTGATTTATATAGATGATATCTGATATTAATTTTGAGAACTGATTCCTTTTTTAATTGAATTGAGATTTGATATTCGATTGAGATGTAGATTTACAAAAAGAGATACCTGATAGTATACATGGGACACTAGATTTGTATTTTCATTGATTTATAATTGAGCGGTGATATATGATTGATATACCTAATATGTGCTTTATATAGCTTTTATCTGATACTAATTTTGATTAGTGCTATGTTTTTTAATTGAATTGAGATTTGATATATGACTGAGAGGCTGATTGACAGAAAATGATACCTGATAGTAGACATGGGACAGTATATTTCTATTTTCAATGATATATGATTGAGAATTTAGCATTGATATATTGCTATTCACGATTGAACTCTTTCAGTTAACTGATATCTTCTATAGCACTGCTATATACAAACTGTATTGGTATTCATAGTAGGCATGCGATAGTAGACATGGTGCTGAGATATTAGACATAACGTACCTGATATTTAATTGAATTCAATTGAATTGATTTGTCATAAATTTTTTTGGGAATTCGATTTAAGGACTGATAAATGCATTTCATTTTTTATAGTCATATAGTATGATCGATGTTTCAAATGAAATTCTCATTTACTTTTAAGAGAGTAATCCTCGACCAAATGTCGCATATTACCTGATATATGCTTGATATGTCAATTTGATTGATTGCTTGATAACTAATACCTGATATTCGTGATTGAATTGAGTAGTGGTATAGGATTCAGCGGTGATATATGATTGATATACCTAATATGTGCTTTATATAACTGATATTTGATACCAATTTTGAGTACTGCTATGTTTTTGAATTGAATTGAGATTTGATATAGGACTGAGACGCCGATTCACAGATATGTGATAGCTGATAGTAGACATGGGAAACTAGATTAGTATTTTCAATGATATATGATTGAGAATTTACCACTGATATATTCGTATTCACGATTGAATTCTTTGAGATAACTGATATCTTCTATGGCACTGCTATATATGATCTCTATTGGTATTCATAGTAGGCATGCGATAGTAGACATGGTGCTGAGATATTAGACATAACGTACTTGATATTTGAATGAATCGAATTGAATTGATTTCTCATAAATATTTTTTGGAATTCAATTTAAGGACTGATAAATGCATTTCATTTTTGATAGTCATATAGTTTGATTGATGTTTCAAATGTAATGCTCATTTACTTTTAAGAGAGTAATCCTCGACCCAATGAAGCATATTACTTGAACTCTGTTTCACGTTGATGTCTGTTTAATGCATCCTAATGCAAATATTTGCACTTGCCTCGATGTTTGAAATGAAATGCTATTTTTTTTAAGAGAGTAATCCTGATATTCCTGATTGAATTGAGCACTGATATAGGATTGAGCACTGATATATGTTTGATATACCTGATATGTGCTTTATATAGATGATATCTGATATTAATTTTGAGCACTGATTCCTTTTTGAATTGAATTGAGATATGATGTTTGATTGAGATGCAGATTTACAGAAAAAGATAGCTCATAGTTGATATGGGACACTATATTTGTACTTTCATTGATTGAGATTCAAATGAAATGCTCATTTACTTTTAAGAGAGTAATCCTCGGGCAAATGTCGCATACTACTTCTGCTCTGTGTTACATTGACGTCTGTTTTATGCATCCTAATGCAAATCTTTGCACCTGCCTCGATGTTTGAAATGAAATGCTCATTTTTTTAAGAGAGTAATCCTCGATCAAATGTCGCATATTACTTCAGCTATGTTTTACGTTGATGTCTGTTTTATGCATCCTAATGCAAATATTTGCGCCTGCCTTATGAAAGCACTTAATAATTTCTTCTCCTACTGTATAATCATCAGAAAACAGTTTTCTCCATTTATAGACACAAACTAATTTTCAAACAATCTTGCTTGAAGTTTGAACTTCTGTCTCTGTTCCAAAATGTATATACACACGTGTACATATAACTGTATATATGCGTGTATAGTCTAATTCATAGAATAAAATTGAGGGGCTGCACATATAAACATTTCATTAGCGTCTTTTCGGCCCGCACCTCATCGTGTCAATTATACCTATTCAGAAAAAGCTACACATATAAACAGTTTTATGTGTTTTATTGTTCAGTACTTTTCGAGCCGCACCGCCTATGAATTTATATGCTTATATTCTTGCATAAATTATTTCCTATGTGTAGGGATTAGTCATTTGGAAATTGGTACATAACGTTATGTTTCGTTGAGCAATCAAGATAAGGTAACGATTCTCCTAATTTTCATTTTATACTTTCTCTTTCAAATATATTTAATAAACACTGTATCTTATTTCTTTGTTGCTTTTTTAGATTATTTACTCCGTTCTGTATGTATCAGGGTTACAGTAGATACATTTGTTGTTAGATACTTGAAGTTTGGTGACGACTAAGAAAAAGGTAATCATTTACTTACTTTACTCAAAAATAATTTCATATTGTTGCAGTGATTTTGTTTTGTGAATATTGTTTCTGTCTCTGAACGTCATTCAGAATAAGGTATTATTCATTCCCCTTAAATTATATTTATTGTTATATTTTTAAGAAAAACAACGTACACTTTTGCGTTGACAATTCTAAGTTAAATGTTTTTTATGTTTCTCTTTGTCTATTAGATTAAGTATTTGATTGTAATTGATCAAAAGATTCGACTTTCGTAATATACATTGTCATAATTAACATCAGTTAAACTGTGTCAAAATATTCGATTTTTGGGGATATCTTTTTCCTATGACGTTTAAATTGCCCTAAACATGATATTTTTATTATATATTTTGTTCATATTTATCATTTCTTTTAAATGACACAATGAGGTTTGGGCCCCTGGCCCTAGGGATACTACGATGTGGCTATACATTGGCGACTCACCAACGTCTCTATGCCATGTTATATATATATATCATGATATTAATCAACAAATAAAACATAATTTTTATTTTCGTTCAAATTAGATGGATCCTGCATACCAATGCCGCATTGCTAGATCCCGTCATAGGTTGATAATGTTTCATAAGCGATCAAGTAACGTACATCGTACGTCAACGCCAAGTAACGCTTTAAGTAATATGGCGTATAATCTTCATCCCTCGATTCAAGACATGTCTTCCATTCAGCATGTTAGCTTTAATGCTGACAATGTAAGGAATCAAGGCACTGCTAACAGAAAGAAACGGAAGACAATTACGTCTCGAACAAAAGTGCAAGAAAATGGAGATGTCATGACAACAACGTTTGCTGATGACTCATCGAATGTGATTAACCATCCCAGTAACTTTTGTGGATATAGTATTAACTTTATAAACCATGCTTTGGAGTCATTACATGCTGTAACTGGATCAGGTAAGTCATTTATTAACTGTACATAATAGTAATACGTATATATATTAAAAACAAATATATATTTTTTTGTAATATAATTAATGACAATTATATGTAATGTAGGAAATGTGGGTGATACAACACCAACTGAGCATACGACTCAAAGTAAGGATCATTTAAATAGGATTTTCGAAAGTAAGTATGGTATTATTAAGCGTTCATTGAAAAAAATCGTAAAAAATTACGTATTTACTTCTATTATGATTTAACAAAGTGAAAAATTTAACGAATTTATAGGAAAGTTTAAAGAAGCATGGGATTTTGGTGGTCCAAGTGCCGTTTGTGACAATTGTAGTGCAATCCTATGGTATGAGGAGAGAATTGATAAGAATCGTACTCCTACGTGTCCTAAATTCTCATTGTGTTGCCAAGAAGGAAAGATCATCTTACCCATTATAAAAGCAGCACCACATATTTTGAACGATCTACTGAATCCTGCAAATGATGGCGGTTCATCTAAATTTAAAGACAACGTTAGAGCATACAATTCAATGTTTGCGTTTACCTCTTCTGGCGCTAAAGTTGATAATCAAATAAATAATGGATTCGGTCCCTATGTCTATCGCATTAGTGGGGAAAACCATCATTTGCTTGGTTCTTTGGTTCCAGTTGAAGGTCAATGGCCAAAATTTGCACAACTTTATATTTATGACACGGAGAATGAATTGAGAAATAGAATGAAATCTTTAAGAGGAGATAGACGGAAATCAAAGTTGGATGTAGAAGTTATTTCAAAATTACTATCAATGCTTGATGAACACAATCAGATAGCAAAAGTTTTTCGAATGGCACGTGACCGTTTTGATAATTCAAGTGTCATGCCAGTGAGAATTAGGTTGATTAAAAACCGTTCGAAAGACCCATCGGTTTACAATTTGCCCACTGCTTCCGAAATAGCAGCACTCATTGTTGGGGATTTTACTGAGGAGAATGTTATGAGAGATATTATTGTTGACCATAAGTCAAATGGGTTGCAAAGAATTAGCGATATTCATCCATCCTTTATGGCTATGCAATACCCATTGTTATTCCCATACGGTGAAGATGGCTACCAACTGGGTATAACTTATAGAAGAAATAATGGAAAACGTAAGACTAAATGAAATTGCTTGACTATGAGAGAATATTACGGATACCGTCTGCATCAAAGAACAAATGAAGCCCCCACCATTTTACTGTCCGGAAGACTTTTTCAACAATATGTTGTCAATGCATATACATGCATTGAACATGAAAGGTTAAGATGGATTAGAAACAACCAACCACAATTAAGGGCTGAGCTATATAAAGGATTGAAAGATGCTATCCTTGAAGGAGATTCAACGGCTTCGACTGTAGGAAAACGTATTATCCTTCCATCAAGTTTCACTGGGGGACCACGTTATATGGCTCAAAACTTCCAAGACGCAATGGCTATTTGTAGATTCTTTGGTAATCCAGATCTGTTTATCACCTTCACGGCTAATCCTAAATGGCCCGAAATCACAAAGTTTCTTAATATGATTCCTGGACAAAAGCCTGAGGATAGGCCGGATATTATCACAAGAGTTTTTAAAATAAAACTTGATGCTCTAATGAAGGATTTAGTTAAAGGGAAACACTTTGGGAAAGTAATGGCAGGTACGTATCTCATATTTAATAATTAATGACTGTATATTATAAATCATATTATTTGATTTTCTAACATTTTATAATATGTCGACAGCTATAACAACGTTTATATTTTATGATAGCTATCTACACAATTGAATTCCAAAAAAGGGGATTGCCACACGCACACATACTTCTATTCCTACATGCAGATGCAAAATAACCAACATCAGATGACATTGATAAGATTATTTCATCTGAGTTCCCTGATTGTATTGGCGACCCAGTTGTGTACGCATCTGTTTCCCAATTCATGATGCATGGACCCTGCGGGCATGCAAATCCCCGTTCCCCTTGTATGACAGACGGATGTTGCACCAAAAAATTCCCCAAAAAATTCACAACCATTACCAAGTTTGATGATAATGGATTCCCAATTTATAGACGTAGAGATGACGGGAGATTTGTAGAAAAGATGGGAATCAGACTTGATAACAAATTTGTTGTTCCACACAATATTGACTTGGTCGTCAAATACCAAGCTCACATAAATGTGGAATGGTGTAATAAATCCAGGGCAATTAAGTATCTTTTCAAGTACATAAATAAAGGATCAGACAGAACCACAGTGGAGCTCATGCAATCAATAGCCCGTAATGATGATGATTGTAATAACGAAATCTTAGAGGTTGATGAAATTAAAACATTCCTCGATACAAATAATGGACGTTAAAAATGTTTCCATAACAATATATAAACTCTAACATATTATTGACTTATAATGAATTGGATAAATTAAATATTAAGAAAAAATACAATTAGTAATAAAGCATCCATTTACAATTCATGAAGTGAAAGAAATCTAGATTTTTCAACTTCAAATAAAGAACATATGAATTCAACAATATTTTCCGAAGAAAGAAAGAACTTTAAGATCTTTTACACAAGTGCTTGCCCAAGTTTGCGCCATATCATTGCCTTAGTCACACCCCGAAAAAAACCAATTGTGGGATTAACAATTTGTAGCGGTAAATGAGGCTTATATGGAAGAAATTCATCATCAATATCTTCACCTTCATTGGTTTTAGCAGCTTTATAGAAGCATTAGCATCATCACTAGGTACAACTTTTCCACATATTCAATGAATGATACCACCAATTGTTGATGTCAGATATCAGTGAAATTTGTCTTCATCAACTACAAAATATAGTTTAAAAGTATGTTAAAAATATGATAACTATTGGAAGAAATAAAGTATAAGGACCATAATATTGTAACAATCCCAACTCTGATTACTATTGCAAGAACTAAACCATATGGAACACCATATTTTAGCAATCTTAGTTATAAATGGGAACATATTTGAATTCACAAAAAATCGCCACACAGGCCACTACCTGATTATCAACTACCAAGTGTGATTAGAACTAAATGCAGATTTTGTAGAACTTTCTCCAACAATCCAAGAAATGCAATGACAACGCCTATCTACCAGACCTATAAAAATTAAGTGAAATAAAATCACAAATACGAAAATGAACTTGCATGAATTAAGGACTATATATGGGATGTGGCAAAATATAATATAACTAAAAGATATTACGATCAGAATTATGAAGTAGTTGCTCAGAGTTACGATCAGAATAACGAACTAAGATAGATTGATCGTAACTAAGACAACACTCACTGAGCAAGTTATGTTAGTTATCTCAGTGATTGTCAACAACTTATGCATTATCAAGAGTCGCTAATTAGATATCATTACAATCTTATTATGTAAAAATATAAATGTTATTATGATCAATAATCGACGTAATTACCTTAAGAATCTAACGACCTTTATTATTAGTAGCATCCATACTTTCGTGAGAAAGCAATAATATAACAGAGCGTGGGGCTGCCGAAAGAGAGAAATAAAAAATTAGCAAAGTTAAATTAAAGAAATAAACAAGGTTTATGTTGCATAGAAAAAAAGAAAAAAAAAGAGAAAGGATTAAGAACAACTTGTGGAGACCAGAAACTAATCTTGATGCCAGACTAAGAGTACTTATATTTGATATATCTAAAAGAAGGTAGCCGCCATAAATCAATTTTGAAACAACCTATAGATTTATCGGGGAGAATACTGAGTTTAGTGAAAATCAATCCTGCTGCAACTTTCCTGAGAATACACCAGCAAACAGAGCTGTGGGGCTGCCGAAAGAGACAAAAAAAATTATCAAAATTAAATTCAAGAAAGAAACACAGTTGAGATGTTGCATAGAAACAAAGGAAAAACCATTCCATTAATCTTGTAAGCTTACACGTATAGCAACTGCCGAAAGAGTTGTTGGGCAGTGGAATATGGAAAATGAGGTTTACCTCAGATTTTGAAGCTCGCGTCGAAAATGTACGAAAATTGGAAGAAGAAAAGACATCGTATAATCTTGAAGCCAGACTAAGAGTACTTATATTTGATATATCTAAAAGAAGGTAGCCTCCATAAATCAATTTTGAAACAACCTATAGATTTATCGGGGAGAATACTAAGTTTAGTGAAAATCAATCCTGCTGCAACTTTCCTGAGAATGCACCAACAAACAGAGCTGTGGGGCTGCCAAAAGAGACAAAAAAATTATCAAAATTAAATTCAAGAAAGAAACACAGTTGAGATGTCGTATAGAAGCAAAGGAAAAACCAATCCATTAATTTTGTAAGCTTGCACGTATAGTAACTGCCGAAAGAGTTGTCGGGCAGTGGAAAATGGAAACTGAGGTTTACCTTAGATTTTGAAGCTCACGTCGAAAATGTACGAAAATTGGAAGAAGAAAAGACATCGTATATTGAGAATACTTGGTGTGTTTAAATCTATCATGATCTTATGTAATGTTCGTGTTTATATGGTGTTGCTGGTGTTGAGCAAAATCATACGACCCAGAGTGTCATTTTAACGTGATTAACACCGATCTATCAAGCTGAAGTATGAATAAGACGAACAGTTATATCGCAACCATATATGAAAATATGAAGAATTCTGATTAGTCCAAGTAGCCATTTAATTGAGTATATAAATGAATGTAGAAACTTAAATAGCATAAGTTACCTTTTTCTTCAGTTATAGTCTGGCCACCCCTAAAGGGGTTCTTCACCTTTTAAGGTATCACATAAATGATCAAAGCGTTATGTACGCACATCGGAAACATCGCATATTTCCTGTAATATGTGAATTTAACTATTTTATCTATATCATAAATTTATTATACCGACAAATTTGTACATATAATTTCCTGTTAAAACACAATTTTTGAAACAGTATTTTGCGTGTCAAAACTAATTAGAGAAATTTATATGAAGAAGAACGCTTATAAACATAGTTCTTGTAAAATTTAAAAATTACAGAGTTGCTTAAAAAACATTCAAGAACCATCGAGATACATGGAATTGTTGTGACATAAAATTCCCTATATCCGCATATTTCATATTTGTACACAACTTGTAACTAATCCAACAAAATACTGAAACAGTATTTAGTATATGTTCTTTCTAAGAAACACAGAGAACTTCACACTAATTAGACTTTGTTTCAACTTACCTCTGTGGTGAACTGACATTCAACAACAGTCACCTAAAGTCATATCCACTTCCTGGTTGCAACACGTCTAATTCCATCCTATAAAACAAAGTTAAATCGTCATAAATAAGCATAAACTGAAATCGAAATAGCAAAAATTTCACGTGGAAAAAGGAAAAGTTTGCTTGGCCAGTAACTCCTACCCGCATGGAGTTCCTACAAAAGTATTTCTTGAACGTTGTCTATCACCTCTGTTATCAAAACAGAGAATAGAACTCCATTCTATAAAAAAAAGAGCATCAATAAATTCAAAATAGTTATATTAAAAATACATAATATTAAGATGTTTTTAATTTTTTTTTATTAACGTGAAATGGTTTTTTATAAAACTTTTTAAACATTTTTTTTATAAATCAATTTTTTTTATAAACATGTTAAAAAACAGTTTATATAATAACGTTGAAAAATACTGTTTTTTTTTAACGTTTTTAACATTTTATATGAAAATTGTTCATATAAAAAGTTGTTTTTAATAGTTTATAAAAACTTTTTTTTAACATTTTTGATGTCTTTTTATAAAAAAAAATTGATTTTATAAAAAACAGTTAAAAAGAGTTTATTAGAAAACCTTTTGATGTTTATAACTGTTTAAAAAAAGGGTTTTTGTATAAGGAGTTTTTTAACGTATATAAAAAACAATAAAAAAATAGTGTTTTTTAACCTTTTTAAAAAACAGTATTTTTAACAAAAAGTGTTTTTATATAAACTATAAGAGCTTTTCTCTCTCTTATCTCTCTTATTCTTACTTTCTCTCTATTTTGGATTATTTTTTTAACACTTTTTTTAAACGTTAAAAAAACACTGTTTTTAAAAGTTAAAAAAACACTGTTTTTTATAAACATCAAAAAACCATTTATATAAAATCAATGTTTTTAAAAAAAATCAGTTTTATAATCGTTAAATGGTTTTTTTATAAACAATTTTTTTAACTTTTTTTATAAAATTATTTTTTTACGTAAAACATTCAAAAACAGTTGATATAAAAATGTTAAAAACACTATTTTTTTATAAGTGTTAAAAAACTGTTTATATAAACCACTATTTTTTTAAGGAAAAAACACTGTTTTTAAAAAACGTTACAAAACACTGAATTTTTAACTGTTTTTTATAAACATTCAAAAACAGTTTTATAATTCTATTTAAAAAAATGTTGTTTTTATATAAACCATTTTTTAATATTTTTTTAAAAGAGTTCTTTTTTTTTAAGAACAGTGTTTTTACATAATTTTTTTTAACGTTTATACAAAAAACTGTTAAAAAAACAGTGTTTTTAATGTTTTTATATTAAGTGCTTTTTACGTTTTTAATTTATTCATATAAAGAATTGGTTTTATGAGAAAAGTTGAAAACAATTTACAAAAAAACTTTTGACATTCATAAACTGTTTTTTTATAAGATTGTTTTTATATAAAGTTTTTTCAATGTTTATAAAAATAGTTAAAAACAATATTTTTTAATGTTTGTAAAAAAAAAGTGCTAAAAAAAGTTTATAAAAAAACCTTTTGGTTTTGTAAAACTTTTTGATTTAAAAAAAAATACTTAATAAAAAAAGTGTATAAAACTTTCTCATTTTATAAAACTTTCTCATTTTATAAAAAAGTGTTAGTAAAAAAAGTTTTACTATTTAAAACAATAAGATATAATGTAAAATTTGTTTTAATACACTAATAAATACTTATACTAATGGGTAAAATAATCTTTTTGATTGAAAAATGAGTCAACTGACCATCAAACTAGCTAACTAACGTTTTTTGTCGATTTTGAATCCCAAACGAGTAGAATGTAAACAAATGGAATAAAACTCTAAATAACTATTGGATCCCAAATAGTAAAAGATCCTTACAAAATTGATAAGAAGCCATAGAATAGACTGTGATTTTGTTTAAGTAGAATGTGTTATGTGAAGATTGAAATAGTGTTTTTCTTCATTTTTGTTGAAGAGAAATAAAAACAAAACAAAAGAAAAGAAGTTTGTAGGTTTTTTTTTATCTCTTTTTCCCAAATACATTATTTACTCATCTAAGAAAATTGATGTAATTAAAATTTTAGAAAAGTACACTATATATGAGATTTTTTTTTAATTTGGTTACGAAAACTGTATATTTTTTTCTTAACATATGTTAAAAATAATTAAAGGGTTTTGTTCTCGCATCATTCAATTCCTCAACTACTGTAGATTTTTTTCCTCATTACAATTTACATACCTATATGTTTATTCTAATTGCAAATATGTTGTATGACTATAAATTTATTTTTAATTGCAAATTTTTGAAGGTTTAACAAAATTTATGGCTAGAGTTGAATAGTTTGAAGGTTTAACAAAATTTATGGCTAGAGTTGAATAGTGAAGCAAATAGTGCTCATTATCAAGGTTAACAACTAATGTATTATTAAAGTGTGATCGCGCATCGCGTGGGTTTCCACCTATTTCCCATTAACTTTGGGGGTAATTATATCTAGGTCCCATTTATTGGGACAACAAGCTTATAAGTCCTATTGACTTTTTAATAATCCCATAGGTCCTATTCCAACTTTTCAGGAATTTTTTTCACAATTTTACCTTTTTAAAACCAACCATCCGTAACTTCCTTGAGGAAGTTACATAAGTGGTTGAACTTTTTTTTTAATCTTTAAATGATCATAACTTTTGATTCACAAATCCGTTTTTCGCAAAATTACTATTTTTGAAATCTGCTCGACGAGATCTATCAAACAAGATCCATGAAGACTATAAAATTCCAAAGAAAAAAATTTACACAAACAATAAACTTTACTGTATGCACTAGAATGTGAAATAGTTTAATATCTGTGACATTTCACAAACAGACAGTAACATTTACTGTGGTAATAGTACACAGTAAATAAATAAATAAATATATATATATATATATATATATATATATATACATCCGGGGGATCCAAACCCTCTTTTTTCAAAAATACCTTATATTTAAAGGTTCGCGCTAACGGCATCCAATCCTTACCACCATTGTTGGAGCTTCAACGACCTTCGTCAGAGCTCCGATTTGGGGTGGGTAAGGGTGGCATGTGGTGCCGCTGGCGCGGACCTTTGAAAATAAGAGACTTTTGAATAAATGGGCTTTGAATCCACCGGAGTATCATGGGGTGCCGCTGGCGCGGACCTTTGAAAATAAGATTGGATCAATGGGATAGGGATCATTTGGAGCGCCAATTTGGGGTGAATAGGGGTGGCACAGAACTTTAAAAATTTACGAGCATATTGGATATATATATATATATATATATAGTTTGTAAAAATGTCATAGATATTAAACTTTATTGTATACACCAGAAAATGAAATAGTTTTATATTTGTGACATTTTCACAAACAATAACATTTGCTGTGATAATATATTTATGAAATAGTTTTATATATATAACATTTTCACAAACAGTAACATTTACTGAGTTAATATTACACAATATATATATATATATAACATTTTCACAAACAGAAACATTTACTGAGTTAATATTACATATATATATATATACACACACACACACACACACACACACGCGGTAGATCCAAACCACTATTTTTTTTCAAAATTACCATATTTTTAAATGTTTACGCTAGCGACATTCAATCCTCACCACTATCCACCCCCATTGTCGGAGCTTCAACGACTTTCATCAGAGCTATGGTTTGGGTTGGTAGTAGTGGCATAGGGTGCCGCTGGTGCGGACCTCTGAAATTAAGAGAATATTAGATAAATGGATTTTGGATCTACCGGAGCTCCGATTTGGGGTGAGTAGGGGTGGCATTGAGTTAGGTTTATATCTATAACATTTTCACAAGCATTAACATTTACTGTATTCATATAACACAGTATATATATATATATATATATATATATATATATATATATATATATATCCAAACCTCTTTTTTCTGATATTATCTTATTTTTAACGGTCCGCGCCAGCGGCATCCAATCCCCACCACCACCCACCCCCTTTATCGGAGCACCAACAACCTTCATCAGAGCTCTGATTTGAGGTGGCATGGGATGCCGATGTAACATTTTCACAAACAGTAACATTTATTATTTGTGAAAATATTACAGATATAAACCTAATCCAATGCTATCCCTACTCACCTCAAACTGGAGTGCCGGTATATCCAAACCCCATTTATCCAATATTCTCTTATTTTCTAAGGTCTGCGCTAGCGGCACTCCATGTCACCCCAAATGAGAACTCTGATGAAGGTTGTTGGAGCTCCGATAATTGGGGTTGGTGGTGGTCAGGATTAGATACCGCTAGCGCGGGGCGTTAAAAATAAGACAATATCAGAAAAAAAAAGGTTTGGATCCACCGAATATATATATACTGTGTTATAACACAGTAAATGTTAACGTTTGTAAAAATATTATAGATATAAACCTAACCCAATGTCACCCCTACTCACCCCAAATCGGAGCGCCAGTGGATCCAAACTCCATTTATCTAATATTCTCTTAATTTCAGAGGTCCGCGCCAGCGGCACCCTATGCCACTACTACCCACCTAAATCATAGCTCTGATGAAAGTCGTTAAAGCTTCGACAATTGGGGTGGGTAGTGGTGGGGATTGAATGTTGCTAGCGTAAACCTTTAAAAATATGATAATTTAAAAAAAAAGAGGTTTGGATCTACCGTGTGTGTGTGTATATATATATATATATATATATATATATATATAAACTCAGTAAATGTTACTGTTTGTGAAAATGCTATATATATATTGTGTAATATTAACTCAGTAAATGTTACTGTTTGTGAAAATGTTATATATATAAAACTATTTCATAAATATATTATCACAGTAAATGTTATTGTTTGTGAAAATGTCACAAATATAAAACCATTTCATTTTCTGGTGTATACAATAAAGTTTAAAAAATTTATGTGTATAATCATATAGATTTGACTCTTCAGACTTATATCACATAAGGTGGGTGAAATGAGAAGACAATACAGGGGATATATTTATATTTCATTTTGGGGAGTTTATAGTCTCTTTTTATGTGCAATATACAAGGTTTCTTTACTGATAATTTGTCTGAGCAGCAAGACCAACATAAGTAAAACTTAAAAGGCGTGGTGAGGCTTTTATATGTTTTTTTTCCCGATGTCTGGAAATCTGGATATTACCCATTTTCTCACTCATCATTTTAGGAATGCTATGGAGTTGTGCTGGTTGCGAATGTGTGTATTGAACTTTCAAGATAGAGTGGGAGAGGAGTAAAAAAAATATGTTTCATTTTCTTGGTGGGTATTTGAAAGCAGGTGTTTCAGAGAGTGATGTTTTTGTATATTGTATACACATATGTACAATTTTGTGAAGTTATAACAGTGTTGTTAAGGAGGGTCATTTGACAAAGTACAACTTTAATATAAAATCAGTACACCATCTGTCAAGCTGCTGCCCTTTGTCGTCTACGCAACCCCTCAATCACACTCTCTCGAGCCTCACCCACTTTACCTTAGTTTACAACCCATGTTGACATTTATTTTATATCTCGATTCAATGATGTCAGATTGGTGCCTTTAACATATTTTTTTGGTTTAATGTTGACTATATATATTTCATGTTTGAGATGTGGTGGTGCAAAAAATTTTCTTCTGTGAACTTTGGGGTGTAAAATTGAGAGAGCTATGGTCAAGTTTGTGTGTTTATGTTGTAATGTGTAGTACGCACGTGTATTTCTTTTGTGATCCATATGTAAAGATAATGGAGAGAGTATATATAACTACATATAATTAACCGATAAGAATCAAGACAGGTACCCTACATCAAAAATCAAATCAACCCACACACTCCATCTCTTTCAGGCATTCACCCACTTTTTGCTTCTTAAATCTGGTGTGAGTTTGTTGTTTCTTCTATTTATTTTTCTTTAATTGTGTACACGAGTCAAAACTGGTGTATCATTTTAGAGATTTATTTTTTGGATTGTGTATGCTCTTACTAGAAAAAACTTCAATTTCTAATTATATGAATGATGTTTTCACCATTTAGTTTCATTATTTTTGGTCAAGTAATTGATGTTATGTACCAGTTTTAGAAAAATGGAGAAGAGTTTTATATACATTACATATATACAACATATATACATTATTATATATGTTGTATATATGTAATGTATATATGTATATACATATATATATATATATATATATATATATATATATATATATATATATATATATATATATATATATATACAGAGTAATGTATATATACAGAATATACATGAATAATGTATATATACAGAATATACATTATTCTGTATACAGAATAATGTATATATGTATATACAACATATATACATTATTATATACATATATACATTATTATATATGTTGTATATATGTAATGTATATACATATATACATTATTCTGTATACAGAATAATGTATATACATTACATATATACATTATTCTGTATATAGAATAATGTATATATATGTAATGTATATATGTAATGTATATACATTATTGAATAATAATGTATATACATTACATATATACATTACATATATATACATTATTCTATATACAGAATAATGTATATTATATATGTGTATATATACAAAATATAATATACATTATATATATGTATATATTATATATACATATGTATATAATATACATATATATGGAATATATATATATATATATATAAGGAATATATTGAATATATGAAATATACAAAATATATAAAGGAATATATGAAATATACAAAATTTATGAAATATAAATATATATTAAAATATATGAATTATATAAATTATATAAATGTACGAAATATATAAATATATGAAATATATATAAATATACGAAATATACGCAATATACATATATGTGCTAAAATATATAAAATATACGAATATATATTAAAATATACGAAATATATATATATATATATATATATATATATATATATATATATATATATATATATATATATATATATATATATATATATATATATATATATATATAACAATATATATTTATATATTTATGAAATATATAGAGTTATAAAAAAAATTGATTTTAAGTGATTTGCCACTCAAAGGTGGCAAACAAAAACCTGTCTCTCAAAGAATTGAATTCCACCCTAGGATGGCAAATTGTGCTTAAGGGGTGTTGTACATAAAAAAACAAATTTCAGGATAAATTAAGGCTATTAAACAGCCTAAAAGCTAAAAAATATCAGAATTTTTCAAGTTTTAAGAATTTATCTTGAAATTTTTGTGCTATCAAACGGACCCTAAAAGATAATGATGAAAATTATGCGAAGAAGAATCAGAGGAAAATGTGGTTCAGGAAAATGGGGTTGCTATCAAAGATTATGGTTTTAAGGAAAATCCTTAAAACCATCTTTTAACCCAAGTGCCTCTCAAGTCAAACAATCTACTCATGAGCCTCAACAGATCCTTTCAAGCTATAAAAATTCAATTACCGAGAAGGAAAATGTCAAGTCTCAAGCTGATTTAATCCTTCCTGTCATAGCGTCAAAAGGTCTGATAGGACATGTTTCTTCTTCAAGTTCGCAAGGCCTCTGCCAAGATGCTGCCACAACGCCTTCTGATGTCCTACCTGTCTCGTCTATAGGGCCGCTAAAATTGTTGGCTAAAAATGGAAGATCGGTTCAGATGGCTCCCGGAGGATGTGATAACTCCGGTGATCAGACCAATGAGAGATATCCGGAGTTTTCAAAGCGTAGTGCTGTTATTTCCGGATATATTGGAACAAATATCTCGAATGCAGCTATTATTATTGAAGATCAGCACGTGACATATGATTTTTCAATATCAACCACACGCAATAATATACAACAATTAATCCAACATGATTCCATCCTATTAATATAAGATAAAATTATTTTGCGCAATGATTTATTTAAGACTTCATCATCCGATGAAGACTTCAAAAGTGATGAAGATATAACTTCTTTAGAAAATATTAACAATAGTGACTAGACATCTCAAGTTAATCCTATAAGTGTTCAAATTCACGACGATCGCTGCATTGATTTATTCGTGGATCTTCCCAAACTAGATTCATCATCTGCGATGGATCCCGAACTCATCTCGAATGAGATAACCACAATAATGAAGATACCTCATTTGAGTTCCATACATTTCACAAATACGTAAAACAGGGTCATAAAACAATGACACATAACATATTCAATTTTCAACAAAGTATATACCTAAGTTACTCAAACTAAACAGAATAGTTTTGTAAACATAATAGCCTATGGAGTGAGAATGGGTAGAAAATGTGACCTAAAGAGAAAGAAAGAAACCTATAGCTCCAAATATAGCGAATGCTGGCCTACAACTATGTGTTCCCTTGGTGGTTGAATGGGTAGCAGACCACAACAAGAGAATTCCAGCACAAGTGAGTGACTGTAAGAAAGGAAAAACAAAGAGATAATCTATGAAAATAGGAGAAAATAGAGTTAGGGAAGGCATAATCATGGAGAACTTCATTGTGGTTAAGTTATAGAAGTTATAATGTTAACTCTCAATTAAAGGTAATATTTTACTCACAATATGTTAACTTTGTTCTTATGTTCACTCCTTGCAATTAAAAGTTATTTTTTTAATTCATCATTATATGTACGTTAAATTGATCGTTATATTGCTAAAATGGATTTCTTCTGGTGATAACAAAATGATTAACCAAATAATAAAAAATATGTCCGTTTTTTAAAATCAGTCCCAATGTGCATGCTTCTGTGACTTTAAATTGAGCTTATGCCACAAGATTTGCAATTGAACTTATGGCATGTCACAAAATAAAATTATAATATGTTATTTGACCAAAGTGTAAAAATTGGATATATGGTTAATTACAAAGGAAGACGGAAAGTGGACCTCAGCTTTCGATTGTTGTAATGTCAAGCTTTATGTTTCAATGGCATTGCAATCTTTACCATAGCTTAAACCCATATAGAAACTGCAATATATGAAAATAGCGCGCATAATTTGATGAAGCACCAAAACCATTTCCAAAACCTTAACTGCTCCCCAATTATGTCCATCCTCTTGACTACCTCCTGTTTGTTATTATTCCTTGGCTTTCTGAGAATCTTCCCGCTTCTCAAGAATTAATCGTGCAATCACAATTGTAAAATTATTTAGCAAAAGCACATAAATGGGACCTAGAGGCTAAGATGCTCTTCGAATTTACTATATTGTACAGTAGAACTACCAACACTGCTATCACAATAGAACAAAAAACATGAGTATTCTCTGAAGCCATCATGTAGGAACTTATTGCTTAAGGAGTAAAATGAAAATGACCTCTACGCACTTTTGAAAGAGGCGATGAGACTCTTGCGGTGATGGATGATGGTTGTATATTGTTCATAAATTCCACATCAGAAGCTCCTTTTATAGTTTCTGTGTTTGTCACACATTTGCGCAATTAAGGTTCTACACTGCTTTCAAAGTCAAATGCATTTCCTCCCTCAGAGTGGAGTTAAGGTTAGGAGAAAAGATGAAGGGGTGATTGTGTTTGTGTTTGTGTATGGGAATGATGATTATTAGCTGGAGAATAAGAATGAGAATGAAGGTTTTGAATATGAGTGCCACTCGATCTCATCTTTGACTTTTCCATCGCTTCTCTCATATTCGCTAACCATTCTCTTTCTTTCTCTCAACGATTAACCACGTCACCTGCCCTCTCCTTGTGAGAACGCCATAAAAAAGAATCCCATGTACATCATATTTATCACTCACTTTCTTTGGCTAAGATTTCTTTATACGAAAAACAAATTAGTAGTATAATTAAACTCGAGTACAAGATAAGATTTGAGCCAAATAATTGCCCCGCTTCTTAAAAATCTAACCCATGCAAAAAGGAGTGCAACAGAAAATCAAATATTTTATTTTTTTATTATTACAAGCTAGCATGGCATAAATTAACCAAAACATCAATCTATATGCTTTGTTTCAAAATAAATTTTAGTGACATAATGTAAGAGATTTGTTAGGTCTCAAGCAAGTAAAATGTCATTAAAAACGGTGAAAAATGGGAGCACGGGTGGATTTGGAGCTCCAGGTAGGTTATTTCTTCCCTTTTATCATGGTAGTAAAAATAACTATTAAAAAAGTGATCGAATATGGCTTTCGGGGTTACCCTCTGTAGGGAAAATGTTTGTTACTGTGTAATTTTCTTCCCGAGCATTATATTTTTAATTTTAGATTTATTTGCAGCACAAATGCCATTCCTTACTGTTGAGCAGGTTATGTGATATGCCGTTTTAGCTAATTTGTTAATTGTTTGCATTTGATTGTGTACTATAGGTTCCATAAAAAACAAGGGAGTTTTGTAAGGGATTATCATGCTTGAAGTGCGCTGCGTTTATTGAAATGTTTCAAGTCAGCTTAGTGAACATACACACTGGTTTTGAAAGTACGGGGTTCATACACTATGTATGATCACGATGCATTATGCGCATTGGATGTTAAATTTCCAGGAACGAGTTACGTAATTGAGGATAGCATGGAGTGGGTTTAATGGAGGATTTTATGATGCTAACTACAAGGAAAACTACGTTGAATTGTCTTCACTTTCATCGTTGCCTCAAAGCCACAACCAAATCCAATGCGTTTGTCTCACATTGGAAAAATTAGAGGTTCACAATTCACACTTATCTTACATCCATACACCGCCGCCAATCGATGCCACAGTGGTAGTTCATGTGCTAAACAACAAGGTTGAGTCGCTGTTTCTACCGAGGGTTAGCGATCCCGGTGGTATGAAAGCTTAGTATACAGACTCCATGTTTAAGATGCGTTACACTAATGGGGATAACTACATTGACGGGGCTGCCGTAGAATTTATCGCAATGTTTACAACGATTTGTAATTTTCATTTTTACTTTTTATATCTTATCTAAGGCAACAAACCCGTGTTGTTATTAAGCATATAACAGAATGCAGAAATTCAATTTGTTTGTTTCCTTTTTAAAAAAATTGGTTTGTTTGTTTGCTTTGGCATCTTTAATATTTTTTAAAATGTTGATTACAAAGATTTTTAACACTTCTAATTTGTTTGTTCATTCTTCCTGTTTTGCATGAATCATATACAAGACAAGAAAAAATCATTTTGAACCACAATGTTGAACCAAAATTTTGGAACCAAATTGAAAGGTTCAATGAAGTTCAATCCGTTTTTCCCCTAATATATGGAGATGTGCATGGCTGTTGCATTTTTATGTGTCAGGTATGTGCGCGATTTAAATTTAGTATGATGTTATGTATTGAAATTAGAGTTATTCCCATTTTATAAAATTTTATCCTATCTGTTTGATTTCCAATACAGTTAGTATTCCACACAAATTGAACTCATATTTTTAAATTTAAAATGACTAAATTATTGTTTGATAGTAATATATGGATTTTTAATGATGTACGCAGTTAGCTAGATGGTCCAAGGAAAGTGGGACATTCCCATGGACATTGTTAAATGATTATGGATGTTCACAAAGTAAATATGGACATTCCATGGATATTGAAGTTCTATGGGTGTTGTGATCTTATTTATTTTGTAGTTTGTTTCTGTTTTTATTTTTTCCTAATTTATGTTAAATATTTCTCAATTTTTATTGGTTAAAGCTTATAACATTTTGACTTTTATTTGTAAATGTTCCCTAATAAATGAAAGTTATAAAAAAATTGTATCTGAAATTTAAGATATCTTTCAAATATAGTGAAGATATTATAATCAACATTGTAACATGACTTATAACTCCAATATGCTTGATAATCATCATCGAAACATGTGGTTTATTTTTATTGTTAAAATAGTAAAGCGCTGCGCATCGCACAGGTTGAAAATTAGTTACAATTAATACTGACCATATTGTCCATGCACTCTTCTTCAACTTGCATAATTGTTTTCCACGAATGAGATCCCACATCAGGATTATTTTCCTTATATATCTTCTTCATAAATTCTGCCCAGAGGGAATTTTAAATTTTGAATTTCTAGTACATTCTCATAGATGAAGCTTTAATCAGCATGTTGAAATTTAAGAAATCAAGACCACCCTCAATTTTCTTTTTACAAAGAGATTCCCAAGATTTCCATTGGTATTTCCAACCAATATCATCATTCCCACCCCAGAAAAATTTAATCAACATGGTATGGATTCTTTTTATGATGGCCTTTCAAAGAGGCCAGAAGATACATTGTAATGGATGTTAAAATATGTTTTATAAGTACATATCTCCCTCCACTCAAGAGGAATTTGTCTTTCCATCCTTGAATTTTGCTTCGAATAGAGTCAATCATTTTATATAAGTATCTGATCTTGCATGTTCCTTTATAAAGAGGGTAGCCCAAGTATTGCAATAGGAATTGAGTGCATTTTAAAACCAGTGGCATATTTAATCTGAGCACTTTTATCAGGGGCTACTTAGTAGCTAAAATGAAACTACTCTTTGAATAATTGATTTTCTGACCTGAAATCTCTTCATAATTGTTAAGGAACTCCACAATAGCGTTTAAACTCGTTTTATCTCCTATAGAAAAGATGATCACATCATTTGCAAATGAAAGGTGAGAAATTATAGGATATCCACTTGTTTGATAGTAAGGTTGAACATTTCTTTTTGGCATCAAACTTTCAATACCCCTACTTAAAACTTCTACAATTATGACAAACGAGACTAAGAGACAGAGGATCTCCATGCCTTGGCCCTCTAGAAGAACGAAAATAACCTTTAGGAGCTCTATTTATTAAGACTGAAAACCAATTATTTAAAATTATTCTCTAAATGAAATCAATCCACCTCTCCCCAAATCCCACTCTTCTTATGGTATTTATAAGATGACCCCAATTAACTCTATCAGTAGCCTTCTCCATATCAAGCTTAATAATAACATTTCTTCCTTAAACTTTTCTATCCAAATTATAGACCATCTCTTGGGCAAGCATAACATTATCTTGGATACACCTCCCCTTCACAAAGCCGCTTTAATTAGGTGAAATAAACTTAGGAAGAACTGTTGAGAGTCTATTAGATAAGATGTTAGAGATAATATGATAATAATAATAATTACACAGGCTTACCGGCCTATAGTCTCCACATGTCTTAGGGTGCTTAACTTTAGGGATTAGAACAATTGGGTAACTTGTCCAACTTTTAGGTAACTCTGATCCTACAAAAAAACTATTTACTGCATCTAAAAGGTCTACCTTTAAGACTTGCCAAAATTTTTATAAAACTCCTCACTAAAACCATCAGGCCCTATGGATGCTTCTAATCTCAATTGCTGAACTGCTTGATACACTTCTTGTTCTTCTGTAAAATCTTGAAGTATTTCATTCAATTCTTGAGTAATAATGGATAGGATGAGGTTTTCTATCTCTGGGATGTCCATATTTAGAACTTTTGTCTCTGTCATTAGGTTGCTAAAATGATTGATAATAAGCTGATGCAACTCCTCTTTATCCTCTATCACTATCCCTTCATGATCTTCTAATCTATGAATACTAAGTTTTATATGCTTAGCTTTAAATTGAGCATGAAAAAAGTTGGTATTAGTCTCTCCTTTCTTAAGCCAATTTATATTAGATTTTTGATACCAGAAGGCCTCTTCGTTCTATAAAGGCATCCGTAAGTAGGCCCTTACTTTGTGCAACTTTTGCCTTTTATCCTTGCTAATTTCATGATCATAAGCAATCTTAAGATTAAAATTCTCCACTTTCGATTCTCTAATATTCTGAAAAAGATCCTTAAAAATAATTTTATTCCATATCAGCAACCTTTTTAAGTTTGTACAAATTCAAACGAAATTTCTTCAAACCACAATAAATCACAAATTGATTACCCGCGGCATGTTATGCTCTAGGCATGTTAGAAGATGACAAAGAATGGCACGAAGCTCTAGATCAAGCTTCACAATGGGCAACGGGTAATCAATTGCTTGACCTATTTGCTGTGATGCTTCTTTTTTGCGAACTAGCTGATCCAAAAAGACTTTGGGATGATAACTGGGAGATTCTATCAGAAGATTTGCTTCATCGACAAAGAAAAATCTTATGTCTACCTGATCTTATTCTTAGTGAAAATCAATTGAAGAATTATGCCCTTCATGAAATTGATAATATTTTAAACAAAAATGGGAAAAGCCTAAAAGATTTCTCGCCGATGCCACTTCCCGATGCTACAATGATCCGAGAAAAGGATAATAGGCTTTTAAGAGAAGAACTTTCATACGATGCAGATTCTTTGGCACGAGATCATACTAACATGTTCAATGCATTGAATGATGAACAATTAGATGCGTATAATCATGTAATACGATCCGTGAAAGAAAACAAAGGAGGCTTTTACTTCGTAAATGGGGCAGGTGGCACGGGTAAAACATTTTTGTACAAAATAATTCTTGCACGCTTGCGTTCAGAGGGAAAAGTTGTTCTCGCAGTTGCATCTTCAGGAATAGCATCATTGTTGCTACCCGGTGGAAGAACTACACATTCAAGATTTAAGATTCCCATTGATATTCACGCCGATTCAACATGCGATATTCATCAACGGACTCATCTTGCAGAGCTCATTAGGAAAACAACACTAATTATTTGGGATGAGGCTCCTATGAACCATCGTCATTGTTTTGAAGCTGTTGACAGAACTTTAAGAGACATAATGCGATTCAATGATGAAAAATCTTTTGAAAAGCCTTTTGGCGGAATTACAATTCTTTTGGGTGGTGATTTTCGTCAAACCTTACCTGTTGTTAATAAGGGAAGCAGAGAAGAAATTGTAAATGCATCAATCAACAAATCAAAGCTGTGGAGTTTATGCCATGTATTAAACCTAATGAAGAACATGCGCATACAAGATTCAACTTCATTTAGAGATTGGGTCCTAGCACTGGGTGACGGTAAACTAAAGACAAAATCATTTGAAGATGACGATTTTCCATCGTGGGTAAAAATACCAAATTCAAACCTTATACCCCATTCCGATAACCCAATTGCTGATATTGTTTCAAGTGCATACCCCGATTTGGTCAGGAGATACAGTGATCCAGATTACATTAAGGGTCGAGCTATTCTAACTCCAACAAACCATATGGTGGACACCATCAATGCCTACGTACTAAATGTCATTCCCGGAGATGCGACAACGTATTTTAGCTCAGACTCAATATCTAAGGCTACTGAGGGCATTCGTGACGAAGATATGCTTTTTCCTGTTGAATTTTTAAATAGCTTAAACTTTCCTGGACTCCCCAGCCATAACTTGGACCTAAAGATAGGTTCACCTATTATGCTAATGAGAAACATAAATCAAAGTGTCGGCCTTTGCAATGGCACAAGATTGATCGTTACACAATTATCTCCATTGGTCATAGAGGCTATAATCATCACAGGATCTAACATAGGCGCAAAAGTATTCATTCCACGAATAATTATGACTGCAACGGACTCCAAATGGCCTTTTATTCTGAGAAGACAGCAATTTCCAATTCGTCTTGCTTTCTCTATGACAATCAACAAAAGCCAAGGGCAAACTCTCGATCAAGTCTCAATATACTTACCAAAGCCGGTTTTCAGTCACGGTCAACTCTATGTCGCTATATCTAGAGTAACTTCAAGCAGCGGACTAAAATTATTCATAAATAACGATGACAAAATTGATAGACACTTCACAAAAAATGTTGTGTACGATGAGGTTCTATCATCTATATCTATAGGTATATTTGCGTAATTCATAAAAATTTTAATATAGTTAATCCTTTTACTTATGATAAAACTCACTTTATTCATTTAACCAATATGTATTTTATCGTAAAACACTTCAGGACCATGAAAGAAGTGACAAGAGTTGAAGATCTTTCACTAGGCAGGGATGATTGGACCATCTTTGTACGTGTCGTTCGGAAATGGGAATCCAAGACTCGAACTGGCGATAACCCAAAAATATCGGATGATTTTCTCTTAGTTGATGACCAGGTACATCATTTAGACATTCAAGTTTTTACTATTGCTTTATCACACAAATTAACCTAATTTTAATAACTATATTTGATTTCTTTTTATAATTTTTCTTTTTTTTCACAGGGCGATTCAATACAGGCAGTATTGCGCAAATACTTATTTGGCAAATTCGTCAATTCACTAGACTTGGAAAAGTCTACACAATAACGAATTTCAGAGTCATGGATACTAAGCATAGCTATAGGGTCTCCTCCCACAATCTAATGATTGAATTCATCCCATCTTCAAAATTTATACATTCTGAAGTTGACAATTTTATTATTCCAAAATATCACTTCCAATTTCTGCAGTTTGATGAATTGAGATCTAAATTGAGCAATAACACATATCTCACAGGTATTTTATATTCATTAATCATTATACAATTAACCAAAATCATTTAATTTTCTTTATACATAACCGTTAAATTTTTTCTCATTAGATGTGTTCGGCCTTTTGACTTCTATATCACCTGTTGAGGATCAACCGGTTAGGGCATCCATAGTAAAGAAAAGGGTTTTAAAGCTTGAAAATGAAAGGTCCATCCTTCATATTTCCCAATTATTAACTTCATTCATTTCCAATATATACTATTCTTTAATCCTTAACCACATAAAATATTATACAGTGGGCAAAGGATTTCCGTAACTCTGTGGGCCGAACAAACGACACTAATAACTGAAGAGATATGCCAGAATTTCACAGACCATTTGATTGTGGCCGTTACATCCACTACGGTGAAACAATTTAGAGGTAATTGAATTTTATATTTAATAATATCATCTTCTTATATATTCACAATTTCAAAGAATACATTTTAATATTCATGCAACTTTTACTCAATAGGTGATTACTCATTGTTAACAACCAATGCATCCAAAGTCTATATAAATCCTGATGTTCTATGCATTCAAGACTTTATGACCAAGTAAGACTTTTTTTACAATAACATATGTAGTTTATAAATCCTATTGGTACAAATTGCTTTGAGGTTCCATTTAGCTTTGTTCACATCTGACATATTACCGTTTTATCTTTATGATATATATACAGACCATTTTTTTACAATACCGTTTTTTCATTTATTGTTGTGCACATCAATTTTGACAAACATATACTTCTGAATACATAGGTACAAAATTCAAATCTCAGTCAATGACCAAACAGCTACCACCACATTCGTACTTTTTAACAAAGAAGCTGAATCTTTAATCAATGTCCAATGTTTTGAGCTTGCAAATATAAATCATGACATTTCCGTACGTTGTTCATTATAATTTTGCTATTTTATGACTACATTCAGTTTACCCTTTACTTTTTTAAAAAATAATATTTTCACTATTTTCCGCAGGTACCAAAAGAACCACTTCCGCTAGCAATCAAAAGGATAATCGACACAACTCACAAATTTCGCCTGAAGCTCAATAATTACAACTTAATACGTGGCTATGAAAACTTCACTGTCTCAACCATTTTGAAAGATTCTTCAGACGGAAATACTTCAATGAATAACAACAACATTCAAAAGGTATTTTTAGATACTAACTAATAATTTTATATTATAATTTCATTTCTTACTCTAATCAAATCTCATTTACATAATAGGAAAAAAATCCAGTCTCAACAACACAAGAATCAATCATTATCACAGACAATGACAGTTCCTCTCACGGAAATGATGGCGAAAGAGAAGTTAACCCAAAAAGGAAGGTTCATTCAAGGTATTTTAAATTTTCTTACATCTAAATTCTACACGCATTTATTATACAATACTTCAATATGTTTTTTTAACATATATTTTAAATTCTTTGTAGGAACATGGACGCAAGGAAAAAAATGATGATTTAACTTCATTTTCAAAAGCTCATTCTTCATCAGCTTATTAAAACTTCTTCTGCTTCATCTAATTACTATTTTCTTTCCTAACACAATGTAAAACATTGCCTATCTTTCTATGCATTTGGACTTGGAGTTTAACGAACACTAATATACATCAATTTAAATGTATTTAGTATGCATTAATTTATGTTCTAACCGCACAACACGTTTAGAAACGGGTCTCTTTATGTTTAATTTCTCTACGGAATGTCATTACAAACCTCATATAGACTCGCATTTTTTAAGTTTTAAATAGGTTCCTGTATTATGACTTCGATACCTTATGTATCGCGCATCGCGCGAGTTTCCAGCTAGTATATATAAATATAAAAATGGTGTCTTTAATATGTGGATTTCCAGGTGGCAATCATTAGTATCCGTAATAAAAGCCCTATTAAAAAGAAGTTCCAGAATGAGTTCAGGAACCGTAGAGAAATTGAATGAAAAAGCCAATAATGGATTTTTCATATCTCCTCCTACATAATTTATATTTCCATGCCCCTTTTCCCCATCTCAAACACGACACTACCCATTACCCTTATATTTCCTTTTTTTTTAACATTGAATTTCATTATCTTCACGTACCTAATAAATTTTTCGGCCAGATGATTGGGTTTATCCAACCAAGATTTCAGTTTTCTGTGAACCATAATGCCCACCTCTTTTATGATCCGATGATATTTCCATCACAAGCCGTAGATCGGGCAAGATTCCAGTAGTGGCTTTGTTTTTAGATCCACAGCCGGCGTTGATGTTTTTTTCATCACCGACAAGGGTGAAGTGTCCGAGGTGGAGTAATATGGGTGTTAGGTGAGGATCAACGTCACGAAAGACATCGTGAGCGGTGGAACTACTCTGGTAGGAAGATCTGGTGAGAACTCATCATCGCAGAAGACACCCTGATGGTTGTGATAGAGGAGGTATAGTCTGGTGGAGATTTTTAAGCTGTCGAGATATGCCACAACGATCACCAGGGTATTTTGGGTTTGGAGATTGGATGTAGAGAGAGATTTTATAGTCATATATGTTTGAACGTATTGTTGTGTTTGTTTTGCTAGTATTAATGGGAGTATAAAGAGGTATGTGTTGTATTTTAAAATATTATGAACTATCTTTGTAGTTATTGGTACAATATACATGAGCATGGGCTTTATGCTTGGAAATCAGTGAAAACGTCTTTGTTCTCGTGGAGGAAAAAAGCTAGACATATTTTTTTTGTTAATGACAAGAGTAGACACATGAATTTAGATTTATATCTATAAGTAGTTTTCATTTGAAATTGGTTTTACGTGTACTTTTTTTATTTTTTTTGTATTTTACACCTATAAATTATATTATAAATCTTAGTTTATGCGAGTGGGGTGGGCTGAATAATAGTCATAAATTAAAGAAAATTATTATGAATTAACATTTGTTATATAAGAAACAATACATGAGTTTTGAGTAAAAAAGATTTTCAAATTTTAAATATGCTCACTATATATCTATATATATATATATATATATATAGAGAGAGAGAGAGAGAGAGAGGAAGGCTTACCTACATCATGCTCTATACATCACACCGTACATCACACCTAATTTTATGCCCTTGAAAACTTTTTTTCAAATTTTATATTTTTTCCTTGAAATTAACCTTCCAATAAACCCATATGCAAAAAATTAGGTCAAAATACATTTTGTAGCTATTTTTAAAAAATCCACCAAAAACTGTTGGCGCAGACACTAATAAATAAGGTATTTTTAGCAGGTTTTTGTGATTTTTTTAAAAATAGTTACAAAATGTATTTTGACCTAATTTTTTGCGTATGGGTTGATTGGAATGTTAATTTCAAGGCAAAAATATAAAATTTGCAAAAAAAAGTTTTTTAGGGTCCAGAATTAGGCGTGATGCATGGGTGATGTATAGAACATGATGTAGGTGAGCCTTCTCCTATATATATATATATATATATATATATATATATATATATATATATATATATATATATAATGAAAAATAGTTTTTATTTATTATCTAATATTGTATTTTTATAGTTTGGTTGTTATTGGTTGGCATAATTCATAAACATGTGAAAACAAATATCTTCTAATTTTGCATCTATTAATACAATCTATATGTATCCATTTTCTCAAAAAATTATATTTTTATATGTATTTTATTGACAAATTGTATATTCTAAAATTTTATACATTTATTCAATGGAAAAAAATGAATCCCAAATTTTATAATGTCAATAAAACTTCAATGCCCGTTCTTTACAAACATTATTCTTTTGATTGTAATTTATTATATCTTTAAAGATGCAACCATACGATGTATCAATAATGTACAAATTCGCAAAATGTATACTCCACAACATGATTTACAACGCGCCTGCGCATCGTGCGGGGTTAAAACCTATAATTAATTATTAAAATCAAAACCAGAAGCTTAGATATAGAACAGATTTTCAAGAAAAACAAACCACGAATTAACCCAAAAAGTCCAACTTGATACAAAAATACTAAATATCAGTGTAGGTCATAGCCAAAGCCTTTGTCACTAAGTCCATCTCCAATGCAACAATCTAAAACAATGTAAACTTAGATTGTTTTGCGTACATTTTTGTTTTAGGTTTATAGTAGGACAATGGGGATGGAAAGATGGATGGTTGATTATCGACCGCCTAAGGGTGGGCCCACCCTGGGCGGGTAAATATTGTCTGCCCAAAAACATTAACCCCTCCCCCCCCCCCCCCCCCTCAACTAGCCGTTATCTAACCATTTTAATATATCCACTAATAAAATATCCATCAATTCCAAACAACCCTATATATATATATATAAGAGTTATTCCCTCATATTTTTGACACACATTAATTTCTTTCTTCTATCCCAAATGTCACACACATTAATTTCAGAAAGTCAATTTATTTTTTGACAAGATGATTCATATTTAAAGAAAGTGGTGTTCAAATGTTGCGAAACCAAATGAAAACCCTCCTCTGCCACCGAATTTACCAATCGTGTATCAAAATTTATTTCGATTGTATGACGATACACCACATGCGAGAGACACAATTATTGATACTATCGCTCATGCCAATGACAGTCAATTCAACACGTGCGGTAGTATCCAAGAACTGATTGAAGTCTATACAAAATTATTAGACGTTTAGAATTGCGGGAAGCCATAGACAATTCGAGGTTCACTCATTTGTTTAGTGAAAGTTTTTTTTTAACTCGGACAATCAAATGATCGGAGCCCTAACAAGTAGGTGGTTGGAGATAACACATACATTTCACTTACGTATATGGAGTTAGGGATTACCCCTTTTGATTTTGTGCATATAACAGGGTAATATTTGAATATCATGTTGCGCACTCTATTTATGTTATTATTTATATGTCAAACTTGGAACATTTAATACTTCTAAAAAATTTTGTTTTCAAGAATTCAAATTGGAACTAATCCAGTTTTTCCCTGGTTTCCAACTTCTAGACCTTATACCGTGGAGGAAATTTTGAATTATATTATCCCGGAATAGCCCACCCACAGTACAAAGGATGAAATATTTCGTGGGCAACACTAAAAGCGTACATGTTGCATTAGCATTAACAAGATCTGGAGCATAGATTACGGAGCACATAACAAATCGCTCAATCTTTTATTGTTTATGTCATGATCTCCATATTTTTTTCCAATGGGCCATAATTCAATGTTTGTGGATTGGGCAAATTTTTTAAATGACCTAATTGACATGGCCGCGAAGGATTGGGGTTCTGCTATTCTTGCGCGAGTGTACTCGCACTTGATGCATGCACTACAAATGTTTAGATTATAGTTAATTATTTCTGGCAAATAGTAGAGGTAAAGTCTTCACCAATTCAACATTTCAATTTTGTCCATATGCACTTCGAAGTCAACGGAATCACGTATGATATGGGTTACTAACTTGCATATGGTATTTAGCCACCTCTTATAACTATTGTCAAAATTTTTAAGAGGCCAATCACTCAGAAATAAAGAGTGTTCACATGAGCGCATGAAGGTACCGAAAAGGATGTTGAAAGGGCTTTTGGCATCCTATATCAACAGTTCCATTTCAGTAGGAACCCGACAAATTTATGAGAATATAGAGAATTACGTGTAATTAGGAAGGTGTGTGCCATATTACACAATATGATTGCCAAAGAGGAGTTGTGGGACGGGACTTTACGTGCTAACCAACTTCTATATGAGCCACCATCCTCATTAAGAAGGAAAAACCTCGCTGGCTATTATCAGTACCAAGTGCGGGAGACAACGATGAAGAACAAGTATGACCATAACCATTTGCGTTTTGAACTTATGGAACACATTTGGAACCCTCATATAGGATTATCAAGTTGACTGCTATTACTATCATGCGTGTTGTTGATTTCCTATATTATTTTTTTAGGTGTTTTATTAATTTTTATTAATGTAAAGCAATGTGAATGTGTGTTTTTCTTAAATGTGCCATACATAATATTCACCAGTACGACGCAATTAAAATATTATTAATAATAAATAATAATTCATAACATTGGAAAAGAAATTAATAAATAATAAAATTGCATAACATTAAAAACGTACAAATCTATTTCTCTATCGTGATAAGTTCTAATATGCTAGAGCCTAACGATGCATTATCTCATTCGTCCTCATCTCGTGAAAGGCAAGTTAATGGGGTATGAAGTTACTAGTATTCATGTACATAACTCGATCTTCATCGTGTTGGAGTTGAGCTTCGTAGTCCTTATTGCAAATTGCAAGTATATCTTCATCGCGTCGGCGTTGAGCTTCGTACTCTTTGTTTTGAATTGTTATAAAAAAATCAATATTTTCATTTATATTTCTTCTGATTGCTTGGGATTAAGCAGAATTTTTGTTATAAATTGTGTTGAATTCCTCGGATTTATCTAAAAGGGTCGTGTGTGTAGCCAAACTGTTCGCGGCCACTTGTTTCTTCCCTATCTGTTTCAACGCTTTACGTCCCATCTATTTGTTTAGTGTATTATTGAAGTCCCCTTGGTTGGTGTCATTTGAATCAAGCGGCCTTTCATTATTTTCATCATCAGTACATTAGGATCTAGTGGTTGACATAACATATTTCAGTATATCCTTGAGCAACTAGTAGCAAGGGTCGTATGCAAATTTATGACCTGCTGCGGTGCGAAAGTTCTCACGGGCTCGTTGGATCTAAAAAATAAAATATTTTATTGAATTAGTGTTATAAAATAATGAAATCAATTATAAATAATAAAGTAAATGCAAAGAAGTATAATTACCCAAGTAACCTTTAACGTCTCACTATCTTTACCGGATCCATATGCTCGGGACAACTTCGCCAAATACAATATAAAATCTTTGTTTACATTTCTAAATTTCCCTTGTAATGCATTTTCGGTGCATTTGTAAATAACAACCTCGCTAGCATTAGATTCGTTAGTTATTTTATCCTACAAGGTGATACCGGATTGGTTTGTCCCGATAGCACCATCAATAGAATATTTTAAATATGCCATATATAGCAACACCTCATCATGTTGAGTGAAATTTAGTAACCAAATACAGTTGATGGGAGTAGTTTGGGAAGGATAAGCCATTTAATTAATTTAGGAGGATGAAGAGTTTTTTGGGTGTTAAACTAGTGAGGGTAAGTTGTGTATTTATAATAATTTTTTATAAACGTTACTTAATTTTACAGCTGTTAGGGGATAATTTTTTTTTATTATTTTTATTTTTTATAATTAAATCTGGACGGGGAAGGTTTAACCACCCACAGTCTGTGTTTGCCCAGCTATGGGTCCCATCAACTACACATTCTATAGTACCAATATAAATTTACACTATCGTTAGCCTTTCTCTCTCCGGATTGTGCATTGTTTCCTAGCCATTATGGGAGGAAACAATGCAAATATACGCCATAAGCCTCTCCATTGGAGATAGCCTAAATACCTTACTAAGTAATGTGTCAAAATCTATACAGGGCATCTCCAATTATTATTCATAAATTCTAAATGCCTTTTTATCATATGTCCACATGTCCATTTAAGTCATCTCCAATGCCTTTTTTCTATGATCACCTTTTCATCCCATGTATTTCTTATGTGAATTGCATGTCTGCCATTCTTTGCATTTTCCTTTTTTTCCTATTATTCTTTCTCTTTTCATTATTTTCCATTTTTAGAGGTAATTAGTAAGGGGAGTAAGAATATAAGAAGTATCTATATCATGTGTTGTCATGGATGTGCTTATCCTCTATATATAATGTAAACCCATTTGGTGAATAACAATCATTTCAAAGATATTTTAGAGATCTTCTCTTGTTTAGGTATTTTTTTTGTGTGGCATTGGCACTTTACGTCAATATCATGTGTTAAAGTTGTGAGAAAATTTCTTTATCTGTGTAGCACTTTTTTACATTAAATGAGTAGACTTGAGAAATGTATATCTAAGGGTGTTTATTTCCATCTTACTTGACAAAAAATCTATTACAGTATTTACATGTTGAAATGGTATAGACATTTTCCATATTACTCTTCTGCTGCACTTTATTGAAAATCATACTGCAATATGCAATATTTGACTCTGAACTTCTTCTAACCAGTGGGGGCTTTACATATCTAGTATGGTATCTATATTCTAAAAAAAGGACTTTATTATTCGCATTTATCCTTGAACCCAAGGAACTTTCCCCATGATACTCCAAAAGAAAATATTGGAACAACTCTTCGCTGTTAGTGCAAAAAGGTTTGAAAGAAGAGATTTTCTTTTGTCCCACGTCGGTGGTTTAAAGATTTGGCTAGTGTTAATATACACTTTTTGTGGATCTAAGGTTTAGCCCTTTGGTCATTCAATGATTTGTAGGTATGTGGGGCAAACCCAATGGGCCAAGTCACATGCGTGCGCCGCCGCCGTCCGTCCAATCGACCCGGCCCGTGCTAGTGCCCTGGTCCTGGGTCTTGGGCTCATTAAGAAATAATTTTTTGGACAAATAAATAACTCATTTTGGGGCCTTCAATTAATTAATTTTCTGATTTAAAAACGTGGTTTGATTTAGTGTCACAACTAACCCTCTTTTTTCTCCCACTAAACCCACATTTTTACTGCCCATTAACGTCATTTTTTCGTGATAAAAGGAGGTTGAGGCCTCTGTTTTTCAACACAGTTCTGAATATAGGAACCATTTTTCTCATCTTCTTCCATTAATAACCAGTTCCGATTTTTTCCCCCTGAATAATTAATCTCGTCTAGCAGGATTAATTATAATATCATAATCGAGCAATATATTACGGAATGGGTGTTGATTGAATGAATTTGGCTCCTGCTACCAGTTCATATTTTGGGGATGTTTTATCCTATAAGGAACAAATTTCCAATTGAATCTTAATGTAATTGTGACTTATTCTCGGAACAAAACAAGTTTGAGTCATAGATAGTTTTTGTATTGTCTGATCCCTCGGGTTTATGACGTATTGAAGATTTATTGAAGTCATTGCGGCAAAGCTACAAAGATTCAATCATGCCAAAGTTTAATTGGTGCAATTTATTGTCTTCAAGGTTGAATTGAATTTCGAGATCAGACAAGTATGAATGCATAATGTTAATGTAACTCGAAATTCATTTTATAAAAATAAGGATGTTATTTTTTTTAAAGGAAAATGTTTTTAAAGTGTAAAGGACGTATTTGTGTTGGATTAGAGTTGCTTTTAAATAAAACACTTTTATGAAAATTGGAACAGTTTGGAACTCTATCTGACAATGTCGTTCAAATGACTTTAGATGTCGTTCGAACGAGATGCACTGTCGTTCGAACGATGTGTCATCTCACTCGAACGAGATTGCACCGACTTAAATTTTTTATTTAAGTCAGGTCCTAGTCCTTTTCTCGGTGTGCATGCAGAAAGAATTCACTTTTCAAACAATATGTTTTTATGCACATGTTTTCTAAGGTTTAAAAAGCTTAAACACATCCTTAGAGTTTGCAAAGATCTGAGCTTTCATTATCAAATGTTTATGTGATCCTTGCTGCACCAAGTTGAGTTTTGTTCATCATTGAACACTTATGATTACTGGTTTTGCGGTGGAGAAGCAACAAACATCGTGTTCAACATTGTAGACAACTCAAGCCCTATCGGTGGA
The DNA here is from genome assembly GCA_949130495.1 of Sambucus nigra. Lineage (NCBI taxonomy): Eukaryota > Viridiplantae > Streptophyta > Magnoliopsida > Dipsacales > Adoxaceae > Sambucus > Sambucus nigra. The sequence continues at coordinate 131,728,067 of OX422219.1, read as the reverse complement.
CACCGAGACATTCGTGGAGTCGAGTGTTATGGACGAGCATCATGGAAGATAAAATTTCTGCGTGGGAACTATTGAAGAATGGTAGAAGATAAGAAGGAGCGTCAAGACCCATGGGGATTGAGTCGTTGAGTAAGGCTAATCTGTCTTTGTAAAACCATTATTCATAGTAATTGTCTGGCTTGGGTCGTCCGAGGTTTTTTCCCGTTTTGGATTTCTCCTCGTACATCCGACATTGTAAGTATATTTACTTAACTTTATTTGCTTTAATCACTAAATGAATGTTTAGGGTTAATCAAGGTAAAATTTGATTAAGTTAATTTGTATCACAACTTGGTTTGATAAAATTAAAAAATAATTTTTCATAAAAAGAGAAATTTGGTGTTGCATTCATCCTTGACCTAATTCCGCTCAAGCAAAAGCATTTTGTTGATAGTTGCAGTTTGGGGACCTACAAATTGGTATCAGAGATGGAAATACATTTTTATTGTGTTTGATCCCTTTTTGCTTGTAAGGATGAATCTTGGTGGTTATGATAATTTTCGCACTCCTGTTTTTATGGCACTAATTATGCTTACTGGAAAATGCGAATGAGAAGTTTTTTAAAATCTATTGATGAGCGTGTATGATTAGCTGTTGAAAAAGGTTGGTCATCACCTGTCACACGAGAGGGTGAGGTCACTAGTTTGAAAACCGTTGAGTTATGGACTGAGACTGAACATAGGCTTGCATAGTACAACTCTAAAGGTCTTCACGTTATTTCCTCAGATGTCATACCTGAAGAGTATAATCGTATCATGACTTGTGAAACTTAGAAAGAAGCTTGGGATACACTTTCACTCACTCACTCACTCACGAGGGCACACGCACAGTTAGGGCGTCTAAGTTGAAAAATCTCACTAAACATTTTGAGACGATTAAGATGTTAGACAATGATACGTTTGATGAGTTTTACACTAGGTTATCCACCATTGTTAATGTGGCATTTAACCTAGGTAAAAGATTCTCGATAACCGAGTGATTAAGAAAATTTTGCGATTGTTGCCAAGTAGGTTTGATGCTAAAGTGATCGTTATGAATTCCCTTGGTATACTTAACTCGTTGAAACTAGAAGAGGTCGTAGGTGACTTACAAACCTATGAACTCGATATGTTTACAAGCAAGTGCCAAAAAAAGAAAAGGGCACTGCCTTGAAAGCCCTGAAGGAGGAAATTAAAATTTCGAATGACGACTCCGATTCTGACTTTGAGGATGTCGTCTTGTTGGCAAGAAAGTTCAAAAAGTTTCTTCAAATTCATAGGCAATCAAAAGATGCCAAAAAGTTTGAGAAATTCAAGAACAAGGGAGACTCTACCCTTGGGGATACAAGTGTGAAACCTAAGAGAGATGAGTCTAATAGGTGTTTCGAGTGTGAGGGGGTATGGTCACAAAGTTAAGGTGTGTCCCACTAGACTTAAGAAAGAGGGAAAGCAACCGATTTCATACAATACCACCTTAAGTGATAGTGAACCGGAAGAGGTAGATGAGTCCCCCATTGAGCATAACTTTGTTGCGTTTATGGCATATCATGTGAGCGACGACGATATATCTTCCCATGAGGATACTCATGTGCAGGACACTTTCGAGGCTGTTGAGAGTGCTTATCGAGAGGGTGAGGCTGATGAGAGTGAGGATGAGGAGATCTACGTAGGATAGTTGCAAGTTGCATTTCGAGAGTTGTTTGAGGAGACGGTGAAGGTTAAAAAGGCTAACTCAAAATTGCAAGCTAAGTTGAAAGAGCACGCCATAGAAAATAATGATGCATTAATTTAGGATCTTAAGGTACGGGAGAAGAAGCTTAGGGATAAGCTAGAGTACGTCGATAAAGAGAGAGACACCCTTAGAGGTTTGATGGAGGCTTTGAAAAAGGAGGTGCTAGAGTTTGAGGAGTCTAGGCGTCTACTTAAGTCTAGGATTAAGGAGTTAGAGGAGAGTCTGAAAGACTCGTATAGAGTTAAGTTTGACTTGGAGGCTAGAAGTGAGAAGTCCGATAGGATGCTACGCATCGTCTAAATCAAGAGAGATAGGGGAGGTATTGGTTTTGATGATCGTGTTTCTCCCATCCCCCCCGCACGTGTGAGAGGGCCACATAGGAACGTTAGAAAAGGTCCACATATAGCACTTTCCATACCATTGCTACACTTTTACGTTTTGTGGTAGGAAAGGTCACTTTAGAAAGTTTTTCTATGACCTTAGGAATGCTCCTCGAAAGTTTAGGAAGTTTAGGAATAAAGTTGCCCCGATTCCTCCCACCCTCATGCGTCATTATGCACCTACTTGGGTTAGGAAGTCGGATTTGGTAGATTTAGAAATAAAACGTCATGGTACTCATTTGGTTGCACTTGATTCTTCCAATGAAAAATCTAAAGGTTGAGTGTATTACCATGTTTATCGATTTATATTATATTTTTCATTTATTGCTTCTTATTCAAAAAATACAAAAAGATTTTGTTTTTGATAGTTTTTTTTGAGAAAAACACAAAAAGATTTTGTTTTATTTGAGTCAAAATATTTTAAAAGGACTAAAATATTTTCGGTTTTGTTTTTTTGTGTTTTTGAGTTAACATGTTTGACGTTCCATATTGGTGTGCTTGGACCCCCTTCCTTCCATTATCTACGTGGCTATGACATTTGGTCATTATTGATACTTAGAAAGATCTTAACCATTGTATTATTGGGTTGTTTCGAAGATGATATGCATTTTGATTTGACTTTGTATATATACCATCTTTGCACACATGCATGAGTTTATATGGATGCTTGACTACTCTTGCATATTTGAGTTTTTGGTGTGACGTTCTTATCTCAATTTTGTCATTTATGGATAAGTAGACTTAAGAAGGAGGTGTGCATGTAACAACCATTTTTCGTGAGGATTAATTTGAAAATATGATGAGTATACGGGAAAGGTCTACGAGAGTATAAAATTGTCTCGTCGTGAAAACTACCGTTTAAAAGTGCCCGAAAATATCGTAAGGCAATAAAAACAATCATATGCCAAAATGGGCCAAATTAGTTTAGTTCATTAAAAAAAATATGATATATATTTAAGGGAGTTTAGATGGATTAAAATTTTTAAACGAGTTTGCACAACGAATCCTAAAAGTTGAAAATTCGTGTCATGACGCTATTATTTGTAGAATCGTCAAAATTCTGGCTTCTTGTGCGTGATGGTTGTTTAGTTCATTAAGCTCACACTTTAATTGTTACATATGGCTATGATAAAGTTTAATAATAGATTTCTCTCACTTAGATCTTCCACTACACCAAAAATGCTAATCTGGCACGGTTGGACAAGGAGAATCTGGCACGGTTTAAATCCGTGCCAGATTTTGGCACGGTTTATTACTAATCTGGAACGGTTTAAAACCGCACCAAAATCTAGCACGAATTTAAACCATGCCAAAATCGTATCAAATTTGGAAAGATTAAATACAAAAACAAAAAAATAAAATCAATTAACTTTTCATTTGGAGCCATCTTGTTTCCTCCCCCGCTCACTCTCCCGCCTACTCACCCTGTCAAGCCCGATTCTCTCTTTCCTTCATCCTCGACATCTCTCTTCTTCAACCCTGACCCAATGTTTGCTTGTTGACCACAAAAGACCCCTAGGGTTTCAGTTTCTTTAAGGGAACCAAACTCCGGTAGCAAACTTATTCTGGTCCGGAGAGGTATCTCGGATTGTCGGTGCCGCAAGGGGTGGGGGCGTCACTAGACGCTGTCGTAGGGCACCACTTCTCTCTCTTTCTATGTCTTTCCCAATATTATTGGGACCCGAGTCTCTTCCCAACTGTCTTGCAATGTTTGTGGGTGGTTGGGGGCCTAGGGTTTGGGTCTTGCAAGGATGGAATTGATTTTGGTGAAGGTTTTGGCAAATAAATTAGACTGGGGCAGCTGGAAATTTGGGGATTGGGTATGATGAGGTACCTGTGAAGAGAAGGAGGTGGTGAGAGGGTGGTCTAGCATCAGGGATGGTGGTGTGAGCGTGAATCAGTTGTTGTAGGTGATGATGCTGATGAGTGTTGTTGTATTTAGGAGTTTTACAAAGGGATGTTATTGCGGTTTGATTTATGGGTATTGGAATATGAAAATTTTAGGTATGTGATTCATTGTGAACTTAAGGTTTAATGAGTTTTCATATTTGAAAACTTTATGATTCATTATCTCTGTATATTGTTTTGCAGATTGTAGGTATTCAAGCTTGAAGCTTGAAATGAAGGTATAAAATACATTATGAGTTAAATTGTTATTTTGGTTATTATTTTCAAAGTTTGGTCTACATTTTTTTTAGTTTCTAAGACTTCGTATGTTTGATTAATGCTTGGCTATATTTTTAAGCTCATATTTGGGATTTTGTTTCTGTCTTAGATGAAAAAATGTCAAATAGTGAGTGGCCTTCACATGTTTGATAAAATGTCAGTTAGTCAGGTGCAACAACCACCCTCACAATTAAATTAATCCATGGCCTTTGTTGCTCAGAGAGCACTTTTATGGTTATTGAATGTATTTGGTGTTTTACATTTTACATAACCTACAAGACGTTCCTTTCCCCATTATATCTTTGTTGATCATGTATTACGATTTTTGTTTATTTCAACTATTTTTTATGTGGGAGAATTTTCCAACTATTTTGATCTTTATTGAAATAGTATTGATTTTAAATAAAACAAAAGTGCTAGTTGCCTATGTAATGTAACGATGTTGGTAGTGGAGTGGCCATGGAATAAATTCATTAAAGTATCAGGATTAGATTGTATTGAATGAGTTGATAAATTCAGTAATTCATTAAAAGAGACACCAAGTTGGGTCCACTGGGTAGTAGAGGATTTGAGGTCCCATAACTTGCGAGGGATTTCAAAATGCCTTGTTGCCATGGTCATGTTTTAGGCATAGTGCGTTTTTATTCTATATAGTGTTATCAAGGACATTTTCTCTTTAATCAAGTTCTAATCTGGCACGCTTAGGCAAGGAGAATCTTCCACGGTTTAAAACCGTGCCAGAATCTATTTCTCTCTCTTTGTATCACCCCTTGCGTTATATGAAATTCAAGGAGCTCTACCTTAGTGTGTGTGCTGGGAATTGGGGAAAGAGCCATGTGTATGTGTGTGAACTAGATTTGTTTCTTTATTCTAATTGGATGATATGTCAATTTTGTTCAATTTATGAGTATCATGAGAAAACTACAAATGTAAACTCCTAATGAAAAAAACTGTATATATCTTACATATATATTGTTCTAATATATTGTCTCTCTAATTGTGATTTTGCTACTCTAGGTGGATCCAAAAATGGTGAAAAGGATGAACAACATGCAGAAGACGCGGTGTTATGCCCGGAGATGGGTGGAGTGGTCAAAGGTAAGATAGTGTTTCGCAAGGGTCATGCTGGTGGTGCTTTTCTCCTTAGATAGTATAGTTACATTTGATTGATTTAGTAGATACTATTGGTATGTTATTTTGGTGCTCATGTTGAATTTTCTAATCATTTTGCAGAGGGGGAACTTCAACCAGTTGGAAATTCAGTCCCAGATTTTGAGGCGGAGGTTAAATTTAATCAAGAATTCATCAAGGTAACGTATAACATAATTATGAAATATTAATTTCCATGTCCTATGCATATGAATAGTACTTTTTACTTAGTTAAATAGTGGTTTGGCACTTGGGGACCTAGTTATCATAGTAGGCCCAGTAAGAGGCACGAACACCTCTCATGGGACCAATGTAACTTGTAGGAACTGATCGCGTAGTCCCGGGTATCCTTATTTGAGAATACGACGATAATTTGTAAAAATCAACACTGAGACTTAAAAACAAGCCGTTAAAGGGTGAACACCTAAACAACCCCCAAACGGACCCGCAAGATGCACGAACACCTCGCACGGGACCAATGTAGCTTGTAGAAACTGATCGCGTAGACACAAGTCTCCCGGTTTGAGAATATAACGATAATTTGAAAAACTAACACTTAAAAACAGGCCGTTAGAGGGTGAAAACCCAAACTAACCCCCAAACGACTCCGTAAGAGGCACGAACACCTCGCACGGTACTAATGTAGCTTGTAGGAACTGACCGCGTAGTCGCGGGTCTTCCGATTTGAGAATACAATGATAATTTGTAAAAATAACACTTAGACTTAAAAATAAGCCGTTAAAGGGTGAAAACATAAACAAGCCCCCAAACGGACCCGTAAGAGGCATGACCACCTCGCACGGGACCAATGTAACTTGTACGAACTGACCGCGTAGTCCCGGGTCTCTCGGTTTGAGAATATGACGATAATTTGCAAAAATCAACACTTAAACTTAAAAACAGGTCGTTAAAGGGTGAAAACCTATCCCAGCCACCAAATGCCCCTGTACGAGGCACGAACACCTCGCACGAGACAATTATAACTTGTGCGAACTGACCGCGTAGTCCCGAGTCTCCCGGTTGGACAATATGATGATAATTTGCAAAAATCAACACTAAACTTAAAAACAGGCCGTTAAAGGGTGAAAACTCAAACTAGCTCCCAAACGGACCCGTAAGAGGCACGAACACCTCGCACGGGACCAATGTAGATTGTACGAACTGATCGCGTAGTCACAAGTCTCCCGGTTTGAGAATATGACAATAATTTGCAAAAATAACACTTAAACATAGGCCGTTAAAGGGTGAAAACTCAAAACAACCCTCAAACGACCCTGTAAGTGGCACGAACACCTCGCACGGGACCAATGTAACTTGTACGAACTGACCGCGTAGTCTCGGGTCTCCCGGTTTGAGAATATGACGTTAATTTGTAAAAATCAACACTTAAACCTAAAAATAGGCCATTAAAGGGTGAAAACAATAACCAGCCACCGAATGCCCCTCTAGGAGGCACGAACACCTCGTATGGGACCAATGTAACTTGCAGGAACTGATCGCGTAGTCTGGGGTCTCCCCGTTTGAGAATACGATGTATATTTGTAAAAATAAATGCTTTGACTTAAACAAGCCGTTAAACGGTGAAAACCTAAACAACCCGCAAATGGACCCGTAAGAGGCATGAACACCTCGCACGGGACCAATGTAGCCTGTAGGAACTGACCGCGTAGTCGCGGATCTCCCGATTTCAGAATACAACGATAATTTGCAAAAACAACACTTAGACTTAAAAACAAGCCGTTAAAGGGTGAAAACCTAAACAAGCCCCCAAACGGACCCGTAAGAGGAACGGACACCTCGCACGGGACCAATGTAACTTGTACGAACTGACCGCGTAGTCTCGGATCTCCCGATTTGAGAATATGACGATAATTTCCAAAAATTAACACTTAAACTTAAAACACAGGCCGTTAAAGGGTGAAAACCTAAACCAACCACTAAATGCCCCTGTACGTGGCACGAACACCTCGCATGTGACCAATATAACTTGTACGGACTGACCGCGTAGTCCCGAGTCTCCCGGTTGGAGAATATGACGATAATTTGCAAAAATCAACACTTAAACTTAAAAACAAGCCGTTAAAGGGTGAAAACCTAAACCAGCCCCAAACGGACCCGTAAGAGGCATGAACACCTGGCACGGGACCAATGTAAATTGTAAGAACTAACCGCGAAGTCCCGGGTCTCCCGGTTTGAGAACATGAGGATAATTTGCAAAAATCAACACTTAAACTTAAAAACAGGCCGTTAAAGGGTGAAAACCAAAACCAGCCACAAAATACCCCTATAGGAGGCACAAACACCTCGCACGAGACCAATGTAACTTGTACGAACTGACCGCGTAGTCCCGGGTCTCTCGGCCGGAGAATATGATGATAATTTGCAAAAATCAACACTTAAACTTAAAAATAGGTCGTTAAAGGGTGAAAACCCAAACTAGCTCCCAAACGGACCCGTAAGAGGCATGAACACCTCGCACGGGACCAATGTATCTTGTACGAACTGACCGCGTAGTCGCGGGTCTCCCGGTTTGGGAATACGATGATAATTTACAAAAATCAACACTTAGACTTAAAAACAAGCCGTTAAAGGGTGAAAACCTAACCCAGCCCCCAAACGGACTCGTAAGAGGCATGAACACCTCGCACGGGACAAATGTAACTTGTACGAAATGACCGTGTAGTCCTGGGTCTCTCGATTTGAGAATATGACGATAATTTTTAAAAATAACACTTAGACTTAAAAATAAGCCGTTAAAGGGTGAAAACCTAAACAAGCCTCAAAATGGATGCGTAAGAGGCATGACCACCTAGCAAGGGACGAATGTAACTTGTACGAATTGACAGTGTAGTCCTGGGTCTCCCGATTTGAGAATATGACGATAGTTTGCAAAAATAACACTTAGACTTAAAATTAAGCCGTTAAAGGGTGAAAACCTAAACAAGCCCCCAAACGGACCCATAAGAAGCATGACCACCTCGCACGGGACCAATGTAACTTGTACGAACTGACCGTGTTGTCCCGGGTCTCCCGATTAGAGAATATGATGATAATTTGCAAAAATCAACACTTAAACTTAAAAATAGTCCATTAAAGGGTGAAAACCTATCCTAGCCACCAAATGCCCCTGTACGAGGCACGGACACCTTGTACGAGACCAATATAACTTGTACGAACTGACCACTTAGTCCCAGGTCTCCCGGTGGGAGAATATGATGATAATTTGCAAAAATCAACACTTAAACTTAAAAACAGGCCGTTAAAGGGTGAAAACCCAAACCAGCTCCCAAACGGACCCGTCAGAGGCACGAACACCTCGCACGGGACCAATATAGCTTGTACGAACTGATCGCGTAGTCACAAGTCTCCTGATTTGAGAATATGATGAAAATTTGCAAAAATAACACTTCAAAATAGGCTGTTAAAGGGTGAAAACCTATACCAGCCCCCAAACGGACTCGTAAGGGGCATTAACACCTCACACGGGACCAATGTAACTTGTACGAACTGAGCGCGTAGTCTCGGGTCTCTCAGTTTGAGAATATGACGAGGATTTGCAAAAATCAACACTTAAACATAAAAATAGGTCGTTAAACGGTGAAACCCAAACCAGCTCTCAAATGGACCCGTAAGAGGCACGAACACCTCGCACGGGACCAATGTAGCTTGTATGACCTGATCGCGTAGTCGCGGGTTTCCCGATTTGAGAATACCACGATAATTTGCAAAAATCAACACTTAACTTAAATATAGGCCGTTAAAGGGTGAAAACCTGAACCAGCCCCCCAAACGGACCCGTAAGAGGCATGAACACCTCGCACGGGACCAATGTAACTTGTACGAACTGACCGCGTAGTCCCGGGTCTCCCGGTTTGAGAATATGATGAAAATTTGCAAAAATCAACACTTAAACTTAAAAATTGGCCGTTAAAAGGTGAAAACCCAAACCAGCTCCCAAACGGACTCCTAAGACGCACGAACCCCTCGCACGGGACCAATGTAGCTTTTACTAACTAATTACGTAGTCACAAGTCTCCCGGTTTGAGAATATGATGAAATTTTTTAAAAATAACACTTAAAATAGGCCGTTAAAGGGTAAAAACCCAAACCAGCCACCAAACGACCCCGTAAGAGGCACGAACACCTCGCACGGGACCAATGTTCTTATACGAACTCACTACGTAGTCTCGGGTCTCCCGGTTTGAGAATATGACGATAATTTGCAGAAATCAACACTTAAACTTAAAAATAGGCCGTTAAAGGGTGAAAACCAAAACCAGCCACCAAATTCCCCTGTAGGAGGCACGGACACCTCGCATGGGACCAATGTAACTTGTAGGAACTGATCGCGTAGTCCCGGGTCTCCCGGTTTGAGAATATGACAATAATTGGTAAAAATCAACACTTAGACTTAAAAACAAACCGTTAAAGGGTGAAAACCTAAAGAACCCCCAAATGGACCCGTAAGAGGCATGGACACCTCGCATGGGACCAATGTATCTTGTAGGAACAGACCGCGTAGTCGCGGGTCTCCCGATTTGAGAATACAACGATAATTTGCAAAAATAACTCTTAGACATAAAAACAAGCCGTTAAAAGGTGAAAACCTAAACCAACTCCCAAACGGACCCGTAAGAGGCACGAACACCTCGCACGGGACCAATGTAGCTTGTACGAGCTGACCCCGTAGTCACAAGTCTCCCGTTTTTAGAATATGACGATAATTTGCAAAAATCAACACTTAAACTTAAAATCAGGCCATTAAAGGGTGAAAACCAAAACCAGCCACCAAAGGCCCCTGTAGGAGGCACGAACACCTCGCATGGGACCAATGTAACTAGTAGGAACTCATCGCGTAGTCTCGGGTCTCCCGATTTGAGAATACGACAATAATTTTTAAAAATCAACACTTAGACTTAAAAACAAGTCGTTAAAGGGTGAAAACCTAAACAATCCCCAAATGGACCCGTAAGAGGCATGGACACCTCGCATGGAACCAATGTAGCTTGTAGGAACTGACCGCGTAGTCGCGGGTCTCCCGGTTTGAAAATACAATGATAATTTACAAAAATAACACTTAGACATAAAAACAAGCCGTTAAAAGGTGAAAACCTAAACAAACCCCCAAATGGACCCGTAAGAGACATGAACACCTCGCACGGGACCAATGTAACTTGTTCGAACTGACCGCGTAGTCCCGGGTCTCCAGGTTTGAGAATATGACGATAATTTCCAAAAATCAATACTTAAACTTAAAAATAGGCCATTAAAGGGTGAAAACCTAAACCAGCCACCAAATGCCCCTATACGAGGCACGAACACCTCGCACGTGACCAATGTAACTTGTAGGAACTAACCGCGTAGTCGCGGGTCTCCCGGTGTGAGAATACGATGATAATTTGAAAAAATCAACACTTAGACTTAAAAACAAGCTGTTAAAGGGTGAAAACCCAAACCAGCCCCCAAACGGACCCGTAAGAGGCATGAACACCTCCCACGAGACCAATGTAAGTTTTACGAACTGACCGCATAGTCCCGGGTCTCCTGGTTTGAGAATATGATGATAATTTACAAAAATCAACACTTAAACTTAAAAACAGGCCATTAAAGAGTAAAAACCAAAACTAACCACCAAATACCCCTGTAGGAGGCACGAACACCTCGCAGGAGACCAATGTAACTTGTACGAACTGATCGCGTTGTCCCGGGTCTCTTGGTTCGAGAATATGACGATAATTTGCAAAAATCAACACTTAAACTTAAAAATATGCCATTAGAGGGTGAAAACCCAAACCAACTCCCAAACGGACCCGTAAGAGGCACGAACACCTCGCACGGGACCAATGTAGCTTGTACAAACTGACCGCGTAGTCACAAGTCTCCCGTTTTCAGAATATGACGATAATTTGAAAAAACAACATTTTAAAACAGGCCGTTAAAGGGTGAAAACCCAAACCAGCCCCCAAACGACCCTGTAAGAGGCACGAACACCTCGCACGGGACCAATGTAACTTGTACCAACTGATCGCGTAGTCCCGGATCTCTCGGTTTGAGAATATGACGAGAATTTTCAAAAATCAAGAGTTAAACTTAAAAACAGTACGTTAAAGGGTGAAATTAAAAACTAGCCACAAAATGTCTCTGTAGGAGGCACAAACACCTCGCATGGGACCAATATAACTTGTAGGAACTGATCGCGCATTCCCGGGTCTCCCAGTTTGAGAATACGGCGATAATTTGTAAAAATAAACACTTAAACTTAAAAACAAGTCGTTAAAGGTTGAAAACCTAAACAACCCCCAAATAGACCCGTTAGAGGCATGAACACCTCGCACGGGACCCATGTAGCTTGTAGGAACTGAACAAGTAGTCGCGGGTCTCTCGGTTTGAGAATACAATGATAATTTGCACAAACAACACTTAGACTTTAAAAACAAGTCGTTATAGGGTGAAAACCTAAACAAACCCCCAAACGGACCCGTAAGAGGCATGAACACCTCGTACTGGACCAATGTAACTTGTACGAACTAATCGCATAGTCCCGGGTCTCCCGGTTTGAGAATATGATGATAATTTGCAAAAATCAACACTTAAACTTAAAAACAGTCCGTTAAAGAGTAAAAACTAAAACCAACAACCAAATATCCTTGTAGGAGGCATGAACACCTCGCAGGAGACCAATGTAACTTGTACGAACTAACCGTGTTGTACCGGGTCTCTTGGTCGGAAAATATGATGATAATTTGCAAAAATCAACACTTAAACTTAAAAATAGGCCATTGAAGGGTGAAAACCAAACCAGCTCCCAAACGAACTCGTAAGAGGCACGAACACCTCGCACGGGACCAATGTAGCTTGTACGAACTGATCGCGTAGTCACAAGTCTCCCGGTTTTAAAATATGATGATAATTTGAAAAAATAACACTTAAAAATAGGCCATCAAAGGGTGAAAACCCAAACCAGCCCCCAAACGACCCCGTAAGAGGCACGAACACCTCGCACGGGACCAATGTAACTTGTACCAACTGACCGCGTAGTCCCGGGTCTCCCGGTTTTGGAATATGATGATAATTTACAAAAATCAACAGTTAAACTTAAAAACAGGACGTTAAAGGGTGAAATCCAAAACCAGCCACCAAATGCCCCTGTAGGAGGCACAAACACCTCGCATGGGACCAATGTAACTTGTAGGAACTGATCGCGTAGTCCCGGGTCTCCTAGTTTGAGAATACGATGATAATTTGTAATAATCAACACTTAGACTTAAAAACAAGCCGTTAAAGGGTGAAAACCTAAGCAACCCGCAAATGGACCCGTATGAGGCATGAACACCTCGCACGGGACCGATGTAGCTTGTTGGAACTGACCGCGTAGTCGCGGGTCTCTCGGTTTGAGAATACAATGATAATTTGCAAAAACAACACTTAGACTTTAAATACAAGCCGTTAAAAGGTGAAAACCTAAACAAACCCCCAAACGGACCCGTAAGAGGCATGAACACCTCGCACGGGACCAATGTGACTTGTACGAACTAATCGCGTAATCCCGGGTGTCTCGGTTTGAGAATATGATGATAATTTGTAAAAATCATCACTTAAACTTAAAAATAGGCCATTAAAGGGAACCTAAACCAGCCACCAAATGCCCATGTACGAGGCACGAACATCTCGCACGTGACCAATGTAATTTGTAGGAACTGACCGCTTAGTCGCGGGTCTCTCGGTTTGAGAATACGAGGATAATTTGTAAAAATCAACACTTAGACTAAAAAACAAGCCGCTAAAGGGTGAAAACTTATACCATCCCCCAAACGGACTCGTAAGGGGCATTAACACCTCACACGGGACCAATGTAACTTGTGCGAACTAAGCGCGTAGTCTCGGGTCTCTCGGTTTGAGAATATGACGAGGATTTGCAAAAATCAACACTTAAACTTAAAAATAGGTCGTTAAACGGTGAAAACCCAAACCAGCTCTCAAACGGACCCGTAAGAGGCACGAACACCTCGCACGGGACCAATGTAGCTTGTATGACCTGATCGCGTAGTCGCGGGTCTCCCAATTTGAGAATACCACGATAATTTGAAAAAATCATTTTTTTAACTTAAAAATAGGTCGTTAAAGGGTGAAAACCAAAACCAGCTACCAAACGGACCCGTAACTTGTACGAACGCCCCTGTAGGAGGCACGATCACCTCGCACGGGACCAAAGTAACCTGTAGGAACTAACCGCGTAGTCGTGGTTTTCTCGATTTGAGAATACGACGATAATTTGCCAAAATAACACTTAGACTTAAAAATAAGCCGTTAAAGGGTGAAAACCTAAACCAGCCCCCAAACGGACCTCTAAGAGGCACGAACACCTCGCACGAGACCAATGTAACTTGTACGAACTGATCGCGTAGTCCCGGGTCTCCCGGTTTGTGAGTATGGCGATAATTGGTAAAAATCAACACTTAAACTTAAAAACAAGCCGTTAAAGGGTGAAAACCTGAACCAGCCCCCCAAACGGACCCGTAAGAGGCATGAACACCTCGCACGGGACCAATGTAACTTGTACGAACTGACCGCGTAGTCCCGGGTCTCCCGGTTTGAGAATATGATGACAATTTGTAAAAATCAACACTTAAACTTAAAAATTGGTCTTTAAAAGGTGAAAACCCAAATCAGCTCCCAAACGGACCCCTAAGATGCACGAACCCCTCGCACGGGACCAATGTAGCTTTTACGAACTGATTGCGTAGTCACAAGTCTCCCGATTTGAGAATATGATGATAATTTACAAAAATAACACTTAAAATAGGCCGTTAAAGGATAAAAACCCAAACCAGCCACCAAACGACCCCGTAAGAGGCACGAACACCTCGCACGGGACCAATGTTCTTATACGAACTGACCGCGTAGTCTCGGGTCTCCCGATTTGAGAATATGACGATAATTTGCAAAAATCAACACTTAAACTTAAAAATAGGCTGTTAAAGGGTGAAAACCAAAACCAGCCACCAAATTCCCCTGTAGGAGGCACAGACACCTCGCATGGGACCAATGTAACTTGTAGGAACTGATCGCGTAGTCCCGGGTCTTCCGGTTTGAGAATATGACAATAACTGGTAAAAATCAACACTTAGACTTAAAAACAGGCCGTTAAAGGGTGAAAACCTAAACAACCCCCAAATGGACCCGTAAGAGGCATAAACACCTCGCACGGGACCAATGTAACATGTACGAACTAACCGCGTAGTCCCGGGTCTCCCGATTTGAGAATAAGATGATAATTTTCTAAAATGAACACTTAAACTTAAAAATAGGCCGTTAAAGAGTAAAAACTAAAACCAACCACCAAATACCCCTGTAGGAGGCACGAACACCTCGCCGGAGACCAATGTAACTTGTACGAATTGATCGCGTTGTCCCGGGTCTTTTGGTTGGAGAATATGATGATAATTTGCAAAAATCAACACTTAAACTTAAAAATAGGCCATTAAAGGGTGAAAACCCAAACCAACTCCCAAACGGACCCGTAAGAGGCACGAACACCTCGCACTGGACCAATGTAGCTTGTACGAACTGACCCCGTAGTCACAAGTCTCCCATTTTTAGAATATGATGATAATTTGTAAAAATAAACACTTAAACTTAAAAACAGGACATTAAAAGGTGAAAACCAAAACCAGCCACCAAAGGCCCCTGTAGGAGGCACGAACACCTCGCATGGGACCAATGTAACTTGTAGGAACTGATCGCATAGTCTCGGGTCTCCCGGTTTGAGAATACGACAATAATTTTTAAAAATCAACACTTAGACTTAAAAATAAGCCGTTAAAGGGTGAAAACCTAAACAGCCCCCAAATGGACCCGTAAGAGGCATGAACACCTCGCATGGAACCAATGTGGCTTGTAGGAACTGACCGCGTAGTCGCGGGTCTCCCTATTTGAGAATACAACGATAATTTACAAAAATAAAACTTAGACTTAAAAACAAGCCGTTAAAAGGTGAAAACCTAAACAAACCCCCAAACGGACCCGTAAGAGGCATGAACACCTCGCACCGGACCAATGTAGCTTGTACGAACTGACCGCATAGTCCCGGGTCTCCCAGTTTGAGAATATGATGATAATTTCCAAAAATTAACACTTAAACTTAAAAATAGGCCGTTAAAGGGTGAAAACCTAAACCAGCCACCAAATGCCCCTGTACGAAGCACGAACACCTTGCACGTGACCAATGTAAATTGTAGGAACTAACCGCGTAGTTGCGGGTCTCCCGGTTTGAGAATACGATGATAATTTGAAAAAATCAACACTTAGACTTAAAAATAAGTTGTTAAAGGGTGAAAACCTAATCCAACCCCCAAACGGACCCATAAGAGGCATGGACACCTCCCACGAGACCAATGTAACTTTTACGAACTGACCGCATAGTCCCGGGTCTCCTGGATTGAGAATATGATGATAATTTGCAAAAATCAACACTTAAACTTAAAAATAGGCCGTTAAAGAGTAAAAACCAAAACCAACCACCAAATACCCCTGTAGGAGGCACGAACACCTCGCAGGAGACCAATGTAACTTGTACGAACTGACCGCA
Source organism: Sambucus nigra (assembly GCA_949130495.1). Classification (NCBI taxonomy): domain Eukaryota; kingdom Viridiplantae; phylum Streptophyta; class Magnoliopsida; order Dipsacales; family Adoxaceae; genus Sambucus; species Sambucus nigra. The sequence continues at coordinate 131,712,035 of OX422219.1, read as the reverse complement.
TTGTCCCGGGTCTCTTGGTTGGAGAATATGATGATAATTTGCAAAAATCAACACTTAAACTTAAAAATATGCCATTAAAGGGTGAAAACCCAAACCAACTCCCAAACGGACCCGTAAGAGGCATGGACACCTCGCACGGGACCAATGTAGCTTGTACAAACTGACCGCATAGTCACAAGTCTCCCGTTTTCAGAATATGATGATAAATTGAAAAAATAACAATTTAAAACAGGCCGTTAAAGGGTGAAAACCCAAACCAGCCCCCAAACGACCCTGTAAGAGGCACGAACACCTCGCACGGGACCAATGTAACTTGTGCCAACTGACCGCGTAATCCTGGGTCTCCCGGTTTGAGAATATGACGATAATTTTCAAAAATCAAGAGTTAAACTTAAAAATCGGACGTTAAAGGGTGAAATAAAAAACCAGCCACAAAATGCCTCTGTAGGAGGCACAAACACCTCGCATGGGACCAATATAACTTGTAGGAACTGATCGCGTATTCTTGGGTCTCCCAGTTTGAGAATACGACGATAATTTGTAAAAATAAACACTTAGACTTAAAAACAAGCCGTTAAAGGGTGAAAACCTAAAAAACCCCCAAATGGATCCGTAAGAGGCATGAACACCTCGTACGGGACCCATGTAGCTTGTAGGAACTGAACGCGTAGTCGCGGGTCTCCCGGTTTGAGAATACAATGATAATTTGCAAAAACAACACTTAGACTTTAAAAACAAGCCGTTAAAGGGTGAAAACCTAAATAAACCCCCAAACGGACCCGTAAGAGGCATGTACACCTCGTACGGGACTAATGTAACTTGTACGAACTAACCGCATCATCCCGGGTCTCCCGGTTTGAGAATATGATGATAATTTGCAACAATCAACACTTAAACTTAAAAACAGTCCGTTAAAGAGTAAAAACTAAAACCAACCACCAAATATCTTTGTAGGAGGCATGAACACCTCACAGGAAACCAATGTAACTTGTACGAACTAACCGTGTTGTCCCGGGTCTCTTGGTCGGAGAATATGATGATAATTTATAAAAATCAACACTTAAACTTCAAAATAGGCCATTAAAGGGTGAAAACCCAAACCAGCTCCCAAACGGACCCGTAAGAGGCACGAACACCTCGCACGGGACCAATGTAGCTTGTACGAACAGATCGCGTAGTCACAAGTCTCCCCGTTTTAAAATATGATGATAATTTGAAAAAATAACACTTAAAAATAGGCCATTAAAGGGTGAAAACCCAAACCAGCCCCCAAACGACCCCGTAAGAGGCACGAACACGTCGCACGGGACCAATGTAACTTGTACCAACTGATCGCATAGTCCCGGGTCTCCCGGTTTGAGAATATGATGATAATTTACAAAAATCAACAGTTAAACTTAAAAACAGGACATTAAAGGGTGAAATCCAAAACCAGCCCCCAAATGCCCCGGTAGGAGGCACAAACACCTCGCATGGGACCAATGTAACTTGAAGGAACTGATCGCGTAGTTTCGGGTCTCCCAGTTTGGGAATACGATGATAATTTGTAAAAATCAACACTTAGACTTAAAAACAAGCCGTTAAAGGGTGAAAACCTAAACAGCCCGCAAATGGACCCGTAAGAGGCGTGAACACCTCGCACGGGACCGATGTAGCTTGTAGGAACTGACCGCGTAGTCGCGGGTCCCTCGGTTTGAGAATACAATGATAATTTGCGAAAACAACACTTAGACTTTAAAGACAAGCTGTTAAAGGGTGAAAACCTAAACAAACCCCCAAACGGACCCGTAAGAGGCATGAACACCTCGCACGGGACCAATGTAACTTGTACGAACTAACCGCGTAGTCCCGGGTGTCTCGGTTTGAGAATATGACGATAATTTGTAAAAATCAACACTTAAACTTAAAAACAGGCCGTTAAAGGGTGAAAACCTAAACTATCCACCAAATGCCCATGTACGAGGCACGAACATCTCGCACGTGACCAATGTAATTTATAGAAATTGACCGCGTAGTCGCGGGTCTCCCGGTTTGAGAATACGATGATAATTTGTAAAAATCAACACTTCGACTTAAAAACAAGCCCTTAAAGGGTGAAAACCTAAACTAGCCCCCAAATGGACCCATAAGAGGCATGAACACCTCACACGGGACCAATGTAGCTTGTACGAACTGACCGCGTAGTCGCGGGTCTTCCGGTTTTAGAATACGACGATAATTTGCAAAAATAAACACTTAGACTTAAAAATAAGCCGTTAAAGGGTGAAAAATTAAACTAGCCCCCAAACGGACCCGTAAGAGGCATGAACACCTCGCACGGGACCAATGTAACTTATACGAACTGATCGCGTAGTCCCGGGTCTCCAGGTTTGAGAATATGATGATAATTTATAAAAATTAACACCTAACTTAAAAATAGGCTGTTAAAGGGTGAAAACCTAAACCAGCCAGCAAATGCCCCTTTAGGAGGCACAAACACCTCGCACGGGACCAATGTAACTTATAGGAACTGACCGCGTAGTCCCCGAGTCTCCCGGTTTGAGAATATGACAATAATTGGTAAAAATCAACACTTAGACTTAAAAACAAGTCGTTAAAGGGTGAAAACCTAAACAACCCCCAAATGGACCCGTAAGAAGCATGAACACCTCGCACGGGACCAATGTAACTTGTACGAACTAAACGCGTAGTCCCAGGTCTCCCGGTTTGAGAATATGATGATAATTTTCAAAAATCAACACTCAAACTTAAAAACAGGCTGTTAAAGAGTAAAAACTAAAACCTACCACCAAATACCCCTATAGGAGGCACAAACACCTCGCAGGAGACCAATGTAACTTGTACGAACTGATCGCGTTGTCCCGGGTCTCTTGGTTGGAGAATATGATGATAATTTGCAAAAATCAACACTTAAACTTAAAAATAGGCCATTAAAGGGTGAAAACCCAAACCAACTCCCAAACGGACCCGTAAGAGGCACGAACACCTTGCACGGGACTAATGTAGCTTGTACGAACTGATCGTGTAGTCACAAGTCTCCCGGTTTTAGAATATGACGATAATTTGAAAAAATAACACTTAAAAATAGGCCATTAAAGGGTGAAAACCCAAACCAGCCCCCAAACGACCCCGTAAGAGGCACGAACACCTCGCACGGGACCAATGTAACTTGTACCAACTAACCGCGTAGTCCCGGGTATCTCGGTTTGAGAATATGACGATAATTTACAAAAACCAACAGTTAAACTTAAAAACAGGACGTTAAAGTGTGAAATCCAAAACCAGCCACCAAATGCCCCTGTAGGAGGCACAAACACCTCGCAGGGGACCAATGTAACATTTAGGAACTGATCGCGTAGTCCTGGGTCTCCCAGTTTTAGAATACGATGATAATTTGTAAAAATCAACACTTAGACTTAAAAAAAAGCCCTTAAAGGGTGAAAACCTAAACTAGCCCCGAAATGGACCCATAAGAGGCATGAACACCTCACACGGGACCAATGTAGCTTGTACGAACTGACCGCGTAGTCGCGGGTCTCCCGGTTTGAGAATACAATGATAATTTACAAAAATAAACACTTAGACTTAAAAACAAGCCGTTAAAGTGTGAAAAACTAAACTGGCCCCCAAACGGACCCGTAAGAGGCATGAACACCTCGCACGGGACCAATGTAACTTGTACGAACCGATCGCGTAGTCCCGGGTCTCCAGGTTTGAGAATATGATGATAATTTATAAAAATTAACACTTAACTTAAAAATAGACCGTTAAAGGGTGAAAACATAAACCAGCTAACAAATGCCACTTTAGGAGGCACGAACACCTTGCATGGGACCAATGTAACTTATAGGAACTGACCGCGTAGTTCCGGGCACCCGGTTTGAGAATACAACGATAATTTGAAAAAATCAACACTTCGACTTAAAAACAAGTCGTTAAAGGGTGAAAACCTAAACCATGTCCCAAACGGACCCGTAAAAGGCACAAGCACCTCGCACGGGACCAATGTACTTGTACGAACTGACCGCGTAGTCTCGGGTCTCCCGGTTTGAGAATATGACGATAATTTGCAAAAATCAACACTTAAACTTAAAAAGAGGCCGTTAAAGGGTGAAAACCAAAACCAGCCACCAAATGCCCCTATGGGAGGCATGAACACCTCGCATGGGACCAATGTAACTTGTTGGAACTGATCGCGTAGTCCCGGGTCTCCCGGTTTGAGAATATGACAATAATTGGTAAAACTCAACACTTAGACTTAAAAACAAGCCGTTAAAGGGTAAAAATCTAAACAACCCCCAAATGGACCCGTAAGAGGCATAAACACCTCGCACGGGACCAATGTAACTTTTATGAACTAACCCCGTAGTCCCGGGTCTCCCGGTTTGAGAATATGATGATAATTTGCTAAAATCAACACTTAAACTTAAAAATAGGCCGTTAAAGAGTAAAAACTAAAACCAACCACCAAATACCCCTATAGGAGGCACGAACACCTCGCCGGAGACCAATGTAACTTGTACGAATTGATCGCGTTGTCTCGGGTCTCTTGGTTGGAGAATATGATGATAATTTGCAAAAATCAACACTTAAACTTAAAAATAGGCCATTAAAGGGTGAAAACCCAAACCAGCTCCCAAACGGACCCGTAAGAGGCATGAACACCTTGCACGGGACCAATGTAGCTTGTACAAACTGATCGCGTAGTCACAAGTCTCCCGATTTTAGAATATGACGATAATTTGAAAAAATAACCCTTAAAAACAGGCCATTAAAGGGTGAAAACTCAAACCAGCCCCCAAACGGCCCCGTAAGAGGCACGAACACCTCGCACGGGACCAATGTAACTTGTACCAACTAACCGCGTAGTCCCGGGTCTCTCGGTTTGAGAATATGACGATAATTTACAAAAACCAACAGTTAAACTTAAAAACAGGACGTTAAAGGGTGAAATCCAAAACCAGCCACCAAATGCCCCTATAGGAGGCACAAACACCTCGCAGGGGACCAATATAACCTGTAGGAACTGATCGCGCAGTCCTGGGTCTCCCAGTTTGAGAATACGATGATAATTTGTAAAAATCAACACTTAGACTTAAAAACAAGCCCTTAAAGGGTGAAAACCTAAACTAGCCCCCAAATGGACCCATAAGAGGCATGAACACCTCATACGGGACCAATGTAGCTTGTACGAACTGACCGCGTAGTCGCGGGTCTCCCGGTTTGAGAATACGATGATAATTTGCAAAAATAAACACTTAGACTTAAAAAGAAGTCGTTAAAGGGTGAAAAACTAAACCGGCCCCCAAACGGACCCGTAAGAGGCATGAACACCTCGCACGGGACCAATGTAACTTGTACGAACTGATCGCGTAGTCCCGGGTCTCCAGGTTTGAGAATATGATGATAATTTATAAAAATTAACACTTAACTTAAAAACAGACCGTTAAAGGGTGAAAACCTAAACCAGCCAGCGAATGCCCCTTCAGGAGGCACGAACACCTCGCACGGGACCAATGTAACTTATAGGAACTGACCGCGTAGTCCCAGGCACCCGGTTTGAGAATACAATGATAATTTGAAAAAATCAACACTTCGACTTAAAAACAAGTCGTTAAAGGGTGAAAACCTAAACCATGTCCCAAACGGACCCGTAAAAGGAGCAAACACCTCGCACGGGACCAATGTACTTGTACGAACTGACCGCGTAGTCTCGGGTCTCCCGGTTTGAGAATATGACGATAATTTGCAAAAATCAACACTTAAACTTAAAAAGAGGCCGTTAAAGGGTGAAAACCAAAACCAACCACCAAATGCCCCTGTAGGAGGCACGAACACCTCGCATGAGACCAATGTAACTTGTAGGAACTGATCGCGTAGTCCCGCGTCTCCCGGTTTGAGAATATGATAATAATTGGTAAAAATCAACACTTAGACTTAAAAACAAGCCGTTAAAGGGTGAAAACCTAAACAACCCCCAAATGGACCCGTAAGAGGCATGAACACCTCGCACGGGACCAATGTAACTTGTACGAACTAACCGCGTAGTCCCGGGTCTCCCGGTTTGAGAATATGATGATAACTTGAAAAAATCAACACTTAAACTAAAAAACAGGCCGTTAAAGAGTAAAAACTAAAACCAACAACCAAATACCCCTGTAGGAGGCATGAACACCTCGCAGGAGACCAATGTTTCTTGTACGAACTGATCGCATTGTCCCGGGTCTCTTGGTTGGAGAATATGATGGTAATTTGCAAAAATCAACACTTAAACTTAAAAATAGGCCATTAAAGGGTAAAAACCCAAACTAGCTCCCAAACGGTCCCGTAAGAGGCACGGACACCTTGCACGGGACCAATGTAGCTTGTACGAACTGATCGCGTAGTCACAAGTCTCTCAGTTTTAGAATATGATGATAATTTGAAAAAATAACACTTAAAAACAGGACATTAAAGGGTGTAAACCCAAACCAGCCCCCAAACGACCCCGTAAGAGGCACAAACACCTCGCACGGGACCAATGTAACTTGTACCAACTGACCGCATAGTCTAGGGTCTCCCGGTTTGAGAATATGACGATAATTTACAAAAACCAACAGTTAAACTTAAAAACAGGACGTTAAAGGGTGAAATCTAAAACCAGCCACCAAATGCCCCTGTAAGAGGCACAAACACCTCGCATGGGGCCAATGTTACCTGTAGGAACTGATCGCGTAGTCCTAGGTCTCCCAGTTTGAGAATACGATGATAATTTGTAAAAATCAACACTTAGACTTAAAAATAAGCCGTTAAAGGGTGAAAACCTAAACAGCTCGCAAATGTCTGCATGAAACTTCTCAATCCGATGAACCTTCTATGTGTGAAAAAATTCTGGCCTCCTTTCCTTCATTAGAACCACATCATTATAATCTCCAGGAAAAAGTAAAATTCTCCTCGATGTACCTGAGTCAAGGCACTATGACTTGTTGGGGCTTTGACGAAGGGACATCGCCACTTTTTCCTTATACTGTGCATCAACCGTTGTAGCTTTATTATTTAAAATTCTCCTGAGAGGCCTGCTAACCTTCTCAAATACTCGTTTTGATTCTTGGTAGGTGAAATTCTCCCTTGTAATGCTCCGCTATGTTTAAAAAAAATAGAAATTATCCCCGATGCAGTCGAGTCACCATTTAAACAATGTTTGGACTTGTGGTGAGGGGACATCGTAGCTTTTTAAATCGTTGGGACACCTTTTCCGTTGGGAGTTATTGGATATGTCTAACAAAAATTCTGGCGCCAAAACTCAAACTTGCTGAAGAAGGCAACCCCTTCTATTCCCTAGGCGTCGCTTCGTAAATGGCGTGGCGCTGTCTTTTCAGCTGTTAAAACACTCCCCAAAGTTCCACGTGTTCATTTGAAATGATTATAGGTTGCCTTGCAGGTTTGGTGGTGGGAAACTCAATAGACGAGTTCCTTAAAAGGTTTCAAATGTCTCTTTTTTCAAACCCTTCTCATTCCTTCTTCTTCTTCAAGCTCCCGTCTTCTATAGAGAGAGAAAATTGTGCGAAAACCTCTATTATTTACCAAGCTCTTACCTAGCTTCTTCTTTCTCTCCTCTTTTATGCCACCACTTGCTGTTGTGCTTCTCCATCTTCATTCCCAACCCTCTTTTACCAAGATTTTTCTTTACTTTGTTGTTGTCTGCAATGGCCTCCTCAAGCAACCCTACCACACCTGCCACCACTGTTGCACCTGCTACACCTATTGTCACCACCTCCGCTGCCTCCTCAGTGACTTCTTCCCTCCAGGACCAGTTGCGCCTCTACCTACGATCCCCCATATTCGGTAAGGGTGATGACTTTGCTAGGTCTTGTAAGACTTGCATTTTTAATGCCATGTGTGATGCCCTGACGCTTGGTGTTGAAAATGAGAGTGCTGATGACTAGGGATTTCTACCTCTAGAGGGGACTCTTCGATTTCTTCTTGAGCGAGGGGACTTCCCATGGTCCCACATCGACTTCGAAGGGCTTGGGGGATTTCCTGCTCACTTTGCAGCTAAGACAAACCGTCCTCCTTCGGGGGAAACAATTCTTCCCCCACGCTCCTTTATTTATCATAAGAGACAAAGCCGAAAGGAGTTGACCTCCATCATCGATGATTTTTCAAATTTTATGATGAGGCCCTATGAAGAAGACATCTTTCTCTACACTTGTGGTTTTTTTAACCTTGAAGCAAGAGTGATCCAGGAAACTACTCTGGACCTCATTATTGAAGATCCTTCACTATCTCTGGTCCTTCTGTTTTCACCAGGATACCTTCCCTCCTACACCGAGTGGGGATACACCAGCGAGCACTACAATCCCAACCGATGCAACCGTCAGTTTGTCTTCGACAAGGGGCACCTCGCCCAAATTTTCGACTGTCTAACCCCAAGGTCTCCTTTAGCGAGGCATGTTTCCTGTTCTCCTCAATCGCTGCATGGGGAGTATGTAAGGACATTTTTCTCATGTCCAACATTTTATATTTGTGTATGTCATACGCCGCTACATTTGGCACGCCACTTCATGATATCATATAAATACTTATATCTGAATTCCAGGAATCAAACATTCAACATCTCCATCATGTGTCCCACATCTGCCTCAACGACTTCACGTTCCTTGATTTTAGGGACTTAATGCAAGTGGTACGCAAGAGAAGTCAAAATAGCGAAAGAAGATAAGATATGGAAGTTCAAGGGCATTTTGGTAATTTTACATCCACCGTTCGGAGGACCGGTCAACTGGAAAGTTGAAGAGCTCGCCACAGCAAAGATATTAGAAGAAACGGAACATCAATCAGAGCTACGGTGAAGAAGTTATGTCCCTTTGAAAATGGAGAAAAATTCGAGAAAAACTCTTGGAAAAATGCTAAGTGTTTAAAGCCCCACATTCCAGCAAATTTCTGCAAACCGAAGCCAAAGGGGTGAACCGGTTCACGGTACACCCGAACCGGTTCGAGGTACCTGTACGCTGGCAGAGTTTTAAAATCATGAAACTCTTTATTGGTTTCCCTATAAAAGTCAACTTCGGGGGAGTTATTTCATCAGACTTTGAGAGACGATTTTGAGAGTCCAAATACATCAAGTCTTCATATTTTTTAGTCCCAAAACTCCTGTTTGATTCACACCAAAATTCCCATATAATTTTCTGAATCTTTTGGAACCCATAGAACACTTTGCTTTTGTTTATCTTTCATGGAGTGCGTCTCTACACCGTAAGGTTGCGTGTCATTGAGGATCTTGCTGCGTGAAGATTCTTTGCTAAAGATTGGGTTGCGAGTCCTTGGAGGGTGTTGCGTGTATTCTCTCGCTGAGTTCAAGACTGCGTGTCTTTGTGGGTTGGCTGCGCGTTGATCCATTGCAGATTTCTCTATGTAATTGTAAGTTGCGATTTATAAATTCATAGTGAAATAAAGGTTTTACCCAGAAGGGTTTTTTTTCCTGAAATCTGTGTCTCAGCATATTTATTGTGTCACATGCTTTACATTTGATGGGTTGATTTATTGTCATATAGATGCATGTTTAAGGGCTGAATTTATTTAATTTAAAAGTAGACCCTAATTAAATAAGGTTTAATTGGATACGTGCAAATTAATCAATTATCACACAGTTACACTTTACAAATTGGTATCAGAGCGGGTTACGCTAATTTATCACGCGGTCTTTATTTTTCGCAAAATTGTGTGGTATTGATTTTTTTAAAAAAAAATCAGTTTTGTGAAAAATCGCAATTTTTCCAATGGAACACCCATTTAATGAGGAGCCTATTTTTGAAAAAGTTCACGACCATGCTGAAAATTTAAAACGTTTGAATTTGAAACTTTGCAAAAGAATTAAAGTTTTGGAAAACGAAAATTCTCTCTTTAAAAGTAATATTGAATATTTGCAAGCGTTTCAAACTCAAAGTGATATTTATCGTGAACACTTTGGTAATTTGTGTATGGATTTTGATTCTTTGAAAATTTCCAAAAATAAGAGTGATGAGAGAGTCATTGTTTTAGAGAAGGGATTGAAGGACTTGAAGAATTCTAGGGTTTCCGTTTGTGCCGTCGAGGATAAAAAATTAATCGATGATTTTACGGCACGCGAAAAGACTCTTAGGGATAAGTTTGTTTTAATTGAGGGGGAGAGTGATAAACTATGAAGTTTAATTGAAAATTTGAAAAATAAATCCCTGTCTTTGGAAGAGTCTAATTCTTTGCTTGAGTAAAAAATTTTGAAGTTAAAAAATGATTTGACAGACTCAAGTAGGTTTGATAGTGATGGTAATGGCTCATTGTGCTCTCATGCTTCTAATGCTAAATTCAAAACCATTATTTGTTTTAGAGGGTCAACTAATTCCAAGGATGTTAGAAAAGGTCAACTCATAGGTTTCGGTCCACCCGTTTACACATGTTCATATTGTGGTAGGAAAGGTCACCATAGGCATTTTTGTTTTGATCTTATAAAATGTCCTAGTAAGTTTATGTCTAGTGTTACCGTGGTTCCCAAATCCCCTACACGACATTTCTCATCTATTTGGGTTAGGAAATCACTTTTGGATACGCTAGATTTTAGACAAGTTGATTCTCGTTTGTTTGCACATGATTTTTCTCTCTCCATATCATATATATGATTGTGTTTACATGTTTGTCATGCGCTAGTTATGCTTTTTGATATATTTTTGCTAGCGTTGTGACATGTACTTTTTGTATAGATTTTTTTTTTTGAAAATTTTTGAAAAATACAAAAAGATTTTATTTTGATAAATTTTTTGAAAAAATCTAAAAAGATTTTTCTATTTTGTTTGCACCGTTTATGGATGGACACTTAGTATGACCGAGTCACAACATCATTCCATTATTTTCATGTGACTATTTGATAGTGTTTTGAGACAATAGGTCAATTCATCCTTGTGCTTTATAATGTTTGGAGTCATTAAGATATAATTAAGTGTTACTTCCTACATGTTTCACTCATAATTTCTTTTATTGCACACATGAACGAATTTGTTTGATTATTGTGCTTATCTTATCACATGTTGGTTGGGTGTTTTCACTTCAATCCTATCCTTTAAAATGAATCAAGCGTGATAAATTTTGGTAAGGAAATTGTGCATATAAGAACGTTTTGTGAGTTTGTGTGCTTTATTTGAAAACGGAGAAGGGCTGCGAATGGTTCTTTTTGCCTTTGCGAATACTAAGCCATCGTTAAATTGGACCTAAAAAATGGAGGAATTTTATTATCCGAGGTCCAAAGAGGTTTAAAAGAGCCCGAAAAAATTTAAAGGCAATAAAAAGAAATTCATGCCAAAAATGAGCCAATTAGGTTTTTGCACCAATTCTCCAAAGTTTGAGAATTTAGTTTATCAACCTCTAAAAAATAATATATATGAGGGTGTTTGGATGGAGAATTAAAATGGGTTTGCACGTCCTTGAAAGTCTTGAAAAGCGCTAAATAGTTTTGGACGTTATTGGTGTGGAAATCATTTAGACTTTGATTTGTTGATTTGCATAAGACGATGTCATTTAAATTCAAAAAAAATTTACACCTAAGGATAATTTTGATTCTCATTCGTTAGGAGTACACGTATGCATCGTGCATATATGATTGATTGAGTTTATTTACCTATCGAATGTGTTCACACCCATACATTCCATTTTCATCACTTAGTTGTTTGAGTTTAATTCCATGGTGTGATTTTCGTGTCATGTTTTACATATTTTACAAATTGTATCTAATTTTTGTGCAAAAATTTTGAAAAATCAAAAATAGTTTGTGGAGATTTTTGAGTATTTCTTTGCAAGAGTGCGTTTTCCATCTGATTGGTCCTTTGTTTTGAATACCGTGTCACCCCGACTTTACTTATTTGATTTATTCTTCTCATTTGTCTATTTGGGGACATAATAAAAAGGGGGAGAAAGAATTATACTTTTATGGGGGAGTTTTGACATTTGACTTATGCTTTCATCATAAATTAGTATTCATGTTTATCTCATTTCAAACTCGATACATCACTTGGTATTTTATTTATCTCATGTGTGTAGGTACTACATTGATGATTACTGAATTGCACACCCGATGAGAGAAGCTTTGAGATTCCTGAAGAATTGAAGAACAAACGATGAAGACTTATTCGTTTGTATCTTTCCAGTTTTGGGTTCATGGAAGGGTAGATTTGCATAGAAAATTTTGGTATTTGATAATTCATATTTTTTATGTATGTATCGGCATACACATAGGGGGAGATTTGTAAGGACATTTTTCTCATGTCCAACATGTTACATTTGTGTATGTCGTACGCCGCTACATTTGGCACGTCACTTCACGATATCATATGACGACTTCTATCCGAATTTCGAGATTCAGGCATTCAACATCTCCATCATGTGTCCCACATCTGCCTCAACGACTTCACGTTCCATGATTTTAGGGACTTAATGCAAGTGGTATGCAAGAGAAGTCAAAATAGCGAAAGAAGGCAAGATATGGAAGTTCAAGGGCAATTTGGTAATTTTACAGCCACCGTTTGGAGGATTGGTGAACTAGAAAGTTGAAGATATCGTCGCAAAGAAGATAGTGGAAGAAACGGTACCTCAATCAGAGCTACGGTGAAGAAGTTATGGCCCTTTGAAAATGGAGAAAATTTTGAGAAAAACTCTTGGAAAAATGCTAAGTGTTTAAAGCCCCACATTCCAGCGAATTTCTGCGAACCAAAGCCAAACCGGTTCGGGGGTGAATCGGTTCATGGTACACCCGAACCGGATCGGGGTACCTGTACGCTAGCAGAGTTTTAAATTCATGAAACTCTATATTGGTTTCCCTATAAAAGCCAACTTCGGGGGAGTTATTTTATAAGACTTTGAGAGACGATTTTGAGAGTCCAAATACATCAAGTCTTCATATTTTTGAGTCCAAAAACTCATGTTTGATTCACACCAAAATTCCCATATAATTTTCTGAATCTTTTGGAACCCATAAAACACTTTGCTTTTGTTCATCTTTCGTGGAGTGCGTCTCTACACCATGTGGTTGCGTGTCACTGAGGATCTTGCTGCGTGAAGATTCTTTGCTAAAGATTGGGTTGCGAGTCCTTGGAGGGTGCTGCGTGTCTTCTCTTGATGAGTTCAAGACTACGTGTCTTTGTGGGTTGGCAACGTGTTGATCCATTGCAGATTTCTCTATGTAATTGTAAGTTGCGATTTATAAATTCATAGTGAAATAAAGGTTTTACCCGAAAGGTTTTTTTTTTAAAAATATGTGTCGCAACATATTTATTGTGTCGCATGCTTTACATTTGATGGGTTGATTTATTGTCATATAGATACATGTTTAAGGGCTAAATTTATTTTATTTAAAAGTGGACCCTAATTAAATAAGGTTTAATTGGATACGTGCAAATTAATCAATTATCACACAGTTACACTTTACAGAGTGATTTCTACAATGGCTGGGCGAGTCACTATTCTCAGCATCACCAGGAAAGGGACGTGACCCCTCTATTTGGAACAAAGTACTGGCTGAGACAACTGGCCTAAATTTTTGAGTTCATCGAGGGGGATCTCGTGTATCCTCCCATTCTTTCCTTTTATGCCTTGGAGTTGGGGTTAAAGGCGAATTCCGTTCTTGGGATTGAGTTCCCTCTAAGCCAGACCCCCAAAGTACCTCCTACTGAACTTCCTCCACACTCCCCCATGATCCCCATTACCACGCCCAAGCCCAAGGCCGCTGAAACCATCAAACCACTTGCCCCTTCGATCGAAGCTGCAACAGGGGAAGGGCTTTCTCAGCCACCTACTAAAAATACCAAAAAGTCCAAAAGTGGGGTTTCCTCGAAATCCAAGTCCAAAACTTAAGCACAAACTCCTTTGGCGGCATTACCTATTGCCTTTGTTCCCCCTCCTATGTCTGCAGAGGTAGATGAAGTGCTGAGGAGGCAGGTTCAAGCTGAGGTTGAAAGAATAAATGCTGAGTTTCAATGGCACACTATTGTCGTTCCTCCTTCGGCTGCCTTTCCCACGATCGTGGTTGATCCGACTGAGCCATTGGCAAAAAGGAGAAATAGGTCGAGGGTACCTCAAAGTGGTGATGCAATGGGCACAAGGAAGAAAACTCTGGGCACTAAGTCCCAGAAGAAATGAATAATCGGGATACCTCCATCTTCTACTCCCTCTGTTGCTGCCTCCTCACCACCTTCACCAGTGGTTATATCTTCTCGTTCTCCCAATGGATCTAAGGTATGTGTACATTCTTTATTTCTTATTCCCCTTCTCTTAAGGTGTGTTGCATCTTCTCATTTCTTAATAAGAAAATGTTTTGGTGCAGGGAGTTGAAGAAGAAGGGCCCAGTCCCCTAAACCCCCATTCTCCCTTGATAAGACTTACCTACTCTCTCCGTTTGCCTTCTCAACGGGACAAAGAAGTTGCTACGGGGGCTGCTACTGTTGGATCTGTTGAAATATCTGGTCAACCAGAGGCAACTACTCCATCCCCATCTGAATTACCCTCCGAGCAAGAGGTTCCTATGCCCCTCGTTCTGGTCGAGGAGAGTGCCCATGGGGTAAATTTCGTGTCAAGTCTCATGTATTTTATTTATCCCATTGATTTTTTATCATTCTGATATGTTGGGATATTTTAGGTGGAAGTGGCGTCTCTGATATCTAACATTTCCCTTCCCACTGCATTGACGAGACCCATGATTGTAGTTCCCCTTTTTGGTGCCATAACGGGGGTAAGTTAGATGTATTCCTACCCCTTATTTTTTCTGTGTATTTACTTCTCGTGTCTAACACTTAGTTTTGTATTTGTAGCTTTCACCAAGCCTTACCCCACCCTTTGCTCTTAGTGGCCTTTTCCTTTTCCTAGGGCAAGGCTGATGATGTTGTTCCTCATGTTTGTTCTTCTGTACCCACCGGCATTGGGGCATCTCTTGAAGGTCCAACGTCTTCTTCTGATGATACGCTCGTGTTCTCCTTAGTACCTTATATTGGAGATGGAGGTTGCCTACCGTTGAGGCTTCTTCATCCAAGGGACCCGTTGAAGCTACTGAGGCAATGAGTCCGCCCCCAACAGTTTCTACCATTATAGCCCTCGTTGTGACTCCTATTCTCGCTCCTACTATTGCTGAGGTACTTCACTAATTTCTTTCTGCATTTCTCAGTTTGTTGAACTTCACCTATGTTTGTGACTTAACAATAAAAACACTTGTTTAGGTTTTTCATAAACTCCACCTATATCGATGACTTAACAATGAAAACAACTGTTGAGGTTTTTCATAAACTCCACCTATATTGGTGACTTAACAACGAAAACCCTTGTTAAGGTTTTTCATAAACTCCACCTATATTGGTGACTTAACAACGAAAATGCTTGTTAAGATTTTTCATAAACTCCACATATATTGGTGACTTAAGACCGAAAACACTTGTTAAGATTTTGCATTAACTCCACCTTTATTGGTGACTTAATAATGAAAATGCTTGTTAAGGATTTTCATAAACTCCGCCTATATTGGTGACTTAACAATGAAAACATTTGTTAAGATTTTTGCATAAACTTCACCTTTATTGGTGACTTGACAACGAAAATGCTTTTTAAGGTTTTTCATAAACACTTTATTTCCTTTATCTGCTTTCAGGTTGCTCGGGAGGATTCTCCACCAGTTCCTTTGCCAATTACCTCGCCCCATCGAGAACCTCTCGTTTTAAAAGATTCTAGCCATAATGATCAAGGTTCCACTATCGGTGCTGCTGCGGAGAGCGAATATGGTTATGAGCTTCCTCTGCCTGACCTAACTCCTCACGCCTTCTGCCTGATGGTGCTTCAGCATTCTCTTCAAATGCCTTCCAACCATCTTCTGGTAGTTGAACAACTTGTGAACCATCATCCTGAAACATTCACGATGGATTGCCTACATTCAAACATCTCGATTATGAGTCACAGGCTTCGGGGCGTGGCTACCGTTGTTGTTGAAATTGCTAATACTCCAACTAAAAATGTTACCAGACTCCTCCTCAACCAATTCCTGGGTTATCTGAGGGAGTTGGGTCATGATGGGTTCCGTTTTGAATGGCTTATCACGTATTTAAAGATGTTGAGGAGCCAGCAACTGGACAACCAGATGGAACTGTTGCGAAAATATCAGGAGGACCAGCAGGTCGAGGAAGCTAAATTGGCCAAGTTAGCACATATTCTAGATACTTTCGATAAAGAGGTGGAGGACATCGAAGAAGCTTTGCGTCTGGTGAAGCTGAAATGAGAGAAACTCCTTATTGAGTTCACACAAGCGCAAATGGGGTTGCAGGTCTCTATCAATGCTTAATGGTCTTGCCAAACAGCTTCTTCGGGCCTCCCTGGATATTTTTTCTCTTCTCCAGATCTGTGGTTCCTCTTAGGCCACTGAACTTGTGTATATATTTTTTCCATGTAATTATTGGGCAATAGCTCCTAATTTTGTAATGCCCCAAAGTTTATAAATGGAAAAAGATATTTATTCTCTCATTCCATTTCTTTGTGTTACAACTATTTGCATAGATTTTGAAGTGTGAAGTTCTATAATTCTTCCATCTCTACTTGAGTTATAATAAAAAGGAACTTGTATACTCTTCATAATAACAGCCCACTACATCAGTGGTCCAAATAAAATTGCCTACACATGATAGACTTTTAACCATTTATTGTTAATCTTGAATGGTTTATCTTCTTCCAGCTAAGAAATTAAGCAATAACCTGAGTCATGAGCTTCTTTTACAATGAAAGGTCCCTCCTAATTTGCTGCAAACTTGGGTAGAGGAAGCCCCCTGATATGTTTCACTACTGCTTTCAATACGAGGTTTTCCTCCACGAACTTCCTTGGTCTTACTAAGTTATCATATGCCCTGGAGAGACATTTCGTATACATTTAAAAGTGTTGCATCACATTATCTCTGTGTTCATCCAACGCTTCCAACTACACATGTCTATTCTAAGGGAACATTATACTTCTCAAGGCATATCGAGCAGAGGGAACTTCTAACTCCACTAGGAGAATCGCCTCGGCCCCATAAATAAGAGCGAACGGTGTATACCCCGTGGGCTTCCTCTTAGTTGTTCGATAGGCCCATAATACGGCTGGTATCTTATCATCCCACGATCCTAGGAAATCCTCCATTATTTTAGCCAAGATATTAACCAAAGTTTTGTTAGTTGCTTCGGCTTGACCGTTTCCCTTTGGGTATGCCACCGTCGAAGTGTGATGGGCAATGGAGTATTTATCTATGAGCATCGTTACTTCTGAATTGACGAAAGGGGTTCCATTGTCTAAAAGGATAACCTTTGGGATCCCAAAATGGCAAATGATGTATTCTCTGATGAAGTTTCTCACCACCCCTTCTGTTTCCCTTCTCAGTGGTATCACTTCAACCCACTTTGTGAAGCACTCGGTTTCCACTAGTATCCATATCTTCCCCCTCAGAGAAGGATGTATTGCCCCTACCAGGTCGAACGCCCAAGTGTGAAAAGGATAAGGCATTGCCAGGGAGTGTAAGTCCACCGATGGGGCATGGATCATATTTTCATGAAGTTGTCAAGCCTTGCATCTTTGAACGAACTCAGCATAATCTTTCTCCATCGTTGGCCAATAGTATCCCAAATTCATCAACTGTTCATATAGCTTGGCCCTTCCTATGTGAGATAGATCGTGCGCCTGTTTGAGGACCTCAGCTGCTTCTTCCTTCGTGATGCAACGTAAAGGCTTGTTGAAGTATCCCCTTCGATAAAGCTGCCCCTCCTGAACGTAAAATCTCGGAGCCCTTCACCGGAGTCCCATCGCATTAATTTTCTCTATCGAGATAACTCCATCTTTAATGAAGTCAATATAGGGTTGTCTCTAGTTATCCCGAGCCTCCATGAAATGACATTCAATTGCCTAAAAGAATAACTAGCATTTATTGCATTTCCGTTGTAGCTCTGCCGCGTTATGTTTCATTCTTGGCCAAAAATACCCCTCTCTTTGCATTCTTCGGTAGAGTGGTATCTCAGTTGTCTCGCAGTGCTCTTCATGTGTTCTCTTCAATCTCCGCTCCGCCTCTTCTAGACCGATGCATCTTGACAACCATCCTCCTGCATTCTTAAAGTAAAGGTTTCCCTGGTTCGTGAAGTATTGGGTTAATTCCCTCAGCCCCATCGCTCCTTCCCCCAATTCCCATTGCCTTTTAATCTCTCCCCTCCAGTCTTCATCCTCTTCCATTGGTAAAATTGATTGTACTATAGAAGGAGTTGTTCTTCGTTGGATCATGACTGTAGTTGTATCGTTCCTCATGACCATCTTCTAGGCAATGGTAGCATAAGCGTTCGGGTGGCGATTCATCGTTCTGGCTGGCCTCTTGATCTTGGTTCGATGGAACTAGTAGAGGAGCCTCTAAATGATTGTTATATATAGTGCCAGGCTCATGTGTTTCAATGCGTCCTCTCCATTCACTTGCTGAACCACCAAGTTTAAATCCCTTTTAATACAAAGTGAATGAATCCCCCTTCAAAGATCCTCTAGTAATCCCAACGCCAATGCTTCATATTCTGCCTTGTTATTGGAACAAGGGAAATCTAATTTGTAGGAAAGTCAAATATCTTCCATTCCTTTTGAAAGAATAACCCCTTCTCCTCCTTTGTTTTCTACCGAAGATCCATCGAACTGTATTTTCCATTCCTCCTCCGTTGCGTCTAGGTGATTGGCCTGCAAGTCATCTCCTGGAATACTTTCTTTGGGTGGCTCAAAAGTTCCCGAGGGGAATATTGCCAATAGGTCGGCATACGCTTGACTTTTAATCGTGCGAGGAACCACATATTTTAAGTAATATTCAGAGAGGATAAGGAACCACCTAGCTGCCTTGCCAATCAATATAGTTCTTACTAGCAAATACTTAGTGGGATCACATCTAGTTACAATATGAATTCTAAAAGACAACATATAATGTCAAAGTTTTTGCGCTACAAATACTAAGGATAAGTAATGCCTTTCCAAGTTACTATATCTGACTTATGGTCCATGGACGATCCTGCTGAGGTAGTAGACTGGTTGTTCTTTCCCATCGATCTCTTGTGCCAACAAAGCTCCCACGGACCTCATGGTGGATGTGAGATACAACTCCAATGGTATTCCTGCCTTTGGGGGAACCATGGTCTGTGGTGAAACGAGCAACTTCTTCAGTCCATCGAGAGACTCCAGGTGAATCTCCTCCCACCTAAATTTCGTGTTCTTTTGTAACAATTGCATCAGCGGGTGTGTTATATCAGCCAATCCAGGAACAAATCTCCTAAGGTAAGAGACTTTATCGAGGAAACTCTTCAGCTTCTTCACCGTTCTTGGGCATGGCATTTCCAAGATCACCCACTATTTGTCCTTGTCCATCTGCACCCCTTGTCGATCAACCACAATGCCTAGGAATTTCCCAGTTGTCACTCCAAAAACACAATTTAGTGGGTTCATCTTCAATTTAAACTTCCTGCAACTGGAAAATACCTTCCTCAAATCGCTCAGATGGGACTCCTCCTTCCTCGATTTGATGACCAAATCATCCACATAATATTTCACAAATTTGTGAAAGAAGTCATGGAAAATGGCCATCATTGTTCTTTGGTAAGTCGCCCCTTGAGTCCAAACGACATCACCTTGTAGATGAAGTTGCCCAACGAGATTTTGAACGCTATTTTCTCTGCATCTATGGGGTCCATCTTCATCTGGTTGTACCCTACATACCCATCCATGAAGCTATACATCTCATGACCAGCTGTTGCATCTATCAGGATATCGATGGAGGGCAGAGGGAACTCATCTTTGGGATAAGCTCAATTCAAATCTCTGAAATCCACACAAATACTTCTTTGGTTTTTGTCTTTCTATCCCACTGGGATAATGCTAGATGGCTAGAGTGAGTGCTATATCGGTATGATGAACCCTGCCATGAGTAAGCGTTGAACATCTTCCTTGATCTTTAAATCTAGCTCAGGTTTCTATGTTCTCGTTGCTTGTTTCGCTAGAATGGCTGAAGGCATTACCTTCAACTTGTGGAAGCTCACTTCCTCATCCATCCCTTCCATCTCCGTGTATTTCCATGCAAAAACATCTATAAATTCCCGAATCAACTCCACCAAGGACTTTCGTTTCTCTTCACTGAGATCTTTCGAGATGAAAATGGGCCTAGGGTCCTCCTCTTCTCTCGCCAAGTTCAATTGCTCCAGTTCTTATGCCTGTGGTTTCGATCGATCCGCCATGTAATCTGGTTCCTCAGCGACTTCCTCCATAAATTCCTGTATGTTGGAAGGGTCTATAACCATATATTGTTCCCATTGATCCACCAGAAAGCATTCATATATCGGGTCAACATCATCATCAAATTCCTCAGTCACCCGCTCACACCGTTATAATCGATATATCACTTTTCCTTCTTCAGTAATGACCTTCTTACATTGTGTGCTGGTAACAGAGACTCCCTTCCTCTTCTTTTATCTAGAAGCCTCTACCACTCTTTTTCCTGAGAACCGGCTCAACATGCTTTGTCGTTGGAACTCATGTTCCATCGGATCCACTCTGGGCCTCATCCTGTCTTTGAGCTACTACGAGATGTTTTGGGGCCGCGGGACCACCTATTAAGCTTCTTCGGTCATCACTCTTGAGCTACCTGCAACCTCTTTTCTCTGCTCGTTCAAGGGCCCCATCCTTTCTCTGACCGAGGGAACCCATGCTCCCTCCATTCTTATCGTTAGGACGCGGACATCCTCCTCTAATTCTGTGTAAAATGCCGCATCTACCAAGTGAGCTTACTCGACAGTGAAGGGCCTCTTCATAGCCCTAATAGTCACCTATATTCATTTAATATTAGCTTTAGCACATTGGTGATACGTCGAAGGAACTAGCCCTTGATTGTGCATCCATACTCTTCCTATCAGTAGGTGGAAGGAAGTTGCACTCTCTATTACGTGGAACTTGATATGGAAACTTAGATTTCCCATTACAATCCCAACATTAACTTACCTAATGGATGTGGAAGATTGGTTATCATACCCCGAAATCACCAAAGGCACGGGGCCAACCTTTCTTTTAGAATATTGGCTTCACGAAAAGAGTTTATTGGCATGATATTGATGGAAGCTCCCCCATCCATAAGAGTCCTTGTGAAACTAATTCCGCTAACGCTGGTGGTCACATACAATGGCCTGTTATGAGGGAACCTTACAGCTCTATCTGCATCGCTGAAGGTTACTTCTGACATAAACCTTCTCACCAATATAGCCATGGGTCCATTCCATCTCAGTGAAGGGACTGTGTTCTTCCTTGCAATATCGAGCATTGCCTGGGTTACCTCCAACCTACTCTCCTTCGGTATCCCCACTTGGTCAAAGAACCGAGTGAACTTTGGGGATTTTGAAACTGCGCAGTATTCTAGGACTGGGTCTGCTTCCTTACCTTCAATGCAATATCCATGCTCTACGTCCTTAGCACTTACTTTGTCGTAGCCCAACACTACATTAGCCATTACCTTCATACAATCTTCCAGAGCTTCCTAGAATTCCTCCTGCTTCAACATTGGCTCTCTTCCTTTTCTCTCGGCCTCCTCGTTATATGCCACCATCAGATTAGCCCCATGTACTGGGAGTGGGTTGTTGTTAACGTTCTGCGGAGGGACTTGCAATGTCCCTACCTTTATGTACTTGTCGATGATTTTCCTCAATGTGAAACAACTCTCTGTTAGGTGTTGGATCTTCTGATGGACATGGCAATACTTGGGATCCGCCCTCGTTGTCGCATCGGGTTCCCCAATGGGAATGCCCTTTGGCCCATAGACCGTTCCTCCTTAGACCATCGCGTTATAGCAGCTGAGAGCTTCCTCCACTGTACAAGGTAATGATGGTGGGTCCTCCCTGTCTCTTCTAAACTTCCTCTTATTGTCCTTTTTTGATGCCTTGCCTCCATCCCCTCCTTCGATGTACCCTACCCGTGAGGGATGATACCTCCCTCCCGTAGGTTACATCAGATGCCTAAACATCATTGTCACCACCACCAGACTTGGGCCGTACCACCAAGGAGATGTTTCTTTTCGCTTTTAAGAATGCTGAAAAAGTCCCTTCGCGCATTTCATTAATGAGATGACAAATGTACTCAAGAAGCCCCTCCGCACAGATCTATAATAACTTAGACTCTTTGGCCTCCTCCCTCATATCGAGGGATCTCTCCCTGAACCTTCAAATTTATGCCACCACTTCTTCTTCGGGTCGTTCCTTCTCCCTCCCCAGTTGGGTCAAAGTAAACTCATCTTCCGCTAGAAAGAACTTCTGGACGAATAAAATATGCATCTCCTCCCACGTAGAAACGCTCTTAGGAGATAAGTGGGAATAGCAAGCACATGCTTTATCGGTTAAGGATTTAGAAAAATCCCTTAACCTGAGCTTCTTATTATTACAATGCTCCCCCAAATGTTCAACAAAGCGCTTAATGTGTTCCTTCGAGTTCCCACCTTTCCCTGTGTATTTTTCAAAAATAGGAGGAATATAGTCCTTTGGATAGGTCTCATCGTTGTATTCTTTGGGATAAGGTGTTCGAAAGTCATCATAGATCGAAGCTACCTCGCCAGAAGATTGTGAGGAGGCTTGCATCGACTTCATCATCTCTTTCTGCATCTCCTTCCTCATTTCCTCCATAAGTGATGTTACAGGGGAACCAACGAATAAGACCATGCACTGAGTGTCCGTTGCAGATGGAATAATCATCACAGTTGGGTCCATTAATACTCCCGATGTTCCCACTGCTAGATTCATAACATATGGTATACTTGCTAGAACTGTTCCTGTTACACCTGCACTCGATGGGGCCGTTGGGGCTGCCCCTAGTGTTACGAAGGAATTGGCTTCAAATCCTCCCAACACCGTTTAAGCTACTGGAGTTTTCAAAAACTCATAAAACTTACTCGGGAGGAGTGCCACCTGAGTGGGTCCCAACCCTGCACTCGTAGAAGCTTGTATCACCCTTTGAACGCCTATCGTCGTCTGAAATGGAGGTACCTCTATTCGAGGAGCCCCATCCCTTAGAGCCTTAAGTTCTCTTGCTTCTTGTTCTTCATTGTGTTGGATGTCATCAAAATTGAGCCTTCGATTAACATTATCTTGCGCTATACTCCTTACTTAGAAGAATGCCTCCCCAACAGAGTCGCCAAATGTAAGAGGGTAGTTTAGATAAAATGGAGGTGTAACCCCTTTTGAGTACAGTAATGATAAGTTAAATAGAAACACTATTGATTAGACACAAGACATACGAACACAACTCAGTGAAGATCGGCTCAATTTGATCTCACAAATCTCTCGTGTATAACTCAGAAGATAGTAATGAACTTAGAAGTAACTCAGATAGAGGGAAAGAAAAGTAAGTACCCTAGATACACCTTGGCCGGCAGCCAAA
Organism: Sambucus nigra; assembly: GCA_949130495.1. Taxonomy (NCBI): domain Eukaryota; kingdom Viridiplantae; phylum Streptophyta; class Magnoliopsida; order Dipsacales; family Adoxaceae; genus Sambucus; species Sambucus nigra. The sequence goes on along the minus strand of OX422219.1, from coordinate 131,688,613 downwards.
CACACCAACCACCCTCAAGAATATCTATTAAATATTAAAAGCTTCATAATAAATGGCAATGGTGGGTGAGTAAAAACTCTCTGGTTTGTAATAACTCACTTTAATGTATATTATCTCTAGTAGTAACTTCTGAACTCTCAGAAAAGATCCCCTTTCCTCAAAGGTGGTTGGGGTCCTTAAATAGCCCCCCACACCACCCCCGAGGCAACTCAGTCATCAATGCGTGTGAAAGACCTCCCTCATAGTTTATGTCACCAACAATAAATACCTGATGCACTAGTTGTCTCCACGTCATAAATATTAAATGCCAAGACATGCCTTTTGCCTAACCACTGTATGTTAGGGGTCTGTTGTCGCATATGTGGATCACCAACTGCCTGACAGCCCCAAATACCACGATGGTTTACTCATGTGCAGGTCTTACATTGTTTAGCTGGCTAGTGACATCACCTATAGTAGATGTGACATTAAGTAGAGGGTTATTTGGTTCACAACTCAATGCCTGACGTAACTCCAAGCTACTCTGCCCGAGGTTCCATGGTGAGGGTCCTTCGATGCTTTACTATGTGTATCTAAGATGGTTAGGACGATCCCCAACAGTGCCTCACTTATTAATCCTCCAAACCAAGTTCCTCTAAAGTTTCGACGGCGAGGTCATTCGATAGAGCATGAAAGCTCTCTCAGGCCTTACCGAGCCTGGTCTCTCTCGAGTTCCATTTGACCTCACACTAAAACTCATTGTTATTCTAATTACATCATTACAACCGTTATAACTCATAGTCAATATAAACAAAAATACAATATGACTGGCAAACACAACAAGCTAAAGTATGAGCTGCTACGCTTGAGCTGCTATGCTTGAGCTACCATGCTTGAGCTGGCTCAGGGCCGTAATCCCCGAAACACTGTTGCTAATGTTGAATTAACTCAAATATCAAAATTACCTTCAATACCCCTCTACATTTGCCCCTTCGTGGAGAGATTTATTAGAACAAGAAATGTCAACACGAAACTTCTCAATCCGATGAACATTATCTGCGTGAAAAATTTTTAGCCTCCTTTCCTTCGTTAGAACCACATCGTTATAATCTCATGGAAAAAGTAAAATTCTCCTTGATGTACCTGAGCCGAGGCATTATGACTTGTTGGGGCTTTGACGAAGGGACATCACCACTTTCTCCTTCTACTGTGATTCAACCGTTCTAGCTTTACTATTTAAAATTCTCCCAAATGCCTGCTAGCCTTATCAAATACTCGTTTTGCTTCTTGGTAAGTGAAATTCTCCCTTGTAATGCTCCGCTATGTTTGAAAAAGTAGAAATTCTCCCCGATGTAACCGAGTCACCATTTAAACAACGTTTGGACTTGTGGCAAGGGGACATCGGAGCTTTTTGAACTGTTGGGACATCTTTTTTTATGGGAGTTATTGGATATGTCTGACAAAAATTCTGGCACCAAAACCCAAACTTGCTGAAGAAGGAAACCACTATTATTCCCGAGGCATCGCTTCGTAAATGATGTGGCGCTGTCTTTTTAGTTGTCAAAACACTTCCTGAAGTGCCACGTGTTCATTTGAAATGATTATAGGCGGCCTTGCACGTGTGGTGGTGGGAAACTCAACAGACGATTTTCTTGAAAGGTTTCAAACCCTTATCTTTCCTTCTTCTTCTTCAAGCTCCCATCTTCTATTGAGAGAGAAAACTGTGCAAAAACCTCCATTATTTACCAAGCTCTTACCTAGCTTCTTCCTCCTCTCCTCTTTTATGCCACCACCTGTGGTTGTGCTTCTTTATCTTCATTCCCAACCCTTCTTTTACCAATCTTTTTCTTTACTTCGTTGTTATCTGTAATGGCCTCCTCAAGCAACCCTACCACACCTGCCACCAGTGTTGCACCTACTACCCCTATTATCACCACCTCCACTGCTGCCGCAGTGCCTACTGCCCGCCAGGACCAACTGTGCTTCTACCGTCGGTCCCCCATATTCGGCAAGGGTGATGACTGTACTGGGTCTTGTAAGACTTGCATTTTTAATGACAAGTATGATGCCCTGACGCTTGGTAATGAAGATGAGAGTGATGATGACTGGGGCTTTCAACCTCAAGAGGGGACTCTCCAATTTTGTCTTGAGCGAGGGGACTTCCCATGGTCCCACATTGACTTTGAAGGGATTGGGGGCTTTCCTACTCACTTTGCTACTTAGAACTCCCATATGCAGAGTTCTCGTGCTGATACTCTCACCAAGATTGGGCTTCATCGAGCCAAGTGGTTTGGTGAGTTCACCCTATCCAAGAAGAATACTTCCCTTCCCGTTCTGGTATCTCTTTGGAACGTTACTACTCATACCTTCATTACTGCATGGGGAAAATTTATAATAACGTTAGAGGATGTGTGCGAGGTCCTAGGCCTCGAGGCAACATGCCATGAGCCGCATTCTGATGAAGCCCTGGATGCCCAAGGGAATGCTGATCGTTTGGAGTTAAATTGTATATGCCGAAGGTGCATCGGTACTTTAAATAAAGCGACCTTCACTCCTCTTATCAACTATTTCTTTAAGGATACTTTTGAAGGTAGTGCCTCTGAGACCGCCCCCGGTCAAGGTACATCGCTGGAACTTCCTTCCTACATTTTTATCATTCTTTCTCATTTTCTTTTAACAAGGAAACCCAATGACCAATCGCAAAAGGACCTCATCAACCTATCCCTTCATTTGGCTCGGGGTATCAAGCTTCCTCTGGCTGCAATTGCTTTGGGATCCCTCTATACATGGCTTGATAGAACCCTTTTTGACATGGAACGATCTCTGGGTCGTTATAACTTGGCCAACTTCACCAATTGTGTGCTCCTAACAGGCTTCCTCTATGTATGTTTCCCGACCGTAGCAGCCAAGACCAACCGCCCTTCTTCGAGGGAAATAATTCTTCCCCCACGCTCCTTTGTTTATCATAAGAGACAAAGCCAAAAGGAGTTGACCTCCATCATCGATGATTTTTCAAATTTTGTGATGAGGCCCTATGAAGAAGACAACTTTCTCTACACTTGTGGTTTTTTCAACCAAGAAGCAAGAGTGGCCCAGGCAACCACTTGGGACCTCATTATTGAAGACCCTTCTCTAGTTATGGCCCTTATGTTTTCACCAAGATACCTGCCCTCCTACATCGAGTGGGGATACACCAGCGAGCACTAAAATTCCAACTGATGCAGCCATCAGTGTGTCTTCTGTCAAGGGGCTCCTCGCCCATTTTTTTAACTGTCTAACCTCAAGGTCTCCTTTAGCGAGGCATGTTCCCTCTTCTCCTCAATCGCTGCGTAGGGAGTGAGTTCTACAATGGCTGGGCGAGTCACCATTCCCAGCATCACCATGAAAGAGGACATGACCCCTCTATTTGCAACAAAGTACTTGCTGAGACAACTGGCCCAAATTTCTGAGTTCATCGAGGGGGATCTCGTGTATCCTCCCATTATTTCCTTTTCTACCTTGGAGTTCGGGTTAAAGGAGAATTCCATTCTTGGGATTGAGTTCCCTCTAAGCCAGACCCCCAAAGTACCTCCCACTGAACTTCCTCCACGCTTCCCTATGATCCCCATTGCCATGCCCAAGCCCAAGGGCGCTGTAATCCCCAAACCACCTGCCCCTTCGACGAAGCTGCAATAGGGGAAAAGCCTTCTCAGCCACCTGCTAAAAAGACCGAAAATTCCAAAAGTGGGGTTTCCTCAAAATCCAAGAAAAGCTCAAGCACAAACTCCTTTAGAGTCATTCCCTATTGCCTCCATTCCCCATCCTATGTATTCAGAGGTAGATGAAGAGCTGAGGCGACAGGTTCAAGCTGAGGTTGAAAGAATAAATGTTGAGTTTCAACAGCGCGCTGTCGTCGTTCCTCCTTCGGCTTCCTTTCCCACGATGGTGGTTGATGCGATTGAGCCATCAACAAAGAGGAGAAAAAGGTCGAGTACCTCAAAGTGGTGATGCAACGGGCACAAGGAAGAAAAATCTGGGCACTAAGTCCCAGAAGAAACGAACAACCGATATACCTCCATCTTCTACTCCCTCTGTTACTAGCTCCTCTCCACCTTCACCAGTGGTTATATCTTCTCGTTCTCCCTCTGGATCTGAGGTATGTGTGAATTCTTTATTTCTTATTCCCCTTCTCTTAAGGTGCGTTGCATCTGCTCATTTCTTGATCAGAAAATGTTTTGGTGTAGGGAGTTGAAGATGAAGGGCCCAGTCCCCCCAGCCCTCCCGTAAGACGTTTCGTGGGGGGGCATTGCGGTATCTCTCCATCCGACGCTACCCTTCACAATTCTACCCTGATAATACTTACTTACTCTCGCCGTTTACCTTCCCAATGGGCCAAAGAAGTTTTTATGGGGGTTGCTACCGTTGGATCTTATGAAATATCTGGCCAAATAGAGGCAACTACTCCAGCCCCCTCTGAATTACCCTCCGAGCAAGAGGTTCCTCTGCCCCTCGTTGTGGTCGAGGAGAGTGCCCTTGAGGTAGATTTCGTATCAAGTCTCACGTCTTTTATTTATCCCATTGATTTTTTATCATTCTGATATGTTGGGATATTTTAGGTGGAAGTGGCGTCTCTGATAGCTAATATTTCCCTTCCTATTACGTTGACGAGACCCCTGATTGCAGTTCCCCTTTTTGGTGCCATAACGGGTGTAAGTTAGATGCATTACTGCCCCTTATTTTTTCTTTGTATTTACTTCTCGTGTCTAACACTTGGTTTTGTATTTACAGCTTTCGCCAAGCCTTACCCCACCCTTTGCTCTTAGTGGCCTTTTCCTTTCCTAGACCAAGGCTAATGATGCTATTCCTCATGTTAGTTCTTCTGTACCCACCGGCGCTGGGGCATCTCTTGAAGATCCAACGTCTTCTTCTGATGATACACCCGTGTTCACTTTAGTACCTTATATTGGCGACGGAGGTTTGCCTATCGTTAAGGCTTCTTCAGCTAAGGGCCCCGTTGAAGCTACTGAGGTAATGAGCTCGCCCCCAACAGTTTCTACTATTATGTCCCCTATGGTGACTTCCATTCTCGCTTCAACTATTGCTGAGGTACTTTGCTAATTTCTCTCTACATTTCTCAGTTTCTCTAACTTCACCTATGTTTGTGACTTAACAATGAAAACACTTGTTAAGGTTTTGTCATAAACTCCACCTATATCGGTGACTTTACAGCGAAAACGATTTTTAAGGTTTTTCATAAACTACACATATATCGCCGACTTAACAACGAAAATGCTTGTTAAGGTTTTTCATAAACTCCACCTATATGGGTCACTTAACAACGAAACGCTTGTTAAGATTTTTCATAAACTCCGCCTATATTAGTGACTTAACAACGAAAACACTTGTTAAGATTTTGCATAAACTCCACCTTTATTGGTGACTTAACAATGAAAACGCTTGTTAAGGTTTTTCATAAACTCCGCCTATATAGGTGACTTAACAACGAAAACACTTGTTAAGATTTTTGCATAAACTCCACCTTTATTGGTGACTTAACAACGAAAACTCTTGTTAAGGTTCTTCATAAACTCTTTATTTCATCTAATTATTTTTAGGTTGCTCGAGAGGATTCTTCACCAGTTCCTTCGCCTATTACCTCGCCCCATCGAGAACCTGTCGTTTGAGAAGATTCTATCCATAATGATCAAGGTTCCACGACCGGTGTTGCTGTGGAGAGCGAATCTGGCTGTGAGCTTCCTCTGCCCGACCTAGCTCCTCACACCTTCTGCTTGATGGTGCTTCAGCGTTCTCCTCAAATGCCTACCAACCATCGTTTGGTAGTTGAACAACTTGTGAACCATTATCCAGAAACATTCATGGGGGATTGCCTACGTTCAAACATCTCAGTTATGAGTTACAGGCTTTAGGGCATGGCTACCGTTGTTGCTGAAATTGTCAATACTCCAACAAAAAACATTACCAGACTCCTCCTCAACCAATTCCTGGGTTATCTTAGGGAGTTGGGTCATGACGGGTTCCGTTTTGACTGGATTATCACGTATTTAAAGACTTTGAAGAGCCGACAACTGGAAAGCCAAAGGGAAATGTTGCAGAAACATCAGGAGTATCAGCGGGCCGAGGAAGCTAAATTGGCTGAGTTAGCACCTCTTCTAGAAGCTGTCGATAAAGAGGTGGAGGACATCGGAGAAGCTTTGCGTCTGGTGAAGCTGAAACAAGAGAAACTCCTTATCGAATTCACATAAGCACAAACGAGGTTGGAGGTCTCTATCAATGCTCAACGGCCTTGCCAAATAGCTTCTTCGGGCCTCCCCGAAGTTTTTTCTCTTCTGCAGATCAGTGGTTCCTCTTAGGCCACTGAACTTGTGTATATATTTTCTTCTTCTTTTTTTCCATGTAATTCTTGGGCAATAACTCCCAATTTTGTAATGCCCCAAAGTTTATGAATGGAAAAAGATATTTATTCTCTCATGTCATTTCTTTATGTTACAACTATTTGCATAGATTGTGAAGTGTGAAGTTCTACAATTCTTTCATCTCTACTTGAGTTATAATAAAAAGAACTTGTGTACTCATCATAAAAAGAGAGCTTATGCATTTATAACAACAACCAGCTACATCAGTGGTCCAAATATAATTGCCTACAGATGATAGACATTCAACCATTTATTGGTAATCTTGAATGGTTTATCTTCTTCCATCTTAGAAATTAAGCAATAACCTGAGTCATGAGCTTATTTTACAATGAAAGGCCCCTCCCAATTTGCTGCAAACATGGGTAGAGGAAGCCCCCTGATATGTTTCACTGCTGCTTTCAATACGAGGTCTCCCTTCACGAACTTCCTTGGTCTTACTAAGTTATCATATGCCCTGGAGAGCTGTTTTGTATACATTTGAATGTGTTGCATCGCATTATCTCTATGTTCGTCCAACGCTTCTAACTGCACATGTCTATTCTGAGGTAGTGTGCTACTTTGTAAGGCATATCGAGCAGAGGGGACTTCTAACTCCACTGGGAGAATCTCCTCAGCCTCATAAATAAGAGGAAATGATGTATACCCCGTGGGCTTCCTCTTAGTTGTTCGATAGGCCCATAATATGGCCGGTATCTTATCATCCACGATCTTGGGAAATCCTCCATTATTTTAGACAAGATATTAACCAAAGTTTTATTAGTTGCTTTGGCTTGATAGTTTCCCTTTGGGTATACCGCCGTCAAAGTGTGATGAAAAATAGAGTATTTGTCTGAGAGCATCATTACTTCTGAATTAACGAAAGGGGTTCCATTATCTGAAAGGATAACCTTTGGGATCCCAAAATGGCAAATGATGTATTCTTTGATGAAGTTGCTCACCACCCCTGTTGTTGCCCTTCTCAGTGGTATCGATTCAGCCCACTTTGTGAAGCACTCCATTGCCACTAGTATCCATATCTTCCCCCTCGAAGAAGGATGTATTGCCCCTACCAGGTCGAACGCCCAAGTGTGAAAAGGATAGGTCATTTCCAGGGAGTGTAAGTCCACCGATGGGACATGGATTATATTTCCATGAAGTTGGCAAGCCTTGCATCTTCGAACGAACTCAGCAGAATATTTCTCCATCATTGGCCAATCGTATCCTAAAGTCATCAACTGGTCATATAACTTGGCCCCTACTACGTGAGCTGGATCGTGCGCCTGTTTAAGGACCTCAGCTTCTTCTTCCTTCGTGATGTAATGCAAAGGTCTGTTAAAGTATCCCCTTTGATAAAGTTGCCACTCCTGAATTAAAATCTCGGGTGCCTTCGACGGAGTCCCATCGCATCAATTTTCTTTGTCGGGACAACTCCATCTTTAATGAAGTCAATATAGGGTTTTATCCAGTTAGCCTGAGCCTCCATGAAATGACATTCAGCTACCTCAAAGAATAACTGGCATTTGTCACATTTTCGTTGTAGCTCTACCACGTCCTGTTCATTCTTGGCTAAAAATACCCCTCTCATTGCATTCTACGGTAGAGTGGTATCTCAGTTGTCTCGTAGTGCTCTTCATGTATTCTATTAAATCTCTACTCCGCCTCTTCAGGATCGATGCATCTCGACAACCATCCTCCTGCATTCCTAAAGTAAAGGTTTCCCTGATTCATGAAGTATTGGGCTAATTCCCTCAGCCCCATCGCTCCTTCCCCCGATTCCAATTGTATTTTAATCTCTCCCCTCCAGTCTTCGTCCTCTTCCACTGGTAAAATTTACTGTACTATTGAAGGCGCTATTCTTCGTTGGATCACGACGGTAGTTGTATCGTTCCTAGTGTCCATCTTTTGGCCAATAGTGGCATATGCATCTGGGTGGCGGTTCATCGTTTTGGGTTGCCTCTTGATCTTGGTCCGATGGAACTGGTAGAGGAGCCTCTAAATAATTATTCTGTATGGTATCAGGCTCATGTGTTTTAACATGTACTCTCTATTCACTTGCTGAACCACCAAGTTTGAATCCCCTTTGATGCAAAGTGAACGAATCCACATTTGAAGAGCCTCCAGTAATCCCAACGCTAATGCTTCATATTCTGCCTCGTTATTGGAACAAGGGAAATCTAATTTGTTGAAATGGCAAATCTCCTCTATTCCTTTTGAAAGAATAACCCTTGCTCCTCCTTTTTTTCCATCGAAGATCCATCGAACTACATTGTCCATTCCTCCTCCATTGCGTCTAGGTGATTGGCCTGCAAGTCGTCTCCTGGAATACTTTCTTTGGGTGGCTCAAAAGTTCCTGAGGGAAATATTGCCAATAGGTCGGCGTACCCTTGACTTTTGATCACGCGAGGAACCACGCATTTCAAGTCATATTCGGAGAGGATAAGGAACCACCTAGCTTCCCTACCAATCAATATAGTTCCTGCTAGCAAATACTTAATGGGATCACATCTAGTTATAATATGAATTGTAAAAGACTACATATAATGTCTAAGTTTTTGCGCTATAAATATTAAGGATAAACAATGTCTTTCCAAGCTACTATATCTGACTTCTGGTCCATGGATGATCTTGCTGAGGTAGTAGACTGGCCGTTCTTGCCCATCGATCTCTTTTGCCAGCAAAGCTCCCACGGACCTCGTGGTGGATGTGAGATACAGTTGCAACGGTATTCCTGCCTTTGAGGGAACCATAGTTTGTGGTGAAATGAGAAATTTATTCAGTCCGTCGAGAGACTCCTGGTGAATCTCCTCCCACCTGAATTTCATGCTCTTTCGTAATAGCTGCATCAGCGAGTGTGTTATTTTGGCCAATCCAGGCAAAAATCTCCTAAGGTAAGAGACTTTACCGAGGAAACTCTTCAGCTCCTTCGCTGTTCTTGGGCATGGCATTTCTAAGATCGCCCGCTGTTTGTCCTGGTCCATCAGCACCCCTTGTCGATCAATCATAAAGCCTAGGAATTTCCCACTTGTCACTCCAAAAACACACTTTAGTGGGTTCATCTTCAATTTATACTTCCTGCAATGGGAAAACACCTTCCTCAAATCGCACAGATGGGACACGTCCTTCCTCGATTTGATGACCAAATCATCTACATAAAATTCCATAAATTTGCGAAAGAAGTCACGGAAAATGGCCATCATTATTCTTTGGTAAGTCGCCCTAGCATTATTAAGTCCAAACGGCATCACCTTATACATGAAGTTTCCCAACGGGGTTCTGAACGTTGTTTTCTCTGCATCTATGGGGTCCATCTTTTTCTGGTTGTACCCTACATACCCATCTATAAATCTATACATCTCATGACCATCCGTTGCATATATCAGGCTATCAATAGAGGGCAGAGGGAACTCATCTTTGGTACAATCTCTATTCAAATCTTTGAAATCCACACAGATCCTTATTTAGTTTTTGTCTTTCTTTCCCACTGGGACAATGCTAGATAGCCAGAGTGGGTGCTATATCGGTATGATGAACCCTGCCATAAGTAAGCGTTGAACCTCTTCCTTGATCTTTAAATCTAGCTCATGTTTGTACGTTCTCATTATTTGTTTCACTAGAATGGCTGAAGGCATTACGTTCAACTTGTCGCAGCTCACTTCCTCATCCATCCCTTCCATCTCCATGTATTTCCATGCAAAAACATCTATAAATTCCCGAATTAACTCCACCAAGGACTTTCATTTCTCTTCACTGAGATCTTTCGAGATGAAAATGGGCCTTGGGTCCTCCTCTTCTCTCTCCAAGTTCAACTGCTCCAGTTCTTCTGCCTGTGGTTTCGATCGATCCGCCATGTAATCTGGTTCCTCAGTGACTTCCTCCATAAATTACTATATGTTGGAGGGGTCTATCACCATACATTGTTCCCATTGATCCACCAGAAAGCATTCATATATCGGGTCAACCTTATCATCAAATTCCTCGGTCGCCCGCTCACACCGTTATAATCGATAAACCACTTTTCCTTCTTCAATAATGACCTTTTTGCATTGTGTGCTGGTAACATAGACTCCTTTCCTCTTCTTTTCTCTAGAAGCCTCGACCACTCTTTTTCCTGATAACTGACTCAGCATGCTTTGTCGTTGGACCTCATGTTCCATCGGATCCACTGTGGGTCTCATCCTGTCTTTGAGCTACTACGAGATGTTTTAGGGCTGCGTGATCACCTATTGATCTTCTTCGGTCACCATTTTTGAGCTTCTTGCAGCCTCTTTACTCTGCTCGTTCAAGGGCCCCATCCTTTCTCTGATCGAGGGAACCCATGCTCCCTCAATTCTTTTCGTTAGAACGCGGACATCCTCCTCCAATTCTGTGAAAATGCTCCATCTACTAAGTGAGCGTACTCGATAGTGAAGGGCCTCTTCGTAGCCCTAATGGTCACCTCTATTCCCTTAATATTAGCTTTAACACATTAGTGATACGTCGAAGGAACTAGCCCTTGATTGTGCATCCATACTCTTCCTATCAGAAGGTGGTAGGAAGTTGCACTCTCTATTACGTGGAACTTGATATGGGAACTCAGATTTCCCATTACAATCCCAACATTAACATACCCAATGGATTTGGAAGATTGGTTATCATACTTCAAAATCACCAAAGGCATGGTGACCAACCTTTCTTCTGGAATATTGGCTGCATGGAAAGAGTTGATTGGCATGATATTAATGGAAGCTCCCCCATCCATAAGAGTCCTTACAAAACTAATTGCGCTGATGTTGGCGGTCACATACAATGGCCTGTTATGAGGGAACCTTACATCCCTATCTACATCACTAAAGGGTACTTCTGACAGAAACCTTCTCACCAACATGGCCATAGGTCCATTCTATCTCAGCGAAGGGACTGCGTTCTTCCTCGAAGTATCAAGTCTTGCCTGGGTTATCTCCAACCTACTCTCCTTCGGTATCTCCACTTGGTCAAAGAACCAGGTGAAATTTTAGGATTTTGAAACTGTGCAGTATTCTAGGACTGGGTCTTCTTCCTCACCTTCAACGCATTATACATCCTCCATGTTCGTAGCATTTACTTCATCGTAGCCCAACACTACATTAACCATTCCCTTCGTACAATCTTCCAGAGCTTCCTCAAATTCCTTCTGCTTCGATATTGGCTCTCTTCCTTCTCTCTCGGCCTCCTCATTATAGACCACCACTAGAATGGCCCCATGTGCTGGGAGTGGCTTTTTGTTAACATTTTGCGATGGGATTTGCAACGTCCCTGCCTTTACGTACTTATCGATTACTCTCCTTAGCATGAAATAACTTTTTATTGGGTGCTGGATCTTCCGATTGACCTGACAATACTTGGGATTCACCCTTGTTGCCGCATCGGGTTCCCTAATGGGAATGACCTTCGGTTCGTAGACCATTCCTCCCTGTACCATCGCGTTGTAGCAACTGACAACTTCTTCCACTGTACAAGGGAATAGTGGTGGGTCCTCCCTGTCTCTTCCAAACTTCCTCTTATTATCCTTCTTCGGTGCCTTGCCCCCATCTCCTTCCTCGGTGTACCCTACCCGTGGGGGCTGAGACCTCCCCCCCGCAAGTTGCATCGGCTGCCTAAACATCATTGGCACCACCATCGAACTTGGTTATACCACCAAGGAGATCTTTCTTGCTGCTTTTAAGAAGGCCGCGCGTTTCATTAATGAGATGGCATATGTACTCAAGAAGCATCCCATTTGCACAGATCTGCAATATCTTAGACTCTTTGGCCTCCTCCCTCACATCGAGGGATATCTCCCTAAACCTTCGAATGTACGCCACCACTTCTTCTCTGGGTCGTTGCTTCTCCCTCCCCAGTTGGGTCAAAGTAAACTCATCTTCCGCCAGAAAGAACTTCTGGACGAACAAAATATGCATCTCCTCCCACGTAGAAACGCACTTGGGAGCCAAATGGGAATACTAAGTATATGCTTTATCGGTTAAGGATTTAGAAAAATCCCTCAACTTGATCTTCTTATTATTAAAATGTGCCCCTAAATGTTCAACAAAGCTCTTAGTGTTCTCCTTCGGGTTCCACCTTTCCCTGTGTATATTTCAAAAATAGGAGGAATATAGTGCTTTGGATAGGGCTCATCGTTGTATTCTTGGGGATAAGTTGCTCAAAAGTAACCATAGACCGAAGCTACCTCGCCAGCATATTGTAAGGAGGCTTGCATGAACTTCTTCATCTCTTTCTGCATCTCCTTCCTTATTTCCTCCATGGGTGATGCTACTGGGTCACCAACCAATGAGACAATGGATTGAGTGCCCGTTGCAGCTAGAACAATCGTCATAGTTGGGGCCATTGATACTCCTGATGTTCCCATTGCTGGATTCACAACAAATGGTATATTTGCTAGAACTTCTCCCGTTACACTTGCACTCGATGGGGCCATTGGGGCTGCCCCTCGTGTTACGAAGGAATTGGCTTCAAATCCTCCCGACACCGTTATAGCTACTAGAGTTTTCAAAAACTCATAAAATATACTCATGAGGAGTGCCACCTGAGTGGATCCCAACCCTGCACTCGTAGAAGCTTGTATCACCCTTGGAACGCCTATCATCGCCTGAACTGGTGGTACCTCTATTCGAGGATCCCCATCCCTTAGAGCCTCCGGTTCTCTCGCGACTTGTTCTTCATTGTGTTGGATGTCATCAAAGTTGAGCCTTCGATTAACATTATCTTGCACCATACTCCTTACTTAGAATAATGCCTCCCCAGTAGAGTCGCCAAATGTAAGAGGGTAGTTTAGATAAGATGGAGGCGTAATCCCTTTTGAGTATAGTAATGATAAGTTAAATAGAAACACTATTGATTAGCCACAAGACATACGAACACAACTCAATGAAGATAGGCTCAGTTTGATCTCATAAATCTCTCGTGTATAACTCAGAAGATAGTATGAACTTAGAAGTAACTCAGATAGAGGGAGAGAGAGAGGTAAGCACCCTAGATCCACCTTGGCCGGTAGCCAAACACACCAACCACCCTCAAGAATCTCTATCAAATATTAAAATCTTCGTAATAAATGACAATGGTGGGTGAGAAAAACTCTCTGGTTTGTAATAACTCTCTCTAATGTATATTATCTCTAGCAATAACTTCTGAACTCTAAGAAAATATCCTTCTTCCTCAAAGGTGGTTGGGGTCCTTAAATAGCCCCCCCCCCACCCACCCACCACCTCCAAGGCCACTCAGTCATTAACGCCCGTGAAAGACCTCCCTCATACTTTATATCACCAACATTAAATACCTGATGCACTAGTTGTCTCCATGTCATAAACATTAAATGCCAAGACATGCCTTTTGTCTAACCACTGTGTGTCAGGGGGATGTTGTCGTAGAGGGGGCTCACTAGCCCCAAATACCATGGTGGCTTACTCAAGTGCAGGTCTGACATTGTTTAGCTGTCTAGTGATATCACCTACAGTAGATGTGACATTAAGTAAAGGGGTGTTTGGTTCGCAACTGAACGCCCGATGGAACTCCAAGCTACTCTGCCCGAGGTTCCACGGTGAGGGTCCTTCGGTGATTTACCAGGTGTATCTAAGATGGTTGGGATGAGCCTCAACTGTGCCTCACTTCTTTATCCACTAAACCAAGTCCCTCTAAATTTACCATGGTGAGGTCATTCGATAGAGCATGCAAGCTCTCCCAGGCCCTGTCGAGCCTGGTCTCTCGCGAGTACCTTTTGACCTCACACTAAAACTCTTTATTATTCCCATTACATCATTACAACCGTTATAGATCATAGGCAATATAAACAAAAAAATACAATATGACTGGCAAACACAACAAGCTAAAGTATGAGCTGCTACGCTTGAGCTGCCACGCTTAAGCTGTTACACTTGAGCTGCCATGCTTGATCCCCAAAACACTGTTGCTAATGTGGAATTACCTCTAATCTCAAAATTACTTTCAATCCCCCTCTACAATATGTGTAGGTATGCTTAAAGAGATACGATATTTCAGGTGTACATCACATTCAGACATTCGAGACAGTTTCATTCTTGTCGGTCCATTGTTAAAGAACCTTATCCTATACTGATGATGTATTTTTCATTTTTTTTTATGGGATAAGATTTAGGCATCATACGGCTTGACGGCCCGACTTAGTCATTTCACTGTTGGTTTTGTCCCGGAATAGTCAAAGGAGGAGATTTGTAAGGACCAAATTTCCAATTCAGTCTTAATATAGTTTTGACTTATTCTCGGATCAAAACAGGTTTGAGTCATAGTTTTTTTATTGTCTAATCCCTCGACTCTATAATGTATTGAAGATTTATTGAAGATGCTGCAGAAAAGATACAAAGATTCAATCATGCCGAAGTTTAATTGGTGTAATTTCTCATCTTCAAGGTTTAATTGGATCCCGATATCACACAAGTATGAATGCATAATGTTAATGTAACTCGAAATTCATTTTATAAAAATAAGGATGTTATTTTTTTAAAGGAAAATGTTTTTAAAATCTTTAAATGTTTACACATCAGTTAAAGGACGGATTTTTGTTGGATTAGAGTTGGTTTTAAATAAAACTCTTTTATTGAAATTGGAACAATTTGGAACTCTATGTTACGACGTCGTTGAAACGACTTTAGATGTCATTCGAACGAGATGCACTGTCCTTCGAACGACGTGTCATCTCACTCGAACGAGATTGCACCGACTTAAATTTTTTATTTAAGTCAGGTCCTAGTCCTTTTCTCGACATGCGTGGAGAACAAATTCACTTTTCAAACAATACATTTTTCTGCACATGTTTTCTGAGGTTTCAAAGGCTTAAACACATCCTTAGAGTTTGCAATGATTCGAGCTTTCATTATAATATGTTTATGTGATCCTTGTTGCACCACTTTGAGTTTTGTTCATTATTGAAAAATTATGATTGTTGGTTTTGCGGTGGAGAAGTGACGGACATTGTGTTCAACATCGTAGACAACACAGGCCATATCGGTGGACACCGAGACATTGGTGGAGCCGAGTGTTGTAGACGAGCATCGTGGAAGACGAAATTTCTGTGTGGGCACTATTGAAGAACGGTAGAAGATTAGAAGCATCATCAAGACCCGTGGGTATTGAGTTGTTTATTAAGGCTAATTTGTCTTTGTAAAACCAATGTTCATAGTAATTGTCTGGCTTGGACCGTCCGAGGTTTTTTCTCATTTTGGGTTTTTCCCCGTACATCCAGCGTTGTGAATATATTTACTTAACTTTACTTGCTTTAATCACTAGATGCTTGTTTAGTATTAATCGAGGTAAATTTGGTTAAGTTAATTTGTGTCACAACTTGGTTTGATAAAATTGAAAAAGAATTTTTCATAAAAAGAGAAAGTTGGGGTTGCATTGATCTATAACCTAATTCCGCTCAAGCAAAAAGTGTTTTGTTGATAGTTATAGTTTGGGGACCTACATATCCTGGGGGTGCGAGGCATTTTTTTGTTCTTCACAAATAGGAGGCAGAGCTGCGAAACACCTTAAAGAGATCGACATATTCCGCGACTCAACTTGATTTGTTCTAGTTCCGAATTTCTTATACTTTCTGCCTCGGCTTTAATTTCTCCTAATTGGGTAATTTCGTCCCTTATTAACTTTTTGCATTTAAATTGCTACTACTGCTACAACAATTTTAAGGTGAAGCGAAATTCTGCCATGGACGAAAATTACTCTACCAACCTTAACAAGCCTTTTAAATATGAAAGACAACATTTTAAACGTTTGGCATGATAGACTTTGTCATGTTAATAAACGACTTATTAAAAATATAAGCACTTTAGGATTAATTCCATAATTATCTTTAAATTATTTTGAAAAATATTAATGGTGTATTCAAGCAAAAGTAACTAAGACACCACATAAATATGTTTGTAGAGAATCTGAACCACTTGATTTAATTCATTCGAATATTTGTGAATTGGATGGTGTCACAACTAGAAATGGCAAACTTTATTTTATTACTTTCATTGATGACTGTTCTGACTATTCATTTGTGTATTTAATGAAAAATAAAAGTGACGCGTTTGACATGTTTAAAATTTTCCTAAATGATATTAAAAATCAATTTAATTGGAAAATTAAAAAGTTACGTAGTAATAGAGGCACCGAATAAGATTCAACACTATTTATTGAATTTTATGAAACCCATGGTGTTATTCATGAAAAAACTACCCTTTATTCACCCGAAATGAACGGTAAAGTCGAAAGAAAAAATAGGACATTAACTGAATTAATTGTTGCTATTTTATTAAATTTAGGGGTTGCCTCACATTGGTGGGGTGAAATTATTTTGACTATGTGTCACGTACTTAATATAATTCCTTAGACTAAAACAAAAATATCTCCTCATGAAATTTGGAAAAATATAAAGCCCAATGTGTCATACTTTAGAACGTGGGGGTGCTTAGCCTATGTACATATACCCAACCCTAAAAGGTATAAATTGGCTTGTAGACCATATGAGTGAATTTTTATAGGTTATGCTATAAATAACAAAGCATATCAATTTTATGACTTGAAAAATCAAGTAATTATTGAATTAAATGATGCCGATTTTTTATCAAGATAAATTTCCTTTTAAATTGAGAAATAGTTGGGGCGAGTCATCCATTAATATTTCTTTAAATAAAAATAAAGAAAATAATGAATCAGTTTTAGAACTTTAAAAAAGTAAAAGGGTGCGTGTGGCCCTGACTTTTATCCTTACACTTTAGAGGAGGATACTAACATTATTCAAGAAGCTTTATCGTCTTTAGATGCCGATTTATGGCAAGAGGCTAATAATGATGAAATGGATTCTTTGAAAACAAATAGATTTTGGCATTTAGTGGACCTTCTTCCAATGTGTAAAACAATTGGGTGTAAACGGATTCTTAAAAAGAAATTAAAACCTGATGGCACTATTGAAAAATATGAGGCATGTCTTGTTGCCAAAGGTTTTAGAAAACGAGAAAACATAGACTTTTTAGATACCTTTTCACCGTGACTAGAATAACATCTACACGTGTACTATTTTCTATAGATGCCTTAAATGATTTAATTGTACATCAAATGGATGTTAAACCTGTATTTTTAAATGGAGAATTAGAAGAAGAGATTTATATGGATCAACATGAAGGTTTTATTGTACACGATCAAGAAAAAAAAGTACGTAAATCATATAAATCTCTTTATGGTCTCAAACAGGCACCTAAACAATGGCATGATAAATTTGATAGCTTAGTAATCACTAATGGGTTTAAAATAAATGAAAGTGACAAATGCATTTATTATAAATATGTAGAGAACATTTGCACTATCATATGTTTTTATGTTGATGACTTGATTATATTTGGTTCTACTATTCATATCGTAGAAAATGTTAAATCATTATTGTGTGCTAATTTTGTTGTGAAGGATTTAGGTGAAGCTAGTGTAATATTGGGAATTAATATTACTAGGTCAGAAAAGGGACTTTCTTTGGATCAATCTCATTACATTCATAAAGTTCTAAAGAAATACAATTACTTTAACTGTAAACCTTCTAGTACTCCATCTGATCTTAGTGTGAAGTTATTTAAGAACACTAGCGACAGTGTAAAAATAAATGCTTATGCAAGCATCATTGGAAGCTTGCGTTATGCTACAGATTGCACTAGACCTAACATAGCTTATGTTGTGAGAGTATTATGTAGATTTACCAATAGGCTTGGTATGGAGCATTGGCTTGCTATTGAGAGGGTCATGCGATACTTTAAAAGGACGATGAACCTAGGATTACACCATAATAAACATCTCGCTATCCTTGAATAATTTAGTGATGCTGATTGGAACACCCTATCTGATGATTCTACGGTAACTAGTGGATATATATTTAGCATCGCTGGTGGTGTAATTTCTTGGAAATCTAAGGAACAAACTATTTTGACTCAATCCACTATGGAGTTTGAGATGATAGCACTAGATACTACTTGTGAAGAGGCAGGTTGGTTACGAAACCTCCTGTCAGATGTCCCGCTATGGAAAAGATCGATACCATCCATTTTGATCCATTGTGATAGTACCACGACTATTGGAAAAGTAGAGAACCGTTATTATAACGGTAAGAAATGACAAATACATCGCAAACATAGTATTGATAGAGAATTTATCTCTACGGATGCTGTGAGGGTGGATCATATACGGTCTGAATAGAACTTAGTTGATCCTTTGATGAAAGGACTAGCTAGGGAGAAGGTGTGGAACACCTCGAAAGGGCGGGACTAAAGCCCTTGGATACATGAGTCATTTGTGATGGTAACCCAATATATAGATTGGAGATCCCAAGAAATATGTTCAAAGGGTAATAACAAGTCACAAGTGATATGGGTTGAATCTTACTACTACTAATTAATATAGAACTGGGTTTTACTCTGAGACCATCCCTATGGAGCATAATATCCTGAAGCGAGTAAAGGATCAATTATTATAACTCTTAATGATACCTATATTCTATTTTGATTGGGGTACCTAGCTACATGAGTATCCTTGATAGACTCATCTATGTGAATGTGAAAGTGTGGCCTCTTCCTATGGATATTGTGGGAAAATTTCTATAGCTTTCATTATACTGGGATAGAAGCACATGGCCGTAACGTGCTGGCTATTAGAACTAAATCCACGTAGGGTTATGTGTGGTATGTTGTCAGAGATAGAGTTCAAAACTACGGTTACTCTAGTGTATTTTGAATCATCTTTACTACGTTAAGGTTCAAGTCCAAAGAGACCTTTTCTTTTGCACCATTCTATAGATTATTTCCCGATAAAAATACTTTTAAATTTTGCAAGTGGGGGATTGTTGGAACAACTCTTCACTGTCAGTGCAAAAAGGTTTGAAAGAAGAGATTTTCTTCTGTCTCACATCGGTGGGTTTAAATATTTGGCTAGTGTTAATATACACTTTTTGGGTTTCTAAGGTTCAGCCCTTTGGGAATTCAATGTTTTATGGGTATGTGGGGCAAACCCAATGGGCCAAGTCACATGCGCGCGTCACCGTCCGTCCGACTCACCCGACCCACGCCCGAGTCCGGGGCCTGGGTCTTGGGCTTTTGCTCATTAAGAAATATTTTTTGGACAAATAAATAACTCATTTTTGGGACTTAGATTAATTAATTTTTTGATTTAAAAACGTTGTTTGATTTAGTCTCACAACTGACCCTCTTTTTTCTCCCACTAAACCCACATTTTTATTTCCCATTATCGTCATTTTTTTGTGATAAAAGGTGGTTGAGGCCTCCGTTTTTCAACACAGTTCTGAATACATAAACCATTTTTCTCTTCTTCTTCCATCAATAACCAATTCCAATTTTTTTCCCGAAATAATTAATCTCATCTTGCAAGATTATTTATAATGTCATAATCGAGCAATATATTATATAATGGGTGTTGATTGAATGAATCTGGCTCGTGATATCAGTTCATATTTTGGGGTTGTTTTATCCTGGGGGTGGGGAGGCATTTTTCTATCAGCACAAATAGGAGGCAGAGCCGTGAAACACTTTAAAGAGAGAGGCATCGTTTGCGATTCAGCCTGATTTATTCTAGTTATGAATTTCTTATACCTTCTGCTTCGGCTTTAATTGCTCATAATTAGGTAATTTTGTTCCTTATTAACTTTTTGCATTTAAATTGCT
The DNA here is from genome assembly GCA_949130495.1 of Sambucus nigra. Taxonomy (NCBI): domain Eukaryota; kingdom Viridiplantae; phylum Streptophyta; class Magnoliopsida; order Dipsacales; family Adoxaceae; genus Sambucus; species Sambucus nigra. Next base: position 131,668,557 of record OX422219.1, on the reverse strand, counting down.
ACTACTGCTACAACAGAAAACTTAACGGGACTAAGCTTCATTCTGCATTTGATGAGTGTCTGGAATGTGTCTCCCAAATGTGTGATATGGTCATCCACACTATTTCTCTTTACAAGGTTAGGCCAAGCTTCTTGATGAACATAGAACTTATGAGACTTTTGTATGTTGTACTAATATTTTTTAGGCCGAAGGATATATCAATTATCTAGTAGGTTCGTTTGTCGGTTACAAATAATTTCTTATTCACATCATCTAGACGCATCTTGAATTTGTTGTATCATAATATGCATCAATGAATGTACGGAGTTCAAGACTTGTTGTTCTAGTTAATGATATGTCTATCCTTGGAATATTACTAGATAATAATTCTTTGAACAAGCTTCGTTCAAGTTTGAATAATCAATGTATAACCTTTTCAATAGAAATTAGGACTACTTTAATATTTTTTTGCCTTTTTAGTATTGCATTGCATGTTTCCTTTAATTAATTGTTTAGTATTTTTGTTTACATTTTTAATAGTAGCAAGGATTTAGAGGAGCTTCCAGAATGTTCCATAACTTAGTATTATCGTGGGTGAGTTGTCACGATAACTCATGACAACCCATATCATGACAGTTCATACTTAACTAATAACTTCTAGAAGGTTTCATTTTGACATGTGATGTATTTGAGAGTAAGTTATAGCCTATGTGACATCACATGGACTTACACCCTCTCAACCAATAGGATCTTAGGATAAGGGCCTTAGTCCCTGATTTGTGTAAAATCCTACATTTGATAGATATAAAGAAATTCTAGTTTCTCTCTCTAAATTGGTGTGGTGCCTTTAGATTTTTCATTAGATGTGTAGTTATGTCAATTGGTATCAGAGCGAGGTGCCGCTCCCGTACTATGTGTGAGGTGCCACAATAATTTTTTTTAAAATTTTTGTTTGTGAGGTGTTACAATAATTTTTTTCATCTAAATCATTTTTTGCATTTTAATGTCTCCCTAAAAGGCAACAATTGATGAGATATTTATCCAAATGAGAGAATTAATGGCCTCCTTTATGGAGTAACACATTACGACCCTCACCCAACACATGTCATATCTTTTTCAAAACCCTAACCCCATACCCAAACATCCCTAAAGACCTATGTTCATCTTCCCCCCACCTAAACCTTAACCCTAACTCCACCACTCATTACATCACCACTCTAAGTACCTACCCACCTACTAATATTTCACTACAAACCTTACACCACTCTCCAGCCCGAAAATATCCACCCCTTCCACCCTCAGAACTACCCGCTGCCATCAAGGTCAGAACCTCCCTATCCCTTCTTAGACCTGGACATCCCGACCCAAATCCTTCCTTATAGACCTTTTCACTAAAACAAGAGCCTAACTCTAGCCCCACAATTTTTTTTTGAGTCCCAAAGCTTTAAAAAAAATTATGTTTCCACCCTGATTAACTCCAGAGGCTCAACTCATGATTATCATAGGCAAGTCCAAGATTGGTTGCTCCATCCAATCGGGTCAACTCAAGGCTAAAATATCCCCTACCAAGCCACTTTGTTGCAAGAAAGATAGAAACGACAAAATTGGTTTGTGTATTGGGGATCTTTTTGACATTTTTATTGAGGATGTTAGGGTAACCCGCACTCATTTTCGCGAGTTAGAGAGATTTGATTTAAGAGATATTTTTTTCAATCTTTACAAATGGTGATAATGATTTTGATGGAGTTGGTTCGGTGGTTATTTCTTCGGGTGTCGAGGTGGTGATTGTGAGTGATGTATTTGATGGAGGGTATGTTGACCCCTTTACGGTTTCATATGACATGCATTCGGAGGATATTTTTCTCGTCATGGTATCGAGGAGGCTCACCACGGGATTCCGAGACAACAATTTTGTGGATTGGTTGTGGTTAGTTTGTATGCCTATTTTCATGAACTTCTTACTAGTCGGTACGAAGGACGTTTCTGAGGACGAATCCCCTTTCAAGTGGAGGATCCCTTTTATGGTTTCCTTCCTTTATTGTTATTTACCTCATACGCTTGGGATGAGATTTTTCAAGCGGGGGAGAATGATGGAAATTAGGGCTATTTTACTATTTTTTTTCGTTCTTAGTATTGCATTGTATTTTTCCTTTTATTAGTTATTTAGGATTTTGTTTACATTTTTAGCAGTAAAATTATTTAAAGGAAGTTTATATAAGGTTCCATTAGTTACTGTTGTCATGGATTAGTTTTCATGACAACTCATCTCATGATAACTCATACTTAACTAAATCTTCTAGAAATTTTTGTTTTGACATGTGTTCAATTTGAATGTTAGTTATAGTCCATGTGCATCACATCATCTTACACCATCTCAACCAATAGGAGCGTAGGATATCCTTTCTAGAATCTTCTCTCCCCTTATATAAAGGACCTTATTCCCTCATTTATAAAATCCTACATTTATATGAAGAAATTCTAATTTCTCTGTCTAAATTAATGTGGTACCTTTAGTATTGTCATTAGACATGTGGTCACTTCACTTTCTCTGTTCGACCTTGCGAGCATTATGATGTGTGAAAGAAACATAGGGTACTTTATGTCTTGATATCATGAATGATGCGTGAAGTTGCTAGTATTTAAAGTTTACTATTTATTTTTGTCATGTTGTTATGTGAAGCTGGGGAGTTTAGTGAAATATTTTTATGTCGAATTAGCAGTAACATCCCTGGTCATATTGTAATTTAGTTTGAGTACTTTTTATCATTAGCATTTCTGTTGTATGCCTCCAACATACTTTATTTAGTTCTGATGCGTGCATAGTGGCTTTATGTTCACTTTCTTATTTTGGGAGGTGATGTGAAATGTTTTAAGGAAATTAATTCCATATACACTTGTAAAATATATGAGTTGTTATTGCATGATGAGATCTTAGATTCTTGGTCGGGGTCTCAAGTTTACCCTTTTTAACCTTTAAGGTGTGAGCCAGGATCAGCCTCATGTCGTATATCAGTACAGGCAGGGTGGGGAATGACAGGGCCTCTATGGCCAAGGGACCATCACGAGGGATGGCCAAGTCTCCTAGAGTCATTTTAGAAAAGATGTACTCACTTTCCTTAAGGAGTTCACTCGGTTAAACTTCAAAGCTTGTCTTTAGTAACTATCTTCGCATGCATATGTGACAAAGCCTTCTGCGACTACATCGGCAATATTGTTAGAATACTCGTTTGGATCTTCAATCCGAGTTTGATAATTGAGTATGTCATACTACAAAATGGAAACCCATGCATATGTCTATATGTTGTTTGTTCCCTCGTCCTAGCATCTCCAAACACCATGGTTGAGAATTATCCACCAACGCTTTTAAATAATCCCTTATGAAAATGATCCAATCTCGTTCTCAAGTTGGAAACAATTAGCGTGATCCTTGAAGAAGCTATAATACTGGCTAAAGCTACGATGAGGCAAGTGGGTCTTCACTTCTATGGACACTTTCGTACCCTAGCATCAATGTGAAAACCTATACTCTAGAGGCATTTGTTGGATGAATTTCAATATAATATAATATTTTAATTATATTAATTGATGTTTTATTTTAAACAATAGTTGTTAATATTTTATTATATTAATTAGTGTTTTATTTTAAACATAGTTTGGGTTTTATTTTAGAAGGAATAAACATGAGCAAATGGGTGTGAAAGATATGGGAGTGCTCAAAATCCCATATTGTCCCACATTGGAAGAGTACCTAAAAAAGTGATGGTATATCAACAAATGGACAAAAAAACTTCTAGTTGACAAGTCAAATAAGGGGAAATGATCCCACGCAACGCGGTGGTGCTTAAGCACCACCAATTGCGACACGTGACATGCGAAAGTGCGATTGGGCGACTTGAGGCGCATTGCGCGCTTTGACGTGCACTTGGCATTTCGCATCATTGCTTGGAGCGTGGGACCCTAAAGTTTTAACAAGGTAAAACAGATCAACGGTTGTGATTAAAAGATCCTATCAAAGGGTTTAAAATCCCAAACGACTTGATCTGAACTGTTAGATAAACTCGTAGCATTTCACGTAGGGGATGTCCATTCGCTTACGATAGGACGCCTAATCAGAATCGTTAGATTAAAGCTACTCCAAATAGGCACGATCCAATGGTTGCTGAGTCGCTACATGAAGAGATATGACTGTTCAAGAACAGTCACAGAAATGGCTATAAAAAGATTTTCAGGCCTCTGTTTTGGACACCGAAAATTATTAATTTCTACTCTCTTCGTCCTCTACCTTTTGGCATTATCATATTAGAAATTTATATTGTTCTCAATTTGATCAAAAAGTGCATAGTTTGAATCAAATAAATAGTTCATACACTGGATTGTATCCTGAAGGAAGATTCTATAAAACCCATTATGTACTCGCGGTTCTGTCTCAACCAAATTGGGAGAAATTTTGCCTAAAAGACAATGTTCCCAGAACGCGCCTTACAGAAATTAATTTATTATTTCGTTCTTTCCATAGATGAACTCCAACAGTTTAAGGCAAAATTTATTCTTATTACTCCAATGAAAGGAATAGTGGTACAATCTATCCAAGTCACGAGTCAAGACTTAATCCGACTTGACCATTTTGATGGCGGATATTTGACTCATGGGCAAGAGAAAGTTATGTTCTTCCTGACATCACTTAAACTAGCATACATTCTAGATGACAACCTTGAACAAATTCCCGAGCCCACACCCGAAAACATCGAAGAAATAAAACAAAAGAGTGTGAAGAGGAAAGAAGACGATTTTATGCGTCGAGAACACATCCTCAATGCTTTATCTCAAATTATTTGTAGTGCTCATCAAATGATTTTGACGGCAAAAGAATTATGGAAAGCATTAGAGACAAAATATCAAAACAAGGAAGCGAGCAACCGTAAGTTTTTGATTTCAAACTATATGAATTTTAGAATGAGTAATGATAAATCTGTTATTGCACAAGATCATGAACTCCAACAGAATATTGGTGACCTTAAAGCCATTGGAATTAATCTTTAAGATGAATTTCAAGTAGGGGTGATTGTTTCAAAACTTCCATCCTCTTGGAATGGCTTTAAGAAGAAAATTAATCATGATTAAAATACTTATACTGTGGAATTCCTTCTTCATCACCTTCGTATTGAAGATGATACTCGTATTTGAGAAAATAAGGAGGAACAAGGTGAGAGTCATTCAAAAGCCAATATGGTTGAGGATTAAAAATCCAATAATACCAAAGACTCAAAATTTTAAGCAAAGAATGATTCAAAATTCAAGAACCAAGGTGAAAATAAGAAAGAGAAGGAGAAATGCTTATTCTTTGACAAATCGGATCATTATTCTCAAGAATGTCATCTTAAAAAGAAGGCATTCAAGGAAAAATAAAGGTCGAAGGAAACCAACAATGTTGAAGATCTTATTGCTACTGTATGCGAAGTGAATTCAATTGAAAATGAAAGTGGATGGTGGTTGGATACCGGCGCAACGGTCCACATATCCAAATATCGATCTTCATTCAAAACATATCAAGAAATTGATGGAAAAGAAATGAAGTTGGCAAATAATCTTCACACAAATGTAGTTGGGAAAGGACCGTGGAATTAAAATTACCTTCTAAAAAAACTCTTACTCTAATTGATGTACTTCATGTACCTGATATGTGTAAAATCTTGTGTCTTGGGATCTTCTCAATAAGAGAGGTTTCAAACTAGTGTATGAGTCTGATAAGTTTGTCTTATCCAAGAATGGTCAATTTATTGGCAAAGGGTACTCTTGTAACGTCATGATCAAAATTAATGTAATCAATAATATTAGTTCTGCTTATATGGTTGAGTCAATTTCTTTATGGCATAGTAGATTAGGTCATGTGAAATATAAAAGTATTAAAAATATGACTAATCTCAACTTAATATCGGATTGTAAATTAGATAACCTTTCTAAATGTGAAATTTGTGCTCAATCGAAGATAACTAGAAAGTCCTTCAAATCTGTTGAGAGGATGTCCGAAATGCTTAATCTTATTCATAGTGATGTATGTGATATGAAGAGTAATAAATATTTCTTAACTTTTATTGATGATTACTCTAAGTATGCATATACATATTTGCTTAAAAGTAAAGATGAAGTTTTCAAGAATTTTCTAATTTTTAAAGCAGAAGTTGAAACTCAAAAAAATCAAAAAATTAAAGTCCTACGATTGGATAGGGGTGGTGAATATTACCCGAGTGAGTTTATACAATTTTGTTGTACTCATGGAATAATTCATCAAGTTATGGAACCTTATACGCCACAACAAATTAGAACGGCTGAAAGGAAAAATAAGACTTTAATTGAAATGATAAATGCAATGTTAATCAGTTCTGGTTTACCGTTGTCGATGTGGGGAAAAATGATTTTACCCGCATGTTATATTTTAAATAGAGTTCCATTGAAAAACAAGGATATTACACCATACGAACTGTGGTTTAATCGTAAGACTAATCTTAGACGTATTAAAGTTTGGGGATGTCTTGCTTATGTAAGAAACCGGAACCTAAAAGACCTAAACTAGGAAATAGGACTTACAAATGTGTTTTTATTAGATACTTTAGTAGCAGTACTACTTATAGATTTTTAAATCTTGAAACTCAAGAAATCATTAAGTCAATAGATGTGAAATTTTTTGAATATCTAACAAAGTTTAGTACTTTGAATCAAGGTTTAGAAAATAATAATCCGACTGTTGACTCCTCACCTTCAGAAGAAAATTCACAAACAAAATCTTCTTCAGCACCAACAAATGACGTTGACCCACGAAGAAGTAAAAGATAAATAACTGAAAAAATATTTGGACCTGACTTTGTTATTTATTTGGTTGAAGGGGATTTAAATGAAACTAAGAATAAAACTAAATTTGTTCTTAATATAGAAGATGAACCGACAACATTTCATGAAGCGATAACATCTAGGGATGTTGTCTTTTGGAAAGAAGAAATCAATGATGAAATGAACTCAATTTTGTCAAATCAAACTTGGGTTATTTTCGATCTTCCCCCATAGCTAAACCTATTGGGTACAAATAGATATTTAAAAGGAAATTAAATCTGGACGGTTCTATAAATAAATTTGAGGCAAGACTAGTTGTTAAAGGCTATAAGCAAATATATGGAATTGATTACTTTGATAAATATGCTCTTGTTGCTCGAATAACTTCCATTAGGATATTAATATCTCTTGGTTCTATTCATGATTTAGTTATTCGTCGAATGGATGTTAAAACTTCATTTTTAAATGGTGATTTAGAAGAAGATATTTATATGGAACAACCCGAAGGGTTTGTTTTTCCTGGTCAAGAAAAGAAAGGGTGTGCACTGGTTAAATCTCTTTATGGCCTTAAACAAGCTCCTATGCAGTGGCATGAGAAGTTTAATAATATTGTTGTATCCCGTGGATATAAAGTTAATGATGCCGACAAATGTATATATACTAAATTTGAAAATGGTGTTGGTGTTATTATTTTCTTATATGAGGATGACATGTTAATATTTGGGTCTAATCTCAAATATGTTGAAGAAACCAAAAGGTTTCTTTCATCAAAATTTGATATGAAAGATCTTGGAGAAGCTGATGTAATTTTAGGAATGAAAATTGTGAGAGAAGATAATTCTTTACCGTTATCTAAATCTCATTATATAGAAATAGTTCTTGAAAGATATAATCATTTTGAACTTAAGCCAGCTGCTGAACTAGTGGATCCTAGTATCAAATTAATGAAAAATACTAGGCATGCTATGGACCAGCTTAAATATGCTAGTATTATTGGGAGTCTAATGTATGCCATGCATTGCACTAGACCAGACATTGCTTATGCAGTGAGTGTCTTGTGTAGATTGACAAGTAATCCAAGACAAGAGCACTGAAATACGATTTCTAGGGTACTTAGATAGCTGAAGAGAACTTTGGATTATGGCTTACATTATGTAGGATATTCATATGTTTTAGAAGGATATAGTGATTCAAGTTGAAATAGTCTTGAATCAAAATCCAAGTCAACTACTGGTTGGATTTTTACACTAGGAGGAGCATCCATCTCTTGGGGATTCAAGAAACAAACATGTGTGTGAGATTCAACAATGCAATCTGAATTTATAGCCCTAACATATGCATGTAAAGATGCAGAATGGCTTAGAAATGTATTGTATGATATTCCTTTATGGAAAAAGCCATGTCCTTCTATTATGATAAGTTATGATAACCAAGCCACAATTTATAAAGTTTTGAACAAAACTTACAACAGAAAATCTATACACATTAGTCTAAGGCATCAAATTATAAGACAATTACTCAAGGAAGGAGTAATTACAGTTGACTATGTTAAAATGAATAAGAATTTAGCAGAGCCTCTGACTAAAGGTCTTGTTAGGGAGATGATATATATCACCTCAAAAGGAATGGGACTAAGGTCTATTAAATAACACAACTATATTTGATGGGAACCCGATTCATATCTTGAAAATATAGACAGAGTTCAATTTGGTACAAACAAGTTATATTATAGTTATGGAACAGTAGGAATTTTATACAAAAGTTCCATTCCTATGTGCCTAGTGTTTGTTTTATACATGTTAGATGATGAAGGTTACTTCTTAATAAATCATATAAGTGTGACTCGCAGAATCACTAAAGTTGATTTACCTATACGAGTGTCGAAAGTGTGGCCGCTTTCTATGGAATCAAAACCGATCCTAAAGTGCTCGTGAAATCAGGATTAGCACAAGTCCATAAAAGTGCATGATAGAAAAACACTTATAAACTCAGAAATCAGTATGTATGATAGTTTCGGTTCGTCTAAAAAGGTCCTTTGTTCAAGATACGTCCTTGATGAAACTTTGAATTGTTTACACTATATGGAAGTTCAAGTTCGAAAGACACTTATCATTTGTGTAGTAGATTTTAGCGATAGTGCCAAAAGTTATTTATTGCCCTTTTGTTTTGAGTAATCAATCATTTGTATCCTCTCTTGTGTATATTGAAATTGGTGGGGGAATGTTGGATAAATTTCAATATAATATACTATTTTAATTATATTAATTGATGTTTTATTTTAATTGTTAGTTGTTAATATTTTATTATATTAATTGGTGTTTTATTTTAAACATAGTATGGGTTTTATTTTAGAAGGAAGAAACATGAGAAAATGAGTGTGAAAGGTATGAGAGTGCTCAAAATCCCATATTGTCCCACATTGGAAGAGTACCTAAAAAAGTAGTTGTATATCAACTAAAGGACAATTAAACTTCTAGTTGACAAGTTAAAAAGGGGTAATGATCCCATGCATCGCAGTGGTGCTTAAGCATCACCAATTGCGACACACGACACACGATGCGCGAAAGTGCGATTGGACGACTTAGGGCGCATTACGCGCTTTGACGCGCACTTGACACTTTGCGCGTGTGCATCGTCGCTTGGAACATGGGAGCCTAAAGTTTTGACGAGGTAAAATAGATCAACGGTTGTGATTAAACGATCCGATCAAAGGGTTTAAAATTCGAAACGACTTGATCTTAACCGCGAGATGAACTTGTAGCATTTCGTGTAGGGGATGTCCATTTGCTTACGATGAGACGCCTAATCAGAACTGTTAGATCAAAGTTATTCCAAACAGGCACAATCCAACAGTTGCTGAGTCCCTACATGAAGAGTTGTGACTGTTGAAGAACAATCACATAAATGGCTATAAAAAGAGTTTCAGGCCTCTGTTTTGAACACCGAAATTGCTAATTTCTCCTCTCTTTGTCCTCTACCTTTTGCCATTATCATATTACAAATTCATAGTGTTATCGGTTTGATAAAATAGTACATATTTTGAATCAAACAAGCTGTTCATACACTGCATTGTATCCTGAAGGCAGATTCTATAAAACTCATTATGTACTCGCGATTTTGTCTCAACCGGATTGGGAGAAATTTTGGCTAAAAAACAGCGTTCCCCGAATGTGCCTTGCAAAAATTAATTTATTATTTCATTCTTTCCATAGACGAACTCCAACAGCATTGAGCGGTGAGTAACTTTTAAACTCCTTATTGCTCAAGTCTCACTTCCATTCCATATTTAGAAAATTCAACCCATTATTGTATTATAGAATTCTAATTTCTTTTAGAATTAATACCATATGCTATATACAAGATGCAAAAAAATATTGGGGAAAAAAGGTTTTCTGTGTATGTAGTAGAATTTACAATCATAACATACAAAAATTCATACATAAAGCACCCGCTTGATGACTTAGGTGAATCTAACCTAGACTTCATATAAAGAAAATTGGAGACAGTAAAAAATGAAAGAAATTTACCTGTTAAGGTGAACAAAGAGTTCTAGAATAAGTTGGTTTGATCCTTGCGAGTGATAAAAAATTAAAAAATTAAAGCCCAATTAGTGTAGGGAGAGTACCAGATTGGTCCAAGCAGGGCCGGCCCTGGCCATGTGCCAGGTGGGCAGTGGCACAGGACCCATTTTAAAATAAGTATTAGTATATGTGTATTTTAGGGGTCCAAAAATATTTTATGTATATTAAAAAATATATTTTTAAATGAGTTTAGTTTTTTAGGAGCCCATTTTTTCAACTATAAAAAAAATGATTCAACTTTCCAAAAAAATCTCACCCAACTCATTTAAGATTACCATTTTTTTATGAGCCCATTTTTTCAACTATCCAAAAAAAAAAAGAATGTTTCAACTTCCCAAAACAATCTCACCTAACCCATTTAAGATTATTATTTTTTTAGGGGCCCATTTTTTCAACTATCCCCAAAAAAAAGAATGATTCAACTTTCCAAAAAAATCTCACCCAACTCATTTAAGATTATAATTTTTTTAGGAGTCCATTTTTTCAACTACCAACAAAATCTTTTTGTTTCCCTCACTCTCTCTCTCTCTCTTTCTTTCTTTTGTACGCCCCACTCTCTCCTCTCTACTACGTCCCTCTCTCTCTCTACTCTGTGCAAGCAACAAAACTGCAACTAATATATATTTTTTTCATTTTTACAGAAGGTTTGGAGGCTAAGGCTGCAATCCTAATAGTCTACACAAGGCAAAACAAAGGTAAATGTACTAATGTTTGCTTTTGCAACTTGTTTTTTATACAGCAAAAAAATATTCATAGTTTATTAGGACTAGACTTAAAAAAATATTCATATTTTATTAGAACTTTTAATCTATGAATAAATAAATAATAGATTAAAACCATGGATACTTTTTTAATTTATTATTTTTTTAAACATATGCTAATCTTTTTTATTACTGTGTTTTTTTTAATAATTTTTTTTTTAAATTCATCAAGATCTTACTAATCTGTTTTTTATGTAATTAATTCTTTTTATCAGGTCTTTCTTTCTACATTAATCAAGTCGATCAAATTGGAGAGGGAATAAAAGGCTCAAACCAGGTGACATTTTTTCATATTTTTTATATTCAATCAATTGAGATATTTTTAGAATAAAATTATCTATTAGATTCGTTTTTAATTGCGTGTTTTATTTTTATTTATAAATTTGTAATTTTTAGAAATGTTACCAAAAAAACAAGCATCCGGATATCAAAAATGAAAAAAACAAAAAAGAATAGAAGAGGTGACACAATCTTTTAAGGGAGCGCTTGATAAATTTATTATTAAAGAGAAACAATTTTTCAATGAGTTTTTAGGTATTTGATACTTTTGTAGAATATTTTTTTGGAAGGGTCCTAAATTGAGTATCGCACAGAGTACTATAAATCTCAAGACCGGCTCTGGGTCCAAGAATCAAATGGAGAGATTCTTGGACTAATTAGGAGAAGGGTTAATTCCCAGTAAGATTTTGATTACTGGATTAAGGGGGCTTGGAGGAGGAGGTGGTGGTATCCATGTTTGGATTAGGAAAGAGAAATAGCTTTGTTTATAAATTAAATCTGTGCTATATTTGGAAAGAGTTTTTAGCCACTTTTTTTAAGGACAAACTAGAATGGAAAAGGTACTAAAACATAAGGAATATGATATAGATAGAGTGCGTCTATGAGACATTTAGGAAGGTGATATCTTGCATGGAAATTTATAACTGACGTGGAAAAATATAATTAGATCATACATTTTCAAAATTCTCTACTATTAGTACATAAAGATACGAATAGTTATATAAATAAGGCTAATGCTATAAGTACCATGTTTTTACATCAAAATAGCTTATCAAATATATTAAACTATTGCACCAGTAATATTTAACATGTTAATGTACTCCATAAATTACTTTTAATGTGAATACTTGGTACATATCATATTTTCCTATAAATAATGCTATTAGAGACATTATTTTATAATATTTACTACTAATAGAAAAAACATCACATCACATAAAAATATTCTAAAAAGATATTAAAACATATGATAGAAGGTTGTAATCATTGAAGATGACCTAAGAATTCAAAATAGTGTGGTGGTTGGGATTCAAAACCCTAATATCTATCCCCTTTCTCTTATTCACAACCCGTATTGTGTTTCCTGTCATTTCCCTTCTTGCTTTTCTCCTTATTCTTCATCCTTCCTCTTTTTTTAACCATGAATGAACCAACTAATAAACCAAACCCCAACGAAATCCTTACACTGGAAGATTCCCGACTTGAGGATAACAAGGACCCAACCAAAACATTTATCGGCATAATACTTGCCACCAAAGGTCTGAACAAAATTGGAGTTATAATATTATAGGAGTTTCTTGGAAAATTAAAAGAGTATTCACCATCACCAAATGGGGAGAAAAATACTTTCATTTTCAAAATTCAAAGAGAGCATGGAAATGGAAAAAATCTAGAGAAGAAGTCCATGGTATATTATGGGCCATCTTATGGTCCTGAAACGTTGGTCTCCAACGTTGAGATTGAAGAAATGGAATTTGATGAATGTTGTTCTGGGGTCAGATTCACAAGTTCACAACCTTCCTATTTATAGGCGTTCTGTGTCCAATGTGAATAAAATAGCAGGTCTGATTGGTGAACTGGTTGAGATGGATGGGTCTAGTGATGGGGACCTCTAAAGATATAAGGTGGTGAGGTTAAGAACCAGAGTGAACCTCAATAACCCCCTCAAAATTGGTGTTTACATCAACAGAGATGGGTCTGGTCCAATCTGGGCAGCCTTCTGGTATGAGTGACTATCCAACTTTTGTTACGGGTATGGCTGGATAGGCCACGACAAGGAGGATTGTTGGCACGAAAGAACGAAAGAGGAAAGAGGGGATAACTTTGGCCTTTGTCTTCCCAACCAAAATTACAAAACCAGACTGCCCACCCTTTTCCCTGTACCACAGTTGATGTCATTTCACCCCAACCCAAAAATCCAACCAACCAGCTAACATACTTTGTCGTACCATAAATACCAAACACATCCCATGACCCCACAATATAAAGTGACCCTCCAGCCCCATCTGTTCCTCTCATTATGGTACTCCCATCCTCTCAACTCAAACCCAATTCAAAATGACATGCCCCAACAAACCTACTCTAAGAGGGGACTTTAATATGGGGAATTACCGGATTTTATTACGTGTTTAATTTGAGCAATTTTGGTTGCGCCTACGTATTCGTCATAGTCGGAATCAAAGTCAGAATAATTTGTGAGTTTGTACTATTCGCCGAAAAACTTATTGTGGTTATTTCTAGGAGAGGTGGGAAATGGTGAAACTCTTCTCCACACAACTCTAAAAATCTTCTAAAAAACTCTCCTTAAAACTCTTTTCAAGAAACCCTCTTAAAACTCTCTCTTAAACCCTTTAGACAAAAACTCTTATCTTCCAATGAAGTCCCCCCTAAAATGTACGGGGGTGAGGCTTATTTATAGCAAAAACTAACCCAAATGAGTTGCCACATGTTAAATATATTATGGAGATATGTGTCAACAACCCGTGGTGACACATGTCCTATTTTGGATGGTATGTGTCCCATAACATATGTTTCACCCTCAATACTGGAATATTGTCTAGTTAATGTATAAGTAATACACAAATACATGTGATATGCTCGATGCACACTATAATACATCAGTCGCATAAACACATGAATTTATTTCAACATTAATCATCTCTAATCTAATTGAATAATTAAATGAGAGACTTATCATTAATCCCTCCCTACATTTGCCCCCTCGTACATATAGTTGATGTGTCGATTCCTGGCTGAAACATATCGCCTGTATGTATGAAACACTTTTAGTCGAATTTGATACATTCGATTAACGTGTGGATCATGGGTAATAATCTCATATCTCATTTTAATTTGATGATATACTTCAATCTCATATATCATATCTCATTTTATATACTTTGAGATCATGGGTTATTCCGACAGACCTCTTGGTCATCATTATGCAACTAATATACTTTGAGTATGTCCGATTGCCCCCTATTTTGGTTTGAAGGAGAATTTGACGATTAGCCCCATTTAGGCAATATTTTGTGCATACACATGCTAGTGACTCGTCTGATCACGATGAGATTTTGCGAAAAATACACATGCTTGGTGACTTAGCTAAATTTTTTGCTAAGATTTTCTCAAACATACATCTTAAAAGGTGACTTAACACAACTCCTGCTAAGATTTTCTCAAAAGTAAACTTAGGTGACTTATCACCAATTTTGCTAAGTTTTATCTGCAATTCACACTTTCTAAGTTTTCATTAACACAAATCTTTCTAAGTTTTTTTTCCTCAAAAAAAAGTTTCTGCTTAGAGACTTGCCCAAATCATGATAAGATATTTCTAAAAAATAAAGCTCTTGCTTAGCAACTCGTCCTGATTACGATGAGATTTTTTATCAATAGTATAGTGTCTGCAGAGCAACTCTTCCAGGTCACGACGAGATTTTTTTCTAAAAAATATAGCACCTGCTTAGAGACTCGTCCAGATCATGATGAGATTTTTTCTCAATAGTATAGCGCCTGCTTGGCGACTCGTCCAGATCACGACTAGATTTTTCTAAAAAATAATGCCTGCTTGGCGATTTGTCCAAATCAGGATGAGATTGTTCTCAAAATAGCGTCTGCTTAGTGACTTGTTCAAAGCACGACGAGATTTTAAGATAGTTCCTACTCCGCAACTCGTCCAGATCACGACGAGATAATTTTCCTAAAATAACGCATGTTTGGACACTTACCAATTTGATCAAGTTTTTTTGAAATATAATACACCTCTGAACAAAAATTACCATAATACATGCAAAGTTTTCGTAATATGATACCATATTTGAAGGATAGCCATAACTTTGTGTTGTCAATTTCTGAGTGATAACTAGTTAATCAATACGAATTTGTTGCAAAAGAACCCGAAGAAGCTTTTGAAATGGCCTGCTTGGGAAATACTAAACTCTGAAGGTTCACCAATCTAACCTAGTCGCGAAGGTTGTCGAACAAGCTTTAAACTGAAAAGCTACGTTACATCATAATATCCGTTTGCCCCATTTATTGTATTTTATCTCAAGATAAAATAAAATAAATTACACATATCATTTACAATGCCCACAAAAAAAAAAGCTACTTAATCATTACATTTCATGGGGTATCTCTCAAACTATCATATCTTTGAAATATGGCTTGATGTTTGCATCAGTCAATATTTGCCCGTTTAGAAGCCGCTTCAAAGTAATATAACTTTTTCTGACACAATAATGTAACATTGGAAGCGGTTAGTAAAACTTAGGAAATATCCAAGTACAATTCTCATCATGTCGTCTTTATTTTTATTTTACTTGATGTAATAAAATAAATATTAAATAAAGTCTGGGGATTTTGTGAAATAAATTATAACCACCCATACTCCTATGTGTATCGTACACGATTTGATGTCGTTTGGGCACACGCCATATTACATCCGAGAGTGTGTAAAATATCAAGGTGAATTCTGAATTGTGAAACATACTCAAGTTGTTTCATAATATATTAATCATGTTCAACATGGTCCCAAACTATAAAATGACATTTACAAAACATTTTGTGAAAACTCGACATTTAGATTAAGGTTCATTATTCTTCCTCTAACTCATTTTTAGCTTTATGTTAACATATCATATGAATAGATTGAACTCAAATAGGAAGGTACCATAAATCATATGTTTATTCTCAGTAGGCATATTATGTATAGATACACCAAAAAAGGTAGTGTTTATAAATCCCTCAATATTTTTAATTAGTGGATTTAAATAAGCTCATATCATAATTAATTATAATTTTTAAAGTAACCTCAAGAAAAAAATAAAAAATATCTCTAAAAGCAAGTGCCTTGGTAGTACTCAAAGGAGGTGGCAAAATAATAAAATATTTTAATCAAACACATTGTTAACCTAGATAACCTACATAACATCATTGTGTCCTTTTGAAATCAAAATTCCAACATATACTATTTCTAAGATTTTTAAAAACCCAAATGGTCTCGTATATTCTTAAGGTTATACGCGACTCGAAGATTCATTGGTTGAGGAAAGAAAAAGGTTGGTTTATTCAATTTCTCTATTTTGTGAAATCATCTTCACTGAGAAACACAAATTTATGAAATCATGCGATTTAGGGTGAACAGTGGCCAATTTTATACCCGTCCATAGTGGGTTGTCTAAGAGATGAGTCGGGTTTGGGTTCCCATGATGCATCGGTGACCCTTTTTTCAACAAGCCTGAAGACACCCTATCCTAGGACCCCCCTAATAACCTCCTTAGGTCCCTAGCACTCACTTATCCACCGCAACCCTAGGTCATACTCCGAGTATCGATCGAGAGGCCACTAGGCTCTCCCGAGCCTTGTTTGACTCCAGTCAAATTTATTTTCAAAGCGACAGCTCAATGAATCTTCCCAGGGATCTGAATCCCCTTTCCAACGGTCCATACTGCGCACGAATTGGCCTTACAGTTTGGACGAACAATTCGTTTTACTATCAAAAACTGATCTGGAGGCTAGCGGGTGCTTCCGAGCACCATTTTGACCCCAATCAACTTCCTAGCCTAAGTGGAACCTTAATGGATCTTTAAAGGTATCTAAATGACCTTTATAATGAACCATTATGTGCACGAATCAAACCTACGAGTTGGAAAAATAATCTATTTTGCCCCAAAAACTGATCCGGAGGCCATCGGGAGCTCCCGGGCTTCGTTTGACTCTTGTCAACTCTTTATCTCGAATGAGAATGAATGAATCTTCTAAGATATGTGAATCCCCTTTCCAACGATCCATCCCATGTGTGAATCAACCTTATAATACGGATAAATGATCCTTTTTACTCCGAAGGGTCATCGAGCACTATCGAGCCCTATTTGACCAATGTCAACTCTCCGAACCAAATGAGACGGAATGAATCTTTGAAGGTCTCTGAATATCCTTTTCAACAATCTATTTTCCTCTAAAAAATTCCTGTCCAATGACTAACGGGCACTTTCGGGCCCTGTTTGACCTCGATTAACTTCCGAACTCGAGAGTGGCTCAATGGATTCATAAAGGTCCCTGAATAAAATTTCCAATTATCCACCCCATGCGTGATTTTGACTTACGGCTCGCGTTTTACGACTATTTCTTGAAAAACCTACCCCGAACTGTCGAATGGCAACCCCAGAACCCCGCCTATTAGCATTGTGTCTAGGGCTCTATGCCGATAGGCATGTCGAGGACCATGTCGATCGACACCCCCCTTTGTCCTATAAATACAGACCATGACCTCACTTTGAAAAGCACACTTCAGAACCCCTGAGCATACCTCTCAGAGAGAATTCCCTCAAATTTAGAGATGCTCTTCCCTTTAACGCCCATTTCTCATATTCCTTCCATCATTTTCATACTCTTTTGAGTAAATTCCCATCCACCTTTTTAAACCAACATCACTTCACCTGGATGTCAGCGCATCTATAAGGAAGATCTACTTCACGTCATCATAAGGAGGTCCATTTCTTCCTCTTTGTCTTTAGTTTATCTTAATTTGGCATTAGTTACTTCACTTTTATTTTAGTATTTTATTTTAATTACATCACACATCTTAATTCTAAAGTTTTATTTTTAGTATTCACACATACTATATTTTCATAGAAAAACCCCAAAACAAGAAAAAGTGGATTCACTCGTAAATTCCAAAAGGGGATTTCTCATCACACTTTCTCACACTAAAAAAACTTTTTCTACACACACATAAATAAAGTCCTCGGTTGGATTTATGGTTAAACTCCATCTCATATTGTCTTCGAACTATATGGACTTTGATGCCCTCGGGCTACGTAGGTGTCTTGGGTGAATCCCTCAACTAGAGTCCTCCCACCTGAATTTGTTATTCTATTATCATATTTTTATGATATATACATATCATATTCTTATTTTCTTGTGTCTTGTCCGATATACGCAATCGTTCCTTCATAATGATTTGTGAATCAACAAACACTCACATCGTATTTTTTATTACTATTTTGGGAACACTCCTAAGGATGACCTCACTTCGCATTTATCCATGATGCGAGTTGAGCAATTACATCCTCCATTTATATGATGAATATAAGCAAACACATCACGAAGTTCAACATGAGAAGATTAACACGTGACCATGAGATAGCGAAAGGGTGGGATGGGTGCCTAACACCTTCCCATTTTGTAACTTAGTCCCCGAAACATTGAACTCCTTGGTTTTGCGAGCATCAGTATTTCCCTTGATGTCGTTCTCTCGAGACATCAACAATTTTTACCTATTTTATGCAAAATAGACTGGCGACTCTATCTCTACATATCACTCCACATCAACGACAACCAATTGCCCCGATAAAAGACGCAATCCCTCCCTCACATAAAAAAAGGAGAAGGGGTATAGGAAGGAGGGATCCACCTCCGAAGACCCTGACCCCCCGACCTGGGGATGACCACAATGGAGACTTTGCTGGGGACTTTTAGAACTCGAATAGACTCTATTTTTGCATGGGCATTATTTTCTGCATGCGTGCGTATGCACGTACCCGTATGTTCCCTTTTCTCCTCTATTTACCTTTTTGTATAAATCTCACTCATGTATATATCAATTTTCACTCACTTATACACTTCACCCACTTATACATAGCTTCACTTTACACGCACATGCTTCATACATCACTTATAATGTCCATGCTTAGGCTTTACTAGAACACAACCACACTTCCTAGACTTGTATATATGCTCATTTACATATGTCACATACCACTTGTACATGATCCATGTATAGCTTTACTACCACACATACTCACTTATATATATTACCATGTCACTTACTCACTCACACGTATCCATGTGTAGTATAGTTTTCATGCTAGATTTACTTGTATATGCTTCCCATTTTAGTGTAGCCCTTTACTCATCATGCCAATTAAAAATAAAAATACTCTCTCTTCATAATATGTTAATTAAGACTCATGCATTTTCGCACATTACATCATCAAGAGCATGGCTATATTGACCAAAATTTTGTCCCATACTAGGGAATCACTTTATGATGGACACTAAACTTACGGGTGGTAGTTAGCCTAAGAGATATGACTCTTACCTTTCATTGGCCTCGTACCTTCGACATATACATAACGGTTCCCCCCATATCGTACCTCTTGACTGAACTCATGACGGGAGGTATATAACAGGGAACTCGTTCACATACGTTGAGTCTATCGAATTTGCTTTCACACAAACTTCCCCCACAAAGTATATAGTGAGGAAATTCACGTACACTCAGGTATATCAAATGGCTTGTCCATACGTACCGATGAATTATTGTTCTTATAGGTAAGAGGTATATCATGGAAGTCTTGCCAAAGTGGGGAACCCTTCCCCTAACCTAAAAATTGTATAAAACCTCATATAGATGTCAAACCTAGGGTACTCTTATTTAGTTTTTCGATTACCATGTGAAACTCTACTAAAATTTTGGGTTGGCATACTACCCAAATTTTCGTGCAATTTTGCCATTTTTTTTCAAAACAGAACCCCAATCATGAGCCTGGAAACAAGTTCAACCGTATTTTACATATTTTTCAAACCCCATTTTCCCAGGCTCGGGTGTTGTCTGACATTTTTTCTGCATTTAGGCAAACCTAATACAAGTGAGAACCTAATAATAACATTAATAACAATCATGCTGAAATTCCTCTCCTTTTTCTACCTTTTTCAAAAAATACCAAAAATATTTTTCTCCTCCCTTCGAAATACCCAAAATTTTCTACCTCCCTCTTTTAAAAATAAATTTGAACCATTTTCCATCTTAGGTCGATCCCATACCTGACTTTGGCCTGGATTCCTATTGGCTTCGGTCTTCCATCAAATCGCCCTAAAGCTTTGTCGATTCTTTTGCTAGCTCTTTCGATTTTGGGATCTACCTTTATGAGCTCTTCATAAAGAACATTGATCAAACATTAAATGTGAGCCCGATCTGATGACTGTCTTGGCCCTGCTCAGTGCCAAGATTGATAACCTTCAAACTGAGGTTCATGAGATACGAAGTCACTAAGCCCAAATTCTCGAAGAACTCGAGCTCCTCTTTCCTTATCCTATGGGTACACTTTCACCCGAGCATGTTTGTGTCCTAGAAGACTATTATCATGCCTCGTGCGCCCCGCCTACTAATGGGTCACCACCAACTCAACTCCCTATCCTAAACTTTTCCCAACCAATGGCTAACCTACCAGTACCCACAGATCCTAAGGAGCATGAACTAAATAAGGTAAAGGAAGACCTCAAGTTGTTATTAAAGAACTTTGACTAGGTCAAAATATTCGAAAAACTACATAGACTACACCCATATGTCTCCCTATACCAAAGCCAGACTTCCACAGAAGTTCAAGTTACCAGGCATCGATAAGTTCAGGGGAAGCGGACCCCTATTTATTCACCTTCGAAACTATCACATATCAATGACTCTCATTGGCGCCTCTAAAGAGATAATGGCCTAGATGTTTCATCATATATTGAAAGAAATCTCCCTTTATTGGTTTTTGTCCCCTGAGGAATCCAAAATCCGTAGTTGGGAGGATGTCGATCGAGAATTCATGTCACAGTACTAGTATAATGAGTAGCTAGAAGTTACATACCGATATCTAGAGCTTCTTAAGTGGAAACCCAGGGAAACAGTTGGTAAATTCATAGGAAGGTGGAGAGAGAAAGCTGTAATTATGAACAATAGACCCTCGAGGAGGAACAAGATAGTATTGTGAATAAGAGCTTCTTACTATATATTCGAGCATCCATGGAAGGACAGTATTACCCACACTTCCAAGCCCTCTAAGAAGCTAGTGTAAAAATTGAGGAAGGTGTGGCCAAAGTTGAATCTGAGCCCAAGAAAGTAACTGTATAGTTCACTCCCCGAAAGTATGAAAAGCCCGCCAGTGCTACAGTCTCAACCATTAACAACATCTCCTAACTTGCTATCTCTTGGTCACCGATAATTCTCCCTAGCCCTACCAAGAAAGAATACACTAAGCTCCATGCTCCCCTATTAAAATTCTTACAATCCCCGTTGAGTCAAAACCTCATCAAACCCTTGGACCCTTGTTCACTATTGAATCCACTCCCTAAAAATTTCAAAGTCGATGCCCGTTGTGATTTCCACCAATCTGTCGGCCATACTATCGACTAGTGCTTCTATCTTCATAATGCGATCTAAGGTTTAATTGATCAGGTATCATCACCCCACCAGCCAATTGTAAACTCAACACTACTCATAACCCACTTCCAACCCATGAAAATGCCATTTTTATATAGAGTGATCCATAATTTGACCCATCTGCCCAAATTATGCCCAATAAAGTACCCTTTATGCTCATAATCTCACCCAAATCACTTAAAATTTTCCCATATTTTCTCCCACATCCTACCTTCTTCACCGACCAATCTTTGTCACTCCTCACAAGGGCTTACATTGTCGGTTGTACCCGGTGTGAAGGGAAGGAATTGGAGATACTAGCTGTGTTAAACCAACTCTTGGAGTTTGGACTTAAATTTTCTGTCGAGATGACTGTTAATTATCGCATATTCAGTGGCTTGTTCATGGAAGCCTGAAAATGGTCTTGAGAATCAGATGAATGGGTGGTTCTCGTTCATGAAGTCAATCTAGATGATGTAATACAAATAATGATCGATGCGTTTCAATAGACAAGTAAAATTTATAGTATTGATGAGGTACTCACAGCTTTAAAGCTTTAGGGACGGTTGGTCCCTTCACTTCTACACCTCCCCATGGAGTATGAAGATTTATACAATAGAGACGTCGAGGTTATTCAATGCATTGATGTCTCTTGCCAAGAAGATATAGTCCCCACCAGATGGGGAGATGACTTTGACAGCTCAGATGACGAGCCCAGTCGGGAAAACATCACTCTAGTAGCCAGTTTATGTGGAATGATATCCTTCAAAGATTTGTTGGGGGGAATAAATAGGGTGGCCATTTAGCTAGAAATAGATGAAGACACGAGGTTCCTATTCTTCCTCACCTCTATAAATCACATAACCAGATCAGGCAGACACTACAAAGATTTGACTCCCTATATGATCGAGACAAATAAGGGAAAAGGAGTTATCGAAGAAATCCCTATGCAAGAGCTAAGAAAGCAAAGTCCTTAACCAGCTCAAGAAAACCCAAGCAAACATCACCTTGTGGGTTTTTTTTATGTCCTCCCAGTTGTACCAAAATGTTCTGATACGACTCCTCACCATCCCTATAGTCTTTCCTTCCACTACTCCTGAAGAAGCTGTGAACATGGTTGGGTCCTTGACTTCTTCCAGACTCCTCTCCTTTTTTGAAGCAAAGATACTAGATATTAGCCCTGACCACAATTATTCCCTCAACATCTACTTTGAAGTGTTAGGAAAGATAGTCCATCTCTCCTTTTTTGATAATGGATCTGCCCTTAATGTTTACCCTTTGATTGCTTGGGTTTTAAAGTTAGTGATCTCACTCCCATTTCCACCACTATGTGTGCTTATGAAAGTACCCTTCGAGAGGTAATGGGGTTCGTAAAACTCACAATAGGGGCTGGCCCTATCGATCATGTCACTAACTTCTAGTTTATTGATATGCCAACATGTTTCAACATTTTTCTTGATCGTCAATGGCTCCAAAGTATTCGAGGGTTATCGTATTCTCTTCATTAAAAACTAAAATTCTTCTCTAATGGCCAGGTTATCACCATCTCGAGGGATGACGACAGTTCAGACACCGCTAATACTAGTAACTCGAGATTAGATATCCAATATAGGACGAATGGCATTCTCCTCTCTAGCTTTAGAGTTGACCCACTTAACCTTCCAATAGAAGATAGTTTCAAAGACCGATTATGTTCATAACACAACCCTCACGGCAACGTCAATATGATTCAGATGTTTTAGAATATGGACTTCATACCCGAAATGGGGCTAGGATGACGCTACTAAGGGATCCTTGAGCCCATAGTTCTTAAGGAGGCCTTTAACCCATGTGGCCTAAGCTACCAACCCGCATCAGAAGAACTCAAATCCCTCCGATGACCATGATCGATAAGAATCTCGGAAGAAGAGAAGATTATGTTGAGAGATTCTTTGAATGGAAGGTTTATCAAAGAAGGTGACGATTTCGCTTTCTGTGATTTCCTCGAATCATGGTATGACCACGTTAATAAGAAGATGAAACCGGTGATGGAAATCTTCTTTCAAGACAACAACCCTTGGGGCGCTAACTACAAGCATGAAGTTCAACCTCTCACTAAGAAAGCCGTGACAGTTATCGGGGATTCGGAGGAAAGTAATTTTGAGGAATCATTTAAGCCTTCTGATATTGGGGTTGAGTCTCTACATAATCCATTTATATGTTTCACTGTCAGATCAGAGCTGCTGGCATGCCTCTATTAAACTGGAATGCCATGCCTATCCAACCTGCCCAGATTCAAACTGACAATAATGTGTACCCTATTCAAATCTCTTTATCCGATGTTTTTGTTCCCTTTTCTAAAATCCCTATAAATAAGACCTCTTTCATGAGGTTCTCATTGCTATTTTTAAAATAAATGAATATTTTGAGCATCTTGTTGTGCCTTACATTAATTGTTTTAATTTTAATCAAACTCTTGATGATGATGATTTTGCAAGAGAACAATTATTAACTGATCTTAATAAGGAGAATAATAAATAACATAACAATGTTCCAATTAATGATGATGAAAACGTTGTTATTAATCTCAGTTCTAGTAGCCATCATTGCGAGATTAGAATAGGTTCCACCCTTAACGAGCATGAGTGTTTGCAAATCAATGAACCGTTAAAGGAATTCATGGACGTCTTTGCATGGTCCTATGATGACATGCCCGGTATTGACCCAAAAATAACTCAACACAAGATTTCGACATTCCTGAAATGTAAACTGGTCATACAAAAGCTACGGACGCTCCATACTGAATGGTCACTCAAAGCCAAAGAAGAAATGGTCAAGAAACTGAACGTAGGTTTCATTCTTGTAGTTAAATATCCTATATGGCTTGCCAACATCGTCCCTGTGCTGAAGTCAGGAGGGAAAGTTCGCATGTGTGTCGACTATTAGGATTTTAACAAAGCATCCTTGAAGGATAATTACCCGTTAACCAACATCAACATGATCGTGGATAAAATAACTAGCCACACCCTCAAGTCATTTACCAATGGATTTGTCGAATACAACCAGATCAACATGCACCCTGACCATAATGAGAAAACCTCTTTAATTACCCCGTGGGGAACCTTCTGGTACACTGTCATGGCATTCAGACTCAAAACATCTGGGGGCTACTAACCAAGAGGCATCCATAACCATCCTACATGACCTTATCCACAAAGAGTTCGAGGTCTAAGTCTATGTAGACGATATGATCATCAAATATCAGACTCAAAAATGTCATATTCCTTCCCTTCAAAAGTTTTTCGAGCGACCGAGGCAATACCATATGTGTTTAAACCCACAGAAATGGATTTTTATCACAACAAAGGGAAAACTCTTAGAATTCATGGTTAGTGAGAAGGGAATCGATGCAGACCTTGCCAAGCTAAAAGCCATAATTGAGATGCCACCGCCAAGAACAAAGAAGGAAGTCCAAGTATTCCAGGGAAAATTATAGTACATCAATCGGTTCATCAGCCAGATGATTTCTATCTGTGAACCCATTTTCAAGATTCTTCAAAAAGATTCTACCAAAGTCTGAAATGAGGCTTGCCAAGAAACCTTTGATAAAATTAAGCAATACCTTCCCCGACCTCCGGTGCTTATGCTCCCGCAGCCAGGTTTCCCCTACGCTTTTACTTGACCATGACATATACTGCAGTAGGGGATTTGATAGCCCAATACATCAAACAATCTCGAATGGAAAGAGACATTTACTATGCCAACCAAAAATTAGTCGGGTATGAAGTCAACTACACTGCTTTGGAGATAGCATGTGTTTCCCTGGTCTGGGTCACGCAGAAGTTACAGCATTACATGCTTGCCTTTCCTATCAGACTTGTGTCCCATATGGATTCCATTAAGTACTTAAAAAAATCCCGCTCTATCTAGCCGAATGCCTCGATGGTTGATGTTGTTAGCCGAGTTTGATATTGTGTACGTTACGTATAAAGATATTAAAGGGAGAGAAATCTCCAACTACCTTATTAATTATTGATAGTCTGGGAGTTTTATCGCAGGGCGAGCGTCACCTACGTGCCGGTCACTTTATATTCAGCTTACCAGCTCCATACAAAAACCTAAACTTAAGACTACACTCAATAAAAAGGAGTATAGCGACCAAGTTCGGGTATCGAAAATCCACAGAGACGAGTTGTTAGAATTTAACTGGTTTAATACATATAAATAAAAGTGTAAAAGATAATTTTTCTAACTAAAAAGAAAAGATAACAAAAGAAAAAGATTAAACTAGGATAAAATTAAACTAGACTAACAAAGGCGAATAAAAACTATAGG
This sequence comes from Sambucus nigra, assembly GCA_949130495.1. Taxonomy (NCBI): domain Eukaryota; kingdom Viridiplantae; phylum Streptophyta; class Magnoliopsida; order Dipsacales; family Adoxaceae; genus Sambucus; species Sambucus nigra. The sequence continues at coordinate 131,642,632 of OX422219.1, read as the reverse complement.
TTGCATCGGATATCCCTCACCTAGAGTTAATTAGTATAAAATGGATACATGGGCTCACGAGTTATTAAGATTGCATCTCGTTTGACAATTAATTAAACCTAGAGTTGTCACACCCCTAAATTCACATAAAAGCATAATAAGATTTTGGCATCAATAAATGCCCCAGAAATTACGCACGCAAGGTCGTAAGTATGGAGAATACATGATATACCCTGTAAATTCTCCTAGGCATAATAACTAGGACAATCCACTCGAAATAAACCCGTAAACTTTACCAGCAAAGCAAAGCAACACATCAACCCTAGGTGAGTATAATCTGACACAACTTGGTCTAATTTAACCTAGAAAGCATGATAAAAATGCGGTAAATAAAGAGGTAAATCTACACTAGAAAGCATGTAAATAAACGCAATAAATCTAAACTAGAAAGCAAGTAAAAATGCGGTAAATAAAGAAATACAAACATTGGAAACTCAGATTGAAAGAGAAGATGGAAGATAGTGTTCTATACAACCTTGACAGGCAAACCCCTCTATACAAGCAAACCCTCGGAGGGAGAAAATGGCGCACTCCCTAAACCCTAGCTTCCCTCTCTAACCCTAAGTATGGAAAATGATCTATTATTACAAGATATCTAACAAAACAAACCAAATTTGGCTTATATAGTAAGTTACAAAATAAATAAAGGAAAAAGAAAAGATAAGATAAGGGAAATTATCGGGAAACTACTGCACCCGGTCGACCGCGGATCAGGGACCGGTCGATTGGTCCTTTGAGTTAAAGCCCACTAGTTACTTCGCAAGGAAAAATACCAAGACGCGGTCGATCGACATCAGGGGTGCGGTCGACCGGTACTTTGTTTTTTGCTGTCATTTGTTCTTCACATGGAAGGAAAGCTTCAAAATGAAATCAGCCATAACTTTATCGTTCGAAATCAAAACGACGCACCATTTGTGGCGACGTGATGCTAACTCAATGAACTACTCGTCTGTATAATTTCCATGAGCCAAAGATGAAGTATGATTTGACTTAAATGCCCTTGAATCAGCGTTCAGCGACGAAACTTCTCCAAAATGCAACGAATCCTCACTTTTAGTGTTCCAATACCTACAAAATCACAATTAACCCATGCAAAACATATATATATATATATGTCCAAATTCGAGGTTGTCTAGTTAAGGAGCATAAATATAGGTATTAAGGACCCTAAAAGTGATAGAATGCATAAAGATAAAGGGCGCAAATATGCAATATTCGTGTCCTATCACACCCTCTAACTTAGATATTGCTAGTCTCTAGTGTTGAAACAAACAAAAAAGTCCACAGGAGGCGATAAAAACTATATATGCATCGAAATATAAATGCCACTTCCGTAGGGAACACGATTGCATTTAGTGTATGCAATAAGCCGTTAAGCCCCTAGGTTACCCTAGTGGACGAGTGTCTTCTCATGAGGGATTTTAGGGATGAAACCCACAAACATCATATAGTTTCCTCAAAATGTGCCCTATCACATGCGACACACCCAACAACAGCGAAAAAGATTTCATACACATTATTAGCAAAGTTAATGAATTCACACAGAAGTTCGTATTATTAACATTATAGAATGCACCTCATAGAATCGAAACCTTAAAATGTGGGAGGGGAGTGAGCACATGCGAAGAATGACTTGGCAAAAAATTAAATAAACCGGATAAAAATTAAAGCAAGCATATATTCAATCCTCACGGGCATTACACTCATCAATTAAATTCACTCGAAACATGGAGTTAACACACGAAACATGCGGGCATAAAGATTAAATTGAAATGGAAACTAAGCCGCACACATGTCACAAATGAAGAACGATATATAGAAAATGAAAAATTGTAATCTCAATGAAAGATACCGCTTATTAAAGATGGCCAAATGTATTTTCATAGATTATCAAAACTATTTCAACTTTTAAATTAAATTCACCCTAGGATCACATAGGACTTGTATAGGGGTGTAATGTAAGGTTGTGGTTAAGGTACGAAATGAAAGGAATGTATGTACGGATTCAAAGTGTTCAGAATGAAAACTTAGAAGAATGGGAAAAATAGGGGCAATAATGAAAATGGAAAACAAGTTCCATAATCAAGCATTAAATATAACAATTGGAGAGTAATCAGAGTTTATTAAACTATATACAATATGTACAACTTTTTCTTTCTTTTCTTTTCTTCTTTTTCTCTTGTTTTATTTTCTTTTTTACTAAACTTTCTTCTTTTGTCTTCTTTTCATGCTCAAATTGCAACCACACTACACAAGATCATTCAATCCCAAGCAACATTCCAAACAAAGGCAAGGAAGGTAATATGTATGGTTTAAAACTCCAATTTGGAGTTGGCTATGGGATTTTGGGTAACGAAACGAAAGGCTAATATTTAAGATCAAAGGGGTTGACTAGGGAAAACATATAAGGTGAGGTCAAGGCTAATATGGGTGATATAACAAAGATGGCCGATTATCATTTCCTAAAGTTTACGCAATTCTCGAGTCAAAACAATATATGCAAATCATGCTCAAGTAACACATTTAAAGAAATAAACTCAATTAATGAACGATCAATGAAAGAATAAAGAGATTACCGATGAATTCAATATTTTCAAAGAGGAAAGAATAGTGTATACACTCATAAACGACGAAAGGTACAAAGCTTACTCGGTGTAAGTATATATAATACAACCAAAGATTATCGAGTTATAAAAATATTAAACCAAATCAATAAAACATGAAAAGTGCATGTGCTCATGGGATTAAAGTTTAACTCATGAAGTTATTCATAATATCAATGATTGAGAACTAACGTATAATAACTTCTAAAATCAAGAACATGCATCATTGAGTTGTCTATTGGATCGGGCATTTATTAAAATTTATCATCGAAAACAAAGGCAAAATGCCCAAAAAAAGAGAAAAAAAGAAAGAAAATCTTTTTGAAAATTTTAAATTTTATTAAGAAAAGCATAATTAGTAATTAACATGTGATAAACTCAATGGACAAAACAAGGAAATGGATAGAATAACCCACAACCCCTAATTTAAATATTGCATTGTCCTCAATGCGTCCATTAAGAACACAACATAAAGAGAGGAAAAGAATTATATTACCCAAAACTGGAGTGATCTCCATAAGCACGAGTCCAAATGAATCTACAAAACAAGTTAGTACTAAGAATAGCAAGAACAAATAATAAAAAGTTAACTAATTACACTAGACTAAATAAAAAGGAAGGGAAAAAACTAAAGAAAGAAAGAAAGAAAAAAGGTAACTATTTACAATCTACTATTTATAACCTAGCGTTTACAACCTACTATACAACATGCCTCCCTAAAGATATGAATTTCGTTTGAACAATGAAAGGCATGTAGCAGGTGGAAAAAGTGAACCATCGCCAATTTGAAATTTTGGGCGGACGATGGGGGATTTGGATAACAAGGGGGAAAGACACACTTGAGATCTAAGAAAAATTGACTCATCTCCCAAAGATTTTTCAATTGGCATGGGAGATGCACGTGGGGATAACATCCATCATGGAAAACAAGATCGGCAAAGAGTCCTCATCGGCAAAAGGCTTAAAAGTTTTAAATAATTTCTACCAACTCATAGGAATCCACCGGTAATTCTAATGGTTCAAGATTCGAGAACAAATCCCAAATAATACATTCCCAAGGCCAGATTCGAGAACATATCCCAAATGAAACATTAGAATTACCGACAAACCTATAAAGTAGGACATGGTTATTGAATTATTTGTATATGGAGAATCCGAGAAGGACGGTGCGTGATAGAGAATCCAAGTTTCTTAGCACTCAAATGTGCTATCCTGCAAAAAAAAAATTAAAACAAAGTGTTGATACCAAATTTAGTCTGCTGACATGGCTCAATAAAGTGAAGACACGTGTCAATCTACGTGGCAACAACAAGCATTTCCGAGGAACTCACATGCTCCGAGGAACCATACTACAACGAGGAGCACTGATTCCCCGAGGAACTCATACGCTTCGAGGAACAAGAACTCTCCGAGGAACTCTTGAGTACCGAGAAGCTTAGGCGGTCCGAGCAACTCAAGCGGTCCGAGCAACTCAGGCGGTTCGAGCTGCACCTCAAACAAAGCATTATTAGCAGGATAACCAACAGTTTGACTGTTCATTAAATGCTTATCATTCAGACGCATACTCTTAAGGGGCATTGAATGTATTACCTTTTCATATGTACATCATTTAATGTATTACCCTTTCACATTACAGCCTTAGGGCTATAAATACATTGTACAATCCTCATTGTAAGGGGACCGGAATTTCTTGAGATAACTTGTAATCGAGAATTCCCAAACAGTCAGCAATAACATAACGGTGGACGTAGGCCATTCTTATAAGGCTGAACCACTTTAAAATTTTCTTTGTCTCATTTATTTATCTGTGATTGAATAATTAGATACGATCTAATTTTTTACATCAACAGATTGGCGTCGTCTGTGGGAAACGACTGGTAATATCATTTTTCACCAAAAACAATACATTACAAATGGCTGATGTTCCAGAATCTAGCAATCGAAACGCTGGAAGCCCTCCAAATCCATCTGCTCCGCCAAATATTCCAGATCTGGCTGGAATAATGACAAATCTGGCTCAGGGCCAGACCGTCATGCAAGAAACTATGCGTCAACTCATACAAACCCTCCATGGCGGTGCACCAACCCATTCAAGACCACGAAGTATTCAAAGAAATACTCGTGCATCTTCTTCGCGTACTAGGCCTACCAATTCATATCGCAATGAGGAGTCTGAAGATTTTTCTTATCAACCTGGATGAACTTCGTCAGTGCGAGCCACAGATACTGAACAACGTATCACTCTCTCCCCAGAAAGGACCACTGCGCTAGAAAGATTAAGCAGAGTATCTCCTTTCGATCGATTAGGTCCTAGGAGGAGCAAAAGTCCTCCTAGAGCCCCATCGAGGAGTTTTCGACGACCATCAGACTTAAGGGAAGGATCTGCCCAGTTGCGACCAGTTGCTCGTCAAGATAGATCCCAAGAAGCCACCTCAACGCGATCAGCTTCTCGAACCAACAGGCCCGAGGAAGGAAATGATGCATGGAAAGGCTCTATTCAAAGGCTGGAGGATAGATTGGGGGAAATGGTTAAAGCTAAGAACCCTCTACAATGAACCTTTGTTCGAGGAACACCTTTTGTCCAGGTCATTGTAGATTTTCTAACACCATCAAAATTCAAAGCACCTGTTGTGACCCCCAAATATGATGGAAAGACTGACCCCGTCCTTAATATAGAACAATACCAAGCTGCAGCCGACATCTATGCTGTTCCAGATGAGATGAGATGCAGGACATTCTTGGGAACTCTTACCGGGTCTGCTCAAATATGGTATAATAATCTTCCTCGGGGTAAGATTTCAACTTTTCTTCAATTGGCCGAGTTATTCATTGGGAATTTCTGTTTTAGGGCAAAGCCAGTTAAACGAGTAGCGCATTTGTTAAGTGTTAGACAAAAGGCTGGTGAGAGCACCAGAGATTATATAACCCGTTTTAATAACGAGAAACTTGAAGTCATTGATTACGAGGAGAAGACAGCGATTACCACCTTGATGAGTGGACTACTGCCCAACAAGTTGTACTACACTTTGGCCAAAGATCCACCTAGAACCATGTCAGACCTGATGGGAAAAGCGTCTAAGATTATGAATGCCAAGGAAGCTATGGCTGCGAAGAAGAATATGGATGCCAAATAAACCAAGGTTGAAGGTGATAAAGCTAAAAAGAAAGAGCATAAGAACAATGGTAATGACAAACATTCAAGAACAAGGTCGGTATGGGATGCAATGAAGAAATTCGATAATTATACTCCTTTGAAGAAGGATATCAACCATGTTCTAGAAGAAATCAAGAACAACGAGGAATTAAACTGGCCAGAGAAAATGAAGGCAGACCTCGACAAGAGGAATAAGGTAAAGTATTGCGAGTTTCATAAAGATCGTGGCCATATGACCAAAAATTGCATAGCTCTTCAAAATGAGATTGAAACACTCATCAGACGAGGAAAGCTGGAAAAGTACGTTGATCGTGGAAGAGAAAGAAGGAACAATGATCGAACAAGAGAGAGGTTTAGATCTCCTCGTCGAGCAGAGGAGAACAAGAAAAGAAACCATGAAGTTGATCCCGAAGACGACCCCGATCTTCCTAAGAGACCAAGGCAACTAGAACGAGAGGTATTTTCAATACAGTTTGGGTCATTTGACTGTAATGTTATAACAGGTGGAGATGCAGGAGGAGGAGACCTTACTGCCGAGAGAAAAGCTTACCTCTGTGAGGCTCAATCTTGCTCGTACATTCAACGAATAAATATAGCTGAGGAGGATTGCCCGAGAAAGGTGAACAAAGAGAAGTTAGTCATTGGGTTCTCAAAGAATGACCTTTCAGGTGTTCTATATCCTCATGATGACCCATTGGTGATCAAGATGAGAATGAAGGAGGTAATGATTTCAAGAGTACTGGTAGACAATGGTAGCTCGGTAGACATCATGTTCTACTCGTGCTTCGATAGTTTAAATCTAAAGTTATCTCAACTGGAGCCTTATCATAGACCCCTCCTTGGTTTTGCTGGCGAGAAAGTATTTCCACTTGGGACGATCAAGTTGGATATATTCATTAGTACATGGCCTGCTTATTGAACAGAAAGAATACGCTTCTTCGTGATGGATAAGAATGTTCAATCATCATATAATATCATCATGGGAAGAGTAGGGTTGAAGAAATTCGAGGTTGTACCATCTACAGTGCATCAATGCCTAAAATTTCCAACAAATTTTGGAGTAGGAGTTGTGAAGGGTGACCAGAAAGTAGCTCGGGAATGTTATTATTCATCCGCCGAGCAAGAAGAAGTGGAGGAATCAAGGAAAAAGACTACTACCTATCAAGTGGATGAAGGTGCAGAAATTGAAACATTGGATCCTAGAGATGAGTCTCAACTCGTGAAGGGTCAAGTGGTGGAAGCTACTGAAAACATTATTCTGGACGACGAACACCCTGAGCGAACTACTCAAGTAGGTTCGTCGTTGGAAACCTCACTAAAACAGGAATTGATAACTTTCCTTAGAAGAAGAAAGAAAACTTTTGCGTGGAGTCGTGAGGATATTCCCGTGATAGACCCAAATTTCTTATGTCACGAACTCAATGTGAATAAGGAGATCAAGCCTGTGAAGCAAAGAAGAAGAGTATTCAGCCCCGAGAAGAATCAAGCTATAGAGGAGGAAGTCGAGAAGCTCCAGAAATCCTGCTTTATTGAAGATGTTAAATATCCAGACTGGTTAGCAAATGTGGTGATGGTGAAAAAAAAGAACAACAAGTGGAGGATGTGTGTAGACTTCACCGACCTCAATAAAGCATGCCCAAAGGATCACTTTCCACTACCCCGAATTGATCAACTAGTCGATGCTACCTCGAGACACGAGCTGCTGAGCTTCATGGATGCTTATTCTGGTTACAATCAGATAAAATGAAACCTGGAGACAAGGAGAGTACTTCTTTCATTACCCCTAGGGGAACTTATTGTTATAATGTTATGCCTTTTAGTTTGAAAAATGCAGGTGCGACATATCAGCGGCTGATGAACAAGGTGTTTGCAGAACAAATCAGTTGCAATATGGAAGTCTATGTTGACGATATGCTGACAAAGAGCAAGAAAGCTGCCGATCATCTAGTTGACTTAAGTCGAACTTTTGATGAACTAGATAAATTTCAAATGAAGCTGAACCCGACGAAGTGCATATTTGGAGTACGAGAAGGCATGTTTCTCGGATACATTGTCAACCAACGAGGCATTGAGGCAAATCCTGAAAAAATCAAAGCTCTATTAGGGCTGCGATCTCCAACGACGAAGAAAGAGGTGCAAAGTCTTACAGGGTGAGTAGAAGCACTCAACAGATTTGTATCGCGAGCAACTGATCGATGTCTCCCATTCTTCAAGACACTCCGAAAGACTTTTGAGTGGAATGATGAATGTGAGAAGGCTTTTCAAGACTTGAAGAAATACTTGGGAGCACCTCCACTGTTATCCAGGCTAGTGATGGGAGAAAAATTGTACTTGTATCTAGCAGTATCGGATAATGCAGTTAGCTCGGCGTTGATAAGAGTGGAGAATGGAGTACAAAAATCAATCTATTACACAAGTATGGCCTTCCGAGGAGCAGAGATCAGATATCCAAGGCTGGAAAAGTTAGCACTCGCACTTATTGAGGCGAGTAGGAGAATGAGGCCATACTTACAGGCTCATACTATAGTCGTATATACTGATATGCTGTTGAGGCATGCCCTTCATAAACCAGAAAAATCAGGGAGATTGATGTACTGGGCAATAGAGCTCGGTGAATATGATATAGTCTATGAACCCAGATCATCGCTTAAAGGGCAAGCCGTAGCGGATTTTATAGCAGAGTTCACCTATCCTGATACCCTCGAGGAGCAAAAATTGCTCGCTGATCAACTGTGGATGTTACAGGATCAACAAACACAAGCTCAGACCAACTTCGGTTGGAAAAAGGGCAAGTGGATGTTACAGGATCATCAAATTCGAGCTCAGACCAACTCCGGTTGGTAAAAGGACAAGAAAATATGATCGACAAAGAGCGAGAAATATCAGGGGAAGATGAAAGGAAGCAACAAATATTTCACCGAGGAACTCTGTCAGATCAGAATTTTGAAGACGAGTTACCTATATGGAGGCTATATGTAGATGGCTCATCTTGCACAACATGCAGTGGGGCAGGAATAGTTTTGAGCACTCCGAACGAGGTCGATATGGAATACGCCCTACGTTTCCAATTCAAAGCTTCCAATAATGAGGCTGAGTACGAGGCCATGATTGCAGGTCTTAATTTGGCAAAAATTATGGAGGCGCCGCAAATTATTGTCTTCAGTGATTCTCAATTAATTGTAAATCAAATGTTGGGAATATATGCAGCCAAAGGAGAATTAATGATCAAATACCATGCAAAGGTGATGGAGTTGGTATCATAATTTGCTGCAATTCAGCTGGTTAGAATACCAAGAATGGAGAATGCAAGAGCAGATGCCCTAGCTCGATTAGCATCAGCTACTCGTACCGAGCTACGAAGAACAATCCCAATTGAAGTTTTAGCTGGCCGGAGTATAGATGAAGATTTAGCGATGAACTTTATCACCCTTGATTTAGGACCATCTTGGATGGATCCCATCAGGGCATATATTGAGGAGGGAGAATTACCAATTGACAAGCTCCCAGCCAAGAAATTAAAGTTTAAAGCTGCTCGGTATGTATTAACTAACGGTATTTTATATAGACGAGGAATAATGGCAGGTTTGCAAAGATGTGTACATCCCTCCGAGCTGAAAGAATTGATTGAAGAGATCCATGAAGGGTCCTGTGGAGCCCATGTAGCAGGTCGGACGCTTTTGCAAAGGATGATGACTCAGGGATATTACTGGCCGATGATGAGGGTTGATTGTGTAGCCTATGCCAAGAAATGTTACAAGTGCCAGCGCTTTTGCTCCATCCGAAGAACTCCACAAGCATTGTTGACACCCATCACTTCCCCTTGGCCGTTTGCTATGTGGGGAATAGATTTGGTCGGACCACTGCCAACGACCAGAGGAAGGTTCAAATACCTCGTCGTCGCAGTGGATTATTTTACAAAGTGGGTGGAAGCTGAGCCTCTCATTGATATGACGTACGAGAAGGTGTACCAATTTATTTGGAAGAACATCATTTGTCGATATGGTCTTCCTCATGCTTTCATCACAGACCATGGAACACAATTTGATAACGAGGAGTTCGCTGCCTATTGTCATCAATCAAATGTGTTGAAGATCCACTCAGCACCAGGCTATCCTCAAAGTAATGGACAAACTGAAGTGACAAACAGAACACTGCTAAATGGCTTGAAGAAAAGACTGGACGATGTGAAAGCAAACTGGATCAACGAGTTACAGTCAGTACTGTGGGCTTACCGAACTACTCCCCGAGTAGCAACAGGAGAATCTCCATATATGCTAGCGTTTGGAAGTGAAGCTGTTATACCTGCTGAGTTGGGCCTCCCAACACACAGGGTACTGAATTTCAATTCCCCTGTCAGCGAATTAATGAGAAGATTGGATTTAGACATGCTTGAGGAAGTTAGAGAAGAAGCAGCCATCAGAAATGCTGCATACCAACAACGAACAACTCTATTCTACAATAAGAGGGTGAAGAAGTGAGACCTGAAAGAAGGAGACTATGTGCTGAAGAAAGTAATTCAAAAGCACAACAAACTGGAGGCAAACTGGCATGGACCATACCGAGTTACAGAAGTTGTTCGACCAGGAACCTACCGAATAGCAACTTTAGAAGGGGAGGAGTTTAAGAATGCATGGAACGCAGAGCACCTGCGCAAGTATTATCAATGATGTGTATTTTCTCCTTTTATTGAAAGTTTTTCGGGGAATACTAGTGCTACACACTACTCGGCGAAACTCGGGCTAAAATTTTTTCTCGAAAACACCGGCTAAGGTTGGTCGAGAAATAAATGTATTCCTCCGGGAAGTGAAACTTATATTCCTCCGGGAAGTAAAACTTATATTCCTCCGGGAAGTAAAGCTACCTATATTCCTCCGGGAAGTAAAGCTACCTATATTCCTCTGGGAAGTAAAGCTACATGTATTCCTCCGGGAAGTAAAGCTACCTGTATTCCTCCGGGAAGTAAAGCTACCTATATTCCTCCGGGAAGTAAAGCTATCTGTATTCCTCCGGGAAGTAAAGCTACTTGTATTCCTCCGGGAAATAAAACTATGTGTTTCTTGGGAAATAAAAATATTCCTAAAAATGCCAACTTATATTGGTTAGGAAGTAAATATATTCTTGAAAACGCCAACTAAAAGCTCCTCGTAGAGGAAAAATCCACTAACTATGGCTGGTCGGGGATAAAAACCCACTAACTGTAGTTGGTCGAGAAGGAAAATTTACCTATCTTTGGTCGTAAACATTTTATGAATACGAGAAAATGATCAAGCAAAATTATTGATACTCGTGACTTTTTAAAATTATTAGTAAGTTGGTCGAGAAACAACTTAGTGAGTTGGTCGAGAAACAACTTAGTAAGTTGGTCGAGGAATAACTTAGTAATTTTTTAATGACTACCACAAATTCAAGCTAGTCGACAATAAGTTGATCGACAAACAACACAATATTGTTATCTTTTTAATAGACATACAAGACAATAGCAATTAAGACTGCGAACAAAAATAAAAGTCTTTCATTAAATCCAAAAACAGATTACATTGATAATGAAATGTATAAAAATTTATTACATCGATATTCCTATTCTATTGGTTTTTCCCCTTTGCTATTAAAACAGGTTCCTCGCCAGCAGGCGGATCATTTAAAGCAAGAGGAGAGTTTATGAAGTTCAAATCTTTTAACATCCTGATATTCATCACGGATGGTCGATCTAGAAGGTGCTCGGGACGAGATATCTCAACACTGGAATGGAGATTGTAGTCGCCGAGATACTTGGAAATTAAGCATCGAGGAATGGCCCGAGCAGGGATCCAACTCATATCAAGTTTGAATGGTGGCATGGGTAGGTCGAGCAGCCCAGGATCATGATAGTCCCACAAGTAATGACCCTGTTCGAGTTGCAGCACACCTAATGCATTCAACCAGCCTTGCTTGTAGCCCTCATTATTGGCATTCTGGATTCGATCGTCCAAGTGGTAAAGAGCCTCGTTGTACCCAGCCATCCAGAACTCCCTGGGCTGTTTGTGGAATTGATATGTCAGTCTTTCCAGTTGCTCGTGGAGATTTTTGATGAAGAGCTCCTTATTCTCCAAGAATGATTTCTGCGCTGAAAGCTGCTCTTCCAGGTCCCTGATCTTCTTTGACATTTCAGCCAACGCCTGGTTCTTTGCCATTAATTGGAAAGCTTGGTTCTCCAAAGAGGATTGAGTCCTCTGTTCCTCAACAGGAATCTGATCTGCTCTTGCTCATCCCCGAGGAGCTCTTGCTCGTCCACGAGAAGATGTAGAGGGGCCAACTCTCTTCAAGGTCTTCAATTCGTCCCTCAAGTTAGCGTTCTCGACCTCCAAGAACGAGAATCCCTCATCAGTCACTGGGATCAAGGATTTTGAAGAGGAAACTGTAGACTTCAACTGCGAAAAATCTCTTTGCAGGTTGTTATTCTCTTCCTCTAATAATTCAGCTATTTATCTGCACTCCTCGACTTCAGCCCTCAGAGTTCTATCCCTCACATCATAGCCAGCAAAACGCTTCTCGTATCCCTTGTCAGCATTGAGTTGCTGATACTTCTTCTCATACCCCTCGTGCAAAAGGGCAGTGGATTCTTTGTATTGTTGCTGAAGGTCTTCAAGAGTGCCTTGGAGATCCTCGATCATATCATAATAAGCCACATTATTGGCCACTGCACGATCAAGCAGACACTTCAAGTATTGGTAGGCCTCAATTGCCTGTTCTGAAGCATCTTGGCCGAGGATGTCGACGATTTGTGCTGCACTCAGATCTGTGTGATCGGCCTTAAAATAATCATTGCATTGCCTCAACAGCCTTGTATCATGAGCAGACAGTAATTCCATAATGGCCAGAAACTAGTAGATGAAGAAAAAGAAGTAATCAATAATCAAAACAGAGCATGAAGAAGAGACAAGAGTATGAATAAACACAAGTTCAAGTTTTATTATATCATAAAGGTCAGAAGTACAAGGTTCAGAATTATATATTCAAGATTACATTTGTTAAAGAAAAATAAAATAGATAGAAGTCCAAACAACTCTACACCTTTTCCTTGTCTCCCAAAACTTTCTCGGGAGGCTGGGACGAGGAAGTAGGTTGCTCGGATGGAGCAGATAGTAGCTGGGAAAGTGCTGGAGGTTGCTCGGAGGAAGTAGCGAGCTACTGAAGTTCCTCGGTAGCAGGCTGGATGGCTAGGGGATGATCTCCCATCACTATGGAAGACTCTTCGGAGGCAACTTCGTCCTCTTCTTCGTCTTCAGGAGTTGGAGGGGGACCAGGGATGTGTCGCTGAAAGAGTTCAGAATTTTCATCCACTTTCATCTCCTATAGAGAAGCGACCCATCCATCCCTAAAGTACTTGAGGCTGCCATATTCTACTTGTGACATCATGGCAGCCAAGCCCTTGTTCCACCCCTTGTCCCAGCGAGTGCTGAAAGACTTCTTCACAGCCAATTTTCTCTTCGACTTCTCTGAGGAAAGCTTCTCGGACAGAAGGTTTTCAGAAGTCTTCAATTTATTCTCAACCTCCTCCTTCTGTCGATTTAAATCCCGAAACTGACCCAACTCTTCCTCAGCAACCTTGAGCTTATTCTCAAGCTCTCCAGCATTTTTGAGCTTCTTGTCAAGCTCTTAATTTTTCCCTTCCAAGTCCTTTATTCTCTTCTCCAACTCCTTAGAGACTTCAACAACTTGAGATTTCTCCCGCTTAGTGGAGGTAAGTTTCTTCTCCCAGATTGCCTTATCTTCCTCTACACCAGACGAGGAGCTTGAAGCTTTAACAACTTCATCCTTCTTCAAAATTGTATTTAATCAGCTCACCAACTGTGAAAAGAAAATGAAAGCAAGTCAGAGACAGATATAATAAGGGAAAGATGAAAAGTTCAAAGTAAAAGGACTTACAGAAGCAATGTGGCGAGATGCCAAAGAGGTAACCATATCCCGAGAAAGGTTTTCTTCGACACCTTGGATCTCGGGAATGATCCAAGTCTTCACCGAGCTCATAGCAGAGCTCGGGGGAACAAAAGTGGGAACTCCACTAGTCGGGGACTGAGAGATGGTGTCAGCCAAATTGACCGAGGATCCCTTCTTCAGCTTCCTCGAGGGAGCAGTAATGGATTCAACCAAGGAGGAACTCTTGGTCGGTGATATTACAATCACTTTTCCTGGAGTAGCAGACTTGCTCGGAGCCACTTGGGGCTTCTCGACAACCTTCACAACCGGGGCAGCCGAGGAAGGTGCATCAATTTTCTTTGTCCCCTCCCCTGGGATGTCAATCTTACTTCTTTTTGCCTCTCCAGCACCAGAGGAAGGTTTCTCAAAAAGGGTGGGAGGTCTTCTCTTCTTCATCCTTTCACTTAAAGGAATGTGTGACTCAGGCGAGGAACTGTTAGAAGCTGGTAATGGTTCTACTTCACTTATCACCGGACGGGCAGTGAAAGAAGTGGTGTAGCTCTTGTACTGTAGCAGATACGAGGCTGACCTAATGTGCTCGTCGGCAACACTCTGATGCAAACTCCAGTTAAGTTTAAATGCCTTATATTCACGTCTACTTCTTTTGGACACTTTCTTTTGCTATCAACTACAAATAAATAAACATTAAAATATCAGTGGCACATTTTATCAAACATAGAAGAAGCATAATTTCAAAATAAATAAAATGAAATAAAAATAACCTATCCCATTGCCATAGGCAGGGCATATGGGACCCTGATACACTTCATCCCCAGATAAAGGAGCATATTGCCAATTTTTTATAACAACTCCATGCTCAAAATAGTCCATATTGGCATCCGGGAGATTAACCACTAAAACCCTATTTAAAAATCTAGTTTTTAAATAAAAGGTGTTATCACCAACTGCCCATTTATAGCAAAACATGATTTCTGGAATTCCTATGCGAGTTCCATGGATTTGATTTAATCTATGAACCCCATTAACTATTCTCCATGTATTGGGGGCTATTCTTGCAGGAACAACGTCAAAGTATTGACAGAATTCCAGACATAAGGGATTGGGTGGAAAAAAAATCCACACTCAGCAACAAAAAGACTGGGGAACCAATGTCCCTCAGCCAAATGGAAATAGTCAGAAGGCTCAGAAAGCTCTTCCTGAACAACCCATGAGGGAATAGAAAAATCAGAGCGAAATTTATCAAGGGATTCAACAGGGTAAACCATGATGAATAAAGGAAATGAAGAAGAAGGAAGAAGATCTTACAGAAAAGGAGTGGATCTGTTGACAACGAACGATGAAAAGGATGAATGCACAAGAGAGTAAGACAATGGAAATTTTGAAGATACAAATTTGAAAAAGTAGAAGACGATGGGATTGTCTGTGACGCTTAAATACCTTGCCTTGGGAAAAGGAAAAAGTAATGATTACAAAAAGAAACGATTATGCTACCGGCGGCTAGAAGGACAAAAAGTATGCGGAGATTGAGGCGGTTATAAAAATTCAAAAAAAGCCTGATTCTACGAATTTGGAAGGAGAAATAAATACAAAAGACTCCTAAATTTCAGGATGACCATTTAAAACATCCATATTCCGAGAAAGAATGTTCCACACTCCTCAAAGTTCGAACTATGAAACATTGGGGGCTTCTGTTGATACCAAATTTAGTCTGCTGACATGGATCAATAAAGTGAAGACACGTGGCAATCTACGTGGCAACAACAAGCATTTCCGAGGAACTCACATGCTCCGAGGAACCATACTACAACAAGGAGCACTGATTCCCCGAGGAACTCATATGCTCCGAGGAACAAGAACTCTCCAAGGAACTCTTGAGTACCGAGAAGCTTAGGCGGTCCGAGCAACTCAGGCGGTCCGAGCTGCACCTCGAACAAAGCATTAATAGCAGGATAACCAACAGTTTGACTGTTCATTAAATGCTTATCATTCAGACGCATACACTTAAGGGGCATTGAATGTATTACCTTTTCATATGTACATCATTTAATGTATTACCCTTTCACATTACACCCTCAGGGATATAAATACATTGTACAATCCTCATTGTAAGGGGACCGGAATTTCTTGAGATAACTTGTAATCGAGAATTCCCAAACAGTCAGCAATAACATAATAGTGGACGTTGGCCATTCTTATAAGGCTGAACCACTTTAAAATTTTCTTTGTCTCATTTATTTATCTGTGATTGAATAATTAGATACGATCTAATTTTTTACATCAACACAAAGAATAAAAATACCAAAAGGAAAAAAAATACTACGAAATACTAAATCAAATAAATTCTAAAACAAACCCATCCCTGGCAACAACACCATTTGATATTCTGGGTTTCACCGCGGCGCGAGCGTCCCCTACGCGCCGATCGTTTTATATTCGGATCACCAGCTCTATACAAAAACCTAAACTTATGACTACACTCAATAAGAATGAGTATAAAGGCCAAGTCTGGGTATCAAAAATCCACAAAGACTAGTTGTTAGAATTTAATTAGTTTAATACTTCTAAATAAAAGTGTAATAGATAATTTTTCTAACAAAAAAGAAAAGATAACAAAAGAAAAAGATTAAACTGGGCATAAAATTAAACTAGACTAACAAAAGCAAATAAAAACTATAAGTTGCGTCAGATATTCCTCACCCCGAGTTAATTAGTATAAAATGATTACATGGGCTCACGAGTTATTAAGATTGCGTCTCGTTTCGACAGTTAATTAAACGTAGAGTTATCACACGCCTAAATTCGCATAAAAGCCTAATAAGATTTTGGCGTCAACAAATACCCCAGAAATTATACACGCAAGGTCGTAAGTACGGATCATACATGATATACCATGACAAATCTCCTAGGCATAATAACTAGGACAACACACTCGAAATAAATCCATAAACTTCATCACCAAAGCAAAGCAACACACCAACCCTAGGCGAGTTCAATCCGACACAACCTAGGCTAATTTAACCTAGAAAGCATGATAAAAACACGGTAAATAAAGTGGTAAATCTACACTAGAAAGCATGTAAATAAACGTCATAAATCTAAACTAGAAAGTGAGTAAAAATACGGTAAATAAAGAAATACAAACATTGGAAACTCGGATTGCTAAAGAAGATGGAGGATAGTGTTTTAGACAACCTCGACGGTAAACCCCCCTATACGAGCAAACCCTCGGAGGGAGAAAATGGAACACTCCCCAAACCCTCCAAACCCTAGCTTCCCTCTCTAACCCTAAGTATGGAAAATGATATATTATAACAAGATATCTAACAAAACAAACCCAATTTGTCTTATATAGTAAGTTACAAAAGAAATAAAGGCAAAAAAAAGAAAAGAAAAGGGAAATTGCCGGGTAACTATTGCACCCGGTCGACCGCGGGTTAGGGACTGATCGACTGGTTCTTTAAGTTAAAGCCCACTGGTTACTTCACAAGGAAAAATCCCAAGACACAATCGACCGAAAGTAGAGGTGCGGTTGACCTGCAATCTGTTTTCTGCTGTCATTTGTTCTTCAAATGGGAGAAAAGCTTCAAAATGAAATCGACCATAACTTTATCGTCCAAACTAAAAACAACGCGCCATTTATGGCCACGCAATGCTAACTGAAAGAACTACACCTCCGTGGAGTTTCCATGAGCCGAAGATGAAGTGTAAATTGACTAAAATGCCCTTGAAGTAGCTTCCAATGATGAAACTTCTTCGAAATGCAACGAATCCTCACTTTTTGCGTTCCAATACCGAGAAAAGCACAATTAACCCCTGTAAAACATATATATATGTAAAAATTCTAGGTTATCTGGTTAACGAGCATAAATATAGGCATTAAGGACTGTAAAAGTTCTAAAATACATAAAGATAAGGGGCGCAAATATGTAATATTCGTGTCGTATCAATTACCCCATGAAATAAGATGATGTTTGGATTTATGAATTCCTGGATGAAGATATTCTCTGCCGATGGAAAATGTTCTTTGTCGAATCTTCTAACAAGAAAGGATACGTCATTAGTATACTCTTGATTGCTCCAAATGACTCTCATATCCCAATTTCCATTAAGCTAGTTTTTTAGTGCCCCAATAATATGATTGTGTATGAGGCATGCACGGTAGGCCTCAAGATCACCCTCTAGAAAGGAATCCAACACCTAGACATCTATAGAGACTCTTCCCTTATTCTCGGACAAATCCTCAGAAAATGGAAAGTTAAAGATGAAAATCTCCTACCCTTCCATACCCACCTAGAAGAGTTGGACTTTTAATTTATTGATGTAACCTTCCACTACTTGCCCCGTTCAAAGAATAGCCTGGCTGATGCCCTTGCCACCATGGCCTTCATGGTCAACATGCCCGAGGGGAAAGTAATGGCCCTTTTCTTGGTTAAAAAACAAGCTAAGCCCAACCATTTCTACCACATTGAACTCATTCCCAAGGAAGATTACGATATGGATGGGTTATGAAATTATGACATTTGGCACCTCCTCAAACATGGTAGGTATCCCTGTTGATACTAAAAAAATCCATCTATATGGACCAATCAGAAGTGAATACTTTTCCTCTTACGTAGATGAAATCCTAATTAGTAGACAGTAACTCGATAGTAATGCCGACCAATATAGAGAATGCTGACCACTACATAGAATGAAGGGCCACCTCCTCAAAAGTCTTATCACACATGGTTATCACAATCAACTGTCACATTCATTATCTATGGATGTAAAATGCCTAAATATATAAAGGCATTCCATCCCTTGAAATTCCAACCCTTGACCTTCGGGTCACTATAAATACGTTGTATCCCTTTCATCAAAGAAAAGGTTGAACAAATTTTAGGCTACTCTTATTGACAAGAGTACCTAGCTCTCTGTAATCTATAAAATCAATACAATAACAGTGGACATAAGCTTTCTTACATAGCTAAACCACTTTAAAAACTCTCTTTCTCTTTTTTATTTATCATTGCAATTACATATTTTATCTGTGATTATAAAATTAGATCAAGTTCAGTTTGTTACATCAACAAATTGGCGTTGTCTTTGGGAACATGTGTCTAATCGCCGTTCTTAATCTTATTCAATGAAAAATGAATGATCTAGAGCCTAGTGCTATAAATGAAGGCAACCCGCCTTATCCATTTGCTCCGCCTATAACAACCAACCTAAATGGGATCCTAAACAGATATTCTAAAATAGTTGTTGGCTATGCTTATGAAGTGGAGGCGGTATTTCTCTCTATGGTGATGGGACTACTTGTTGTCTAGATAGGGTTGGAGATCTTGCTTGTAATGAATGAGACAATTGTCTCATTATTTCCTGCATATCATCTTGACCTCTGATCATCTCAGGATAAGACTTATCACCTAGGAATCAGTTCCTTAATCAGAGCCTCAGAGTCTTATGATAACTATTATTTCTCTAATGGAAGGATAAGTATCTTGAAGATATTGAGACGAGCTTTTCCTTTCAATAGATTAGTTCCTTAAGCATATAAAAACCCTCCTAGAGCAGTATCTAGGGACACTCAACATCCGACTGACCAGCATGAAGCCATCATCAGAATAAGATCAAGCATCCGATGATCTATACGCACCGCGCAGACTTCTCAGGAAGAGAGTTCAGCGCATACACATAGTCGAGGCAGTCGAGATATTTCGCATAAATATGATGTGGGAAATCCTTCGTGAAAGGATCAATTCAGCTATCGAAGGATAGGCTTAGAGAAATGACAAAGGCAAAGAATCCTTCACAATAAAGTTTTGTTAAAGGATCCCCTTTTATTCAAAAAATTGTGAATTTTCCCACTCCATCTAAATTTAAATCTCCTATGGTCACCCCCAAATGTAATGGAAAAACTGATCCAATCCTGCTGATCAGGCATAAATTCTTTCGAATCTATCACCTTAATTTAGTAGATTTTAGCAACTATAACGATGTAAAATGCATTGATTTATCTCATATATGTGCTACTGAACTTTCCTACACAGTGAATTGAGTTTTGTGTATTTTTCATTCTTTTTACAAGTATTTAATGCAAGTGAAGAGAAAAGGAATCCAAGACCATGAAATCAAGATTAGAATGAAAGTCAGAGGAAAAAATGGTCAATTCACCTCTAGAGTTTGGACGAGGGACCAACATGGAAATTGAAGACATCGCGTCTACCAGTACGTAGGAAGAAATGACATCGCAAACCAAGCCCTGAGTGAGAAGTTGTTGAGTTTCAAAGATGAGAGAAAATCAAAAGAAAATAAGGAAAGAAGGAAGCTAATCTCTGAATAAATTTCACAACCGGACCGGACCAGATATGACCAAAATGAACTGATCCAAGAAGCATGAAGACTCTGAATAAAATCCAACGCCGGGCCGAATCGAATATAGCTAAAAATGAACCGATATGATGCCTTGAAGATCTCTGCATAAAATAAGAGGCCAGACCGATCCATTATGAATGAAAATCGAACCGATCTGGATGCTACAGGACCAAACCAAAGATCCCCGTCAGACCAGTTCAGAAGAAATTTTCTTAATTTTTCTTTTCTAATTAAGAGTTTTACTTTTCTCCAACTCTTGTAAATTTCGTTTTGTATTTAACTTAACTTATTACCAGACATTAGGTGGTTCGATTATTCTTAGTTTTAGAGGGCTCTTGCTTTCAAGAACCCTAGTTTTCAAGTTTTGCAATTTTTACTCAATATTCAAGCTTAAATTCTAGATTACTTCATTACAAGTAATATTTAATTTCTTATTTTAATTGCTTTCATTGTTTAGATTGATTAGTCATAAAATTTAGGTTGCAATCCTCACTTCCAAAATTTCTTCTCAAATTTAGTTATGAGGTAGTTTTTACTTTAAGCATGTTTAACTATGTTTCCAAGGGTTAAGATGCACGCACCCAACCCGTTGCCAGGGATTTAGGTAGACTTCAGGTTAGTAGATTCAATCCGAAATTTGATTCCAAAATTTAAAATAGTCAAATAAATAAAAAATCCCCAAAACAAATTCAGAAATTAAAAAAAATAACAAAAAGAAATCATCTCTCAAAACCCCTTTCATGCAAAATCAAGAATAAACTCCTCAAAATACTCCAATAAGAATTCGTGAAAGTCCCATCGTTGAGTATAATTATGAAATCCCCCATACCCCTCGCATTCTGGAATTCTGGGCTCCACCTCCTACCCATGCAAACTCCATCATGAGTCACACGCTGAGTCACACGTCTAGAACACTGAGTGATGATTTTGAGTCCATTGGAGAGAGATCCATATCGGATATCTCTAGTTTCGGTACAAGTGAGAGAAATCTGTCGTATCGTCTCACGAAAGAACTCCTATTTCCTGAGAGAACTGTCACCCCTAGTTCCATTTTACTCCCATATAATTTCAATCAGTTCCACTTCCGTAATGGGATGATACAAATTCTTCCAACATTTTATGGCATGGATTCGAAGAAATCATATCTCCATAGTTTAGAGTTTGAAGAGGCGTGCAAAACCTTTAGTGATCAATCTTGCACGTAAGATGTCGTTCGCCTAAAGCTCTTTCCTTTTTCCTTAAAGGATAAAGCTAAGACTTGGCTTTGGTCTTTACCCTCGAACTCGATCATATCATGGAAGGATATGCAATCCAAGTTTCTTTCAAAGTTCTTTCCACCACATAAACCAACTCCGTCAAGGCTCAAATCCAAGACTTTCAACAAAAAGATAATAAGTCATTTGACAAGTGTTGGGAACGATTCCAAGAGTTGGTTAACGCTTGACCCCATCATGGATTTTAGAAACATCACTTTATCTCTTTCTTCCATCACGGGCTTATGATATAGCCTAAACAACTAGTTCAAACAATGTGTGAAAGACTGTTTTGGGAATTAGATGCAAGTGACGTTGAGGATAATCTTAAGTATGTCGTCGAGACTACTCAAGCGTGGGACACATCCAATCCTAATGCCCAAAATCGACCTCGACAAGTGTCCACTACTCTTTCTACGTCTGGTCTATATCAATTAAATCATGATACCATGGTAGACCGATGACTTGATCAGTTTGAGAAAAGTATGAGGGATCTACTTAAGGTATGAGTGAGAGAAGCTATCAAATCCACCCATATTGTGAAAGAAAAAGTGTGCGCCATTTGTGATGCGGGCCATTAAATAAAGGAATGTCCGATGATACCCGCCTACAAAGCTATACATACCGAGCAATTGGGAGCTATAGGAGGGTTTTAGAGAAATTTTAACACCCATCATGGGAACTCGTATAACCCTTCGTGGATAAACCATCCCGATTTTAGCAATGGGTAACAACAAGCTGCATTGATTCCACATTCACATATTGCCTTACCTCCACCCCTCCTCAATTTCAGCAAGCGCCACCTATGCAAGAACTCATGAAAGCCCCACCTCCAGGCCCATATATTACCCTACCACAGAGGACTCTTGATGAAAACTTAACACAGTTTATCCAATCTCAAAATGCAACCAATGCTAAATTTGAGCGTATGTTCACTGAGATGCTTGTGGGCTTATCCAAGTTGTAATATTCGTTGAGTGTCTAAGAGAAGGGAAAATTTATGTCTTAAGTCTAAAGACCTTCTCAAGGTCAAGCTAATATCAGATCTACATATTTTGATCAGCAAGAACAATTCCAAGTCGTCACCACTCTACGTAGTGGGTGTATCATTGATTAATCACCTCCCCCACACGAGAAGCCAAAAGACAAGGAGGTTTCACCCGTAACTAAGGAGGATGAATATTACCCCTTGAATGAGAGTGATAATGAAGACATTAGCGAGCCCGAAGTTGTTGTGAAATCACCCACCGCCGCTCCATTCCCTCAACGATTGGCCCCACATCAAAAGGGGGCCTCCCATGCAGATGTGTGAGATGTTCTTAAGCAAGTGAAGCTAAATTTTCCATTCCTTGATGCCATTCAGTAAATTCCCACTTATGCCAAGGTCATTAAAGATCTTTTGACTATGAAAAGACGGCTAAAAGTGAATAAGAATATCTTCCTAGCATAGAATGTCAGCTCTGTTCTACTTAACAACCTTCCACCCAAGTTTAAGGATTCGAGTGCACCTACGATCTCATGTGTTATTGGAGAACGTCGAATTAAGAGAGTTGTATTGGACTTACAAGTTGAGGTAGGTGACCTTAATCCTACACGAATCACTCTCTAACTAGCGGATCGCACAGTGAAGGTACCTCGAGGGATTATTGAGGACGTGATAGTCTAAGTGGACACTTTCTACTTCACGATAGAATTTGTAATTTGGTATACAGAGCCCTCCATCCATTCTAGGCTGCCCATTCTTAGCTACAACCAATGCCTTAATCAATACACGAAATGGGCAAATGCAGCTCACTTTTAGGAACATACCCTTCGGGACAAACATCTTCAATGTTGCTAACCAAATAGGTGACGAAGATGAAATACATACAGTCGACCTCATAGAGGAGGTAGTAGAAGAGCACATCGAGAGAACCATGGGTGGGGATGTGTTAAAAGCATGCCTAGTGAGCGGTGATGAAAGTGAGATCCCATACTCCGAGTAAGCACGAGAGGTAGAGTAGTTAAAACCCATATTAGACGAGGGAGTGTCATTAGAGGAGTTGAGAGTTGTTTATTGGGTTTATAGATTCAAGGAACTACCCCTTAGGGAGTCATGCTTAACACCTTTCGAAGAGAAATTTCTTACCCTAGAGTTGAAGAAACTACCCTCTAATGTGAAATATGATTTTCTAGGAGAGGATGAGATATTTCCTATTGTTGTCTCCTCTAGCCTAGATAAAGAGAAGAGGGTAAGTTGCTGGAAATTTTGAGGAAGCACATAGGTGATTTTGGTTGATCTATAGAGGATTTGAAGGGTGTAAGTCCTCAAGGGAAATGCAAAGGTGTAAGTCCTTGAGGATTTGAAGGGTGTAAGTCCTCGAGGAGGACGTGAAGCCCTCAAGGGAAATGCAAAGGTGACTAAACCCAACCATAAAAGAAGTTATTAGAGCAGAAATTATAAAGTTGTTAGATGCCATGATTATCTACCCTATCTCGGGAAGAAAATGAGTGAGCCCAATTAAAGTCGTCCCGAAGAAGTCAGGAATAATGGTGGTAAAAAATGATAAGGGAGAATTAATTCCTCAATGCACTACTACGGGGTGGCGTGTTTGCATTGATCACCAAAAACTCAATGCTAGAAAAAATACCATTTTCCCTTATCCTTTATCGACCAAATGCTTGAATGCATAGTGCATCACCCATATTATTACTTTCTTGATGGTTATTCTGATTATAACCAAATTGAGGTAGATATACTTGATCAAGAGAAGACGATTTTTACATGTCCATTTGGTAAGTTTGCCTACAAACGTATGCCTTTTGGATTGTGTAATGAACCCGTGACCTTTCAAAGGTGCATGCTAAGTATCTTCAGTGACATTGTAGAAAGAGGACTTGAGGTATTCATTGAGGATTTCAACATTTTTGGCCCCTCTTTTGACCAATGTTTAGCCAATCTTGAAAATGTTTTATCCCGGTGTGTGGAGAAGAACTCAGTCCTCAGTTGGGAAAAATGCCACTTCATGGTTACCGAGGGCATAGTTTTGGGACACATAGTCTCATGTAAGGGAATAGAAGTTGACCGAGAAAAAATATATTTCATAGCCGAGCTTCCCCCTCCTAAATCACTAAAGGACGTCCACTCTTTCTTGGGCCATGCATGTTTTTATAGACGGTTTATCAAGGATTTTAGCACCATCTCTAGACCCTTAAGTAACCTCCTTATGAAAGATGCCCCCTTTGAGTGGAATGACGCATGCCAAGAGGCTTTTGATAAATTAAATAGCCTGCTGATTTCCACTACCATCATGCAAGCTACGGATCGGTCTCTTCCACTCGAGCTTATGTCTCATGCTAGTGATTATGTGATTGGGGTTGTTTTGGGGAAAAGAAAAGACAAGAAAGCTCTTGTTATCTATTACTCTAGCTGGACATTAACCGGGCCATAACTTAACTATTACACCATGGAGAAAGAGTTACTAGTGGTTGTTTTTACTTTGGAAAAATTCTGCTCAGACCTTGTTGGGTCGCCCATCACTTGCTTTATCGATCACGGGACCCTTAAATATCTCCTTACTAAGAAGGATGCAAAGTCGCGCCTCATAAGGTGGATCGTACTCCTACAAGAGTTCAGTCTCTCTATAAAAGATAAGAAAGGGGTAGAAAACATCGTTGCCTACCATTTGTCACGGCTCTCATTCCAAGTACCTAGTGATCCAATACACATAGACGAGTATTTTTTGGATGAGCAACCCTTTACTACTTCTTCTCTACCTTGGTTTATAGATATCGTTAACTATCTTGTCAAGGGAGTTGTTCCTCCCGGATGGAAATTGCAAGAAAAGAATAAATTCATCACTTGGTCCCGTATGTTTTTTTATGACAACCCATTCTTTTTCAAATATTGTGCAGACCAGCTCATCCGAAGATGTGTACCAAATGAGAAAATCCAAGATATGATCCGGTTTTTCCATACGAAATCTTGTGGAGGCCACTTATCTAACAATAAGATGGACGCTAAAATTCTGCAAAGCGACCTCTATTGGCCCATAATATTCTGGGATGTGAATGCTTATTGCAAATCTTACGATAGATGCCAAAGGGTGGGAGTTATTACCCTCCATGTCATAATGCATCTAACCCTTAAACTCGTCATTGAGTTATTTGATTTATGGTGTATTGACTTCAAGGTACAATTACCTCCCTCCTTCAGCTTCTTATACATCCTCGTCGTGGTAGACTATGTCTCCAAATGGGTGGAGGCAATAGCTACCCGGACGAATGATAACATGGTGGATATTAAGTTCTAACAAGAACATATACTTTGTCACTTAGGTGCTCCGAATGCGATTATAAATGATAACGGCACACATTTTTGCAATAATCCGTTTGAAAAGTTAATGAGAAAGAATGGGGTCATCCATAAGGTTGGGACGACTTATCACCCTCAAATAAGATGGCAAGCCGAGATAGAAAATCGTGAAATCAAAACCATCCTTGAAAAGACCGTCGATCCTACCCAAAAAGATTAATCACTACGATTAAACGATGTGCTATGGGCTTATTGTATCACCTACAAGAACTCCCTCAGGATGTCCCCATTTCGTTTTGTCTATGGCAATCCTTTCTATATCCCCGTGGAGCTAGAGCACAAAGCTTATTAGGCCATCAAAAGGTTGAAATACAACCTCGCTAAAGCCGGTGAAGCTCGAAAGCTTCAATTGAACGAGTTGGAAGTGATGCGCAATGACGCTTATGAGAATGCTAAAATTTCAAAAGAATGAATGAAACTCATGCATGACAAGATAATTCGACGAAAAGAGTTTCATGTGGGACAAAAAGTGCTTCTCTACAACTCTCGATTACACTTGTTTCCCGTTAAGTTGCGTTCAAGTTGGACAGGTCCATTTATGATTCGAGAAGTATTCCCCCATGGAGCTATAGAGTTGGAAGATGCAAAAGGGGGAAATACCTTCAAGTTCAATGGCCAATGTCTCAAACCATACTTTGAGATGTGCGTCGAAGAAGCCGACACCATGTGGTTGTCGGAACCCATCAATGGGGACTGATTGAGAAGTATGAGAAATTCATCACACCCCCAATGCATATGGAGTGATTACTGCGTACAGTAGACGTGAGTTGGTTAGGCTAGTTGGAGTCGGTAAGTATAGGATACATAAGATAGGTGCGGGAGATCACACATTGAGAGCGAGCCTAGGTTTTTGGAGCAAGCGTTGAGCGAAGTTAGGTTAATTATGTGTAGGTATCATTGTGGAAGCATCCAGAAATTGAGAGAAAAGAGTGAATTCTGCAAACAAGGGAAGGAAAAAGTTTTGAAGGATCGGAACGATCTGCCCCTGACAATCGAATGGGTCTGAATATGCAGAAATAAAAATAAAAAAGAGACCGAACCAGGTTGGTCCTGGGACGCGGTTCGATCCGATGTCTACAACTTCTTAACCCTTCCCAAGATACACCCCCCATTCCACAAATCCACATTCTTCCCTCCATTTTTGTCCCTACCCCCTCTGCCATACATTTCCCCCTAAAATCCACCCCCTTTTCCCTCCTAAAACCCTTCCCTCCCAAACCAACCTTTCCCTCCACCATATCCACCTATAAATGCACCCTTCCCCCTCCCTATTTCCACCACAACTTCTCCTAACTCTCATACTCTCTCTCTTCCAGATTTCTAGTGTCCAACCACTGTTGTTACACATAGCCAACAGTGTTCGCCCCCAAAAATACAATCCCGTCAAAGTCATTGACCACGAAAATGACTCATACTGCTCTAATCAAGAACATATCTGGTGTGAATGTTTCTTCTACCAATATCAAAAGTTATAAATAGAGCGCCAAGTGCGCTGGAAGGAGCTACCCAATTCGTCACCAGCCTCTTCCTTACACGGAGTTGGTGTTGGTTCCTTAACGAGTCCCAAGATGCGGTGTGGGTAGCCGAGGTCCGAGATTTCTTGGAAACCCTTGTCCGTACTGCTGACTTTGTTTTTGAGGCATTTGTTGATGGCCGACGCATTCCATTCTCATTAGAGATTCTCAATTAAAAACTTGTAGAGAAAGATGTCCCGAACCCAAGCGAGTTCACATACCCCAATGCTTTCACCCCCGTTGACAAAGCCGTATGCATATCCCGTATTGTACCCGACGAGTTTTGGGGTACCAAAAAATTTCCAATGGGTCAGATGACCGACAAGGCGCGCATAACATTTCAAATCGTATGCGCAAATATTCTCCAAGCTTCCAATGATTCTGCAATGCGCCCCCATCAGGCAACACTCGTGTATCACCTTTTTAACCCCACTAGCCCGATCAACCTGGACCACATCATTTACAAAGACATATTCCACGTGTCCTTGGATAAAAAGGGTACCACCACTCTCCCGTATGCCCGACTCATCACATCCCTACTAGTCGATGTCGGAATTGAACCTCCAATCGGGTTCCCTTACCTTCCTAACCCCTTTGGACAAGGCACCCATACCAAAAGCAAGAGACAATGGGAGATTATCCGTGTATGATAGGCGGAGGAGGCGAATGAAGATGATGATACCGAGACGGATGATGATGATGATGATGATGATGATGATTTCGAGGAGGAAACAACTGGGGACACCGACGTAGTTATGGGCAAGGCCGACGAGGAGGAATATAATGAGGACGATGATTAAGATTTTGAGTACCCGAAAGGTGATTTTGATAGGCGAATCACTTCACTGGAAGCTCGATTCGATGGGTTTATTAATCAATATAACGCTCACTTGGAGGAGGACCAACGGGAATATCAACGAGACACGAGCATGTTACAGCGACTCCAAACAGAAATGTACCGTATGACCATGGGTGTGCCTCCCCCGGATTATTTCTATGATCCGTACAACCCAAATGCTCCTGGCCCTACTCCCCCTCAATAGGTTTCTCTTCCTAGGTTGCTTATGTCATGTTTCATATTTCCTATTTCCACAGCTTTTGTATGCTTGTTATATATAATGGAAATTGGATTTTTTATCAATGTGTGCCTTATGCTTGCTTATTTGTATATTGCATTTTGTACTTTGTTCCATTTTATTTGTTTCTCTCCATAATTTTGCTTTTAGTCCTTTTTTCATCGGGACTTTGCAAAAATATAAGTTAGGGGGTATGTATGCACTTCCAAATTTCACAAAGTTTAAAATGCCTAAAAAACCAAAAAATTGAGAAAATTTTCAAAAAATGAGAAAATAAAATTTGAAAATTTTCCAAAAAATTCAAAAATATTTTTCTTCAAAGTAAATAAAAATTGGAATTTAAAATTTTCAAAAATATCACTGAATTTTTGTTTAAAGTCTCAAACTTGTAAATTTCAAATTGCACAAGGCCGAAATTGACCAAAGATGGAAATTGAGCGAAAGTTGACGACTTAACGAATAAGTGTGGAGATTAATCAAACCGATGAGATTTCGAGCCTAACGATTTTTCAGAGTTTTTAAATCAATCTGAGTTAATGATTAACTCAAAGTTCAATTCAGTCTTGAAATAAGTCGCTGTGATCTAAAAATTATTGTTTTGATTGGTCAAGGAATAGTGAGTGATGTTTCCTCAAAAAGCGCGCTGAAATATCGCTAAACGAAACTAATCTTAATACTCATATGGTAATATAATTAGCGATTCGGATAAATGAAGGCAGACCCTCATTCGTTACCCAAAAAGATTATCCATAAAAAGTTGTGAAAAAATCCCCTTTGCAAACCAAGTTGAGCCAAATAAAATTTATCGTTTCGTTTGATAACCCGAAAAAACCAAACAGCCCGGAATTGAGAAAATAAAAAATTCATAAATTAAGTCCAATTGGTGAAATAAAACATGGCAGGAAAAATAGAGAAATGCTCAACAAAAATAGCAAGAAAAAAGAAAAAAGTAGAAAAAGAAGAGAAAAATGAGCAATAGCCCGAAAAGGCACTAATGGACATCATATTTTCCAATTCCGAAGTTTCCCTTTTTACCCAATACACCTTAAAAACACGGGAAAAGTCCTAACCGAGTTCGAATTAAGAAATTAATTACCACGTGGAGAGTTAAAAGATGAAAATATAATAAAAGAGATTAACCAATCTGTATAAGAGGAACTGTTCTCATTTCCCAACGACCGTAACCCGATGAAGATATCTTTTCACCCATAAATTTTTGTATTTTAATTTTGTGTGCGTGAATTCGTGTTCCAATGCATTTACTCCTTATATCACGTATACCGAGCAAAATAGCCACATTCCGAGTGTTTCATTTTTGAGAGTATCCCGTGAGCATTTGAATCAAAACGAATTTTTGGATAAGTAACGTAATGAACAATTGATGGGAATGTGCTGTTAAATTTTTTGCTTCGCACACACACAGGGCAAATTGAGATTTGAGCATAAAAATATATGGTGATAATTTTTAGAGAAGTTTGAATTATACAATTTTTAGGTATTTTGAATTTTGTTTGAGTAAAAAAAATCATATTTTGTGGTTATATTCATTGCAAACTCCTCACGAGACAAAACTCGTCCTACTAGGGTGACCTAGAGGTTTAAAGGCTTGTTGCATATGGTAAATGCAATCGCTTGTCCACGAAAGAGGTATTATATACTAATAAAATGATTTTCAAGAATTGAGCATTGGTTAAGTTCTTTTACATTACTCGGGACGCGCAAAGTTCTTAGTTAAGGGGTTTGACTGGGCATAATTTCTTTCGAATTTGATCCCCTTAATTAAGTAGCTTTTAGCACCTCATACGATGTAAAATGCATTGATTTATCTCATATATGTGCTACTGACCTTTCCTACACAGTGCCTCGAGTTTTGGGTATTTTTCATGCTTTTTACAAGTATTTAATGCAAGTGAAGAGAAGAGGAATCCAAGATCGAGAAATCAGGACTGGAATGAAAGTTAGAGGGAAAAATGGTTAATTCACATCTATAGTTAGGACTAGGGACCAATATGGAAATTGAAGTCCTTACGTCTACCAGTACGTAGGAAGAAACGGCATCCTAAACCAAGCCCTGAGTGAGAAGTTGTTGAGTTTCAAAGATGAGAGAAAATCAAAAGAAAACAAGGAAAGAAATAATTTCAAATCTGGATAGGGCTGGTCAGTATCAGCTGCGAACCGATCCAATAGGAAGCCAATCTCTGAATAAATTTCACAATCGGACCGGATCGGATGTGATAAAAAATGAACTGATCCAGGAAGCATGACGACTCTAAATAAAATCCAATGCCAGACCAAATCGGATATAACCAAAAATGAACCGGTCCGATGCCTTGAATATCTCTGTATAAAATAAGGGGCTAGACTGATTCGTTATGAAAGAAAACCGAACTAATTCGGATGCTACCGGACCGAACCGAAGATCCCCTCTGGACCTGTTCGGAAGAGATTTTCTTAATTTCTATTTTTTAATTAACAGTTTTACTTTTCTCCAAATCTTGAAAGTTTCGTTGTGTATTTAACTTAACTTAGTACCAGACATTAGGGGGTTCGATTATTCTTAGTTTTAGAGGGCTCTTGCATTCAAGAACCCTATTTTTAAGTTTTGCAATTTTTACTCCAAATTCAAGCTTTAATTCCAGATTACTTTATTACAAGTGTTATTTAATTTCCACTTTTAATTTCTTTCATTATTTAGATTGATTAGTCGTAAAATTTAGGTACCAATCCTCACTTATAAAATTTCTTCTCAAATTTTCACATAGCTATGAGTTTCTGCAAATTTAGTTGTGAGGTAGTTTTTACTTAAGCATGTTCGGCTAAGTTTCCAAGGGATGGGATGCATGAACCCAGCCCGATGTAGTTTACATATGTAAAAAATACGGTTTGAATTGAAATTTGAATGAATCGTGTTGTGTAGTATGAACAACCATCCTATGCCTTTTAACCTTGTTTTCCCTAGGTAACCGGGGTATTTAAGGATGCGATGCGCGTGTTAGCTATTCAACATCGCTTTATTTCTACCTTTGATTACATATAATGTGGTATAGTATCCTTATATATGTAATGGTTAGGATTACTAAAGATCGGG
This sequence comes from Sambucus nigra, assembly GCA_949130495.1. NCBI lineage: Eukaryota > Viridiplantae > Streptophyta > Magnoliopsida > Dipsacales > Adoxaceae > Sambucus > Sambucus nigra. The sequence goes on along the minus strand of OX422219.1, from coordinate 131,611,277 downwards.
TTTGATCAAATTTCTAATTCAAAGGCTAGTATTCTATCCGGTAAATGTACTAGGGTTTGGGGGATTGTATCCTGACCTATCTTTCCTTATTCATATTTAGTTCATTGCAGTGGTTTATTTCAGCATATTTAGTTAATCTATAGTTAAATTTCCTTTGCATTTAGTTAGTAGTCATTTAGTTCACAATTAATCATTTTTTTTCACTTCTTTTCGAGAATCAATTTAAGGTTAGTCTTCTGTTCCTACGTCGTCACGAGCTTTCATCCTATTTCCCTGTGGAGATGATCCCGACTGATAAGATTATTACTAACGTGGTAGGCTTGAACTTGAGCCTATACATTAGGCACACTAGAACACATTTATGGTCGCTTCACCTCCACGTTGAACAATATCAAGATGCTGCTGACATTTATTTGGTCCTCGATGAAATGAGATGTAGAGAGTTCTCAAGCACTATTACAGGTTCTTCTAAGATATGGTATAATAACTTGACTCGAGGATAAATTACCAACTTCAACCAGCTTGCCAAGCTATTTACTAGCAATTTTTATATTGGGGTCAAGCCAATGAAAAGAGTAGCCCATCTCTTCAGCATAAGGCAACAAGTAGGGGAAACGACTAGGGAATACATCAGTCATATTAATAATGAGAACTTATAAGTGCTAAATTGCAAGGAAAACACAACCACCACTACTCTCATGATTGGGTTGCATCCCGAGAAACTATATTATACTTTGGCCAAAGATCCTCCTAAAACTATGATCAAGCTCATGGATAAGGCAGGAAAAATAATGAATGCCGAGGAAGCAGTGGCAGTAAAGCAGAGTCCAACCAAAAAGACTAAGAAGAAAGGCCAGAAGGAGCCAAAGCTGAAAAAAGAGGATAAGCTTAAAAAATATGGAACTTACACTCCATTGAGTGTTAGCATTCACTATATCCTTCAGGAGATTAAAAACAATAAGGATTTGCGATGGGCTCAAAGGTTAAAAGGACCCCCTAACAAGAGGGATATATCTAAATATTTTGAATTCCACAAGGATTACAACCATACAACAGATAACTGCATTTCTTTGCAAAATGATATAGAATCTCTCATCCGCTAAGGAAAACTCAATAAATTTGTTGTTCGGCGTGAAGGCAGAGAAGCTAGAAGAAGATCAAATTCTCCATCCAAGCCTAGAGATAACAGGAAGATAAACCATGAAGACGATTATGAGGATGATCCCGGTCTGTCGAAGAAGCCCAAGCAACCAACGTGAGGTATCTATGATCAGTTTTGGATCATTTTATTATCATGTCATTATAGGTGGCGATGCAGGAAGAAGAGATCATTCTGCTGAAAGAAAAGCTTATTTGATTGAATCATAAGCTTGCTCTTATATCTAGATATTTAATCTGAATGAATAAGGCCATCCTATGAAGGTTAACAAAGATAAGCAGGTGATCAACTTTTCAAAGAATGATCTATCTTGGGTACTTTATCCCCATGACGACCCATTGATTGTCAAATTTAGGATCTAGGATAGTGTTATCGCTATAAATTTGGTGGATGATGGGAGCCCGACAAATAATATGATTTATCCTTGCTTTCAGAATTTGGACTTGAAGCTCAGCCAACTAGAACCCTACTACAGGTCATGAATAGGATTTTCTGGTGAAAAACTTTACCCTCTTGGCACAATCAAGCTAGAAGTATTATTTGACACTTGGTCGACAAGTCAAACGAAGAAAATACATTTTTTTGTGATGGATAAAAATATTCAATATGCCTATAGTGTGATCCTCTATAGGGTAGGATTGAAAAAGTTTAAAGATGTACCATCAACAATTCATCAATAATTGAAGTTTCTAACACACTTTGGTGTAGGTATCGTAAAAGGCGACCAAAAAATGGCTAGAGAATGGTAATATTCTATAGCTCAGCAAAAGGATTTGATCGAATTAAAGAAGAAGAAAACTACAACCTATCAGGTGGATACTATTGATCCCATTAGTGAATATGAAGTTGAAACTTTAGATCCACGAGATGAGACAAAATTACTCAATGGGAGATTTATGGAAACAACTGAAAGTATCATTCTGGATCACGATAAGACAGAGAGGACTATGCAGATAGGCTCAACATTAAATCCTATTCATAAACAAGAATTGATTATGTTCCTGAGGAAACAGAGAAATGTATTTTCTTGGAACCATGAGGATATGCCTGGGATTGATCCCAATTTTATCTATCATGAGCTCAATGTCAATAAGGATCTAAGTCGATCAAGTAGAGACGAAGGGTTTTTAGTACTGAGAAGAATCAATCTATCCAATAAGAAGTCGAGGAAATTCAAAAGGCCCAATTTATTAAAGATGTGAAGTATCCATCCTTGTTGGTCAATGTTGTAATGGTCAAGAAGAAGAATGATAAATGGAGGATGTGTATAAATTTCACTGATCTAAATAAATCTTACCCCAAAGACCATTTCCTCTTACCTAGAATTGATCAATTGGTAGACTCTAGATCGGGACATGAGCTTTTATACTTCATGGATACTTAGTCTGGATACAACCAGATAAAAATAAAACCTAAAGACATGGAAAATACAACCTTCATCACTAACCAAGGAACTTATTGCAACATTGTAATTCCCTTTGGGCTCAAATATGAATGAGAAACATATTAAGGGTTGGTGAACAAGGTCTTTGAAGATTAGATAGGCAAGAACATGGAGGTTTATGTGGATGATATGTTAATAAAGAGAAAGAAAACTTTAGATCATATCATTGATCTCACCCAGGCATTTGACTAGTAGGAAAAGCATTGGATGAAGCTAAATATGACCAAATGTGTGTTTAGGGTCCAAGAGGGAATGTGCCTCATCTTTATGGTCAATCAAAGGGGTATTGAGGCTAATCTAGCAAAGATAAATCATTGATCGAAATGAAATCACCTACTTGTAAGAAAGATGTTCAAAGGCTAACATGCCAAGTAGCAATTTTAAACAGATTTGTTTCCTGAGCAATAGATAATTGCTTACCATTTTTTAAGGTGTTAAGAAAGACTTTTGAGTGGAATGAATAATGTGAAGAAGCATTCCAGGAATTAAAGAAATACCTGGGATCACCACCATTACTCTCCCGACCAGTTTTGGGAGAGAAATTATACTTATGTTGAGCTATTTCTAAGTCAGTAGTGAGTTTGCCATTGATCAGACTGGATAATGGAATACAAAAACAAGTTTATTACACTAAAAAAGTGTTCAGAGAGCTGAGATCAGGTATCCACACTTGGAAAAGTTAGCTTCAGCACATATTAAAGCTTTTAGGCGCATGAAACCTTGTTTCCAAGAATATACTATAGTTGTATATACTGATCTGCCTCTTCGGTAAGCATTCCACAAACTTGAGAAGTCAGGAAGATTGACGCATTGGGCAGTGAAGCTGGGAGAATATGACATTATCTATGAACAACGGTCTTCATTAAAAGTCCAAGCTTTGGCGAACTTTATTGTTGAATTCACTTATCTAGAGGTTCTCGACCAACAAAACTTGCCTGTCGAGCCGACTTCTAAAAAAGAGAGTTTAGCTCAAAATCAAGCGGAAAACATTGTCAATCAACTTGAGCCATTTAGAACTTAGGAGATGGTCCAGAAATATGCAAAAGAAAGCAAGAAGGTATTCCATCATGGAGTTCTATCTGAAGAAAGCTTCAAGAATGACATCCCATTGTGGAATCTATACGTCGATGGCTCTTCATGTGCAACTAGAAATGGAGCAGGTATCATACTCAATACTATTGATGATATTATTGTTTAATAGTCACTAAGGTTTCAATCCAAAGCCTCAAATAATGAGGCAGAATACAAAGCTTTAATAATTGGACTAGATTTGGCCCTTTCATTAGGTGCTGAGCAAGTAATGACGCGCAGTGATTCATAGTTAGTGGTCAACCTAGTGCTTAGGTTGTATGGAGTCAAGGGAGAATTGATGACTAGATACTTCACCAAAACTATGTAAGTCATTGCAAGTTTCCAGTCTTGCAAATGCACAGGATACACAGAATAGCCAATGCCCGAGCAGATGCACTTGATCGACTAGCTTTAGCAACCAAAATTGAACTGAAGCGCATCATCCCAGTATAGATCCTAGATAATTGGAGCATTATTGATGACTTGACGGTTAATTTCATTGTTGTAGATTTGGGACCTTCCTGGATGGACTCAATTAAAGCTTATATTGAGGATGGCATCCTGCCACCCGATCCCAAAGAGGCTAAGAAGATTCGATATAAAGTAGCAAGATATGTGTTTGACGAAGGAGTTTTATACATAAGGGTACTTACAATCTCTTTACTATGTTATGTTCATTTAGTAAAGGTGGAAGATTTAATCAAAGAGGTGCACGAAGGTTCTTATGGAGCTCACTCAGTTGGTCAATCTCTGCTCCAGCGAATTACCACTTAGGGATACTACTGGCCGACTATGAGGGTAGATTGTACAGCCTTTGTAAGAAAGTGTGTCAAATGCCAGAAGTTCTCTGCAATTCATAGAACACCCAATGCCACTCTCACACCCATAACTTTACCATGGCCATTTGCTGTTTTTGGGAATGACTTGGTCAGACCACTGCTGACCACCAAGGGCGGGTTCAAATATTTGGTCATTGCTATTGATTACTTCACTAAATGGGTGGAAGTAGAACCATTGGTAGACATACCTTATGAGAAGGTGTAGCAGTTCATTTGGAAGAATGTCATATGCTGATATGGGCTACTATATGCCTTTATTACAGATCATGGAACTCAATTCGATAATGATGAATATGAGATGTATTGTGTCTATTCCAAGATTAAAAAAACTTCATTCTGCACCAGGCCATGCTTAAAGTAATGGTTAAACATAAGTAATAAACATGACTTTGCTCAATGGGTTGAAGAAAAGGCTTGACGCTGCAAGGTACAACTATATCAACGAGTTAAATTATGTGCTTTGGGCTTATAGAACCACGCCGCGAACAATAATCGGAGAAACATCATACTTGCTTGCATTTGTGACTGAATCCATTATTCCAGCCGAGCTAGGACTACCAACCCACATGGGGTTGAATTTTTATTCTCCGAACAATGACTTGATGCCATGACCCCGTCCCAAAATAGTAGTGGGAAACGAGTGTCATGACATGCAACCAAGGCAACAAATATGCTGACTTAAATTGTTTCCTTAATTAAATGCAACGAAAATACAATTACATGGTTATGAATCGTAAAATACTGAAATTAAAGTAATTACATCATCAGAACTTTCTAAAGGAAACTTCATTTATATTCAAAGTAAAGAGTTACAACGTATAACAAACTTTTATTACAAAAGAGCCAAACATGCTCTATATGATAAAACAAACATTTTATTTAAAATAACAAAAAGAGCTCTAAAAGATGAGTCTTCCATACAGTCCTTTTATGTTCCCTTTGCGAGCCTACTTATTTCCTAAAAAATGGTTAGTTATACAACATCAGCTAAAAATCGGGTGAGGTTCAATCTCCCGACATTCCAAGGTTTTTTTCAGAAAATTGATACCTATTCAAATCCAAAGAGTATACATATACATATATGGATGGGAATTTGATGTATAAATTTTGAGATGTCATTATATAGAAATGAATAGCACGGAATATAAAAGATATGATAAATCAATTTGCAATATTTTTTTCTTTCAATCTTATCATTTTAATGGCCAAGTACACTCTAATACAGTATTCTTCTACCGTATTATTCCCCGGTAGTTGAGGGTCAATCGAACTGGTTCGTCACAACGCCTTATTTAGAACACACTAGCATAACCGAGCTGGGAAGGTCAGTCAGTAAGAGAGGTCCCTTAGGCCAAATCTTATTTCCAATATTCAATAACATTTTCAAAACTCTTTTTAATCGGTATGTCTATATGGACAAATATATACATATCACAAGGAATCAATCATCGGTATCAGATGAATTTTGAGAATAAAAGAAGTTCACAAAATATATATATTTTGCGTAATATCATATAATTAAAATGAAAAAGGAATGTCAGAGTACTCACCTAGAACAGAAGTCTGGAGTTATAGATACAGAGTCTTGGATCGCTCGTTAATATTAAGACAAAACTTCTTCTTAAACTTTCCCCGCACTTTATCTCACTAATTATTTATAAGATTTTTTTATAATTTCATGTAATGGATTATCCTAATTCCTCTATTTATAGTTTCCCAAAGATATTAGGGTATTGACACGTGATTGGGTGACCAAGCATTCATTTTGGTGAGTCGTTATTGATGTGTCGCATAAGGGAGCTGTATTGCAGTCTTTATTCACCAAACGACGACACGTGTTTTAGCCTTTTCTAAATTCACGACATGTGTTTTGTCTTTTCATTTAAAGACGACACGTGTACAATGTAGGTGTCCAAAACCAAGCACGGGGTGTCAAGCACGAGGTGGAAAGTTATTGAGGGTATAAGGGCCATTTTACACATGAAGGGTATTTTAGTAATTTTACACCATATACTTTCAATATTTCTGAGAGGTCCTTGAAAATATTTTATTTACAAGATGATCCTTTTTATATTTTCATTTTAGTCCCTGAAACTTTATTTATTAAAAATCAAGTCCCTAAAGTTTCATAAAATTATATTTTCTACCCCAAAACTTATTCATTTAGCTTAAGATATTCTATAAGACTTTGATTTGATCCATTTTGTTGAATAAAAAGGTCATTGCAAGGTGTTTGCGTCGGACTAACTAGCTTCCCCTTCAAACTAATAAAAACATAACACATGGTGTGCTAATAAGATAAAATACGACTTAACGGATGGACAGATTTGCCCTTATTTCGTAATTTCGATATAACTTCTTGCTCAAACCTCCGTTTGGCACACCGTTTGTTGTGTTACAAATATAATTCATATATCTAAAACTTTTTAGTTTTTACCTCAAGTCAATTGTTATATTATAATAGTCAAAACTAGTCTCTAATATGAATATCCTTACCAAAACTTTAAATTTTACGTTTGTAACTAATTTGATATTTCATGATTTATGAAGGGAGGATTAGACTAAAAATAATAAATTATCATTATCCATATCACATATCACATATGAAATAATACAACATTTAAAACTATATATGAATATATAAACGTGGGGTCATTACATCCTACCCTCCTTATAATAAATTTTATCTCCAAACTTTAATTACATTAATTTCCAAACAAGTATGGATATTTTTCCTTTATTTAATATTCCCTCTACCATGTTGCTTCTTCAATGGAATGATTATGCCATAACACTTTGACCAGTTGGAATTACCTTGGTTCGTAATATTTGATCTTTATGGTCCAAAATTTCTATCGGATGCTCAATGTATGACAAATCTTCTCTAACTTGAAGAGGTTCATGACTTAGGATTATTTCTTCAACATTGACACGTGAAACACATTATGCAAACTAGCAAGTTCAGGGGGTAAGGCTATTCTATATGCAACAGCTCCTATCCTTTCAAGGATTTCAAAAGGTCCTATGTATCTTCGACTCAATTTCCCTTTCTTCCCAAATCAAATTACTCCCTTTGCTGGTGATACTCGCAAGAACACATAATCTCCTCTTTTGAATTTCAACTATTGGTGGAAATTATCGACATAACTCTTTTGACGGATTTGAGCGATTCGAAGTCGATCGTGTATCAATTTCACCTTCTCTGTTGTAATCCGGCTCAATTCTGGTCCCAATAATTTTATTTCTCCTACTTCTACCCAACATGCAGGGGAATGAAAGCTACTAAATAAAGTGCCTCATACGGAACCATTTGAATACTTTCTTGATAACTATTATTATATGAAAATTCCATTAATGGTAAATGATCATCCCAATTCCCTTTCAAATCAAGTATGCATGCCCTAAGCATATCCTCTAAGGTTTGAATGGTTCTCTCAGATAGTCCATTATTTTGAGGGTGAAAAGCGGTGATAAAATTCAATTTTGTTCCCATGGCTGCTTGTAGGCTTTTCCAGAAGCGAGACACGAATCTAGGGTGACGATCAGAAATAATTGAAACTGGGTTCCATGAATCCTAATAATTTCCCGCATGTACAACTTAGCTAACTTTTCTAAAGATGGGTAATCTTAATGGCAAGCAAATGAGAAGATTTAGTTAACCTATCAATAATTACCCAAATAGAATCATTACCATTTGAACTCCTTGGTAAACCTATCACAAAATCCATGGTAATATGCTCCCATTTCCACTCAGGGATAGGTAGGGGTTGCAGTATTCCTGATGGTTTTTTATGTTCAGCCTTTACTTATTGACAAACCAAGCACTGAGATATAAATTATGTTATCTCCCTCTTCATGTTATTCCACCAAAATACTTCTCAAAGATCCCTATACATTTTTGTACATCCGGGATGAAATGTGAATCTTGAGTAATGACTTTCCTCCAAAATTTGCCTCTTTAGTTGGGCATCACATGGCACACACACTCTATTTACAAACCTCAATATATCATCTCGTATCTCAAATTCAATTATCTTGCCCTCGATGACTTCTTCTCTAATCTTCTTCAGTTGTGGGTTATTTACTTGTGCAATTTTGATCCTTTCCATTAACATGGGTTGGACTTGTAAGTTTGCGATTATTCCTCCTTTGCTATAAATACGTACATCTATTTGCATACTTCTCAAATTCCTTAACAAAGGTTCCTGATTTGTATTGAGGCATGCTAAATTTGTTGTAGACTTCCTACTTAAAGCGCCGGCTACTACATTAGCTTTCCCTTGGTGATAGTGAATATTTACATCATAATCCTTCATCAATTCTAACCACCTCCTTTCTCTAATATTCAATTCTTTTTGGGTAAAGATGTATTTTAAACTCTTATGATCGGTATAAATCTCACAAGTCTCACCATACAAATAATGTCTCAAAATCTTAAGAGCGAAAATTAAAGCTGCTAATTCAAGGACATGGGTTGGATAATTCTGCTCATCTGTTTTTAACTGTCTTAAGTCATAGGCTACTACTTTTCCATTTTGCATAAGTACACATCCTAAACCATTTTTAGAAGTATCACTATAAATCACAAATCCCCCTGTCCCGAAAGGAATATTCAAAATTGGGGAAGTCACTAATCGATTCTTAAGTTCTCGAAAACTATTCTCAATTTCCTCATACCATTCATATTTCACCTTCTTTTGTGTTAACCTAGATAGAGGTTTGGCAATACTAGAAAATACTTTAACAAATCTTTAATAATAAGCAGCTAATCCAAGAAAACTACGAATCTCTGTCACATTAGTTGGTCTAGGCCAATCTAGTATAACTTTGATCTTTTGAGGGTCAACCGGCACTCCCTCCTTGGAAATGACATGTCCTAGAAAAGAGACACTGGGCAACCAAAACTCACACTTCTTTAATTTTGCATATAATTTCTCCTTCTTAAGTATTTGCAACACTATCTCTAAATGCATTTCGTGTTCTTCAATACTCTTGGAATAAATAAGGATATCATCAATGAAAATAACCACACATTGATCCAAATATTTCCTAAACACTCTAATAATCATATCCATAAAATTGGCTGGTGCATTAGTTAGTCCAAATGGCATCAAAAGAAATTCATAGTGACCATATCTAGTACGAAAAGATGATTTTGAAATATCACCCTCCTTAATCTTCAATTGGTGATAGCCTGACCTAAGGTCAATCTTAGAAAATACTTTCGCACCTTGGAGTTGGTCAAGCAAATCATGTATATGAGGTAAAGGGTATTTATTCTTAATGGTCACCTTATTTAGTTCACGATAATCTATACATAACCTCATCGTCCCATCCTTCTTTTTAACAAATAACACTGGATCACCCTAAGGGGATACACTTGGTCTAATAAAACCCTTATCTAAAAGATCTTGTAATTGAACTTTTAATTCCCTTAATTCTAAAGGTTCCGTGCGATAAGGTGGTTTTGAAATTGGTATAGTTCCAGGAATAAGGTTAATCGTAAACTCTATTTCTCTACTAGGAGGAAGACTGTCATCTGGAAAAAAAATATGGGAAATGTTTAGCTATGGGAATATCTTAGGCTCTTTTATTTGTAAATCAATAACATTTGCAAGGAATCCTTGACATCCCTTCTTAAGAAAACTACAAGCTTTCATTGCAGAGATAATATGTATGGGAGATAGAATGCCAGTACCTTCAAAACTAAATTTTGGATGGTTAGGAATTTGGAAAGTAACTCTCTTCTCAAAATAATATACCTTAGCATGATATGTTGCTAACCAATCCATCCCTAAAACGACTTCAAAGTATCTTATGTTTAAAACTATCAAATCGACGAATAATTTATGACTAGTAACATCTATAGGGCAAGACTTATATACTAATGTTCCCGTCAATAACTCACCCGAAGAAGTAGAAACGTGTATGCCATGATTCAAGGGTTCAGGAATATTAGGAAAGCGATTAACAAAACGAACAGACACAAATGAATGGGTAGAACTAGTATCTATTAAAACTTGAAAAGGTTGTGCACACATAGAAAATGTACCTGACACTACTGCATTAAAAGCCTTTGCATTAGAAAGATTAAAAACTCTACCTTGTCTGCCATGATCCTTGTTGTCATTAAAAGACCTTATTGACGCCTTTCCTTTGTTTGGGCAATGTTTCATTTTATGTCCCTTTTGTCCACACCCAAAGCAACTTCCAGTCTCCAAATAGCATGGTTTTCCTCTGTGAATATTACCGCATCTATCAACATTAAAGGGTTTGTTTACTAAACGTTGCCCTATATTAGGTATAGTCCTAAAGGGTTTGTTATTGGGGTTCCTTCCTCTTTGTTCTCCAAACTTCCTGCTCCCCTCTCTAAACGGATTATATTCTTCATTATCCTTCTCAGCTATTGTTACCCTCAGTCCTGTAAACGGATCGGATTCGAACCGGATCAGGCAAATCCAAATTCATATCTGTTTATGTTAAACGAATTCGGATCCGATCCATTTATTAATCGGATCGGATCAGGAAAATCCAAATCCATATCCGTTTATGTTAAACGGATTCAGATCGGATCCGATTATCCATTTATGTTAAACTTGATTTGTAACATTTTTATTTTCAATTTTTATTTCATAAATTTATTTTGTAAATGTTCCAAAAAAACACATAATGAAATAAAGAACTATTATAATAAATATTTAAAATATATATTTAAAATATTCATAAATACAATATAAATTGATTAAAAATATATTATATATAATTTATATAGATATTAAAAATATTAATCGGATCGGATTATTAACGGATCGGAGTATATGAATCCAAATTCGCTCCATTTAATAAACGGATAATCAGATTTTAGGCATGATCCATATCTGCTTAAACGGATCGGATTCGGATTCGGATAAAATTCAATCCATTGACAGGCCTAGTTACCCTAGCCACCACGTCATTATATGATGTCAACTTTAAGATGGAAAATCGACTATGAATATTCAACCTCAACCCACATTTTAACTTCTTAGCTTTTAAAAACATTGGTTATCACAACATGAGGTGCAAAACATGATAACTCAGTACACTTTGCCTCATATTGACTAACCGTCATATTTCCTTGAACCAGACTCATAAAGTCAGCTGATTTTTACTCTTTCACCATTTCGGGAAAGTATTTCTCGTCGAAGATCACCAAGAAGTCATTCCAACCTATGGGATTATTCCTTTTCCCGTGTATTCTCTTATTCATTCTCCACCAATGTTCGGCTTCACCTTCTAACATGAATGTTCCAAATGAATATTTAATTAGTTTACCAATTTGATTATGTCCACTAATAATTCAAATCAATTAACAAATGGATTGTAAAAGAGGAGTCTCATAAATACACTCCAAATAAAAAATAAAATGTGTATTTTTCTGTACAAATGTATACCCAAATAAGTTCTCTCTACTCAACTCTGTTGTTAGTGTTTTGTGTTTTGGTTAAATAATCTGAACCTCCCTATATAGGCATGGATGAGGCGGAAAACTTCTCAAATAAGGGAAAAAATTGAGAGAAGTTAGGCCATGCTCTACCAAAAGAGAACTATCAGGGGTATTCTCTCTTTTTCTCTTATTTTCAATCACCTACCGAAAGAAGTTTTGTCTGCTTTCTTTTTCAAAAATCTCCACCTTTACAAAATTTTACAAGTCACCCTCATAAAAGTTTGCCAATAATAATTTGATAATTCCATCTTGGCGAGATATGCAACACTCCACCCAAACACCTAATCACATATTATACAAAATGATCCAAGTAGCCTCCAAATGTGCTCGTAAGCTCCATACACCCTAAGGTGTTCAAATGCGAAGTATATTGATCAATTTCGAAAAGTGCTCAAACATGATCCTAGTTACAACTTTCGTCAGCATATCTGCGGGATTATTTGCAATTCGAATATTTCTTAGGAGAATAGTCCCCTCAGCCAAAATTTATCGAACAAAATGTAAACGATGTCAATGTGCTTTGTCCGTGAATGATGAACTTAGTTCTTTGATAGGTGGATGGCACTCTGACTATCACAAAAGACATCCATGTGATCCTGATAATTTTCAAGTATGTAATCAAACCATGAAGCTAAATAGCTTCTTTAATGGACTATGTCGCTGCCATTTACTCTGCCTATGTAGAAGACAGAGCAAATGTAGACTCTAGCGCAGACTTTCAACACACCAGCCCTTCAGCAAGTGCAAAAACATAACCAGTGGTGGACCGATGTTTCTACCAACCACTGGCATAATCTCAGTCCACATATCCAAACGCATTTTGAAAAGCATATGATTCCTTCTCAAATTTTGAACAAACATCTACATTACCATATATGTTCTATAAGATCTATTGCACTTCTTGCCAGTGTATTTTTCCTGGATCATGCATATATATGCTCACAATACTAACAGCCTGTGAAATGTCAGGCCTTGTACATACTATTGCATACATCAAACTTCCCTTTGTATTAAGATATGGAATATGATCCATATATGACCATTCCACATCTGTTGATGGAGATTCCGTAGAACTTATCTCGAAGTACGAGGCCAATGGAGTACTTACATGTTTGGTTTTAAAATCCATACCAAACGATGTAATACCTTCTTTAAATACTGCTTTTGGGACAAATAAATAATTTCCATGTAATGATCTCTGTTAATCTCCATGCTAAGTATTTTTCTTGCTTCGCCTAGATCCTTCATCTCAAATTCACGACTTAACTGAATTTTTAGTTTTTTTAATCTCCACCTTACTCTTAGAATCAATCGATATATCATCAAAATATAAGAGAAAATTAATAAAGGATCCATCGCGAAGTTTACAAAAATTAACACAATAATCATAGTGCCTCCTTATGTATTGTTGCCCAAATAGAAACCGATCAAATCGCTTGTACCACTGCCTTAGATTTTATTTCAACCCATATAGCAATTTTCTCAATTTGCATGACCAATTCTATTTACCAACAACATTGTACCTTCAAAGGTAGAGGTCGGTCAAGAGAAGAGAGAGAGAGCTCTTAAACTTCGGAAAACCATTTCAGCCAGCACCAAAGAAGATTGCAGCAAGAAGGAAAGGAGAAGAGGTCCTTGATTGAAAATCGGTAAATAGGTTTCAGCGGCCTACTCCCTTTACGCAAAGAAGAAGCTACGACATACGAATGGTTGTGAATCGCCAACCCTGCGCCTCACCCGGAGTCAGGGCCTCTATTCATGCTTGGTATGGCCCACGCAACCTATTTTCCACATCATTATGCTACAGTTTACCAGAACTAAAAGGGAGATGGGAGCATTTGAATTCGATGAGGTCTTATCTTTCTGGTCTATTAGCTACAATAAAATTTGGTTACCGAGGGACTTGTGGGTAGGAGCCTCAACCTCATCTATACTTGTCTCATCATCTTTTGAATTTATGATAAGTCTGGCTGGCACAATCGGAGCCTCCAGCTCCACCTTCTACGAAACTTCTTTGGTTTTGTTCTCCCTAGGAAAACTTTTCAACATTGAAGATTCATCAAATGTAACGTCTCTACGATTTATGATATTTTTCATCTCGAGGTACCAAAGTCTATACCTTTTCACTCCATCACTAAATCCTAAGAATATGGATTTCTTGGCTCTAGCATTCAAGTTATTTTCCCTAACATAAAAATATGTAGGGGATTTGAAAATATGTAAATAATTATAATCTCCACGGGCATTTTACCCTCATTCTCACCTGCAGGTAACCTATTAATGAGGTGACAAGCATATGTAACAGTTTCAACCCAAAAGCATTTCCTAATATAGCATTGGACAACATGCTTTGCACTTTTTCATGTAAAGTGCAATTCATACGTTCGGCTATCGCATTTCATTACGATGTGTATCTGACTGTGAAGTATCGCATGATCCCCTCGTCCTAGTTTACTTGTAAGAATTGGTTCGACTTGTTTTCATTGTTACTGTCTAACCTTAGTCTTCTAATTTTTCTTCCAGTTTGGGTCTCTATCTTCTTCTTACACCTCAACAAAATTTTAAAGACTTCATCCTTATGTCACATGGTGTATACCCAAATTGTTTGGAGAAGTCATCTATAAAAGACATAAAATAATGTTTACCTCCTAAAGATGTAACTTTGACAGGTCCCCACACATTCATATGAACATAATTAAGAGTCCCCTTCATATGATGTTTCGTTGTGCTAAACTTGACTCTTGTCTACTTTCTCTAAATACAATGTTGACAATATATAAGCTTACAGGTCTTGGTGCCTTTCAAAAGACCTTGCATTACTAATCATTGAAAAGCCTTTTCTCCTCCATATCCCAAGCGCAAATGCCATAATCTATTATAAATAGATGCAGACTCCTGTGAACTTTCTGAGATGGTTACTGCACATGTAACTGTATCTCCAAAGAGAAAGTACAAGTTAGTCTTTTTTATACCCTTCATTACAACTAGGGATCCATATAAGACCTTCAGTCCATCGCTTTTTAATGTCATCTCATAACCCTTAGTTACCAAAGCACCAAGTGAAATAAGATTTTTCTTCAGGTCCGGTACATACCGAACGTCTTCCAGCACTCAGACTATTCCACTATGCAACTTCAATCAAAATTTTCCTATCCCTTTTGTTTGACAGGCATGATCATTGCCAATCAAAAAAACTTCACTCTCTAATTCTTTAAACCTAGAAAACCACTCCCTGTTAGGACACATATGATAGGAACAACCCAAATCCAAAATCCATTCTTAGGTATTAGTTCCAAATGGTAAAATAGACAAAGAAAATTCAGAATTTTAATCGTCACTAGCCGCAACATTTGCAGTGGGATTATCCGTGTCCTTCTTTAACCGAGGACAATCTTTGCTGCAATTTGTTTTCTGGTGATGAAAAGCACATGCATCTTTGGCATGAATTCTCCTACCTGAAGTTGATGATCCACCTCTTAATTTCGATCGCGATCATCCATGGCTACCATAATTTCTTTCATTTTCTCTACCACGAACTGTCAATGCTTTAGATGTCGAGTCTCTATATACTTCCTTATCCTTCTTACGAAACTCATTGTTCATTAAGGTATTGGAAACATCAATATATTTTATTTCCTTATTTTTGTACAATAGCGTGGTAACAAGATGTTTATATAAATCAGGGAAATAATTTAGCACTAACAGTGATTTATCCTCATCATTAATTTCAAGATTCGAATTTTACAAATCAACAATAATTTTGTTAAAATTATCCAAATGCTCAAACATAGCAATACCTTCTGCGTACAAGAATCGGAAGAGTTTCTTCTTCAAATAGAGTCGATTTTCAACGTTGTTCTACATGTACTTATCCTCCAATTGTTTCCATAATTTTGTGTGGAGGTCTCACACATATAAGGATATTTTTTATGATTGTCAAGATAAAGACGAATATGACCACGGGCCTTATGGTTGATTTTGTTCCAGTCACCCTCCTTTATATTTTTAGCATATCTCTAAGTGCAATTTCTAGCTCTTGTTGAACTAAGACATCCACAACTTCATATTTCCACATACTGAAGTTTTTTTACCCATCGAATTTTCCACCTTGAATTTTGCGATTGTCATTTTTCAAACGATCACAGTTATAAAAAAATGCAGACGAAAAAATTCCAGGTTTAGAAAAATTTCCAGAGTATGAATAGTGTCGGATGAATAGTACTATACGTATGGTTATTTCTCCACCAAAAAAATATCCAAATGCCTAGATCGGATGATCTTGGATCTAATACCAATTTGTTATGAGAAAGTGTTTTAACAAATGATATTGACTGTAACCTCAAATAGTAATACGACGCGCACACAATAAAAGTAATATTAGAAAGACAAGCATAGGAAGTCATAATATGTGAGTGTTTCACCAATTTGGATGCATCCACTAATAACTCAGATCAATTAACAAAAGAGTTACAAAAGAGGACTCTCACAAATACACTCCAAATGAAAAGTATAGTGTGTATTTTTTTATACAGATGTATAACCAAATACTCTCCCTACACTCAACTATGTTGTTAGTTTTTTGTGTGTTTGGTTCAAAAATTTGAACCTACTTATATGGGCATGAAGGAGGATACAAACTACTCAATTAAGGGAACAAATGGAGATAAGTGGGGCCATGCTCCACCGAAAGAACTATCAGAGGCATTATCTCTTTTTCCCTTTTTTTTAATTACCCACCAAAAGAAGTTTTGTCTACTTTATTTTTCAGCAATTTTATCCTTCTAAGTAATTCATCGTAGATTCTATTAATGCATTAAGTTAGTATTTTATTATCGTAGGGGTCCCTATATGTTTACATTCTTTCCATTCTATGTATGATGCAGATTTTAATCTGTATTGTTAAATTGCAATTGATTTAATGAATCATTGGTTTACACCCATGTTATGTGAACCAACTTGTGTGGGGATCGAGCTTTGGTAGTAAACCATTTTTATTTTTCAATCGAATGGAATTGTGTTGAGTGGTAAATGGAACTTGTTTCAATGTTGTTAAATTGATATCAAATTTATAGTTGAATAAATTTCTCCCGGGTTAGTCATTATTTGTTTACATAATGATTATGGAAATTTTATACTAGAAACTCAACAATAGTCCCCATGGGCGTTAATCCATTTAGTGATGGCACATCTATAATAGGTGACATAAAAAGAAGAGTAATGATTGGAGAGTCGATACCATATACTGTAGTGGTCATCAAAATGTATAGTCGCACTAAGGCCATTCAAGTGTTTGGCCATTTTACATAACCAAATGAGTTAAACTCGTTTTACAAAGGGGAGTAAAATAAGGTGTTTGTCCTTTTTTTCTTTCGGGCGCCATCGCATTAATGAACAATATTTAAAAAAGAGGAAAAAGTTGGAGTGACGACTCAAGTACCTCTGGAGTAAAAAAAATATTGGTGTGGCAAGTGAGTTGCTGCTTGAAAATGACTTATGCTTTGCTCCACATGCCCAATTATTCTAGTAAAATGGCTTCAAATTTGTGTTTGGAAATAGTTTTACCAAGTTTGGTATATCTTATGTATCTAGTTTGGCCCAAAATCTTGGAGATGGTATGAAGGTTTGATCGTGTGCAATGAAGTTATGTTAAATTTATACATGTCCTCCTCCTAAAATTTATTGAGTGTAAATTGTCATCGATTTCACAAACTCGTTGTACCTCTTATATTAACCCAAATGGTCACATGGATTCATCTGGATAGTGCCACCAAGCTTTTAAACAAATAAGACGCACAACTACATGAAATATGGCATGTCCCTATAGACTATATATTAGAGTGATATGTTGGAGCAGTAGCCCTAAGTTTCGTTGATTTTGAATATAAGTCAAATTACAAAGAAATATTACCAAGCTAAATATCAAGGGTGTAGCCCTGAGATCTTTCTGCTTTGATTTTTTTGGAGCACAAACAAAAGTTATTGTAGTCAGATCAAGAACACGGGCTCGATGTTACCTCACAATCTTATAGCGCATTCTTTCATATGCCTAATCACGAACTTTTTCGTCTTGATCTCTTTTCACTAGCTTCTACTCTCTATTTTTGAAAATTTTAAAGTTCAAGAGCATCGCATTAAATAAACTTATATGAATATTTATAGTCTATGGGAGGTAACCTCAAGAGAGAAGGGTTTGGCTCCTAAATGTCCTAGGAAAGCCTTATTCATCTGACTCATAATCCATTCCATTAATTGTATTTAATTTCACTAAAGAATTATAATTGGAACCGTAATCCTTAAGTCAAATTATATCTTATTATTTAATATTAATTACTAATTATTCCCCCATGTTATGGTTACGTTTATATGATAGAAAAACAAATTACAAATAATTTATTTTAAATACTTAAATGATCCATCTTAACTTATTTGTAGTGTCGTATTAATATAATTCACCGTCATTGTTTGACACATACTAAACATATAAGCATATCAAAATGCATCACCGATCTCTATACGAACACTTTGATTCCATCCATAATTAATTTTCAGCATATACTAATCATCACATTTCAATCCATCAAGATTATTGATCTAATAATGAATCTCACTCAATAAATTAATTCAATGATTAATCCGTGCACATGTCCATTAGTTTTATTCTATACTACCTTAAAATGCATGCTAAATAATTTGTGCAACGCTTAACCTTTACACCCTTAATTAACCAAATAATTCCTGCAATACTACAATCATACAGATGGTCGTTCCATATTCCATTAAACCCACTGAAATTCCATTAAATCAACACAATTACTATACCAGTCGACCCTTCACTTACAAAAACCACAAGATCCTTCTTATGTTTTGCTACATAAAAATGCCACCACTTTTTAGCTTAGTAAACCAGATACAACACCTCTCAATATTTCATCCCTCCAAACATCCTCTCCTGAGCAAACATAAATATGGCTTGGAATATTGCTAAAATAAAATCATGATTATTGAACTTGAAAAAAGAGAAAAGAATTACGACCAAAGAAAGAATAAGCATGTCCTTGTGTGGGTCCTACCCTAATATACAAACAGTTAATGTACTTTAAGAGATATGTTTTTACTCTTCATATAAAGAAAAATATATTTTTTATGCTTCTACAATCAAGAGCATCTTTACTATTATTCTTATTTTATTTCTATTTTTTATGTGAGGTTTAACAATTATTATTTAATTTTTATACTATTCTAAGCCATGTTTATGTTTTCTTAGGAAAATAATTTGACTTGAATCACGTTTTACAACTTAGGGTTTCCTATTATTGAAAAGTTTTTGCCTTCAGTTATATGTTTACTTACCTCTAATAAAGATATATTCTATGAAAATTGAGAATAAAAATATTAGACATTGCTAATGTTATTTTTAATCAATGTTTGCTATTCCGCTTTTACTTTTGCATTTAAAGAGTTAGAACTCTTAACCCCGGTTAAGATTTCTAATATAAAATGCGAGAATTGTAAATCTAAGGTTTTGGTAATTTTGTTTTCAATGAGTATCTGCTATTACATTTTTATTTGTGCGTATAAATTGTCTTATTGGAATTTTTTTGTAATAATGTTTATGTCAATGTTGCATGCCATAATTTTCATTAGACTGGTGTGTAATGAAGTTAGTTTTTTAACTGGTAACCCTTTGTTTTATTAGGTGTTTGAGTTAATGCTTTACCGATACATATATACATGTTGGCTCTACTTTCTTAATGTTAGTCTCCGTCATTATATGTAGTAGTGATATTGAGATTATAAGAAGTAGTTAGTGTTAAATGTATGTGGGTTAGTATGTGTTAAAAGGAATGTTTAGCGATAATAAATTTTTATTTTTATCTTTTCACTTAAAAAGTTAAAATAAGTGATTATTCCTAAACCATGGTTATACAAGGAAACATATTTGGTATAGGTTTTGGTGTTTCGATACGAAGGGTAACGGTTTAGGTGGAGATGGTGTTGACGTAGGATTTTGGTTTAAAGGGTGGATGTGGTGCTGGCATTACAATGTAAACATATCTACTTTTTTGTTTACCTTATACGATTATGATTTTATCATTTAATGTGTATATTAGTGTTCAATTTATAGATATTTTTGCTCTTTATCTCTCTCTCTCTCTCTCTCTCTCTCTCTCTCTCACACACACACACACACATGCACAAACACATATACACAAACACCCATGAGAGTTACTTTCTACTAATTGAGTCAATCCGCTAATGTCAACTGATTACCATTAACTCAACCCTTTATATCGTTTTTGCAATAGTCCCCTCCCCCCCCCCCCCCCAATATCTTTGTATGTACTCTTCAACTATGATTATCATTCGTGATATGCATATCTTTTGAGTATTTGTGTAAAGTTTGGGCATTATGATTCATAAAACGTCACAAAAATTTGTTTTAATATTCAATTGTGTTAAGATATTCATAAATATATAATTAATCAAGGTGTGGGAATTATGATTCATTCATGATATACATCTTTTTGGAGTATTTGTGTAAGGTGCGTGCTTTGTGATTCAGATTATGTCTCAAAGATTTATTTTAATATTCAATTATGTTTATAGATCTATAATTGACTATTTTTGGCTATTACTACCACTAACTGATTTCTAGAAAATCCCTCATTAATGTCTCATTTAATATCAAAATTAATTAAATATGTCTCACACTCCCTCAACGTATATAAGAAGCCTCCTACCAATGTTATCCCCTTTGTACCCATCTCTTTCTCTTGTTGTGCATTACACTAGGTATTTTACCTATCCATATCGAAAGTCTTGATCTTTCCTACATTTGAAATTGAAATAGTATAATTAACTTAATGACAAGTTATCTATATCCCTTTTATTTGAGGGACCCTAAATATTAGGATTACTGTGTTGCTCATAGGTTCTATTATTCATTGTGTAATTATAATGGTATATAAATATTTCATGATAGATCATGTAAATGGTTCGGACTATCTCAGAAAGCTTACATTAATAAAGTTTTGGAAATAAATATACATAATTATGGTCCTAATATCGTTCCAATTCAGAACAGAGATAAATTCAACTTACAACAATGTCCTTAAAATGTATTGGAATGAGAAAGTACGAAAAATGTTCATTATGCTTCAGTTGTGGGGAGTTTGGTATATGCACAAGTTTGCACAAAACCTGATATTAGTTTTGTCTTAGGAAAGTTAGGAATATATCAAAGAAACCTGGAAATAAATCCTTAGAAATTTGCAAAGAAAGTGTTAAAATACTTACAAGGGACAAAGAATTATATTTTCACATTCAAAAAGACTAATCACCTTGAATTAGTTAGGTAATCAAACTCAGATTTTGAAGGATGTGTGGATTGTAGAAAAATCACTTTTGGTTATGTGTTCCTTCTTGCAGAAGGGACAATTTTGTGGAAAAGTGCCAAGTAAGGCATTATAGCTTATTCTATCATGGAGGCTGAGTTCATAACATATTTTTAACCTAAGAATTATGGATTATGGATATGTATTTTTATTTTAGAGATGTGTTATGCATTATATCTCTAGGCCTCTCGACGCATTGAGATAAAATACTTATATATTTAAGAAGAATTTTAATAACGACGAGTATCAATTGAACATATGACTATCTTTTTGCAACATGTTGAACATATGGTCCTCGGGTATAGTCATTAAAATAATATGATTGTGAACTTCTTAATGCTTATGTAATTGACCCTATATTTGATATTAATAAAAGGGGTTTCCAAACATTTAAAGTTTTAATCTACGATATTCATTTACATGCATGTGAATTGATAAAGGTGACAGAAATAGTATTTTATAAGACAACATATTGATGCAAAAAACTAGACTAGGCCTAATTAATTGATCACAGATAAATAAGTAAAAACAAATAAGACAAAGAGATTTTTAAAATGGTTTGGCTCAAAGTATAAGCCTACGTCCACTGTTATGTATTGCTTGACTACCTTGATTTATTTTTCGGTCCCCATGCAATGAATGTGTTAAAATGTATTTATATCCCAAGAGAGGTGTTGAGAGTTGTCATGTTAAAGGATGGAATGCCTTCATTTTTTAGGCATTTACATCAATACATAATGAGAAATAAACATAAGACTGTTGGCGCTTTCTTAGCTATACTTGTTAGATTTTCGATCGTTGGTCGATCTTCCCAGTTGGTTGATATCCCCTGTTGGTCGAACTGCCATGTTCGTCTGTCTTCTCTATTGATCGAGCTTTCCTATTGATCGTGGATTTGTATCATGCTGACTTGGACTTATGCCACATTGGATAACACATGCTGGCTTATAATTGATCCACGTAAGGTGGTGAATTTTGGTATCAACACAACGATTAGACCATCTCTACTATTTAAAAATCTTTTATCTCTAATGTTGATCATAATTTACCACTCTAACTTTATCTAATTACATATTCCCATTTTACCCCTCTCATTCGTAACTCCTTCAAACAGCCTTCACTTTACAACCTCTCCCTTTCTATAAGTGAATAGCCACCCATTATCTCCAAATTGGTTCTCCATCTTCTTAACCCCTCAACTCCATTTCTATTGCCAATGTTGAATAATTGACGGCCGTTGGATATCGATATGGTTTCAACATGGTTTTTAATGCACTTATATTAGAGATTCACCATATTTTTCCATTTATTCATTTAATTTTTGTGGTGTTTATTTCATAAAATATCAAATGTCTCATTTATCCGTTGTTGTTGTTGCATGATAGATGACCCCTAGACATAGGTATGGTGTTAACCTTGTATTTATTAATTTAATAGGTTTATTATATAGGCTTTATCGTTCTTAACTTTTCATCATTACATTTTTAGGGTGTTTATTGGTTTAACTGTCAACTATTTATTTTCTCCCTAACTTTGTTTATAAGGAGGATTATGTGATTTTACCCCCCCCTAGAAACATATTATCAACTACTTATTTTCTTCCTAACTGTGTTTATAATGAGGATTATTCAATGTCACCCTCTTTAGAAACATATTTGTGTCTTTTTTTCTATAGAATGACTCTATGGACTTCTTTTTACATCACTCATTGGGAAAAGTGAAACATATAAGTTTTTTTATTACCCTAAATGAACTATTAGTAACACCACTTTCAAATCTCATTTACCAATTCAATACAAAAGCCCACATGTGATCGATATAAACGATAGTTGGGATCAAAGTGCTTTGTAATGCTTCTACTTTAGATTTCATTATTTATATCTCCCCCGGCCACATGCACATGACTGTCTCTATCCAGATGGGTTACTCCACCCTAAAATATGTTGTTTGAAGTATGTTGGTGTTTTTAGTAGTCATGGGCATTTTTTATTAGGTTGAGTGCCTATAATGATACAACTGTATCCCCATACATTTAGGAATTTTCCCAACATATCTTGTTCTTTTGATACATATAAGTTGTTTCCCCCTAAATTTTGTTGATATAAGATGTGACAAACTTTCCATTTTTTTTCCGTTTTCAACCTTTTAAGATTAACTCTTTAGGCATTACATAAATTTAATTTTTATTTAGTGATATTTTTTATTTTTCATTTTATTTAAACAAGACAGATTTTAATAAAATTTGAGTTATGTTTTCTAGTATTGACTTCTTATTATGCTCAACAAAAAAACAGACTTGTATTTAATATTTTTGGAGTTGAGAATTTTTCTTCTTTGGGGGATAATTTTTTAGTGGCCATATTTCTACTAGGTTAAATGTGTGTAATGGTGGCATAGTCTCAACTATATTTAGGGCTTTGACCAATATTTTTACTTATTTTGAGACTTTTGGTTATTTTCCCGTTAATTTGTTCTTGTTTTGAGATGTTGCGATCATTCAATAATGATGTGATCTAAAAAAATTCCTTTGTTATTTAGACCTATATAAGATAGACTTATGTGGGAACAGTGGCATAAAAACATGTTGGGATAAGTGGGAGCCATGACCCCCTTAACATTATGAAAACATCTTCAACTATATGGATAAAAAATTTGAGTTGATCTTTCTAATATTGAGCCATTTCAATACTAGCATATAGGAGTTATCATGTGTCACTTGTAATCACCACACCAAAAACAGCAATCTGACACGGTTTAAAATTGTGCCAGATCAAATTTGGCACAATTTTGAACTGTTTCCAGAATCAGGTGTTCCAAAATGACCATTTTTTCTGGCATGGTTTAAAAGTGTGTCAGATTTGGCCAAATAGGAACACTTTTAAACCGTGCTAGAATTTAATATTTCTAACACACTTTTGGCATAGTTTATAACTGTGCCAAATTGAGTACATTTTGGTACATTTTTGGAACAGTTCAAAACCGTGCCAAAATTTGATACACTTTTGGCATGGTTTTGAACTGTGCCAAATTTATGGATTAAAGAAAAAAAATAATTACTTGAAAACAAGAAAAATCACAAATTGCAAATCTCACACGTTGTTGATAAACTGATGTACATACAAACTTTAAAATATTACAAGTCTTAATTGTTCGCATGCTAAAAAAAATTGGGCAGAAGTTCCTATATTTTCTGGACATTCTAAAACCTGGTACTATAAAACATGCATAATATAAATCCCGCATGGCCATAAAATATAACAAAAAAATTACAAAAGCTTGCACCGCTATAAAAGTTATGAATAAAACTACAAAAGCCCGCACGACCATAACACACAAAAACTAGAATCCTGAATATTAACGACATTAAATAAATAATCCCCTTGTTGTAAACCATTGACTTCTTTGTGCGTTCCACGTGGATAGAAGCTAACGATAAAATCTTATCCTGCAAAAAAAAATAGTATACAAAAAAGAGATGATATTTGTAACCAAGTAATTTAAAACAAATATTATTCAAGCTAAAAAATGGCATATATGAGCTAAAACTATTATTATATTCTCAAATCGAAAGTCTCGCGACTACGTGGTCAGTTCCTATTGGTTATATTAGTCTCATTAGAGGTGTTCATGCCTCTTACAGGGCCGTTTGGGGGTTAGTTTAGGTTTCACCCTTTAGCGACTTATTTTTAAGCCTAATCTAGATATTTTCAAATTATCATCATATTCTCAAACTGGGAGACCCGAAACTATGGGGTCAGTCCCTATGAGTTACATTGGTCTCGTGCGAGGTGTCCATGCCTCTTACGGGGCCGTTTGGGGGTTGGTTTGGGTTTTCACCATTTAACGGCTTGTTTTTAAAGCTTAATCTAGACATTTTCAAATTATCATCATATTCTCAAATCGGGAGACCCGTGACTATGCGATCAGTCGCTATGAGTTACATTGGTCCCGTACGATGTGTTTATGCTTCTTACGGGTCCGTTTGGGGGTTGTTTTGGATTTTCACCCTTTAACGACTTGTTTTTAAGCCTAATCTAAATATTTTCAAATTATCTTCATATTCACAAATCAAGAGACTCGTGACTACATGATTAGTCCCTACGAGTTACATTGGTCTCGTACGAGATGTTCATGCTTCTTATGGGGCTGCTTTGGGTTTTCACCCTTTAACGGCTTATTTTTAACCCTAATCTAGATATTTTTAAATTATCATCATATTCTCACATCAGGAGACCCGTGACTACGCGATTAGTCCCTACGAGTTACATTGGTCCCATACAAGGTGTTCATGCTTCTTACGGGGCCGTTTGGGGGCTTGTTTTTGGTTTTAACCCTTTAACAGCTTATTTTTAAGCCTAATATCGAAATTTTTAAATTATCATAATATTCTCAAATACGCAGTCAGTTCTTACGAGTTATATTGGTTCCATGCGAGGTGTTCATGCCTCTTACGAGGACGTTTGGGGGATGGTTTGGGTTTTCACCCTTTAATGGCTTGTTTTTAAGCCAAACTATAGATATTTCCAAATTATTATCATATTCTCAAAGTGGGAGACTGGTGACTAGGCGGTCAGTTAGTAGAAGTTACATTGGTCCCATACGAGGTGCTCATGCTTCTTACGGGGCTGGTTTGGGGTTGGTTTGGGTTTTCACCCTATAACTGCTAGTTTTTAAGCCTAATCTAGATATTTTCAAAATTATCATCATACCCGTGACTACGCAATCACTCCCTACGAGTTATATTAGTCCCGTACGAGGTGTTTATGCTTCTTACAGGGCCATTTGGGGGTTAGTTTGGGTTTTCTCCTTTTAACGGCTTGTTTTTAGGCCTAATGTAGATATTTTCAAATTATCGTCATATTCTAAAATTTGGAGACCCATGACTATGAGATCAGTTCCTACGATTTACATTGCTCCCATGCGGGGTGTTCATGCCTCTTACGAGGCCGCTTGGGGGTTGGTTTGTGCTTTCACCCTTTAACGGCTTGTTTTTAAGTCAAAGTGTAGATATTTTTAAATTATCATCATATTGTTAAAACGGGAGACCCGTGACTAGGCGGTCAGTTACTATAAGTTACATTGTTCATGTGTGAGTTGTCCATGCCTCTTATAGGTCCATTCGGGGGTTGGTTTGGGTTTTCACCCTTTTAACAGCTTGTTTTTAAGCCAAAGAATTGATATTTTCCAATTATCATCATATTCTTAAACTAAGAGTCCCGTGACTACGAGGTCAGTTCATGCGACTTACATTAGTCCTGTACAAGGCATTAATGCCTCTTACGGGGCTGTTTAGGTACTAGTTTGAGTTTTCACCCTCTAACATCATATTTTTAAGACTAATCTAGGTATTTTCAAATTATCATCATATTCTCAAATATTAAGACCCATAACTACTATATTAGTTCCTACAAGTTGTGTTGGTCACGTGCGGGGTGTTTATGCCTCTAATGAGGCCATTTGGGGGCTGGTTTGGGCTTTCTCCCTTTTAACGACTTATTTTTAAGCCTAATTTAGATATTTTCAAATTATCGCCATATTCTCAAACCGGGAGGGGAGCTCATATTCTCAAAATCAGGGTCCCATGACTATGTGGTCAGATCCTATGAGTTACACTGATCCTGTGCGAGATGTTTATGCCTCTTATAGGGCCATTTGGGGTTTGGTTTGGGTTTTCACCCTCTAATATCATGTTTAGGATGAGCTTCTTAAGTGGGTGTGTGCAGGACCCTAACTAATTTTCAAAATGGGAAGAGATTGTATTTCTTACCATTTTCATTGTTACTATTCTTACTATTTATTTAGTTGTTGATTTCAAGTTATGATGTTTAGGATTAGATAGGAATAGTCTTTTTGTTACCTAGTTTATCTATGTTTCTCCTTCCAGTTAATTACTAAAATTAGGACTCTAAGTAAGTAGGTATACTATCAATTTAAATAAGGCCCTTGTGATCACTGGATCATTATAAAGGACTTCAGCATAACGAGGGACTCATTAGTAGTTGTTTCATTTCTTGAACCTCATGATCAATTACCCATGTTTTACTAGAGAATGTGAATACCTAAACATTCCCAAATAGTTTATAACGTTTAAGAAAATGTAAAACCATATAGAATCTTAGGCATATAACCCATAAATGCATTTCAGGTTTTACAATCTGCGCATCTTTTACAAACACAAAGTATTGTAAACTGAAAAGTTATAATGAGTAATAAGTTTTACTTTATTTCTAAGGACATGAATAGTTTCTATTTTACCTCATGTATAAGAAATATCCACAAAGTTTCCCTTTCACACCCTTGAATCTGCTGCAATCAGTAAGACAACTAGGAGTTTTTTGCCTATAAGTTACCAGGACTTAATGCCTTACCATGTAAGTTGAAACATGCATTCACATATAAGTTTTTATGAAAAATATCTACAAGGTGTCTCGACTTCCCTAGTCAATGTTCTTTTTATCAATAGCCTTCTGAAAAACAAGGAACTTCTGTAAAAACTTACATTAGTCAAATTCTCAAAAAACTTGAAATCGTAGTCTAAAATTAGAACTGTCTTCATACTATGAAATTTGATAGGTAAACTTTAAACTTCCAACTCTACCTAAGCTTTAAATAGTTTAACTTTTTAAAATTTGATATCCATTTCAAACACGTCTTTCTAAATTCAACCCATTAAGGAAAGATGACACATTTTGATGCATCTAATTATGAAGAGTAAGTGGACTTGACCATGACTACATATAGGAAATCAGAAGATAAGAATATCACATAAAATAGTACATAATGTATGGACAGTAAATCCTAAAATCTGACACAGATTTTCAATAAATCCTAAAATCTTATTTGTGCTCTGCAATAAATCCTAACATTAAAACATCAATAGTGCATAAGTAGCAATAATATGAAAGTAAGAGGAGAATATTTTTAGGTTGAAAAATGAATCCATTGAAAATAAAACTCAAGAAGAAAAGGTAATTACTTAACTGATACCAGAATGAACTGAAATATACATTCATCCATTTTTTTACCAAATGAATGAAAATATACATTCATTATAAGGTAATTACTTAACTAGAATGAACTGAAATTTACATTCATTCTATGCATGCATTCATTTTTTTCACATAATGAATGTATAGGCATTGGATGAACTGATATCAATTCAGCAGATCACTACAACATCTGGATGTAAGATGATATTTTCCTAATAAGTCCCAACATAAGCATTATAAGGTAATTAGTTAATACAAAGGCAACCATCTCTAAGTGTCCCCATCAATATGGACCAGTGTTATATAAAAGCATGAAAAAAAGGCATCTAACAAATCCAGTACCTAATCTTGAAAATGTTGATAATCGGCAACCGAGGCTTCTTTGTTCATATACCAAATTATCTATGCTATAAATTAGTCATTTAACACAAAATATATTATTCTAGGAGATGGATTGGACCCATACCTTACTCACCTTGATGGTTATCGCATCCGAAGTAGAAGGTGACTGGAAAAAGATTCACAAATGCAATATAGTAAGAAAAAATATGTGTACAAATCGATATATTTTTAGTAAGGCAGTGTCGTAAGACACGAACATACTTGCCAAAGTCAATGTAGTAAGGAATGGGCATACCTTCCAAAGTCATCCCATTTCCACGACACATCCCAACTGTCGTAAAAGCATTTACACGACACACTTTGGGTATCGTTGAAAACACTTTCTACTACACCTGTTTAAGTGTCGTAAAGGGGGGATCCATAAAATATTGCAAGACGCAGTGTTATGTGTCATTTATGCTCATTGACGACTATATATAGTTTTCATTGATCCCCCTATAAGTAATATACACTAAACAACTTTAAGTAATCAGGATAATGGACTTCTTCAAATTTCATACTCAAAATTAGGATTAAACATCTATGTATTTTCAAAAGTCCTCAAAATTTGTATAAAAAATGTTGCACCAATTATGAATTTTAAGAACAATTTTAAATTTGAACACTAAAGACTCGGTACAACATTCTGAATTCTAACACTTGGTAGACTTACCAAAAAATGGTATGAAAATTATCTCCATATCTTTCTTCTTATCAATTCTACATTCTTAATTCTAATACTCATCATATAGGAAACTCATAGCAAATTGTGATGCGCATCCCGACTCAGGAGCCTTCCTCTCCCGGTGATTTCTTATAAGGACCTTCATGTTTTCCTTTGTAAGCTGTTAACCATCTTCAATCATCGGTATATACATTGGGGCAACCCTGCCTACATACTCATTAGCGCAACCCTACCAACATTGCATTGTGTCATTTGCAAGTAAAATTATTCAATTGTAAAAAATTTTAATAAGTAAAGCATAATCAAAGGGGATTACATTAACCCATATGTTTAAGGTAAATGATAGTTTCCTTACCTTCAAAGAGCCCAAGTTTTCATATGGCTAAGCTGAATTAAGGTGTTCTCACAGCAAATTAATATTAATAATTACAATACTCGAAGAACACAAGTTCTCACAACAAATTTAGCAAATTTATGAAAATTCACAAGAAAACCCATTATTTAAATCAAGGTGTTATTCATTATCAAAATGATATCTAACAGATGGATGATTGAAGGAACAACAAAAATTTATATCCTACCAAATAAAAATGTCGATGAGAACAGGGCAGCTGATGCCATTGGATTTGGTCATTGGTGGCTTTGGTCAACTTTGGTCGGGGAGAACAGGGCTCTGGTTGCTAGTCACTGGTGGAGTGCCTGTGAATGGAGGGTGACACCTGGTGGAGGAGGGTAGAACCTGCTGGATTTGGTATCTAGTGGAGGGTGGCACCTATTGGAGGAGGGAAACAACCACGTGGGAGTGTGAATGGGGAGAGGGAATTCTCAGATTTAGAGAGAGATAGTGTATAAGTTCCAACAATGTTAACGGACCTAAGTTTAAACTGTGGGGGTAGGGTTTTTTGTGCAGTCAATCGAGAGAGAGACGGGGGAAAACTTTTAGGGCTTTTCCCTTCTCCGAATTTGAGAGTGAGATTTTGTTTGGGAGGGAGATTGAGCGCATATTTTTTTGGAGTGTGTTATAATAACAATTTATTCATTTTAGGGTATTTATAGTTTAGTCAAGTGTACTCAATTTTGTCACACTTTTAAACTGTGCCAAATTTTGGCACTATTTTAAAGTGTGTCAGATTATCATTAAACTGTGCAAGATTTTTAATATCAAGGTGTGACAAATTAGTGTTTTTGGTGTAGTGAATTATCAAATATTTAAATGTATTCAAGGTTACTTTAAACTTATCAAGTCTGATGAACCAATATTTATCATTTCTAACAAACTTTATCACTTTATAAATAGTACCTATATTTCCACTGTATGACAAGTGAGATTTTTTCCTTTAATATGTTTATTTCTAACTTATAAAAGTCTTATATGCATAAGTGTTTAGTAGCTTTAAGATCTGTATACCAACTAACTGATAAAATGCAAAACCTCTACTATAACTGAATCTATTAGTTCATGTTTGCAGTTTCGCTTGCAATTGGTTCATCTTTAGCAACATTGTTTAATTCCATAGTCATTAAATTTCCATCACTGAGATGCAGCATATTTGACATTGTTACTCCCTTTGTCGTTATACCACCAACAAATTTAAATGTATATGTGTTCAAGTTCTATATCAAATGCAAATCATTAAGAGATTTCAATCGCAAGCTTGGGCTTTTTTTCATGCAAAAAGTTGAAGAAGTCGCTGAAATAAGTAAGAGTAATAACGGTCAAAAGAAAAAAAAATGATATCTTCATTCGCCTAAACTTTGAACCACTTTAAAATTATACATTTTGTTCATCTTTTACGTTCTGAGTTTTTTAAGACATACTCCTTGCTTATGTTTTGGACTTAAATCATATTCAAATTATATTTGTATTCAGTCGCACATGAATTTATCTTCCTTAAAATAATTTTAACGTATTTACTAATACAAGATAATATTGGTATTGATTTATGATCTTGTAATGGATCGTTATACTTATAATTTCGTGTTCCGTACCTTTAATTTATAACACCCCGTAATTTTATTAATTTTTATATTGTGAATTAATTGGGATAAATTAAATTAAATTTGGAAAATTTATAGGGTAAAATAAATATTAATTAGCAAGATAAGGGTTAATATTTATTTATAATGAATATTACTTAGTGAATGAATAATAATAATGAAAAAAAAAATATTATGATTATCGCGAGTGAGAAATACGATAGTTACGATAAATTTAGTCAAGACGCTCGTATGAGTCGTGTTGGGACTTAATTTGGGAAATAAAATATAATTTCACTTTTGATATTCCATATGGTCATTTTGAGTGTGGCGGTGTATTTGAAAGGGTCGAGATAGTAAAAAAAAGTCTACCAGAGGGTTTAGTTTGGGTACTGGGGCACTTTTAGGCCAAATTGGCACCCCAGAGGGGTATTTCGATTTTTTAAAGTTTTGGAGATAAGAAACCCACGAAAATTAGAGGATTATATCTGATAACACGTAAAGGGAATTAGGGTTATTAGTTACCAAACCAAAAGGGGTTCATAGAAGGAAGAAAGAGAGTTGTCCCTAGGATTCCAAGGACAAAACTACCTTCTTGCACCATCACCACCACCGGATTATAGATCGGGAGGAGAAGAACACAAATTCCACCACCAATCCTGCAAAAATCAGACTTCCACATTAAGGAAAATGTTTATCTTGCTATCTTTTGATTTGATATACCATCCATGTTATAATAGGATGATTTCTTATGAAGTTTGATCTTAAAATTTGAGGTATAATTCATATTCTTTTATAGGAATAATAATATATTTAATCCCTGATATATGTAGATGAATTTTGATGAGAAATATCACGAAAATGGGAAGAAATCTAGAATAATGTTGAGGTTCTTGAACATGAATAATAATCTAGGGTTTTTAGAAATAAATCTTGATTAAATCTGATTTGGGGTTGTTCTGTAAAGGTTTAATGATTCTAATACGTTAAAACTCATTGATACATGTTACTATAATGTTAGAGACCTTTGGTTGGGAGTTTGGGATAATGTAATGTTGGTTTTTAGGTTTAACAATGGATGGTTCCCATAACAGTGTAGGGAAAAAGTTCATAACTGCTATGGTGAATCGATTCAGCTCCTTGGCCGAATCGATTCAGAAAGAGAATCGATTTGAACCAAGGCCGAATCGATTCGGTTTTTCATATTGGCATAATTTTTCCTCCTTTCTGATTAGAACTCATGGGGAACAATTGGGTTGACCTTTGAATTAATTTTAAAATCCTAATGAGAGTTATTCTAATTACTAGTAGGTTAATGTTGGGTTTGAGGTTAGTCACACGAGGAGAACTTAAGGCTAAAATTGATTAAGCTTAACGGGTAATAAAAGCTTACTCGGATAATGATTTCTTATAATGGAAATTTTGGGGAACGTAGGACCGAGACCAATAGGCCATGAGTGTGATACCTACTAAATTTATTTAGGGGACAAATGGTAACCATTTGGGTATTGGGAAACACTCGGGATTATACCATGATCAATATTATGTTACGTAGGATATTCGAGAGTTACTATACTACGTACGGGCATATGATGTAGGTAACGTGTATAATTACGATGATGTTATATATATATAGTCAGGCTTTAATGCAAACGCAACTTGTGGATTTAACTTGCCGACGGATTTTTGTGTATTTTTTAAAAATAGCAAAAAAATAAATTTTGACTTGATTTTTTTCTGTGGTATTTAAACATTTCAGGGGACCCATGTAAAAAATATTAGCTCAAAATGAAATGTTTTACTATTTTTAAAAAATTGGTCAAACATATATCAGTTTTAAAGAGCTTTAAAAATTGACATATGTTTTACCGATTTTTTAAAAATAGTAAAACAATTCATTTTGAGTTGATTTTTTTTATAGGTGTCCCTTGAAATGTTTAAATACACATAAAAAAATCAAGTCGAAAAAAGTATTTTTTATATTTTTAAAAATAAAGAAAAATTTCTTCTGCAAGTTAAATCCGCAAGTTGCGTCCGCATTAGAGCCGGCCTGTATATATACACATATATATCTATATATGTGTGTGTGTGTGTGTGTGTGTATAGAGAGAGAGAGAGAGAGAGAGAGAGAGAGAGAGAGAGAGAGAGAGAGAGAGAGAGTTAGGCTCATGTACATACCAAACGGTACATAACGCTGACGCGGACCCATTTTATAAATCATTTTGGGTTGAGTTTTTTTATATGATGTTTAAAAATTTCCATTGACCCATATAAAAAAATCAACTCAAAATAACGTTTTTTGCTATTTTAAAAAAATCGGTCAAACTTTTGCAACTTTTAAAGTTCTTTAAAAGTTGTGAAAGTTTGACCGATTTTTTTGAAATAGCAAAAAACGTTATTTTAAGTCGATATTTTATACGGGCCTATTGAAATGTTTAAACATCATATAAAAAAAATCCGCAAAAAGATAAATTTTTTACTATTTTAAAAAATTGGTATGCACCATTAGTGTCTACCGTTTGGTATGTACATAAGACTCTCACTATATATATATATATATATATATATATATATATATATATATATGTGTGTGTGGGGGGGGGGGGGTGGGGGGGGGGTGTTGATACAAAAATTAGTCAGCTGACATGGACCAGCTACATGAAGACGCGTGTCATCCAGCGTAGCATCAATATGTTTTACCGAGCAACTTACAATGCCGAGCTACTCAGTACGCCGAGCTACCCAGCGTACCAAGCATCTAGTTAGGAAGATCAAACGACAAAAATAGATTCAATGAACATTCTTATCGTGTACAGATGTATATGTCTATTAATTAACGGCATATTATCTATTCACACTGAGAGTCCAAGGCCTATAAATACCTTGTAACAACCCCTAGCAGGGTAAGCTTCCATAAGAAAACATACTCAAGACTAAGGCAAATTACCCAGCATAACAAAACAATGGACGTAGGCCATTTTCCTAAGGATGAAACACTTTAAAAATCCTTTGTCTTATTTCTTTATTCATATTTATCTATGATTAATTAATTAGATCAAATCTATTTTTTCACATCAATAGATTGGCATCGACTGTGGGAACGACTATACGTGCATTTTTCACCCAAAAACTCATCCTAAATGGCCGAAATCCCAGAATCTAGCAAGAGGAATAATGACGGGATTCCTCTTAACCCTTTTGCTCTTCCAAACACAAACGATATCACAGGAATCTTAGCCAGTTTAGCCAGGGGATAAACAGTTATGCAAGACACCATGCGACAGTTCATCCAGACTTTTCAAAATGGAGCTTCTACCCAGTCTGGCCAACGAAGTGTCATACGACCACCTTCTTCACGATCCAGACATACGTAACCTCACCGTACTGAAACCTCAAGTGATCCATCCTATCAGCCTGGCCTGACATCCCCTATAAGAATCATAGAGTCTCAAGAAAACGTCACTTTGACTCCAGAACAAACAAGAGCTCTGGAAAGGTTGAGCAGATTCTCCCCTTTGACCGTTTGGGCCCCAGGAGGAATAGAAACCCTCCTCGGATTGTGTCAAGAAATTCTCAATGACAAAATGATTTAAGGGAAGTATTTGCCCAATCATGCCCAAATATCAGGCTGCAGCTCGCCCAGAGAAATCCCAGGAAGATAACTCAATGCGATCTGTCACTCGCACCCATCAATTCGAAGCTGGAAAAGAGTCGTGGAAAGGATCTATTTAGATATTAGAAGACAGGTTAGGGGAGATGTCCAAGGCCAAAAACCCTCTCCAAAGACCATTTATCAAGGGATCTCCTTTTGTACAAGCGATTCACTACACCAAAACAGGCGATTTGTAAGTGTTTTAAACACTTACAAATGGCATTTGTAAGTGTTTAAAACACTTACAAATCAGCGCGTTGCAAAAAAATTAATAGTGTTCAAAACCATTGCAAATGTTATTTGTAAGTGTTCATTGGGAACACATATCCGTTTTGGGCAACCGTTGTAAAAAACTTTGTAAGTGTTCTGAACACTTACATATTAAACTTACAAATATTAATAGGAAGGAAAACCATGTTCATTGGGAACACACACACACATATATATATATATATATATATATATATATATATATATATATATATATATATATATATATATTTGTTTGTAACAGTTTAAAACACTTACAAATATTAATAGGAAGGAAAACCATGTTCATTTTGTAAGTGTTATGAACACTTACATAAATTAAAATATTAAAAAAAAATAAAAATTAGCCACCACGTACCACCAACCTCACATATAATAAACAATAAAAATAGCTAAAAGCATAACAATTATATCCAAACACTTTCGTACAATACTTCATGATATGTTCAGCATAAACAAGCACTCTCATCAAGAAAGAAAGCAAGAACTAAAGGTATATAGTGAGTATTCTCCTTAACAAACTTCATACATCTAGTTATTGTATCCAAATACACATGTTCCACAACCCTATTAGTATGGAAAGGAAATCGTGTCGATAAGAGCATTGTCACTAGTTCCCTAAAGATAACCACTGCCAGTACTCACCGCCTCGTCGCTAAATGACCCTCTAAGTGCATAAAAAACGAAATCGGAGCATCTACCACTTCAGCATTCCTATCGGCATAAGATGAAATGACACTACTAATGAGAGTCTGTTAAAAACCTGAACAACATCACGAAAGTCAAATTTAGCAATAATTTTACGCGATTGTGGACATAAACAAATAAGTGACTCTTAAAAAGGCAAGCACACGGGACATAAATAAATGCAAAACCAAGTATGGCCAACACAGTTATATATTAGTTGTTATGTAGTTAGTATAACACAGTGGCAAGGCCCAATAAGATGCATTCACAGTGAATATATGACTTTTGTTTACATAAAAAAAAACTAAATAACGTATAGTGATGTTAAGCCATACCATAGGTTTAAGGAAGGTCAATAACTTGGCAATGGTTATATTAATTGCTCAGGGGAGGTTTTTGGCTATTTGAATCCAATGCTTATGAAACACAGGCTAAATTAAAGAGTGTATACACCTTCACAGGCGGATCAGCAAAAAAGAGGAAGTTAAAACTCATGTATCCATTTCTATGCCTAGTCATGATATATTAAGAATATGGCATTGAAATTGTCTTGGGATTCAATGTGGCCTTTGCAATATGCCTAATCATATAGAAAATCCAGAATAATGGGAGTAGAAGAATATTGACTAAAGCTGTCAATTTTGTGTTTTTTAGTTGGTCCTTGTATTTCAAAGCCAATGTTGTGTTGAGTAGCTTGAGGCGAGGATGCAACACACAAGTTTGAGTTGCTTTTTGGGGAGATAGAATTTTGAAAGTCATCTCCAAATGCAGTTGTAAAATCTTCATCAAAGAAGTCCATGATGTCACACTCACCCATGAAGATTGGATCCTCCATTGCCTGTAAATTTAATAGTTGTGATATTATCCATTTATTACCTCATGTAACACATTTTGAACTTCATAGTGAATTTCATTTACTGGTAATTGGCCATAATGTTATTTAATGTGCATGTCTAAATAATATATGATATGGGATAGTCCAAAGAACAAATTGTACACTCATTATTTGGATTACAACTCATTTTTCAATACACAATACTTAGTCATACAAAATGAATCGAAATCCTGAATGGGGCAACAATGAGTGAAGTGACAAACTAGTTTTACCTCTTTTAAAGTGAAGCCTCATTATGATATTATACTGATCATTATGATATTATACTGATCATTTGAATTGAAAGATAAATGCATGGATTGAATCAACTGTGATATAATACTGAAATTAAAGATAAACATAAACGATATGATAAATAATGAAAGACATCATTTATGTGATGCCCTGGATTGTTGTCCCAAGGGCTATATTTACAGCCTCACAAGAACCTTTTCCTTGGCCTCCAAATCCCCACTACTTGGTAACTTCCAATAACTCCCCACAATCTCTCCACCACAACTGCTCACTCTCTCATGCTTACTAAAAACGTGGGAAATATGGGGTAATTACCAATACAGGAATGTTCTATCAATTACCACTCGTTTTTACACCAATAATTTGGGAAATTAAAATCGAAAAATACATGGTGTAAGAACTCATCAGCGATCGAAGTTCGATCCTATATTTTCCTATAGGTCTTTATTATCGAGATTGAGAGACCGAAAAAACAAAAAAATTATAGAGAGACTTACCATGTTCCTACTGACCCATTCTCGTCGGGGGATTCTCTCAAGGACATATCTTTGTCTTGGGTTTTGACTTTACGAGCTCGATTCATTCTATAATATATTAAACAACAGATTGAGAAAGAAAGGGTAATTAGCAAGCAATCATGGAAAGTCCTTCTTTGCAATGAAAAAACATTAATTAAACAGAATACTGAGATATACCAAATTTGCAAAGAAACTACTTACATAGAGCTTCAACACCGCAACAACTCAAATTTGAGATGATAACACCAGCCACTGAACTGTGGGCTTAGTTATAAACTAGGCCTCTTAAGTACTTGCCCTTTTTATTTGATCTAAAATTGTTAGAAACAACAAAGTTTGGAACAATGAGAGAACATGAAATCTGCCTTTCACAAAAAAAAAAAGAGAACATGAAAACTTGATAGAAATATGAGAGCAGCAAGAGAAGAATATTTGGAAAAAAAATATTAAAAAAAGAAAATAGAAATCCTTTGTAGATGAAGATTATGGCATTGAAATTTGTAACCTTCCTTTTGCTTACAATCTCATTTGACTCTTCCATCTCGTGCTCAAGACTACGTCGTTCTTCCAATCTCAGGTGGTTCAGATTGTCACCCAATCTCTTCCTGTCAAACCACACCCCATTTTCTTCATTAATCTAAACTATTTTCTTTTCATTTTACCCTTTGTTTTACACATAACTCACACACTATTGTGTTAAAAATACATAATAATCATGGCCCCACCCCACCCATAGTAATGTATCAATGTGTCAAAATACTCAAATATTATTGTTTCATAAAAGAAGTCTTGTTTATATGTTTTACCTGATATCCCTCCTTTGTCTATAGTTGATCTCCTTCAGTTGCCCCAAGTTTTCTTGCATTTTCGACACACATCACCAAATAGCTTAATTAGACACACAATTGGTATGGGAAAGTGAAAGACATAGATAGATAGATAAATACATAGAGACCTGGTAGTGTAAGCTCCATAGATCACAACCTAGAGTCTTTTGATACTGAACGTAGATCTTTTTCGTTCTGGAGTGGGGAAGAAAGATAAATCATATAAAAATGTTGAAATTCCAAGTCTATTTAACTAGAGTTTTGTACAGAAACATACATTGTGGAGCGATTGGTGTACTCATGTACTTTTCGAGTATTGGACAACATGATAAGAGATACTTTAGCATCACATAGAATAGTGAGCTCTTGAGCTTTTTTGAAGATACCATTTCTTCGCTTGGAGTAAGTTACCTGCCTGTTGGTCCTGTTATCTATCTTCTTTATTTCTATCTTCCCACGCCCCATCTTTGTTGTTATTATTACAATGAAACTCACTCAACCATCCAAGTATTTCATATAAGAGAGGGAGAAGGAAGGAAAAGGAGTTTCTATATCGCGAAAGTGATAATTCTTTTTCACCGTGACAGGTCATGTATGTATCCCATATACGAGAGTGAGAATATCTCAAGTTTTCCTCTTTGTCCAACGTGTGAACCGAACTATGGGTAAATGGAATATAGTCAATGAAATGGAGTTCCTTTAGCTTAATGCCTAAGTGCTCACTCGTGATGCCATCATTAAATGATGAATGAGTTGCTCGACATATACATATTGATTGTATTTGTATCCAATGTTGTGGTCTGGAATGTTGATAAAACCAGCACCTGGGGAGAAAAAAAGGAAAAAATAGCAACAAAAAATCAAAGTTGATGCATTAGACCTGGCTTCGTTAGCTTAAAACTAGCTGTTGATGTGACTTGACAGATTCATTCATTAGGACATGTTCATTGAACTTAACAATAGCAATAAACACCTTAAAAAGCACTGAATAAAAATATTGATTCAAACTTCATTGCATAAAGGAATTTCAGGAACTTCGTAACCCCGAACAACTTGATGGTTTTATATACAATAACAATAAAAACCTAGGCATATAATGCTTCCATAATATATTGTCTTAAACTCCCACTGTTCCTACCATAGATTCTACCCTTAAATCTGAGTAACCCTTTGAGGAGATGGTAATTAGGGAGATTAGAGGTGTTTACTGTGAGTTTGAGAATGATTTCATAGTATTAGGGTCATCCTTATAACTGACAACCACCTTTTCAATCCAAGCAGATGTTATCACTGCTTTGGACCAATGACCACCTGGGAAAGGGGACAGCTACTCTGTTTTCACTGCCCCTTTTGTATTGTAATTCATAGTGAAACACCTAATTTAATCAAATACAATCCACTTATATGGCGTATCAAACGAGGCCATATCCTCCATCACCTCTTTAAACCCTAATCATTCATCTTGACTCTGTTTGTGTGCGCTCTAGGTTCCATCTTCAAACACTCGAAGGTATCTAATGAAGATGAATGAACGAGAGAACCCTAATTTCTAAATTTTTGTTATTATGGTGATTAATTTTCATTGTGTTTATATCATTTTGGTATCAGAACCGCATTCGCATCTAATATTTTCGCATTCACTCTTAAGGTTATCACCAATGTTGTTGTAGGAACCATGGATAAGGCTAGGAGGAACCGGAGGATCACTCATCCAAACCATGTTCGCGCTTTGGAGCGATTGAATCAATCTCATCGATAATGATAATGGATTGAGCATTCTTCTCTGCTTCCATAAATGCATTATTGAGATTGCTTTCACTCTCTCTAGCCAACTTTGACATGATCTCTGGTCCGTTGATACAGAAGAAGAAAGCACCGACTCTGGCATCAACAAGCCTAACTCTCAAGTTTGATACGATAAGCTTGTTCATCCTAATCTTTGGTTCATCACAAGTATCATCAGCAAGGGCAATGCAGATTGTATCTTTTCTTTCCGTGAACACCAAAAAATATATGAATAATTTAAATAGATAGATATTTGAACTTCTAAATATTAATTATAATTTTTTGGTACGTGTTTCTCCTTAAAATTATCATTTCTCTATCATTAATCTTAGCAGACTAACATAAATTTTTTTCCACTTTGTTTAAGTTGTCAAGTGTTCAAATCACTTGTTAGAACACGTATTACACGCACGATAAAAATAAATAAATTGACACCTTACGATAGGCATACAATAATTAAAACAAACCTTCAATAAAAAACTAGGTATGCTGAAATAGAAACTAACCTTAGGAAAAAGAAAAACACCACAAGAATATAAGAAAGGATCAAACTTCTGCCAAGCATCAAGATGCACGGCTCTATAGAAAAAGCGCGATGTCCTTGGTTCACCCAAAGTAAGTTGGAGTCAACAACCAGGTCTAAGCTCTGTTAGATACCCCTTGGCTCCTAATTGCAAATCTTCTAGCGAGTACAATATATCTGAATCACTGGGTGCTCTGTACGGATTATGTAATCAATTTCAAGTGCTTCAAAGAGTCCACGAGCCTAAAATATAAGAGACAACTCTATTAAGCTTCCACGATATAAGACTCGCATAATTGAATAAATAATCAATAGCAATTACATCAAAACTTTCAACACCATAGTAGTAGATATAAAAAATAGCGACCAATTACTCTACCTGATCCCCGTGATAATTAATAGTAGATTGATTGAATGATGATGATATGTGTTGCAACACAGTCGAACCCTCTTTCTTAACAATCACCGTAGGGGTTTGTAGATTAGGCTTTTAGATAGCTTATGAGGTATAGCGTGAAGAATCAAATTTCGTCGATACCAAAACTTGGGGAAAAGAAAATATGATACAAGAAAGTTAAAGCAATAACGAAATCTATTATCACTCGTCAGTAAAACTACAGAGAAAATGGTAAAAGATGAAAATATAAACACCAAAAACAAAAATAATAGCAAAACACCTAATTCATCCCACACTAAGCAAAGTTAACTTTTAGTTAAGCTCGCTTTGAAGTTTGAATTACCGTCATTAAACTAAGGCTTCATATGGTTCGGGGTAAAATATTTTTCATCTGGGTGAAAAGCAAGAGACATAAAAAAATCAAGAATGTGAGTTTGTGACTCCATGTACTAGTTCATAAGAGACATCTCACCTATTTTCAATCATTTTCCGACTATGCAATTATTGTACCCCCAATGAAATTTTATTTTACTAGAAGTCAATACCCATTTAATGACATGATTATGGCAACGTTTACATAGTGAAATGGCAATGATAAGAAAAAAAGTTAAAACAAAAAAACAGTAATTAATTAGTATGCAATACAAACAATCAGTTGTCCATACATGTATATTGAAAAAAAAACATATCAGGTCAGAATTGAGCATTGTACCTTCAAAAAATAGCAGTTGAGTTTCGATGCTGCGATTAAAAAACGAAATCCTAAAAAACATATCTACGGATAGGGATAGGTGGATATTTGTTATTTGAGCCCTAGGTAGAGGTTTGGATGATATCTATCGATAGGGATATGTATAGGTTTGCGATTTGAGCCCTAGGTAGAGGTTTGTATGATAGGTACGAATAGTGATAGGTAGAGGTTTGCGTTTTGAGACCTAGGTAGAGGTTTGTGATCGATTTTGAGCCAGCAATTTTGAGCAGGTTTGCAAATGTCTATGAATATGCGATTTTGTGATGGGAGGGAGAAATATTGACGAGGGATGGAAATTTACATTTGGATGAGCGCGAAGATGGTTTCACACTTATTTGGGACTTTGTTACCCTTTAAAAAAAATTTTACACTTTTTAAGTTTGGATAGTGATGAAATAACAAATTTTGCTACGGTGTTGAACACTTACAAACTTTGTAAGTGTTGAAAACCGTTGTAAATTTTGTAAGTGTTACAAACACTTATAAATTAAATAATATATTAGTTATAAAATAGCCAATATGGTGTAGTGATTGTGGATTTTTCCATACCCTCGAAGTTTAAGGCTCATGTAGTTACACTGAAGTACGATGGAAAACTGATCCTGTCCTCCACATAGAGCAGTACCAAGCTGCTGCAGATATTTATACAGTTCCAGATGAGATGAGGTGCAGGGCATTCTCGGGGACTATCACTGGATCTGCTCAAATATGGTACAACAGTCTTCCTCGGGGGAAGATTGCAATCTTCCACCAACTGGCAGAGCTCTTTATAGGAAACTTCTATTTTGGTGCGAAGCCAATTAAAAGGGTAGCACATCTGTTAAGTGTCAGGTAAAGGGCAGGTGAGAGCACAAGGGATTATATCACCCGTTTTAACAACGAGAAACTTGAAGTCATTGACTATGAAGAGAAAATAGCTATTATAGCCCTCATGAGTGGTCTTCTACCAGACAAGCTGTACTACACTCTGGCCAAGGATCCCCCCAAATCCATTGCAAAGTTGATGGCTAAAGCAGTTAAGATTATGAAAGCCGAAGAAGCTATGGCTGCAAAGAAGAATGCTGAGGCAAAAGCGGAGATTAAAGTTGAAGGTATGTCTAAGAGGAAAGATCATAAGCAAAACGGGGGGGGGGGGGGGGGGGATAAGCAGTCGAAAGGCAAGGAAACATTGGAGCACTTAAGGAAATATGCCAATTATACCCCGCTAAAGGTGGATATAAACCATGTTCTGGAAGAGATCAAGAATAGAGAGGAATTAAATTGGCCAGGAAAATTGAGGACAACTCCTAAAATAAGAGATAAGTCTAAATATTGTGAGTTCCACAATTACTATGGTCACACGACCAAGCATTGCGTAGCTCTCCAAAATGAGATAGAAACACTCATCAGGCGAGGAAAGCTCAACTGGTTTATTAATCACCGGAATGATGAGAAGACCAACAATAGATCACGACAAAGGTCCAAATCCCCTCACCGACCAAGAAATGACAGGAAAAGGGATCACGAAGATGACCCAGAGGAAGACCCTGATCTCCCCAAAAAGCTTAAAGAGCCAGAACGTGAGGTATTTTCAATCCGTTTTGGTTCATTTGATTGTAATATGATAACAGGTGGAGATGTAGGAGGTGGTGATCATACCGCTGAAAGGAAAGCTTACCTAAATGAGGGCTAAGCTTGTTCCTATATACAGCTCAATGTTAATAAAGAGATCAAATCGGTGAAGCAACGAAGAAGGGTTTTTAGTCCAGAGAAGAACCAGGCAATTCAAGAGAAAGTAGAGAAACTACAAAAGGCTTCTTTCATTGAGGATGTCAAATATCCTGATTGGCTAGCCAACGTGGTGATGGTAAAGAATAAGAACAATAAATGGAGAATATGCATGGATTTCATAGATCTAAATAAAGCCTGCCCAAAAGATCACTTCCCTCTGCCTAGAATAGATCACTTGGTAGATGCTACTTCGGGGCATGAATTATTGAGCTGCATGGATGCTTATTCCGGATACAACTAAATTAAGATAAGACCAAAATACAGGGAGAGTACCTCTTTCATTACTCCACAGGGGACATACTATTACAATGTTATGCCTTTTGATCTTAAAAATGTAGGTGCTATATACCAGCGACTGATGAACAAGGTGTTCGCAGAGCAGATTAGCAAAAGCATGGAGGTTTACGTCGACGACATGCTGACAAAGAGCAAGAAAGCTGATGACCATATAGCTTCTCTGAGCCAAACATTTGACCAGCTGAAGAAGTATCAGATGAAGCTGAACCCGACTAAGTACGTTTTTGGCGTACAGAAAGGCATGTTCCTTGGTTATATTATAAACCAATGAGGTATTGAAGCAAATCCTGACAAGATCAAAGCCTTGCTATAATTACGATCTCCTACCAACAAAAAAAAAGTTCAGAGCCTTACGGGGCGTATAGAAGCTCTCAATAGACTTGTCTCTCGAGCAATTGATTGGTGTCTCCCATTCTTTAAGGTGCTCAGAAAGACCTTCGAATGGAATGACGAATGTGAGAAGGCATTCTTAGAGTT
Source organism: Sambucus nigra (assembly GCA_949130495.1). Classification (NCBI taxonomy): domain Eukaryota; kingdom Viridiplantae; phylum Streptophyta; class Magnoliopsida; order Dipsacales; family Adoxaceae; genus Sambucus; species Sambucus nigra. Next base: position 131,566,768 of record OX422219.1, on the reverse strand, counting down.
GAAGAGATATTTGGGAACACCTCCTTTACTGTTCAAGCCAGTGATGGGAGAAAAACTATATTTGCACTTGGTTGTCTCAGAAAATGCAATTAGCTCAGCTTTGATAAGAATTGAAAACGGAGTGCAAAAACCAGTTTACTATACGAGCAAGGCATTCAAGGGAGCAGAGATCAGATATCTAAAATTAGAGAAGTTGGCAATGGCGTTAATTGAGGCGATCAGGAGAATGAAGCCATATTTTTAAGCCCATACAATAGTGGTATATACTGACATGCCACTCAGATAGGCTTTACACAAGCCAGATAAATCTTGAAGATTAATGTACTGAGTAGTGGAGTTAGGGAAATATGACCTTATCTACGAGCCAAGGTCTTCTCTCAAAGGGCAGGAAGTGGCAGATTTCATCACTGAATTTACCTATCCAAACACCTCTAACCAACAGGGGGCTAACACAGAACAACCCACGGATGCCAAAGGATCATCAGAAATTGTCCCCGATCAACTCCCAGCAGCAGACCTGCCAGAAGGGATGGTGAACGATCAATAAAAATCCTCTGGTAAGAGCCCAGAATTGAGGGATGACAAACGGAAGCACCAGATATTCCATCAGGGGACTTTGTCAAACCAAGGGTTTGATAAATGTATCCCTATATGGAATTTTTATGTTGATGGTTCTTCGTGTGCCATAGGTTGTGGGCCTGGAATTATTCTCAATAGTCTAGATGGGATATATATAGAATATGCTCTGCATTTCCAGTTCAAAGCTTACAATAATAAAGCTGAGTATAAAGTCATAATTATGGGTCTAAATTTAGCAAATTCATTGAATGCAGAGCAAGTAATGGTGTTCAGTGATTCGAAGCTAGTGGTTAATTAGATGCTAAATCTTTATACGAAAAAAGGAGAATTCATGTCAAGGTTTCTACCTAATGCTATGGAGATTGTATCAAATTTTATAGTTGTCCAAGTGATGAGAATACCAAGACTCGAGAATGCAAGGGCAGATGCACTAGCTCGGTTAGCCTCAGCTTCTCTCACCGAGCTACGAAGAATAATTCCTATTAAGATACTGGCTAGTAGTAGTATTGATGAAGATCTGATGGAAAATTTTATCACTTTGGATATGGGACCTTCCTAGATGGATCCCATCAAGGATTACATCGAAGAAGGCATTTTACCATCCGACCAACTTGCAGCCAAGAGGTTGAAATTTAAAATTGCTAGATATGTCTTAAATAATGGAGTTTTGTATAGAAGGGGTATGATCGAAGGTTTGCAAAGATGTGTTCACCTAGCGGAAGTTCAGGATCTAGTGGAAGAAATTCATGAAGGGTTTTGTGGAGCTCACGTAGCAGGTCGAACTCTTTTGCAGAGAATAACTACACAAGGATTCTACTGGCTAATAATGCATGCTGACTGTATAGCTTATGCCAAGAAATGTGATAAATGTCAGCGATTTTCTACTATACGAAGAACTCCTCAGGCATTGCTGACGCCAATCACTTCACCTTACCCATTTGCCATGTGGGGAGTAGATTTAATTGGGCCTCTGCCAACTACCAGAGTGTAACACCCCATATTTCTGTGCCTGTAATATATAATTAATTCGGGAATTTTAAATTACTTATGTGTCATAATTTAATTGAATTAATTATGGTAATATTTATTGATGATGCTGAGATTTAGCACCACCGGATAAGTGATAGAGAGCTCAAACAGTAGTAGCCATGGCAGCCATAGAGATGCATAAGTGTATAAGTATGTAGAAGGGGATGAGTATAAGAGGAAATAAGACAATGATGTATAGTGGTTCAGCCAATTTGGCCTACATCCACTGTGAGTGTGTGATCCACTAAGTATGGGCACTAATGGCCTTGGATACAATGCACATAAGCTCCTCTCTCTCTCTACTGTGTGTACCAGCAGAGTTTTAGCTAGGGTTACAACAAATTGATCGATCCCTTGTAGGGTTGTAGGTGACAAGTATATATAGGTCTTGGGGGGTGTAGTGTACCCCCAAGTATGCATGGTGCATGTGAATGATGATCTAGCCAATCCCCTGTTGACACCTGTAGATGCCAAATGGTGACATAATATTCCCTCACGTGAGGGTGTGATTTTGTTATAACGGTCTCCCATGTGCCATGTGAGCCTCACGCGCACTGTTCCACGCGTCTCCCAAACCACGCGCTGTGATGATGTCACCCTCGGCCTATGAGCCGAGGCCGAGGGCAAAGTTCCTTCCAGTAGTCAGTCTGGCCTAATTCTGGCCTCGTACTGTCGTACCCTCGGAGGGTCGTCCGGAGCCTGATGAAGGTTCGGCCTTCTGGGGGGTCGTCCGTAGCCTGATGAAGGATCGGCCCCTTGAAGGGTTGTCCAGAGCCTGATGAAGGGTCGGCCCCCTGAGAGGTCGTCCGGAGCCTGGTGAAGGGTCGACCCCTCGAAGGGTCATCTGGAGCCTGATGAAGGGTCGGCCCCCTGAGGGGTCGTCTGGAGCCTGATGACGGGTCGGCCCCCCATAGGGGTCGTCTGGAGCCTGATGAAGGGTCGACCCCCCTGAGGGGTCGTCTAGAGCCTGATGAAGGGTCGCCCCCCTGAGGGGTCGTCCGTTTGGAGGTAATCTTCAGCCAAGCCAAGGATATAAACGGGTATATCAATCACCCCCAGCTCTTAGCCATTGATGTTGTTGATATGGATGAGGGATAGTGTTGTAATTAAGATGCGTGTATGATCAGTTAGGTGAGTGACACCTGGGCAGGTACTCATTGTTGCTCCAGTTTCCAAGGCATGGAGGATGCACACTTTGCTTGGGGCTTTGTGCCCTAATGATGCCTTCCTCGTGGGCTGTGTCTTGCCTTGGTCAATGGGCCCACTCATTACTAAGGTGTTTAAGAGATTTTTGAACTCTCTATCTCTTATTCTTCTTCTTCTTCGCGCCCAAGCTTTCTTTTTCTAGCTTCCATCCTTCTCTTCATTTCTGCAATCTCTACGTTTCGAGTTTGGCAGCTTTGCTATTTCTTTCTCAGGTAATCCTTCTGCCCCAGCGTCCTCTTTACTTTCATTATTTTTTTGCTTTTTGGTTTTAGGCCTGTAGGGCCGGATTTGGGTGGTTTCTTAACTTTTTCGGTGACTGGTTTTTGAGTGTTCTTGAGTGTTCTTGAGTGAAAACCATCAATTTCCTTTTTAATTCAAAAGTCTAATTTGGTCAACTGCAAACTTGTTTGTAGTTAAGTTCCCCAAATTCCTCCAAGTGTGGGGTCTTCCCTTTTAATGCTTAGGAGGCTTTATAGTTTAGCATCTGAATTCCCATCCTTGAGAGAGAAGCTCTTTGCAGAGATCAGACGAATAGAGGAAGAGGAAGAGAGGAGACGAGGGGCCGACCCTAATTGGGTACGACCCATCTTTCCCATTCCTCTTGCCACAATAAAACCATTTGAACCGTCTGAGTCTTGTGGGTCGTCCCATCGTCCAGTCGAGTGTCATTCAAGTGAGATGGACGAGAGAACCTCCTCGCCAACTGGCGCTGGACCTTCCAGTAGGAGAGAGACATCTGACCTAAGCCCAGGCCGAGAGGCCGAGGGTATGGTCCCCTCCGAGGCTGTCCCTGTGACAACCCTATCTCCCCATGCCTTTCACATGGCCTTTCCCAGGGGCCTCTGGAAGATGATGAGGCCGAGGCTGAGGGAGAGGGGACTGAGGATGAGGGCGATGATATAGATGACCAGATTGATACCTCCCATGCGTCGTCCTATATCTCCTCTGTTAGGGATTGCGACCTCTTGATATGGAGGCATGCCTATGGAGTGCCCCCCAGCGTAACTATGAGGGTTCCCTCTGAGTCTGAGAGGGTTTTTGATTGTGAAGAGGGAGAGGTTGCAGTTTATGAACAAATGTTCAAGGTTGGAGTCAGATTCCCTCTGCATCCTGCCATCGTAGATATCCTATCTGCCCTTGGTGTTGCCCCCTCTCAACTTCCTCCCAACTCTTGGAGGACGATCCTGGGCTACATCTCCCTATGGAAGAATGCTTTCACTGGCGAGCCCTCGGCCGACCAATTCTTGGCCTACTACAATATCACCTCCTCGTCCAAACAGCCTGGATACTATCATCTGGGGGCGAGGAGGTCTGAGAAGAAACTCCTCCACGTGGCGCAAACTTCCAACCACGATTAGAAAAATAGATTCTTCTTTATCTCCGGGGAGTGGGAGTTCACCGCCGAGGCTCAACTTGTAGCCGATGGTCCGAGGGTCCCCAGAAGATGGTCTAACCCTTCAATGAAGTCCAGGTCAGACCTTCGACTTAGTCTGGAGGAGAAGGACATCGTTGAGTATCTGAGGGGACGAGGGAGAGGTGGTGAGCTTCCAAAATTTGAATATTTGATGACCCCCCGGTTCCTCAAAGAATCTTGTCTGAGGGTCGACCCTCTGACAGAACTATGTGAGTTATACTGAACGTTCTCCATTCTTTACTTATTTTTGAAGTGTTTTCCATTTATCTCTGTATTTTTCTGACGTGTCGTCCTCTTTCCAGGTCGTCCTGCAGGTACATCAGACTATCTTTGGGAAATGACTGCTCCTAGCTTATTATCAGGCTTGGCCAAGAAGAAAGGAAAGGAGCCTCAACAGGCTCCGAGGAAGACGAAGGTCGTTGGGCTGACGGTTGTGGAGCCGACCGCCGATAGCCACAAAAGAAAGGAGACTGAGGCCCCTGTTGACCCTCGGCCGGATTCTCGGATGAGGGCTAGGGTCGAGGCATCTGAGGGGACTGCCTCTTCATCCAGCATGGGGGCCTTCTGGTCTCAAAACTTGGCACATCTGAGGGCCGAGCCCTCATCACTCATTGCAAACTTGAGGGCATCCAAGGCCTCAATGTTTTCTGCACCCTCGGCCGCTGATTACGAGTTCCTGTCCAAGATGCCTCCTGCCAAAGTGTACGACTATGGTCTGCACGCCCTTGCACAGGTATTGGTCTTGGCCCACTCTTTAAATTTCTTTTTTTTCAATAACTGTTTCTTCGGCCTCTTGACATGTGTTTATTTTTCTTGTGCAGTCTGTGTGCGCTTTTACCTCGACAACAAAATGGATGGCTGAAAATTAGGAGAAATTCCATGACGCCGAGAGGGCCATCCAGCATGAGGCCGACCTGCAGGATGATTTAGATACTACAAAGGCCGAGTTGGAAAGTACCAGGACTGAGCATGCAAGGATCCTGGACCAGCTGATGAGGTAGCACGCCGAGGACATTAAGGCCAAGGACTTGCTTCTCAAGGAAAAGGACGAGGCCTTGACCAACATGGAGGCCAAGTACAAGACTGATCTTGAAGCAGCCATCAAGAAAGCCGAGGCTGATGCTGTTGAGGCTTATAAAATTTCTGACGAGTTTTAAGGCTTCGGCCTTGAATATTTGGAGAGAGGAATCAGGACTGCCTGCCGGTGGGTCGTCCTCAGGTTTGGTGATGTCGTCTCCTCGGTCCTCCCTTCGATTGAAGCAGTAAGATTGGACGACCCTATGATTGCCGAGGCTCTGACTTATGTAGAATCACAAGTGCATGTTGAGGGGGTCGACACATCTGAGGATCATCCGGTTATGATCATTGAGGAAACCCCTCTGGTGGATGTTGAGGCTCTGCCCTCCGATATTGTCCCATAGGGTGGCTGTTTGTAGCCCATACCCTCTTAGTGTATTTATCATTTTTGTTCTCTCTTTTGTAAAACACTTGATATTTCATCAATACTATCGTCTTCTTTACTGTCTTCCTTATTTGCCTTTTGTATGGTTTGCTTTGTCTTTGTTAATGCCACTAACCTCTCCCTCGTCTTTCTTGAGGGTGAACGAGGGGTCATCCCCTGCGTTGTCCCTCATTATTTCCGAGGAGTCAAATTACCAAACTTATGGTTTTAATAAAGTTTTCCCTCGTCTTTCTTGAGGACAGTGGTGGGGTCGTCCCCTCCACTGGCCCTCATTATAGCCGAGGGGTCAAATTACCAAACTAATGGTTTTAATAAAGTTTTCCCTCATCTTTCTTGAGGAAAGTGGTGGGGTTGTCCCCTCCACTGGCCCTCATTATAGCCGAGGGATCAACTTGCCAAATTAATGGTTTTAATGTTCTCCCTCGTCTTTCTTGAGGACAGTGGTGGGGTCGTCCCCCCCCCCCCCCCCCCCCCAGCCCTCATTATAGCCGAGGGATCAAATTACCAAACTAATGGTTTTAATAAAGTTTTCCCTCATCTTTCTTGAGGACAGTGGTGGGGTCGTCCCCTCCACTGGCCCTCATTATAGCCGAGGGATCAACTTGCCAAATTAATGGGTTTAATGTTCTCCCTCGTCTTTCTTGAGGACAGTGGTGGGGTCGTCCCCCCCTGGCCCTCATTATAGCCGAGGGATCAGATTACCAAACTAATGGTTTTAATAAAGTTTTCCCTCGTCTTTCTTGAGGACAGTGGTGGGGTCGTCCCCTCCACTGGCCCTCATTATAGATGAGGGATCAACTTGCCAAATTAATGGTTTTAATTCTCTCCCTCATCTTTCTTGAGGACAGTGGTGGGGTCGTCCCCCCCTTGGCCCTCATTATAGCCGAGGGATCAAATTACCAAACTAATGGTTTTTAATGAAGTTTTCCCTCGTCTTTCTTGAGGACAGTGGTGGGGTCGTTCCCTCCACTGGCCCTCATTATAGCCGAGGGATCAACTTACCAAATTAATGGTTTTAATGTTCTCCCTCGTCTTTCTTGAGGACAGTGGTGGGGTCGTCCCCTCCACTGGCCCTCATTATAGCTCAGGGATCAAATTACCAAACTAATGGTTTTAATGTTCTCCCCCGTCTTTCTTGAGGACAGAGGTGGGGTCGTCCTCTCCAATGGCCCTCATTATAGCCGAGGGTGGTTCTCTGTAGATGTTTCCATGTGTACTAGAACTGATAACCACAGGATGAGGGGAAACACTGATATTTCTCATTAATTTTCAAAGTGTTCTGTTGGAGAAACTCTTATTACAATTATGGTCTATCAAGACCTTACAACACTACTGATAGTATTTCTTCAAATGATCTGCATTCCAGGGGTTGGAAAAAGGTTCCCCTTCTAGGTTTTCTAGTCTATAGGTCCCAGGGACGACTTCATCGATGACCCTATATGGGCCATGCCAATTAGGATGGAGCTTGTTGGGCTTTTGCCAAGTCTTCTTGAGGACCAAGTCCCCTACTGCGATGGGCCTCTGTTTCACCCTCTGATTGTAAAACCTTGCGGTCCTCTGCTGGTAGGTGGCCTGCCTTATCTCAGCGTCCTCCCTCCTTTCCTCAATCAGGTTTAAGTCGAGTCTCCTCTCTTCAGCATTTTTCTGGGGGTCATACACTTGGACTCTATGCGTAGGAAACTCAATCTCGGTGGGGATGACGGCTTTTGATCCATAAGCTAGCATGAATGGGGTCTCTCCAGTAGAGGTCCTCACTGTCGTCCTGTATGCCCATAGCACGGCATATAACTCCTCGACCCATCTTCCTTTTGCCTCCTCAAGCCTCTTCTTGATTCCATCTAGGGTTGTCATGTTTGTAACTTCTGTTTGCCCATTGGCCTGAGGTCGGCCTGGGGTGGAGAAAAATTGTTTGATACTCACCCTTTCACAGTACTTCTGTAGAGAGGTATTCTTGAACTGAGTCCCGTTATCCGAGATGAGGGTGTTGGGGAGTCCATATCTGCATATAATATTTTTCCATATGAACTGAAAGGTATTCTGCTCTGTGATCGTCACCATCGGCTCCGCTTCCACCCATTTTGAAAAATAGTCAATGGCTACGATGAGGAATCGATAGTTATTGATGGCCCTAGGCAAGGGTCCTACTAGGTCAATTCCCCACACTGCAAATGGCCATGGGGATGTAATGGAAGTAAGAGGCTGATGGGGCTGGTGAGGAATGGTGGCAAATCTTTGACATTTGTCACACTTTTTTACATATGCCACTGCGTCTTTCCCCAAGGTCGGCCACCAGTACCCTTGGGTGATCACCCTCTTCGCTAAGGATCTGCCCCCGATGTGGCTTGAGCACGATCCTTCGTGCACATCTTGCAAAATGGAAGGGACTTCTGAGGGATGCACACACCTAAGTAAGGGGAGCAAAAACCCCTTTTTGTACAAGGTGTCTCCGATGACAATGAATTTTGCAGCCCTGTACCTCAGCTTCCTCCTTTCTTGCCTTGCTTCTGGCATCTCACCCTCTTTAATGTATCTGATCAGGGGGTCCATCCACGAAGCTTCCTGAGAAACATTTAGGCAATTGCCAAGTGTTCCCTCAGCGTCTTCAATAGTTGGCCGAAGCAAAATTTCTATTGGGACCGTCCTCCTGATGTCTGTCCTTGTCGTCGAGGCCAACCTAGCAAGGGCGTCAGCTCGACCATTATCGAGCCTGGGTATCCTCTTTAACTTCACTTCTCTGAAGCCCTTCAGTAACGACCTCACCTTCTCAAGGTACCTAGCCATTCTATCGTCCTTAGCCTCGTAGGCTCCTAGTATCTGATTCACTACTAGCCTTGAATCACTATGAACCAAAATCTGGACGACACTAAGAGACTTGGACAAGGAGAGGCCTGCTACCAAGGCCTCATATTCAGCCTCGTTGTTGGAGGCTTTGAAGTTGAACCTCAGGGTGTACTCAATGTCTGTTCCGTCGAGTGCTGATACAATTAACCCAGCTTTGCTCCCGCATTCGCAAGAGGACCCATCGATGAAGAGACTCCACACGGTGCGTTCTTCTGAGAAACTTCCCTCGGAGAGGGATCCCTGTCTAAAGATGTATCTTACCTCTTCGTTTTCATCCGCTTTCCTTCTAGCGGTGCTTGTCTCAACCCCATCTGCGGGTGTGTCAGTGGGCCTGTCTTGTTGTGTATCTGTCTTTCCGAGAGTCTCACCCTCGGCTTCATCATCTTCCCAAGTAAACTCAGCCACGAAATCCGCCAGTGCTTGCCCCTTAATGGCCGTCCTAGGCTGATACACTATGTCAAACTCCCCCAGCTCTATAGCCTAAGCCATTAGCCTGCCTGATTTTTCTGGCTTGTGTAGGACCTGCCTGAGAAGAGAGTCGGTGAGGATGACCATTGTATGGGACTGGAAGTACGGCTTCATCTTCCTTGAGGCATGGATCAAGGCGTAGGCTAACTTCTCCATCCTCGGGTATCTTTGCTCTGCCCCCTAGAGTGCCTTGCTGTTAAAATACACAGGCTTCTGTATCCCGTCTTCGTCTCTCACAATGGTTGCACTGATGGCCGACTCTAAGACGACGAGGTACACATAAAGTCGTTCATCCTGCACGGGCCGTGACAGCAGCAAGGGAGACCCTAAGTATGACTTTAGGTCCCTGAAAGCCTCATCACACTCTTCGCTCCATTCGAAAGCCTTCCTAAGGATCTTGAAGAATGGCAAACACTTGTATGTGGCCCTAGACACGAACCTGTTTAAGGCAGCAACTCTCCCTGTGAGTCTCTGAACATCTTTAATGGACTTGAGAGTCTTCATCTCAACAAGGGCCTTTATCTTTTCAGGATTGGCCTCGATGCCTCTTTGGTTGACAATGAACCCCAAGAACTTCCCTGCTCCGACCCCGAAGACACACTTGGCCGGATTAAGCTTCATCTGGTATTTGTCCATCGTATTAAAGGTCCTCTTCAGGTCTGCCACATGATCCTCTGCCTTCAGACTCTTAGTCAGCATGTCATATATGTAGACCTCCATAGACTTCCCAATTTGGTCTTCAAACATTTTATTTACGAGGCGCTGGTACGTTGCCCCCACATTTTTTAAGACAAAGGGCATGACCCTGTAACAGTATGTCCCCTTATCAGTGATGAAGGCTGTCCTCTCTGAGTCTTCAGGGTTCATGAAGATCTGGTTATACACTGAATAGGCATCCATGAAGCTCATGAGCTCATGGCCTGCGATAGCGTCTACCATCTGGTCAATACGGGGGAGAGGGAAGCTGTCTTTGGGACAGTGCTTGTTGAGGTCTGTGAAGTCCACGCACATTCTCCACTTCCCGTTGGCCTTTGGGACAATGACTGCATTGGACAGCCATTCAGGGTAGATGACCTCTCTGATAAATTCAACGTCTTCTAATTTTTTAACCTCGTCCCTGATGACCTCATACTTTTCTCTGGAATAAATTCTCCTTTTTTTCTTTACCGGATTCACTCCCTCTACCACATTGAGCTTGTGGCATATGATTTCAGGGTCAATCCCCGGCATATCTACATGACTCCATGTGAAGACGCTTCGCCTTCTCCTCAATAGTTTAACGAGGTCTTCCTTGATATTGGGCTTCAGAGACTTGCCGACTTGGATGGTTTTTTCCGGGTCATCCTCATCGAGGATGATGGATTCTACCTCTTCTGTGGCCTCTCCTTTCTTTAGCTTCGTCTCATCCCTGGGGTCTAGGGTATCAATATTGTAAGTGGTCGTAGCCCTCTTGTGTGCTTCCCTTTCTTCAGCGGATTTGTAGTAACATTCTCGCGCTGTCGTCTGGTCTCCCTGAACTTCCCCCACCCCGTAAGGGGTAGGAAATTTGATCATCTGATGGACCGTAGACGGCACAGCTTCAAACCCCTTGAGGGCCACACACCCCAGTATGATGTTGTAGGACGAAAACACATGCTCATCCATCACAAAGAAATTGACCTTCTTGGTGAGCCATCTCAGCCACTCGTCCCCCATCCTCACATCGGCCTCATATACCCCAAGGGGAAGAACCTTTTCCCCACTGAACCCAATCAATGGATGATGGTAGGGGACAAGTCTAGCACGGCTGAGGCCTAAGGCTTTGAAGCACGACCAAAACATCACGTCTGCAGATGAGCCCCCATCTATTAGGATCCTCGGCACCTCGCATTCGTGCACCCTTATAGTGATAACGAGAGGGTCATCATGTGGGGCTAAGAGGCCTTTGAAGTCCATTCTTGAAAATCCCACTATTAGTGTGGGGCTCGAAGATCATTCCCACTCCGAGCGAGATCATATTAAGCCTCTTGATAGGGCCGTGGTCGTCTCTCGGCGGGAGGTCAGGGTCGTCCTCGTCATCGGAAGGGTCGTCCCCTCTTTTTTGAGGACCTTCTCTACATGCATCGCCTCGCTTCTTTTTGGGGTCGTCCCCTTGGCCCCTCTTGAAGGCGCCTTTGTCGACGTACTTTCTGAGCTTCCCTTCCTTCAGCATCTTCTCAATCTCATCTTTCAGAGCAAAGCATTTGTCCGTTACGTGGCCGTGGTCTTGGTGAAATTCACACCACACGTTCTTATTCCTCTTGCCGGGGGCTGCCCTCAGCTTCTCAGGCCACTTCAGGGATCGATCACTCTTTATCTCATTGAGAATTTGTTCACAGGTGACCGTTAGAGGGGTGTAACCAGCGAACTTATCATCCGTGGACCTCTTCTTCCCCTCTTTGTTCTTCTTAGGGTATTTCCCCCCACTAGCACCTCCTTTTTCGTCTTCATATTTTGCAGCCATCGCCTCTTCGGCGTTCATCACCTTTCCTGCTATCGACAGCAGTTCAGCCATCGTCCTCGGAGGGTCTTCAGCAAGCTTCCATAACTGCTTCCCCTTTTGGAGTCCTCCAAACAGGGCTGTCATAGCTATGCTCTCCTCATAGTCTTCCACCTCCAGCTTCTCCTTATTGAATCTGGCTATGTAGTCCCTCAGACTCTCACTCTTCCCCTGTTTAACATAGAGCAGGTGGGTGGTCTTCTTCTGTGGCCTCACCCCAAAGCAAAAGTTATGGATGAACAGGTCTGCCAACTGCTTAAAGTTTTCAATGGAATTTTTTGGAAGAGACGTGTACCAAACATGTGCAGCCCCAGTCAGGGTACCAGAGAAGGCACGGCACCTCATCTCATCCGAGATGGAGTATATGTCTGCTACTGACTGATACATCTCCACGTGATGGACAGGGTTGGTGCTCCCGTCATATCTTGGGGTGACCACAGGTGGCTTGAACTTTGATGGCGTGGGGAAGTTGACTATCTTTGCCACAAAGGGTGAGCCTATGGTGTATCCCCTCTGAAGAGGGTCCCGGCTCTTCAGTATATCACCGATCTTATCCTCTAACCGCTGGATTGAGTCATTCCAGGGCCTCACAGGGTCGGCTTGGCCGATGTTATCCCCTGCCGCCTCTTTAAGGTGAACGAGGGGTTCTGCCGCGGCGGGCCTGTGTCGGCTGTTTACTTCCCTTTGGCCGTCATCTCGTCCTTAGGGTCGGCCATCTGTTGCCTCCCTCCTGGACCTCGCAGCACTTCTTGACCTGGATAATTGTTCCCCCGGGTCATTTACTAGGCCCAGCCTCTCAAAGGCTGACCCCCTGCTCAAGCGATCAAAAGCAGAGCCTCTCGGGCGATCATCAGGATTTGGTCTCCCTCACTTTCCTCTACTATCCTAGAGAGGTCGTACAGTATTGTTGGAGACCTCATATGGTTCCCAGCATTCTATAGGGGCCTCCTCTCCCTCCAGATCGTCATACCTGTCCTCAGGGCATGGGTTTCCTTGCCTCCCCAGGCATAGACGTCGGGGGTCAGCAACATCCCTACGCCACTGAGGAGGTGGCAGGTCTTTGCGCGGTGCCTGGGGTGGTCCCCTGGCCTCATGCTGTCCTAGAACTGCTCCCGGAGTAATCATCTCAGGTGAAACCCCTGGTGCTCTTAGTATGTTCTGGCTTAGAGCTGTGAACTGCTCCTGCATCATCCGCTGGCTTGCTGCCAGGGACATTAAGGCTGCCGCCACATCAGCCATCTCAGACTGAGGCGACGGCTAACTGGAACTGGGTCTTCCCCCATCATCCGGCGGGGGAAGTGGTGGTGGTGGCATTTCAGGTGCCATATGTTTGAGCTATGAAAAGCTGAACTGAAGAAAAGATTGGTGAGCTTGGGAACCTTAGTGGGTCTCTTTCAATGGTGAAACACCTCCTCCCAGGGGGAGTGCTGGCTCACCACCAGAGTGCCCAGTGAGGTCAAGCTGTACAAAGGAAGAGATGTCTTCTCGTTCCCACAAACGGCACCAAACTGATGATGCTGAGATTTAGCACCACCGGATAAGTGATAGAGAGCTCAAACAGTAGTAGCCATGGCAGCCATAGAGATGCATAAGTGTACAAGTATGTAGAAGGGGATGAGTATAAGAGGAAATAAGACAATGATGTATAGTGGTTCAGCCAATTTGGCCTACATCCACTGTGAGTGTGTGATCCACTAAGTATGGGCACTAATGGCCTTGGATACAATGCACATAAGCTCCTCTCTCTCTCTACTGTGTGTACCAGCAGAGTTTTAGCTAGGGTTACAACAAATTGATCGATCCTTTGTAGGGTTGTAGGTGACAAGTATATATAGGTCTTGGGGGGTGTAGTGTACCCCCAAGTATGCATGGTGCATGTGAATGATGATCTAGCCAATCCCCTGTTGACACCTGTAGATGCCAAATTGTGACATAATATTCCCTCACGTGAGGGTGTGATTTTGTTATAACGGTCTCCCATATGCCATGTGAGCCTCACGCGCACTGTTCCACGCGTCTCCCAAACCACGCGCTGTGATGATGTCACCCTCGGCCTATGAGCCGAGGCCGAGGTCAAAGTTCCTTCCAGTAGTGAGTCTGGCCCAATTCTGGCCTCGTACTGTCGTACCCTCGGAGGGTCGTCCGGAGCCTGATGAAATGTCGGCCTTCTGGGGGGTCGTCTGGAGCCTGATGAAGGGTCGGCCCCCTGAGAGGTCGTCCGGAGCCTGGTGAAGGGTCGGCCCCTCGAAGGGTCTTCTGGAGCCTGATGAAGGGTCGGCCCCCTGAGGGGTTGTCTGGAGCCTGATGACGGGTCGGCCCCCCATAGGGGTCGTCTGGAGCCTGATGAAGGGTCGGCCCCCCTGAGGGGTCGTCCGTTTGGAGGTAATCTTCAGCCAAGCCGAGGATATAAACGGGTATATCATTTATTTAAATATTAATCGGAGAGTGAGTGGTTAATATTTAGGGAAATTTAATTACTAAGTGAATAGTAATAATTTATTTACGTCACAATGTGTATTAGTGGCGTGGCATTTAATTATCTCGACAGGGAGTCAGTATAGACTAATTTGGGTGTGAGATAGGTATTTTTATAAATTAATTCGAATGTTAATCCTGAGTGCACGGTTGAGTTCGGATGGACCGAGATAGTCGAAAAAGTGAACCCGGGGATAGTAAATGGGTCACGGGGTATTTTTAGGTATAACCGGACCCACACGGGGGTATTGTCACTCGGACTTGGCCCATTAGGAAAAAAACGGGATTTAGCTTTAATACCTAATTTAGGAGAAAAAAAATGGCAGAAAACATAAGAGAGAACCTAAGGTATTGAGAGGAACCCATAGAGAGTGGTTACATCGCAAATTGGAGTCTTTTGGAGACAAGACAGGGAACCAATTGGGAGTTCATCATCAACCTTGCAAATCACACCCTCGGATCAGACCCTACAAACCCATAAGACAAGTGGTTAACATGGTGTGATATTAATTGATGTCAATCAATTCATATTTCTGTGACGTGAAATCAGAAATTCGTTTTGGGTACATTGCGTACAAAATGAGGTTTTTATGAAATGAACACTTAAATGAGATTTAATGTGGGAATTAATGGTGTGACATGGTTCTATAAGGATATTTGATTTACATGTGAAAAATCCAGTAGCAATTATGGACGAATTTGGGGTAAGTAGATGAAATTGAAACCTATTGAGTAAAAACCCGGGATTTTCCCCAAATCAGAAAGGTAGAAATTTGTGAAATAAAATTTATGTTTGTGGTTCTACGAGAGGTCCTGATCATGTTCTTATATAGTCATGATATTGATTGTGTTCGGGTTAGACCAAGGGAGAGGTTAGAAATTGGAAAATTTCGTTGATGGAGGAAACAACAAGGTAGAGAAGACGACCACCTATTCGATCGATCGATCGACGGTTGGGGGTCGATCAATCGACCCTTCAGGTTTTTCGGCAGTTTGGCTTAGGAATTTATGTGGGTAAAAATTTTAGTTGCAAATTCCCCTAGCATAATTAAGAGGAAAAAAAATTAATTATGGGAGTTAATTCATAACAATTATAAGGGAGTATAATTTGGAGTGGTGGGGGAATTAAGTGCGACACATTGCGAATGAATTTTGGGAAATAAATTCTGAAAAATAAAATAACGGACTAGGTGAATAAGTTCGGGTATAGTAGTAGGGAAACACTACTCAATTAAATTAATTATAGAGGAAAACTAATTAATTTCGAGTCGTGGATTAGGCTCGGGTGATATTTAATTTCGTGCCATGTTAGCGAGTCCAGGTAGATTGGTTTAGTGATACCAAGGCGTTAAATTAATTATTGGGAGGAGTAGATTAATTTGGAGTGGGAATATTGACTCGAAAAAATATTAAAATACATACCAAATGAGCGAGCCCGGGTATATTGGTTGAGTGACACCAAGGTAATAAATTAATTAAGGGATAAATTAATTTATTTAGAGTCGGGTTATAGACTCGGGAAAGTATTATATTAATAAATGTGAAAATTAATTAATAATCAGAGTTGGACTATAAACTCGAGATACTAAATATAGGCTAGTGTTACGAACTCAGTACACGGTAAAGCCGGAATATTTTATACTTATATATAGACGGTGTGTGATAGTATATATATGGTGTGTGCATATTTATATGAGTGATTAGATGTTATTAATATATATACTCTAGTGCTATCGGAGGAGGTTGCACGATGTGGGTGAATACCCTAGCTCGAGGAGTAGGGTGAGTATATCCCCAGGTTATAGCGTCCATTATATGGGTGAGGGTCTTATCTCACTTTCAGGGAAGGAAAATGACCGCCTCCATTATGTATATTTTTGTCTTAGTTAGTGAGCGATTCTGACTCTGACTTGGGCTAACTAGGTTATACGAGTGCACCTAGTGTGATAGCACTTTAGAGGATACATCCGATGAGATATTACTCGGGAGGATGGGTTATATTTATATTCAACATATGTGTTAATGTTGTAATATGGTTCTACTTATATAATGGGATAAAAAGTTATATACGGGTCATTAAATACATGTAGTGAATTGTATTAATTATATATGAGTTACATTCACATTTAACATGTGGAATTGTTGTAAGATAATTGTACGTACATAATGGGGTGAATAATTATATACGGGAAGTTTAAATGCATGGAGAAAATTGTATTATTTATATGACTAGTGAATGTTATATGGCTTTCAAGGAAAGTTGATTGACTAAGATAAGGTGGTAAATAGCTTATAAATCATGCATTAATAATACTCGGTTTAGAGTAGAAAGGCAAGGGAGGATTATACTATGACTAGTTGGACGGGGTAGTACAACTAGGTGGGGTTAAAGTAACCGTTAGGTGTGCACATTAGTGGAGGGGTGAGTATGTCCTCAAGGGAGTGCGACACTAACATAAATATGAAGTGCATTCATGCATTTTATATTAGTGTAAGTTAATTATTTGCTAAATGTTTTCAAAATATTTTGGGTTCTAACCCTTGCTATAAAATATTTTCAAAACCTTTTAGGTGTCCAGCCACAGGGACGACAGGCTTGATTCATTCCAGGGATTCGCTGCTGCAGCATATGTGGATGTTGCATGATTTGGATAGGCACCTCTATTCCTTTTATTCCTGGTGTAGGGATTTTCTATCAGATATTTGAGCATGTTGCTCATGGTTTTAGTTAGTATTTATTTGAGATACTTGAGATCCATTATTATCTGTCTTTACATTTGTGTTGGATTCTAGCCGATGATTATTCGGCCAGTTTCTTATTTATATGTGATGGTTGGTTTCAGTTAGCTTGTGATTGTTAATGATTTTTTTTTGCCAGAGTATTTCATTGAATTAATGAAAGATAAAACTTGGCACCAGTCTAATTTCACTTAGGTGGTTAATAAATAAAAAGTTTCGGCAGTGATGCTAAGAATGAACCAACTGAGAAACCTGTTATAATTTAATTTAGGACTAATCACCTGGGATTTTATTAGGCGGGGTGTCACAGATGGTATCAGAGCATCAGGTTCTAGTGTCTTTAGGATCTGTGCGGCTTTTCACGCTTCAGCTTAGCATTCTTTGATGTAGAGCCTTATGATAGGATTATTGTATTCCTCTACGTATGCGACTTACGTTCTCCTGCTATCAAGTATAGTGATGTGATTCGTACATGAGTTCGGTTGAGCTTTATAAACCGAACATTATTTGGGACGACCAACGAGGGCCGGAGGAGGATTTCAGGAGGAGAGGCTCAATAGAAGACATGGGATATTCTGAGAATGGTGATCGTGTTAGGATGCACCTTGATTGTTTTTCAGGCCGGTGGTGATAGAATAATCACTCGAGAGCGATAGTCTCCCAAAGCACTATAGTAAGTAACAGTGGTACGATTTCAGCCTCACCCAGCATAGACATCAAGGGGTGGGGAAAGTGTGGAAGGGCCATTTTGGAAGGGCCATCTAAGGATTCGAGTAGCGGTGTAGTGTGATGAATCAATGGGAAGAGATAACCCAAAGACAATTGTGTAGGGTGGTGTGCGGTGGCACCCAGGACTAAATTTTGAATAAAATTTTAGCCCAGTGGGGTGGTGTTGTAGTGGTCGGAGTCAGTCACCACAACCATGGAGAAATACCATGAATAATAAGGAATTTAGGGTGCGATTTCACAACAAATCTTTGCATCAGCCATTTTAACAGGTTGGAAGAGGATATTTCAGCACTTACTTCAGAAGGGCCGGACATAAGGGAAAGTTGATTATGAAACAAACTTCGTACCCAACGAGATAGATGCGGAGGTCAAGAAGGGGTCCATGAGTTAATAATGGACACGTGGGTAATACACAAGGATGGATGGGAAATCCAACTAGGATGACTAGTGTTGAGGTCGTCAATATCATTTGTTTGCCAGCTTATATTAACGCTTCTAAGATACAGGAGCCAATAAGGTTAGAGAGTTTAACCTCAGAACGAAATGAGATGTAATGGTTCTAGTGAAGCTCGACAGAAGGGTATACCTAGTAAGGGAATCATCTTGACATTTTAAATGAAGTAAATTTCTACCTATTGACGGTGGATTTGATCCGAGTCATCGAGACCCGCAATGAGTCACTTAGGGCTAAAGAATCCAAAAGGACAGCGGGGGTAGCATTTAGGGTCAAAACGACCAAGTATACGAGAAGGACAACCCCGACATGGACATTGGGGCCAGAGGCAGGGGATTGACACAGAGAGATGTCCTATGTGTGGAAAAAGGGACCACAACAATTGGTTATGTCCACGGTGAGTCAAGGGATAGGAGTGGCATGTCCCACAGGTACAACAATTGTGAAGTTTTGGTTCGGTCGGATGAGAATATTATGTCTAGGAACCATTTGGGTTATCGATGGATAGGTGAGTGGAAGTATAAGTTTTATCCTCGGATAGATGGGGTGAATTTCGTGACACGGGTAGTCACAGTATTCTTGTTAACACTATATTCGCGTGGGGGACGAGTTTAGTGGGCGTATTGTAGTGTTACTATTAAGTATATGTTTACCATGGTGTAACGGGGATCTCTTTTGCTTTATCTGAAGGGAAGAAGGAGTGAAAACTAAGAGGGTATATTTTATGAGATTTACTCATTTTGAGGAGTGTTATGAAAGCATAATTTTTCCTGGGTATGGATTGTTTAGTGATGGGTGTGAACTATTACAGATAGTGATAGTAATTTTGGGTGTTCGTAGCACCAGGTTATGAATGATTTTTACTAGGTATCACCTGAGAGGGCGGCTATCCTATATATGTGTATATGTGTTGTATTGTGTGGTGCAATAGACACATAGTGAGGTCTTGTGTTCTCATATTTTATCTCGGTAAGTAGGGGTGTCTACTGAAGTGAATCAGGGTGGTTAGATTTATTTTCGAGTGGGGAGAGATAGCTCGGGATTTATTTTGCACAAAAACTAGTGATAGTAAGGGCACGATATTTTATGCTATCTTTTATAGCATAATAGTAGGTGTGTATATTTTTGTGTTAAGAAACAAGTATTTGGGGGTATGTGCTATGACGGAGGGTCTAACAGATCTCAACAACCGACAATGTTAGGTAGTAGTGTATCGGGGAGGTTCCTTGTTTGGACTTTGTTTTGCGAGATGTCCCACGTATGAAACTTAATGCAACGTTGGAAGTGGCCAGATGTTAGGTCATTAGTACATAGGTTGGGTACCCCGGTTATTATTCATGTTGGAAGTTATACCACGGGTTCCGACTAGCATAGTCGGGTAACTTTCATGCGGTTGAGCACAGGGACGGGGTGAATGGGCACCCTAGTTAATTAAGGTAATTTTGTGCGGTTAAGTACGAGATATAGGGTGTATGGGCACCCTGGTTAGTGTGATTTCAGAGTCGTCTTAAATAAAAGGGATGTGTAAATAAAATATTGAATTTACACCTGCGGGGCAGAGAGAATAAGTGGAAAAGTGTAGTGAACTGAAATCCGTTTGAGAAAGGAAACGATCTGACTATGTATATCAGGGAGAACTACCTCTACCGTAGGGAGTGAGAAGGTGGGGGAGACCTATGTAATAAGATATCCATAGGCAAGGGAGAAACCCACATTTTTGGGAAGATAGAAAAAAGTATCACTTAGTCATATACCTAGGGTGGTTTTATGCATAGACAAGGTGTAGATTCTTACCCGATAAAAACCGCACAAAGAATAGAGTTCTTGAGCGTGGGAATCGGTGTTGAATGGGACATAGTGAATTTTCCACCGAGAAGACCATTTAAGGATGGAAACAGGTTGATTGGAGGGTTACCAGGAAATTTTCAAATTCTATGGTCCTAGTGAAGGGATTAATGCTCAGGTTAGTACACTGTCAGGAGATGATCGGGACAGAGTTACATATTGGGTTGAACGTGTCGCCCATAAGGCGATGGGTGGACGGGAAGTGAGGATTGTGCATTTTAGATTTTTGGGTAATTTAGGAGTAGTATTTACCACAGGAAGAGTTATGTGTGATGCCTCGTAACGGTTTGGTCTGCGTGACACCTTAGGAGACTTTATGGGAAAAGTTTCATTATCCACATTTGGTAAATAAGAGGTGGAGAAACAACAAGCTCCTAGGACCCGAGATGGGTTATGGTCCATCAGCGGGAATTAAGTAAGTTGTATCCTTCCATATAGTTCAGGGACGTAAGGAGGGGTACGTCACCGTGAGTTAAAGGTTCAAATATGACATGATTAATCAAGGATGATGCGGGTAATTACACGGAAAATACTCACGCGTTTGGGCAATAAGGAAATTGGCACCCATATAGGAGGGGAATTTCCTAACTAAGAGATAGTGGAGCCGGCGGAGTATAGGTTCATCTTCTGGGGCACTATGTTGTCAGGGGCCATCGAATAAATAAAAAATTGTGACCAGGTATTGGTTCGAGTGCCTCCGAGGAAATGAGTGATGAAGTTCGGCAAGAAAGGGGAGCTAGCGTCGAGGTATGTGGGTCATTTCCCTATCTTTGAGAGGGTGGGACTAATAACTTATCGAGTGGGTTTGCCAGAACATCTTCAACGGATTCGAGATGTGTTCCACGTGGCATAGCTGGAGGGATGCAGGAGGAGCAATTTAGCTTTTTGGGCACGTTCCACACGAGAATAATGACTTGAAATAAGACACCTCATATGAAGAGAGACTGGTAGCTATGTGAGCGCAAGCTACAGTCTAAGATAGTACCACCAGTTAGAGTGTAATGGAGTGGGGTCATCACAGTATTGATGAGTATACGTGGGACCAGGAGAAGGATATGTGAGAGCAGTATCTAGTGTTATCGAAGCAGTAATGACTAAATTCCTTTGTACGGGGGGGAGTATGTAACACCTCGTATTTTTGTGCCTGTAATATTTAATTAATTCGGGAAATTTTGAATTACTTGTGTGTTGTAATTTAATTGAATTAATTATGGTAATATTTATTTGAATATTAATCGGAGAGTAAATGGTTAATATTTAGGAAAATTTAATTACTAAGTGAATAGTAATAATTTATTTATGTCATAACGTGAATTAGTGACGTGGCATTTAATTATCTCAGCCGGAAGTCGGTATAGACTAATTTGGGTGTGAGATAGGAAATTTTATAAATTAATTCGGATGTCGATTTTGAGTGCACGGTTGAGTCCGGATGGGCCGAGATAGTAGAAAAACTGTATCGGGGGTAATAAATGGGTCACAGAGCGTTTTTAGGCATAACCGAACCCACACGGGGATATTTGGGTCACTCGGGCTTGGCCCATTAGGCTAAAAATGGGATTTAGCTTTAATAACTAATTTAGGAGAAAAGAAAAACGACATAAAATATAAGAGAGAACCTAGGGTATTGAGAGGAACCCATAGAGAGTGGTTACACTGCAAATTGGAGTCTTTTGGAGACAAGACAGGGAACCAATTGGGAGTTCATCATCAACTTTGCAAATCACACCCTTGGATCAGACATTATGAACTTATAAGGCAAGTGGTTAACTTGCTGTGATATTAATTGATGTTAATCAATTCATATTTCTGTAACGTGAAATCAGAAATTAGTTTTGGGTACATTGGGTACAAAACGGGTTTATTTAATGTGGGAATTAATGGTGTGACATGGTTCTGTAAGGATATTTGATTTACATGTGAAAAATCCAGTAGCAATTATGGACGGATTTGGGGTAAGTAGATGAAATTGAAACCTAACGAGTAAAAACCCAGGATTTTCCCCAAATCAAAAAGGTAGAAATTTGTGAAATTAAATTTATATTTGAGGTTCTATTAGAGGCCCTGATCATGTTCTTATATAGTCACGATGTAGATTGTATTCGGGTTAGACCAAGGGAAAGGTTAGAAATTGGAAAATTTCGTTAATGGAGGAAATAACAAGGTGTATAAGAAGACCACCTGTTCGATCGATCGATCGATCGACAATTGGGGGTCGATCGATTGACCCTTCAGGTTTTTCGGCAGTTTGGCTTAGGAATTTATGTGGGTAAAAATTTTAGTTGCAAATTCACCTAATATAATTAAGAGGAAAAAAAATAATTATGGGAGTTAATTCTTAAAAATTATAAGGGAGTATAACTTGGAGTGGTGGGGGAATTAAGTGCAACACATTGCGAATGAATTTTGGAACATAAATTCTGAAAAATAAAATAACGGACTAGGTGAATAAGTTCAGGTATAGTAGTAGGGCAACACTACTCATTTAAATTAATTATAAAGGAAAACTAAGTAATTTGGAGTTGAGGATTAGACTCGGGTGATATTTAATTTCGGGCCACTTGAGCGAGTCTGGGTAGATTGGTTGAGTGATACCAAGGCGTTAAATTAATTACTGGGAGGAGTAGATTAATTTGGAGTGGGAATATTGACTCAGGAAAATATTAAAATACGGACCAAATGAGCGAGTCCGGGAATATTGATTGAGTGACACCAAGGTAATAAATTAATTAAGGGATAAATTAATTTATTTAGAGTCGGACTATAGACTAGAGAAAGTATTATATTAATTAATGTGTAAATTAATTAATAATCATAATTGGACTATAAACTCGAGATACTAAATATAGGCTAGTGTTACGGACTCAGTACATGGTAAAGCCGGGATATTTTATACTTATATATATACAGTGTGTGATAGTATATATATGGTGTGTGCATATGAATATCAGCGATTAGATGTTATTAATATATATCCTCTAGTGCTATCGGAGGAGGTTATGCGATGTAGGTGAATCCCCTAGCTCGAGGAGTAGGGAGAGTATATCCCGAGGTCATTGTGTCCATTATATGGGTGAGGGGCTTATCTCACTTTCAGGGAATGAATATGACCGCCTCCATTATGTACGTTTTTGTCTAAGTTAGTGAGCAATTCTGACTTGGGGTAATTAGGTTATACGAGTACACCTAGTGTGATAGCACTTTACAGAATACATCTGGTGAGTTATTACTCAGAAGGATGGGTTATATTTATATTCAACATATGTGTTAATGTTGTAATATAATTCTACGTAGATAATGGGATAAATAGTTATATACGGGTCATTAAATACATGTAGTGAATTATATTAATTATATATGAGTTATATTCACATTCAACATGTGGGATTGTTATAAGATAACTATATGTACATAATGGGGTGAATAATTATATATGGGAAGTTTAAATGCATGGAGAAAATTGTATTATTTATATAACTAGTGAATGTTATATCGCTTTCAAGAAAAGATGATTAACTAAGTTAAGGTGGAAAATAACTTATAAATTATGCATTAATAATACTCGATTTAGAGTAGAAAGGAAAGGGAGTATTATACTAGGACAAGTTGGACGGGGTAGTACAACTAGGCGGGGTTAAAGTAACCATTAGGTGTGCACATTAGTGGAAGGCTGAGTATGTCCTCAAGGGAGTGCCTCACTAACTTAAATATGAAGCACATTCATGCATTTTATATTACTGCAAGTTAATTATTTGCTAAATATTTTCAAAATATTTTCGGTTCTAACCCTTGCTATAAAATATTTTCAAAACCTTCTAGGTGTCCATCCACAGGGACGCCAGGCTTGATTCATTCTAGGGATTCGCTAATGCAGAATATGTGGATGTTACAGGATTTGGATAGGCTCCTCTATTCCTAGTGTAGGGATTTTCTATCAGATATTCGAGAATGTTGCTCATGGTTTTATTTAGTATTTATTTCAGATAGTTGAGATCCATTATTATCTATCTTTACATTTGTGTTGGATTTTTGCCGATGATTATTCGGCTAGTTTCTTATTTATATGTGATGGTTGGTTTCAGTTAGCTTGTGATTGTTAATGATTTTTTTTTGCATGAGTATTTCTTTGAATTAATGAAAGATAAAACTTGGCACCAGTCTAATTTCACTTGGGTGGTTAATAAATAAAAATTTTCGACAGTGATGCTAAGAATGAACCAACTGAGAAACCTGTTCTAATTTAATTTAGGGCTGATTCCCTGGGGTTTAATTAGGCGGGGTGTCACACAGAGGATGCTTCAAATATTTGGTGGTCGCTGTTGATTATTTCAAAAAATGGGTAGAAGCTGAACCTCTCATCGATATGGCATATGAAAGGGTCTATCAATTGATCTGGAAGAATATTATTTACATATATGGTCTGACAAATGCTTTTATCACTGATCATGGTACCCAATTTGATAATGAGGAGTTCGTCATGTATTTTCTACAGTCTAACATCCAAAATATCCATTCTGCTCCAGGTCATCCCCAAAGTAACGGGCAAATGGAGGTAGCAAATAGAACTTTGTTGAACGAGTTGAAGAAATGGCTGGATGATGTGAAACGGAATTGAATCAATGAGTTACATTCTGTGTTATGGGCATACCGAACAACTCCCCGAATAGCGACAAGAGAATCTCCTTACATGTTAACCTTTGGAAGTGAAGCAGTCACACCTGCTGAACTAGGCTTACCTACCCACAGGGTGCTTAATTTTAGTTCTCTAATAAGCGATTTGATGAGACGTTTAGATTTGGATATGCTCGAAGGAGTCAGAGAGGATGCAACAATTCAAAATGCCTCTTATCAGTAACGGACTGCCAAGTTCTACAATAAATGGGTCAGGAAGTGTGATCTCAAGGCAGGATATTACGTGCTTAAGAAAGTCATTCTGAAGCACAATAAGCTAGAAGCCAACTGGCATGGGCCTTATCGTGTCACAACAGTTGTTTGACCTCGAACTTACAGAATATAAACTCTAAAGGGAGAAGAATTCAAAAATTCTTGGAATGTAGAGCACCTGCACAAATATTACTAGTAATGTAGATTCACATGTACCCCATTATTTCAATATGAATAAAATGATAATTCCCCAATATTCTTTTGAGTTCAATTTTTTCGGAGTATTAGTGCTACACACTACACCAACTAAGGTAGGTCGGCATCAACAAACATAACCAACAATGTTGGCACAACAATCATAATAGGAAAGGCATGTTTGATTATAGGTGAACTTAAGGGGCATCTAAAACTAGCCAAGAAGATGGATAAAATATCCACTGCCTAGGCACCAAGGCAATCTAGATAAGATTGTTACAACTAAGCAGGAACATGGGATGAAAATAATTCCATTGCTTAGGCACCTATGGGTGATAAGTCACTACAACTAAGCAAACATATAGGGCAAAGTTCCATTGTCTAGGCAATCAAATCAATATAGGACAAATTGTCCCTTTATATATATATGCTTAGTAAATTGATAAGACAAACTCCATACAATTGATTTTTCAAGAAAATAAAAAAAATGATTTTTTCATTAAAGAATCATTAACAAAAGACAAATTGCCTATTCTACTGGTTTCTTTCCTTCCAATTTAGGTACAGGAACCATTCCAGCTGAAGGATCATCTAAAACAAAAGAAGAATTAATGAAATTCAAATCCCACAGCATTCTGGTATTGCTTGAACTTGGTGGGTCAAATAGATGTGGAGGTCGGAATATCTCAAAATCTTTATGAAGATGGTAATCACCAAGGTATTTGGAGATCAAACACTGAGGAATAGCACGAGCTAGAATCCAGTTAACATCTAGCTTAAAGGGAGGCATACGCAGATCAAGTAATCTAGGCTCCTACCAATCCCACAATTATGTTCCTTGCTCGACTTTCATTACAGTCAAGGCATTCAAACATCCCTATTTGTATCCCTCATTATATGATTGTTTCAACCGGGCATCAAAATGGCATAAAGCTTCATTGTATCCCCCCATCCAAAACTCTCTGGGTTGTTTGTGGAATTGATAAGTCAATCTCTCCACATGCTGATGAATCCTTTTCACCAAGTTTGCTTTACTCTCCAACGCAGAACTCTAATTGAACAGTTGCTCGGTAAGAGTTTGAATTTTTTAGGACATTTCAGTTAATGCTTGATTTTTTGCCTTCAGTTGAACAGCTTGATTTGCTATGGCCTGTTGAGTCCTAGCCTCTTCGATGTTGCTCCGACCATATCTTGCTCTACCCCACGAGGAGGATGTAGGTATGGATCATTTCAAAGCCTCCAATTCTTCTCTCAATGCAACATTTTCAGTTTCCAAAAATGAAAAGCCCTTATCACTGACTGGGACCAAATCTCCAGAGGAAGAGGCAAATTTTAGTTATCTCAGATCTTCTCTCAAAGCATTATTCTCTTCTTCCAGCAACTTAGCAATGTTTCTGTGATCTTCAATCTCAAGCTTTAGGACACTCTCTCTCTCTTATTATGGGCTAAAATGAACTTTTCATAACCCCGATCAGCACTCAACTATTGGTACTTTTTATCATAACCCTCATGTAAAAGAGTAGTGACTTCTTTGTGCTGCAATTGAAGTTCATCGATCATTCCTTGAAGATCTTCAATCATTTCACTACAAGAAAACTAATTTTTTCCGGCATTTTTTTCTCGGTATTATTTAAAAATGCTGAGAATTTTTTTTTACCAGCATTTATTTATAAGTATTGAAAATTCACAGTATTTATATTGATGTGCCACATAAATAGAGCATTTTTTAATTAATGTTATGCCACGTAGAAAAAAAAGAGCGCCTCATCCTCCAATTTATGGCGGGTGTTTATTTTTCCTTAAAAGAAACCCATGTTTCCTTATTCTAAGGTAGCACCTCAATCTCTCTCTCCCATCATGTCTCTTTTCTCCTAAAGAACCTCCTCAATCCTAATCCTTCTGAAACCTCTCTCCCCCTCGATTAGTTTGACCTAATAATCCTCAATCCTCAATGCGTCACTTTCTTGGACCTGTTTGTGTTCGTGTTCGTGCTGGATTTTGATCTTTAGAAGTGCGTTACTCTCTACAAGTGCTGTTGGATGTTGCATTTTGATATTTGAAGACTTTCTTGGATCTGTTCATGTTCGTCTTAGGTAAGTTGCATTTTTTTATGTATTTTTTTTCATATTAGTTCTTCGATTGTGATTTGGACACCGGACAGAGTGTCCCAAGGTACTTATTGTACTCATTCTGATGTATGTGAAACCAAAAATTAAGATCAGGCCATGGAAGCTTGGGATGTCTTTGTGGCTAGAGTACAAATCACAATCGTTTTTTAATGTACAAATCGCAAAGTGAATCTTTGCCTGTCTAATGAGTGGTGATTTCTCTTGTATCCTCATCGCTTTAATAATAAAATCTATTGCTATGGTTTTTTTACTTTTTCTTGAGTTTGGGTTCAAAACCTTATGTATTCATCTTTGGCATTTCCAACACCTTAAATATATTTTTCTCCTTTCCACTATGAATTTAATTATTTTGATGTTTTTGTGATTATTCATGTGTTTTGGATTTAAATTACATGTTTTTCAATGTGTTTGGTAAAGTTATATGTTTATATATGTATAGATGAATGGGTACTATATGTCCTCCACTAGTGGCAATCAATTGGACGGGAAAATGGAACGAATTTGCAGATTCAAATGGTTTCAACTTTATATTTGTATATTTGCACATACACCACTGCGTATGTGGGTATGATTATTGGTCATTGGTTTGTTGCACATCCTTTTATTTTTTTATGGTTGAAGTAGAGATTTGAGGGTTGAAGAGGAAGTGTTAGGTGAAAAATACTGCGAGACAACCATTCCAAATTCTAGGTTTGATCCTATCTTCTTTATCCTATATTTTTTTTGGTCTTTTTAGTTAACATCTAATTGTTCATTAATGGATTTTTCAAGATATGTTTAGCTATGACTTCAGTTTTATACTTTGATGAGTGTCACTCGATCAATATAGATCAACAAATGGCACACATGAAGCGTTTATACTAAAAAAATTATGTATACACAATGACGCTCAATATAGTTTGATAATATGATTTATTTGGGAAAAAAATCTGGTACTTGCATGGGTTTTCATTAATTTAAAATCGTTCTTTGTTTCGGGATATGTTTCCCTTTGGCATTAACAGGCAGGTGAGTATTGTAATTGGTTTTATGGGTTATATTAATTTTAATTGTGTTGTAATTTGCCATTTTGGACAGGGAAATTCAAAATTTCAGAATTTGTATTCTTTTGAAAGTTTGAATAATAGGAATATATAGAGAGGAGGGTGATGGTGGGGTTGATTTGGACATTGTTATTAGTATAATTCTTAGTTGGTAAAGTCATAATGACCACAAAATTGAATGACTTCTTTTCACAAATGAAACTATAGGTTGGTTGAAATCTATATGTTTTACCTCAAGAGCTTCATGTCTGATCTTTTTAGGGAACTAGTTTCCTGTTTTGGATGATTTCCCTCTTATGCCCTTGGCATTTCATCCGTTGTTGGTTCCCTCCATCCTATTGAATTGAGCTAATATTAATGATAGGTTTTCAAGTAGCGATAGTTTTTTTTTTTCTGAAGTATGGGAGTGGATGTTTTTGCAAGCATTGCGATGCTGTGATGTTTTGTCGAAAATTTTATTTTGTAGTAGTGTTTGGTTTTCTCTCCTCCAAGGTCGAAATTTCCTAGAGTATAACTCAACATTATGTATCAATAGAATAATTAAGGGCCATGTCATTCAATGACTAATTACGATATTTTAGAATTTGATGAATGTTTAAAAAATTTGGATTTTTTCTTCTTATAAACTTCTTCACAAGATTAATGAAACTTCAGATTGTCACTAGCTTCATACACTCCTCTCTAGCTAAGTCAAAGTTTTTTTTTCAAACAAACATAAATTACTCCAAATGAGTTGCTCCCATCAGATAATGGGATACAACAATAAAGTAATACAAGTTTCATAACCAATGCAGTATTTGTTCGTACTATAAGGAAACTTAAAAAGTAGCACTAGAAAGTCACCACTAAGCCTGGCTGCATGAGATATGCTTAATATGTTTCATGAGAATCACTTGTCAATCCTTCAAAAACCAGTTGACAAGAAAGGGAATATCTTTTGCATTTTATTCTTTCAAAGCTTTTCCAAGGCTCGCCTCTTGGTTACTGATTTTGCCACAGTTAGCGTACCATTATGCCCCCTCTTCATGCTTTGATCATTCTCCTTCATGTCAACTGCCGTGAACAGATTATTCAGTGTCCCTTCAATCAACCTAGATTTCACATTCTTTTTCTTCATTGTTGTAGAGTATAATTGCTTGGGAAACAGGGTGTTAATTTCTGCTTTCGAATTTTTTGTTATAACTGAGCCTCCTAAATTTTGCCCCATCTTAGCATTTTCAACAGCAGTACCCTCATCAATGGAAAAGTCAGCATGGACAGGAGAAGAAAATGACATGGTTTCTCGTATGTCTTCATATTTCTCTTCAACCAATGGTTTGAAATCTTCATCTTTTGAAATGGTCTCTTCTAAAGGAGTATATTTAAGGCCGCAACTTATATTGGCAACTTCTTCTAACACCTTATCTTACATAGGGACAATAGAACTCTTAGCCTCGATAACCATGTTATCATTGTATTCAGAAGCCATATACTCTTTAGAGTTATTTTCATCTCTTTCCATTGAAATTTCACCATCCTCGTCTATGGAATGCTGCTCTTCATCTAGATTAAAAGTAATATTTTCTTTCACCTCTCCAAGCTTTCTATTGGTGACCTCTTCTTCCTCTATAATTTATGTCTTCTCATGTCCTTCTACATCAGTCTTCTCTTATTCCTCCACATAAAAATCAAAAAAATAATTGTCTATCATTGCATCACTTTCTTGTGAAGTCCCCTCAACTTTTGCTAAAATTTTTGTAAACTTTTCGTCTTCCATCTGCGCAACCTCAAATTTGTTAGCATCGGTTCCTCAGAATTCTAATTCATTTTTTTCAAGCATTGCCTCATCATTAACCTCTATCAGAACATCTTTATTATCCTCCTTCCTGACAAAATTAGTTTCCATGACATCTGAGCTTGATTTCTTTCCTGAAACTATACCACCAGACAGTTCATCACAACCTTCACCTTTTTCTATTAAGGTCCAAGTTTCAGATAGATTCCCAAGTGATAGAATAATCTTGGTTCTCTTCCTTCACCAAATCAGTACATTCTTCAGTTTTCAAAGTTCTTTGGTTAAGCGTATCACTTATTTTCTCCTCAAGAACTTCATAATATTCGGATTCAGTCGGAGGCAAAGGCATACGTGTATAGACAATAGCCTCTTCAGCCACCTTAGCCTCATTGAAACACTCCTTGAATTTATCAAAATGTGGTTGTGTACCCCCTTCAACTTTGTCAGCACTGGATTCACTCGGACCTCCCTCAATTTTATTAATGATAGATTCACCCACCTCCATTTCATTATTTTCGATAGTTTCCTCCCGTGTAAATTCCATAACAACATCTTTACTCTCCTCCTCATAGATATCTGCTGCCAAAACATCTGAGTTAACATTCCCTTCTAAAACTTGCCCCGACAACTTATCACAACTTTCCATTTCATCAAAAAGGTTCCCTCTGTAACACCCCGACTAATTAAATACCGGGTAGCTACTCCTTTATTAAATTAATACAAAATGCCAAGTTGGTCCAGTTAATAGCATCACTGTCGAAAACATTTTAATGATAACTAACCACCTAGTATTTAAAAAGTAAGTTGCCAAATTTTAAGTTAAGTCTGATTATCATGCAATAAAAGAATGATGGAAGAACAACATAAATCCATTCACCATAATGAAGTAATGAAATAATCAACAATAGTAATAAGTCCGGAGGAAAACTCCTCAAAACAATCCCACAACTGAAAAATAATAAGACAAGTCTGAATCCTGAATTAATTACATGCCCGAAGTCTGAATAACTGAAATAAATAAAATGCCTCTAAAAGAAATGGGCGACATGCCCTACAACTGATAAATGCTGAGTATAGAATCAAGATAGATGAAGCATCTATAATCAATGTCCTGTAACTTCCACAAGCAGCTACAGCTCGTCACCTGAATGAAGATCCTAGGCATGGTGTCCTTGTGGCTGGGCACCTAAAATGTTTTTTACAAAAAGATAGATTTGAAAGCAAACGGTTCAGAGCCCGAATGTGGAGAGTATTTTAAAAACAGCAAGTGCTTTAATAATAATTAAAACAATGAATGCAAGATACATGTTAGGACGTGCTCTCACATGAAATACTCACCTCTCGTCTAACTGTGCACTCCTAACGTTCCTGTACCCATTCATGTGTTTTCTCATAACTAACTAGTTCCAAAAGAATGTCTAACACTTCTACTCGGTTCACGTTTTAATACTAACCTTAACAATTTAATAGAGAGTTCTACTTTAATTCTCAGATTCCCAATTATTAACAAAACCATTTATTGATATCTGCCCCTTTTTATCTTTTCATAACGTTACAACAACTATACCCGCAATTTAACATAGAAAATTCCTTTTCATTTAACCGTATATTAATCACATCATAAATATACAATACAAGCACCCCGAGGCTAAGCTACGGTGCACACATACTCTGCTATCCATCCCGGTACATCACGTACATAAGGATTACAAATTCCGAATCTCTCAGGAATTGTTGGAATAAGCACCACACACATAAATGGAGGCGAACATAATTCAACATATCCATGGTCACGTACATACCTACGCTCCATAGTCAGCGGGCTTATTAACTCACAAATAAGTCGTTCTCCTTGAACTATGTCCTCTAGGTACCAAACTAAATCCGGGCACAGAAGGATTAGGTGGACCTAAGCGAACGTAAACCTCCCGTGATAGCAAGTATGGTAGGTATGTCATACACATAAAAATCATATACTAAGCATTCACACATCTTAGATATTTCGACATTAATAAAGGTATACTCTACATCCTTATGCCATTATTCCAATTTTATATAGTTTAAGACTCTCGATAATATAAAAGTTAAACCGTCGACACGTCTCACGTCGTAGTCTCTTATACTGAAACCCTATCTTAAATAGACTATAAAGTTCCTATTATTCCCACGTATAATATCTTTATTCCTAAGGTCCTTACTTCTGCCCCAAACCTCATTTCATCAAATTATTCAAATTTACACTATTAACCCAAATGTTATCTCACTTATCGAATTTCATTAATTTAGAATAGTTCCTCAAATTGAATTCTAATTAAGGTCCAAGTTTCATACTCATGCCTACTGGTCTTCTTTAAGTTTAAGGGTATTCATAAGGTCTCCAATATTATTTTCCAAGGGTTACCACCATTAAAATTTAAAATAGGGAAAACTTTACTCATTCAGGGAATGTCGATCGATCGACCTTTTCCTTCGATCGATCGATGGTGGTCGATCGATCGACTGATGAACATCGATCGATCGAACGTAACAGGTATGGCTACGGACTACTTCGTTTTGCAGTTTTCAATTCGTCCCAAAACACCATTTACAAGCATGAAACTCTAAGACAAGGTTATAATATCATCATACTATCATCCTACAACAGTATTAACGTTCTAAAACCAATAATTCATCATTCAAGGGCTTTGTTTAGATCAAAACTTCATCAAAAATTCCAGATTTCTTCTTCTTTCAAGAACATCAATAAACTTCTCCTAAAATCCATTTTTAGATCATCAATGGTTCTGTTTTGAACATATAATTCGTCCAGAATGTTACTACATGCAATCCCTAACATAATTTATAGCTTTTAACTTCCAATTCATGGGTCTATATCATCTTCCAAGATCAATTTCGAAAATTCCTAAACATGGAAAACATAGCATTGAATTAATTGAAATTAAACCACTTGCCTTGATTCAATCTCTGATTTTGAGGTTGAAACTTGAAGGTTGGATTGTCTTCTCTCCCTCTCTGCAGAATTCTTCTCTTCCTCTCTCTCTCTCTACAAGTTCTTCTCAAGGTTCTTCTCAAGGTGTTAATGGAGGTGGGGTTGGTTTTTGCCAATCTTTATGGTTTCTAACTTCTCCCGTAGCCCACTACCTAAATTGGGGTTGGAACATGGCTTAGTGGGTTAATACTAAGTCAGATATTAACTCTAATTTTCGTGGGTTTTAATTACCCAATTTCCGAAATTACTAAAACGCCCCTATAAGTTACCGGTATGGCCCAATAATGCCCCGGGACCTAAACTTAACCCCCGGCTAGTGTTTTCTGACTATTTTGACCCTTCCGGACGCGTTGGCGCACTCAAATGACCATACGGTTGATAAAAATAAAATTCACTTTTTAATTCAAATAATAATATTCCTGACGCGCGTCCCAACAAAATTTCCCAAATTATCGTATTTCAATCTCGCGACAATTTCAATATTTCCAATATTCATATATTGCCATATATACACATTATAATCAAATACTAACTCACATCTCGTTAATATTTTTATCCGGATTTGTAGGCGTATAATTTCCGTTGTATGTAAAAACTCTATGCGGAAGCGTAAACAGTGTGATGGTTCAACAAAACAAATACTAAAATTCCAAATTTTCGATAACTCATAAACGAAAGTGAGAATTAATGAAACAAACAAAACAATTAATACTCACTAAAACCGATTAAGTCCAATTAAATTCAAGTCCTAGAATTTGCCTAAATTATGATTGTTCATATTTCTAAAGTTAGGCCAAACCAATTTGAGTTCGTGACTTGAATTACACAATTTTACCCAATATTAAATTTAGTCCCAAATTAAATATAGTGTGAGAATTAAACCAAATTTTATCTTGAATTAAACCTAAAGCATGGATTCTAAATGACGATGTAAGATAAAATAAACAATATCACACTACGCCGAGATGTACGAGGAAAAACCCAAGACGGGAAACAACCTCGGACGACCCTAGCCACAAGTCCACTAGATATGGAATTAAAATTACAAGACAGATAGACTTACAACGACTGACTCGATCCCTCTCAAGCCTCGACGCTTCTTCTCGTAGAAACCTCTTCCTAGCAAACAACCTCGGAACATCACCGCGGTCTCGGAATCCACCGATGGGACTTTATATGGTCACCGTCACCCAAGCATGGAGCCTTTCTCCAAGTGGGTAGAATCTCAACAAAAAGTCTTCTTTGTGATGGGGTGTAGAAGCAAACCCGAAACGTCTCTTTTTCAATTCGGTAGAGAAAACCGGTGCCAAAACTCCAAGTAAAGAATATGAATATAGAAACTTGGAATAAACAACTAATGGGTGTAAACTAGAGTGTGTATGAATTTTTATTTAAAAATTAACACTCAAAACATGAACATTTTCCCTAAATAAATTAGCTCTCAAGTTCTCTCTAAGAGATGGCTATGGAATGGAAAAGTTAATTGGAAAAATGTGTTTCCCGCACATATTAAGTCTTGAAAAAGTTGGTTAAAAACCAAGTGGGGAAAGTGGGAGAAAACTGCTCAAAACTGTTCCCGCCCTAGCGTCTCGTTCGAACGAATTTGACTCTCGTTCGAACGAGACTTCTAACGAGTGACCAGCCTGGGCTCGTTAGAATCTCGTTAGATACCTCGTTAGAACGAAAAACTCGTTCGAACGACATATCGAACGACTGACCAGTTTAGGGTCGTTGGCAGACTCTTTCGAACGACAAAACTCGTTCAAACGAAATCTGGTTCGAACGAAAAAACTCGTTCGAACGACATTTCTAACGAACGACCAGAAAGTTTGTAAAATTCGATTTTGGCCCAGAAACTTTTATATACTTATTTTAAAGTTCTAAATGATTCTTTCTGAAAATAAAATGCAGTTTTTTATTACACCTAACACCCAATACATATTGTTCCAATCTCCTATATAAATATAATTACAATCATACCTTGGGAGCATGGAACCTTAGTTGATGACGTAGAAACGAGGCACGTAAACCGGCATTTTGATGAAGCTTTAAATTCTTTGCCGCTACGTCTTCAATACATACTTCATAGGCTTGAGAATATTACAAATAAATACTATCCTATGAATAAATGTTTTTGTCCGGAATTGAGCCAAAACTATATATGGACTCAATTGGAAATTTGTGTCCTTACAAATCTCCCCCTTTGGCTATTCCGGGATAAAAACCAAACAAAAAATCCTAAAGGGCCGTCAAGCTCACTAGACACAAAACATCACCCGCCCAAACTTGACTCAACCCAAGGATCAAACGCTTTGCCATTAAACAATGCTGCTTTAGTAGAATACCTGCACACTTAAGCAAACTCATCAAATGCATAGGGAATATCAAAATATAAAATGCAATTAATTAAATTATTCCCCCTAAATTAATTCTCCCCTTTATCAAACACATGACCTACTTAGAAAGACGTCTCCCCCTAAGATAAATCTCCCCCAAACGAAGATACGATAATAATAGGATTAGATACCATTTCTCCCCCTATCATCATTCTCCCCCTTTTTGTTCAGGAATAGGCAAAGGATAAAGAACTAATAAACAGCATGTGGAAGCTTAAAGAAAAGACATGACAGCATATGAGCAATAAAAGCAAGGCAAAGACAAACAAATATCATATATATAGATACTAAAAATATACCAATAGAGCACTTGCATATATATATAGATATAAACACACACATGACACAAAATATAATAAGTTTGCACACTCGTATGGCAAAAATGTGTCATATGGAAACGGAAGTGTAGGGGTGTGAACTAGCAACAATTAAATTTAGACCCAAACACTTAAGAAACGTTCACGGAGTTCTCATTTGATTGCAAACTTTATCACATTGAAATATAACCTCATGTGACAATATAGATTGAACTCAATGAACAAACATACACAATGCATACAAGCCTAGCATGATGATGATTCTACAAACCAAATAGAGTCATGACATTAAAGACAACTAGGATAAACGGACATTGTGCAAACCGTTGATATACCATCCAAATCTCCCTCAATAATCAAATATATTCTTTTATTTTTGAATGAATATATCAAACAAACATAGGCCTTGGCAGTTGTTTTCTTTTTAATGCCAAATATTCTGTTTTTAGGCCTTTGGATCACGTATTTCTTTTAGATCCAATAAACGGTGGCTTACAATCGCAAAGGATTTAATTCATCCTTTCGGAGCCCTTCCCCGTGCACATTTAGATTTATCATGTTTTCATTTTTCACACAAATCTCACATGCAACAGATTTTGACATGCACTAGTCCTCCTAGGTCATAGATATGTAGATGACTAGATTGATAGGAGAACACCTCAAAAAGCTCAAATATAACATGTGACATTAAAATTTCAAAAGAGCTCGTGCATGTGTGAAAAGAGGCATATGAAATAGAATCCATTTAAACAATACAAAATCCAACTACTCCATATAAAACATGGTAAAGAACATTTTAAGGATTGAAAATCTACACCAAAAGTTCTAGCCACATGGGAGCGTAAACGATAGGATTCAAACACAAATATATGCCACATAAAGTGTGTCAAACAAAAATACACACAAAACAAAATCTTTTTGAGTTTTTAACATTTTTTAATCAAAAGTAAATATTTACTCAAAAGGACAAACAAAAAATCATTTGTATTTTTCATTAAGCTTAAATGAAACAAATAAAACACAAATGATAAACAAAAATCTTTTTATATTTTTTAATTAATTCAAACACAAAATATAATACAAAAAGATAAACAAGTCATGATTTCTAGCATGGGATATGAAATAAGGCGATGACTAGAAAATGACTAAAACAAGCATACATTTAGCATGTGAATATAGCATTAAGTACAAACGCTAAAGTATGCAAACACTAACACATTCATCCTTTAGATTTAGCAAGGGAGGAAGGATGTGAAAGTAAATGAGAATCAACAACCCTATTTTGTAAGGCAACCAAGTCGG
The DNA here is from genome assembly GCA_949130495.1 of Sambucus nigra. NCBI lineage: Eukaryota > Viridiplantae > Streptophyta > Magnoliopsida > Dipsacales > Adoxaceae > Sambucus > Sambucus nigra. The sequence goes on along the minus strand of OX422219.1, from coordinate 131,529,980 downwards.
ATTTCCTAACCCAAATTAATGAGGAATGACTATTTTGGGGTGTAGGAACGTTAACTACCGTGGTTACTTTACTATGGGGTTTTCTAGGAATTCGTTTAAGATCTAAACAAAATTTCCTAAGATGACCTTGTCGACCACAATGTGTACAAGTGAGAACATGTCGAAAAGATTTACTTAAGGAGTGATCTTTAAAAGTATTCCTAGTTGATTCTCCTAAAACATTGGTTTGGGCATTATGAGTAAATTCATTACAAGGATTGAAGCCTAAACCACAAGTGTCATTTTTAATTTGGACCATTCCTAACATTTTGTCTAGTTTTTCTGAACGACATTCCAAATCAAATTTGACATTACTAGAATCTTTTAATTTTATTTTCCAATTCAGCAATGTTAGATTCTAGTAAACTATTACGCTCTTCAAAAGCAAGAAGCTCCTTTTTCAAGGATTCCATTAAACCCCTAAGGCTATCTCTTTCGCCTTCTACATAATCAAGCTTCTCTTGAAGAGTCCTGACATGTGTCCTAAGGTCTTCTATTAAGGCACTATCTTCAGCGACCTTGACACTCTTTCTTAAACAAGCTTCTAACTTCAAATTAGTTCTTTTCAAATTAATAGATTCTTTATATAATTCATGAAAAGCATTTTGAAGTTCACTCACATCAACCTCTTCTTCATTTTCACTCTCTCTTTCTTCTCCACTCTCACTATCATTAAAAACAAGGGAATCATGAACAATGACCTTGGAAGTGGCATGTGCTATCGTGTCATCAATCGATGAGTTCTCATTATCACTCACATGACTAGCCATAAAAGCTACAAAATTTTTCTTAGTGGGGGAATCGGGCTTTTCTTCCTTATCACTATCACTAAGGGTTGCATTATATGCAGTGGGTCGTTTACCCTATTTCCTTAGTTTAGTGGGGCACTCATAAGCTCGATGGCCATAACCTTCACAACCAAAACACTTGTTAGACTCGTCCCTATCTAAATTGTCATTACTAGGTTTAGGGATCCTCTCAGCTTTAGAAATCTTCTCGCTTTTATCATTTTTAGAATTATCAAATTTCTTGAAATCATTTTTAAATTTATCTTTGTTAAATTTAAGAAATTTTCTAAATTTGCGAGCAAACAAAGCCATATCTTCCGAGTCACTTTCACTATCGCTCTCTACTACTTGTTTGACCTCTTTTCGGGCTTTTAAAGCAACACCCTTTTCAATTTTCTTTTCAGTTTTAGAGGGAAACATATCTAGTTCATAGGTTTGTAAATCACCTACAAGCTCTTCTAATTTCGTAGAGGATAAAGTGGGTAAAGAATTTAAAACGGTCACTTTAGGAATAAATCTATCGGGTAGAGACCTCAAAATTTTCTTTACAACACGGTCGTCAGGTATTTTCTCTCCCAAGTTAAAGGATGAATTAACAATATCAGAAAGTCTAGCATAAAATTTATCAAAAGTTTCTTTTTCATCCATTTTGATAGTTTCAAATTGAGTGGTGAGGTTTTGGAGTTTTGAAGCTTTAACGACACTAGTTCCTTCATGAGTTAATTGTAAAATATCCTAAGCTTCTTTAGCGGTTTCACACGTCATAATACGTCGGAATTCATCCGGTGCGACAGCGCTAAACAAGGCATTTAAACCAGGGGAATTAAAATTAGCAAGTTTAAACTCATTTTCAGTCCATCTATCGGCGGGTTTGAGAACACGTTCATTTTAGACTAAGTAAGTTGGTGGGGAGTACCCGGTAACAACAGACATCCAAACTCTCTAGTCGATAGACTTTAGTCCCGATCTCATTCGAGCTTTCCAATACGCGTAGTTTGAACTATCGAAAATAGGAAATTTTGAAAATGGGGAAAAATCCATTTTAGCCAAAAATTAAAAAGATCTTCACGAAATAATTTATCGTTTTTGGCTCTGATACCAATTTGTAGGCGTATAATTTCCTTTGTATGTAAAAACTCTATGCGGAAGCGTAAACAGTGTGATGGTTCAACAAAACAAATACTAAAATTCCAAATTTTCGATAACTCATAAACGAAAGTGAGAATTAATGAAACAAAAAAAACAATTAATACTCACTAAAACCGATTAAGTCCAATTAAATTCAAGTCCTAGAATTTGCCTAAATTATGATTGTTCATATTTCTAAAGTTAGGCCAAACCAATTTGAGTTCGTGACTTGAATTACACAATTTTACCCAATATTAAATTTAGTCCCAAATTAAATATAGTGTGAGAATTAAACCAAATTTTATCTTGAATTAAACCTAAAGCATGGATTCTAAATGATGATGCAAGATAAAATAAACAATATCACACTACGCCGAGATGTACGAGGAAAAACTCAAGACGGGAAACAACCTCGGACGGCCCTAGCCACAAGTCCACTAGATATGGAATTACAATTACAAGGCAGATAGACTTACAACGACTGACTCGATCCCTCTCAAGCCTCGACGCTTCTTCTCGTAGAAACCTCTTCCTAGCGAACAACCTCGGAACACCACCGCGGTCTCGGAATCCACCGATGGGACTTTATATGGTCACCGTCACCCAAGCATGGAGCCTTTCTCCAAGTGGGTAGAATCTCAACAAAAAGTCTTCTTTGTGATGGGGTGTAGAAGCAAACCCGAAACGTCTCTTTTTCAATTCGGTAGAGAAAACCGGTGCCAAAACTCCAAGTAAAGAATATGAATATAGAAACTTGGAATAAACAACTAATGGGTGTAAACTAGAGTGTGTATGAATTTTTATTTAAAAATTAACACTCAAAACATGAACATTTTCCCTAAATAAATTAGCTCTCAAGTTCTCTCTAAGAGATGGCTATGGAATGGAAAAGTTAAATGGAAAAATGTGTTTCCCGCACATATTAAGTCTTGAAAAAGTTTTTTAAAAACCAAGTGGGGAAAGTGGGAGAAAACTGTAAAAAAACTGCTCAAAACTATTCCCGCCCTGGCGTCTCGTTCGAACAAACTTGACTCTCGTTCGAACGAGACTTCTAACGAGCGACCAGCCTGGGCTCGTTAGAATCTCGTTAGATACCTCGTTAGAACGAAAAACTCGTTCGAACGACATATCGAACGACTGACCAGTTTAGGGTCGTTGGCAGACTCGTTCGAACGAAACTGGTTCGAACGACAAAACTCGTTCGAACGAAATCTGGTTCGAACGAAAAAACTCGTTCGAACGACATTTCTAACGAACGACCAGAAAGTTTGTAAAATTCGATTTTGGCCCAGAAACTTTTATATACTTATTTTAAAGTTCTAAATGATTCTTTCTGAAAATAAAATGCAGTTTTTTATTACACCTAACACCCAATACATATTGTTACAAGCTCCTATATAAATATAATTACATTCATACCTTGGGAGCATGGAACCTTAGTTGATGACGTAGAAACGAGGCACGCAAACCGGCAAGTTTTAAATTCTTTGCCGCTACGTCTTCAATACATACTTCATAGGCTTGAGAATATTACAAATAAATACTATCCGATGAATAAATGTTTTTGTCCGGAATTGAGCCAAAACTATATATGGACTCAATTGGAAATTTGTGTCCTTACATGATTAATTTCCAATTAATACTGATTTAATTCAATTAATCCCATAAATAAATATCATAAAAATACGGGGTATTACACCCTCCGGAAGCCTTAGGACTATTAGTACTTTTGGCAGGTTTAACCCCATGATCAAACACCATTCTATGAAGCGCCAGAGAAGGAGGTGACATATTTTCTTGCCTTGAATTTCCAGTTCCATTCATGGACTTGGTAACGCTCTTTTTAACCGCAGCTATCGAATTCTCCTCAAATACTTCAAATATTTCACATATAGTCTGAAATAGAGTTGAACTAGTTGAGACATGGCTATTATCCTCCATGGTGGTTGTCTTCTCCCTAGTCAAGGCTAAATCGGTTATTTCTTCATGACTATTAGATTTCTCAACTATGTGGGCTTTGACCTATCAAATGGGGTGGTAAACAAAGTTTTGAGCTCGTCTTCATCCCATCTTTTGGGGGAATCTCGGTCAATTATTTCTTCACTAGTTGATAGTTGATTCCATTACTGAAAAGATCTCTCATTTTCATTCTAATTTTCTCCCATTATTTCCCCATACATGGACTCATCTTCATTTTTAGTTTCATGAATAGAAGTTCCTTCTTCTTCTTTGGCAGGATTTTCAATATCCACTTGTGTAGCCAACTGAAGATTGAGTTGACACTCTTGGCCGCTGTTATTTGAACCCTCGTTAGCACAATCCACATCAATAGTGGACAATAGATTTTCTATATGAAATTCACTCGTTTTCACCACCTCTATTTCTTCATGATCACTGGGATGTATACTTTCATCCACATCCTTCTGATCATCCTTGTGTGGGGGCATGGCTATATCAGTCATTTCAACTTCACGTCTAGATTTTATGCAATTAAAGGATGTTGTAAACATAATTTTCAGTAAACCACCTTGCCAGTTTTCAAGACATTATCTATTAGAAGTTACTTCCCCACTCTGCATTTTTATGGTGTGGCATTGACTGAAATCTCCATCACCAACCTCGCTAACATTCTTTCCAGATGAAAGGGCAACATCAGCCAGGTTTTCATGGATATCAGTTTCACTACCTTTGTAGAACTTTGTAGTTAAGGGTGTGGCAAACATAGTTTTCAGTTCATCACCACACTAGTTTTCACGGAATTCTCTCATAGAAGTTTCTTTCTCACTCTGCATTTTTGCTGTATCGCATTGACTGAACTCTCCATCACAACCCTTGCTAATTCTCTTGCTAAAAGCAGAGGGCATGGAAAACATAGTTTTCAGTTCATCGCCTTACCAATGGTCATGGCATTCTCCATCAGAAGTTTCTTCCCCACTCAGCATTTCTGCAGTATCGCACTGACTCAACTCTCTGGCAACATCCTTGACAATGCTCTTGGCTGAAGCAGAAGCAACATCAGCCATTTGTTCATGTATTTCAAGTTCATCGACTCTGTGAAGCTTTGTACTGGTAAATGGTGTGGTAAAAAATTCTTTGAGCTCGCCTTCATGACATCTTTCAGGAGAATCGTTGTCAGTGATCTCTTCACCAGCAATAGAAAACTCATTCCATTTATGTAAAGATCTCTCATGTTCATTCTCCACCATTTCCTGGGCCTTCATCTTCAATGGACCTTAAACCTCCAATCTCACTATTAGACTTATCCACAGTAGTGCAAAATCTTCCATCTCAGTTTCATAAGTAGAAATCATTTCCACTTTGTTTTGGTTCACACTACTTAGTGGTGTGGGAAACAGACGGTTAAGTTCAAAATCTTGATCGATGTCATTGGAATTCTCCTCCACAGTTTCAACATCAGTAACTGGCAATAAATTTTTGGTCAGTACAGTTCCGTTATTTTCCCCATTCTTTGCTACCACCATTTTTTCAGAATCCACTTGATTGAAATTTTCATTTATAGCTTTATCAGTCATTTTAACTTCTTGAGTAGAAGTTTCCTCCTCTTTATAAGTATTTTCACTACTGATTGGGGTGCCGGAAGAAATGTTGGGCTGTAGTCCTTGCTTGATTTCATCACTATCCTTCAAAGGAGTGTGGAGACAAGATGGAATGTCAGCATCGACAGAGTCAGAGAAGTCTGGAGTAGCTATATGGATTTCCAGAGTCTGTGCTCTATCAATATCCTCATCCTCCGACGGTTGGCGAGCTTCCTTCTTCTTTGACATTTTCATAAATCAATTTCACACTGTCATTGATGTGTATATTTCCTTCATAATCATGCTTATCAGCCTCTTTGTCAGTATCTTCCGACACTTGTCCCATGTATGCTCCCTCCTGAGATTAATTTTCTATTATCATCATAGCATCTTCTATTCTTCCATCTGATATTTTAGCACCATAATTGGAAATTTCATTATCTGCCAATTGTGACTGGTGCCCTTCAACCACCTCAGTCTGAAGGATGCTCTGGGTTGGATTATTTTCCTTCTTGATAATCTGAAATAATAATAATTTCAAGATTAGAAGCATTGAGCTCCTCCTCAATAGTTTTTTCAGCAGACGCTCTATCAGCCTTTTCGGTTTCATGAATCCGGGTTTCTTCTTTGTTAGGATTTGAACAACTGAATGGTGTTGCAAACAGATTCTTAAGATGATAATCATGCATGCTTTCATGATAGTCATCAACTGTCTCTACATCAGTAGACACTGCTCCATCACCCATTTCAGTTTCATTAAAATTCAGCATTCAGCCCTGTTGAATGCTAAATTATGATTGATTTCAACATCAAATGGTAAAAACGAACCACCCTGGGGAAAACCAGTTCCCAAAATGCTTTGGTGCCCCGACATCAACAGCCCTTTCCCACTCTTACATATGCACATTTTTAATATTTATGGAGAGGTCATACCATAGTATTATAAAGCTCCTAGATTACATAGGATGAAAGAAAATAGGTTGCTTTCAGTTAGATGAATAGTGTATCTCCTCAAATCATTGACTCGATTGTAGCATCTTCTCATAGAATTCCACTGGCCAAAACCAAATCTGGAGTTTCCAGAATAAATAATTGTAGCATATGATTAATATAGAGATAAATTAGATAAATGAATTTTGTTTCTATACATAATACACCTCAATACTTTGCTTCTTTTTACAGTAAACACCCTTATACTATATTTTTAAGGCAAAAAAAAAAACTCCCCTGAACAATGTAACTTGTTACAAACACCGATCTCAAGGAGTTTTAATTGACAACAAGCGACAAGTAAGGGTCTTCAAAATATATAGATGAGAGTTTCGTACTTTAAAAATAATAAAGCTCCTATGTTTCTTGCAAAACTTGTAGTCTATGTGATTTGTTTCTTCTTTTATACACGTCACTCTCAGATAAAATTAATGATGGATGCTTACTCGACACTCTAGAAATCACTACCATCAGTTGGGGCCTTGATATGTAGTATTGCGAGCGTACAAATTCAAATCTTCTCTACTTTGTTACATAGATACAATGATAAATGCAAACTGCTCAGAAATTTAACCTTAACCTTGTATATCTATGCAATGTTAACCTTAGATTCCAAATAGAGATGCATACCAAACTTATTCAATAATTAATTGAAAAATGTGATGCGATTAATTATACTCAAAATAAGTTTACGAATTCTGAATTATATCAGTTTTTCTGCTAAAGTCTGTGTCAATGCCCATATAGGTGTATTTTTCACTGTTGTACCTGGGCAAACCGTCCCAACCATGGTCCCGTCGGATATAATGAAGATATAATGTTAATGAACAAATAAAATAAAGATGCAAATAAGAGAGCTCGACAAGCACACCAAGATATACGTGGTTCACCATTTTGGTGACATCCACATTGAGATCCGATTTCACTATATATGAACGAATTACAAATTATAATAAATAATAAGATAAGGAATAATTACATACCCTTTACTTTCCTACCAAAATCCCGGGTAGTCATTGTACACCAAATCGTTACCTAAGCGAATCAAAGCTCTAAACCTAAAACTCACTCAGTCTCATGCTCATAAGTTTTCCCAGTGTATCATATGTACCCAACACGATGTATACCACCTCCCATATAACTTCGTGATAAATCCACACAATATATAAAGAGCACACCAACAATACATGAAACACATGCACTCTCACCCGTCATACATCTTTGAGCAATATTCACCTCTCACACAACATTGTTCTCAATTTTTTTCCATATTGTGCCATAAATATGAATTATATCATATCTATCTAGCTTCCGAATCTGGGATTTTTTTATATTTACCTTCTGCTCTTTTCTTTCTGTTTATGTAGTTTCAACAACTGGTAACATGGGGTATTTGTTAAAGTTTAACTTAGTTTTGGTATCATCTTTTTTTATGCCATTACCTCCAGTTTACAAGTCAAGATAATGATGTTCTGACTCCTGAAATGAACTAATTCTATATGTTACTGGTCCAGTATTGCCTATTCACATGGTTACTTCAAGGGAGGTTTCATCAGACCAAATTCATTCTGATAGATTGCAACAGATAGAGAGCTCTAATATTCGGTCCCATGAATCAATATCCAATAAAAAAGAAAGCCCTCTCTCTGTCTTACCTGCTAAAGAGTTGTGTAAATCCAATCTCTAAGGAAGCTCTTTGTCGATAACAGATAACAAAGAGTTGGATACTTTGCACCAAAGATAAAACCCCGATTCTGGGATCCATTCATCACAATCCAATCAAGATGGAAGTTCTCCATCTATAAAACTCAAGAAATAGATGAATAATTTACAGCAGGGACAGAGCCCTGATACTATGATCGGTGCAGTAGAATCCAATCTAGAAGGAGGAACTCGTTCCATAATGCCCTTAAATTTGTCAGATAATTTGTAGCAAAAACATGATCGGGAGAAGTTCACTCTTTCCATAAGACCTAAGAAAATGTTGGACAAATTACCGTTGAGAAGGAACCCTGATGTTAGGGTCCACATGTTACAGTCTGATCAAGAAGGAAAATCTCCCTCTGTAATACCTGACAAACCATCAAAAGACGGATATAATTGGCGAAAATATGGGAAGAAACTTGTTAGAGGAAATAAATTTATTCGTAGTTATTACAAATGTACATTTCCTAACTCCTCAGTGAAAAAGCAAGGGGAATAATAGCATGATGGCCACATTACAGAGATTAAGTACCTGCGAAAACATGAACATCCTAAGCCTCAATGGAGCCCACAGATAGCTGCTCCCTTTGTTATACCTATCCAAGAAAGAAGAGAAGATGAGCCTGCTCTGACCATTTCTCGAGGTCAGTAATAAATTTTATTTCTGGTTTCTTTTTTTGGCACTTGACAAATAATTTTCTTGACTTATCGGTGACCTCTTATTAGATATCAATCACCCGATGTGCATGGTGACGCATCTCATCATGTAGAGCCAACAGAGATCCCTCAGTGTCCGATTGTTGCGGCAAGTGATGATGTTTCAAAAGTTTCAGTTTCACATTCAAATAAATTAAGGGATGAGTTTGACAGTGATGGTGATCCGGACTTGAAGAGACAGTATGTTAAACAAAACCTATTAGTATATTGTTGAATATAATAATTGCCATGGTCTACCCCCTGTTCAACTAACAAATATTTCTTTGCCACAGGAAGATAGAGACTTCAAGTGTAGATGAGGCTTTGATGAATAAAATGAATGGTGAACCGCGACTTGTTATTGAGACTAGGAGTGAGGTTGATATAGTGAACGATGGCTATCGCCGGCACAAATATGGGCAAAAATTAGTGAAAGGCAATCCAAATCCAAGGTACATATTGATTTCATTGGTCACATGTCAATAATATGTTTTTCTTTCTAGATTTAATATTACATTGATTGCGTTTTCTATAAAGGAGATATAATTCACTAATCAATAAACACAGTTTTTCACCGTTGCAGTGTATCAAGATACCTAACCCATATATACGGTAGTGGATTTGATTAAAATAAATAATTCTTTTTTTTCGAAAATATGGAAGTTTTCTCCTGAACAAGACTCTTTTGGTATTTTATTATTTGAAGCAAGTATAATATTTATAGTGTGATTCAATAGTGACTGATGTTCCTTCTGAAATAAGGAAATTGATTTTTGGAGGCTTGCATTTTTCTAAGTATTCCTAGTTCTTTGTGGGGAGGGATAATAAAGTTTGTATCCAGTGTGTGTGTGTGTGTGGGTGGGTGGGTGTAATCAAGATATGTAACGTGTATATATAAACCAATAAAGACTTTTATGCTGATTGTATTGATGGTGGATGGAATAATTTATTTTGTTATGACTTATAATGACACGTTAGTTTTATTATGATTTGAAATAAAGATGAACTATTATATCTTTGTTGACATTAATTGTATATTTTTTTATATGGTTGGGATAGTTTGTTTTTATGGCTTTATTAATATTTTTTTTTTAAATTTCAATGTATTTTTCCGCCTCGAGGCTATAACCTTGCCTTGTTTGGGGTAAACGCCTCGATGCCGCATTTAGCTTTTTCGAACTTTGTTACAAGTTATGTACATATGTGCCTCTTTATCTTTCCATTTTCGTTCTTTGAACTTCAAATACTTGTTAATGTCACTCTGTAAACCAATTTTTAATACCTTACTGCAGTTCATAAAAAAATGAGTAAACTTTGTGGTCCTGTTGGGACTAAAATTGTGAAGCAATCCTTTGAAATTCTCATCTATTGTGAATCATAAGAACATACACCAGCTTGAGGAAAAAAGGGAAAAAAAGAAAAAAAAGAAATTTCTCCACTAATTCAAGTGCAATTGAAAGATAAAATAACTATCTTTGCAGAGAATAGAGGGCTTTCATTTGAGTTTGTATCTTTCAATTTGAGGTTTATGTTATAATAACAATTTATGGAGACGTCTGTTGTGTTTTTAAACTTGTTGTATCTTCCTTGCAGATCTGGTCCGTCATCTATTCAAGAATCGTGGGCCATTTGCGAGGCATGGCATATCGCATCACATTTTGCAATTAACTATTCAATAAGTTAGGTATGCATCTCTATTTGGAATCTAAATTTATGAAATCTTGTGGTTGTAACTGCCAACTTGGTATTCTTGGTCTCTGCATTAGTTTTGCTCTTCTTGCATTGGCACCCTGGATTTATCATAATAATATTTATATGCTGGATCTTAACAACTCTATGTCGGGTTCTCACTTGCTTAGATTTCTTCCTTCACAGTGTTGCAAATGATACTTGTTCAGATTTTGTGGATTCTGAAAATAACCCCCTAAAAGAGTACTCTCAGATCAATGTTGTCATGTTCAAAATATTCCTATTCAGAAAAAATATTGGTGAAAATTGGACCCACCATTCATAATTTCATAACTGAGTTAAACATAAAAATAATGGCGCTTCGTGACTTGTATCAATAGGCACGCTTCTGTAGTCTAGATAGTCAAATACGGGAGTCGTTACCATTATCAAATTTATTTGATGGGATAACTAATCCTGAGAGCGTTAGTGAAAAAGAAGTTCTTTTATGTGCGTATTGTGGAAGGTTTACTTATGATCCATTAGCAGTAGTTCCCTACTTGTTCTCATTTATATTGAGTTTTTTTATAACAGTATAGAGTTATTGTTCTGCTCATAACTTCATTTTTACATCTTTGAGTAATAACATCCAAAACACGCAATAAGTGCTCGTCCCAAAAATTTGCTTTTCTACTAAAGTTGTCATGTCAACTCACTAGATAACTGCCTTTTTAAGTTGTTGATTTCGTTCATATCAAAACCTTCCACATTGTCATTAAGGTAAAGTAGCAAAATGATCTTAAACCATGTCATTGTTGAAGTGTGTAGTCGATGTTTCTCTGCATGAACTCATCTAATTTCTTGTACCATTTCCTTGGGGAGTATTTCAAAGAGTATAAACTCTTCTTCAACTTGCACATTAGTTTCTCCTTCCCCAAGAAATTTCTAGTTTCACTCCTTTAACTCACTGAGAAATGCAGCTTTAGAGTCTAACTGCTCAAGCTGCAGGTTCTTTGCTGTAATGAAATAACCGGATGGTAGTTAGTTTCATTTGGAACTATTTTGCGTATCTCACTATTCTTCAATTCTAGAGTTTATTAAAGACTTCAACTATCGAGGCTGAGAAACTCGTTGTTTACAAATAAAATGAGCACGAAACCATAACTACACTTTATCATGTTCTATGAAAAAAACTAAAGTTAAACTCTTATAAAATTGGATGAAAAATTCATAATCACGGTGATGACAAGATTAGCCAAGGCTATTACATTCATAAGAAAATCCTTGTTATGTATGGTTCCTAGAGAAGGCGTGAAATTACCCACGATGGTGCATTGAAAACCTGAAATTTTCCTTGTCAAGTATCTTTTATTTGCACTGTGTGTACTTATTATGGAAGTTCCAAGTATTGGTAGTAGTCACAAGAACAATCGAAGGAAGAGTTGTGGTAGCAAGACATGTTAATTGCAATTTTATTTTCTGGCTGTTGGATGTATTTTGTGGGAGCAAAAGTTTTGGATGGCAATGAAGTGTTTGTCTCTACGAATTATTATTGGATGCACTGGTTATCCAAATAATTAGGTATTTCAAAGAACTTTGGGTCAAGTGTGTGAGGTTAAAGTCAGTTGAAAAATAAAATTTATTAGGCCAATTCATTATAAATTCTTTGGGTGGTCAAGTCATTAGAAAAAATTATAACTAATATAAGAATTGAACATTTATTCCCTAGTCTAATTAAACATAAATATTCACTCTTAACATGTTTTTTAAACTAATATTTAGTTCTGAGACAAAACGGTGACCTTATTTGCCCTTCCATTGTATCTAAATAGGTTAATAAGTACACACTTTTATCTTTTCTGCTTAATTATCGTGTATATATATAAATGTATGTTCTAATATTAAATTATGTTATTCACAGGTTCCTCAATCCTCCAACGAGCAAAACATACCATCATATAGATTTATTTTGCAACCCGAGCAACAATCAGAAGAAACTAACCAATTTCAACTTGTAGTGGTACCACAATCAAATCACCATTTAGCTTAATCTCAATAGGTAAGTAGATAACTACTTTCTAAAACCATAATTTAAGGCTTCAAATTTTCATGATTGAAATAATTCATTTTTTGTAGATTGCAAATTCTCAACACTTAGTTGCCTTCGAAATTGCTGCTCGTGTTAGTGAACAAACGAATGCTACTTCAATTCAGGTATGTTACTAATTTAAAGGATTTTAAAGGGAACAAAATATGTGCGCTTTCTTGGGGATTTTATGTATACTTGACATTGAGTTGTTGGTTTATTTGGTTGTATAGTTTTAAAATTTTTGGGATGTCTTAAAAGCAAATAAACTCTGCCGATTTTTTTTCAGAAATATATGTTTGATGAAATATTCATCTTGTTTGTAGAAAGAACCATCAAAGAAGAAGAACCACCATCAACCACGACAAAAGGTCTCAAATAATGCACTTCCTAAACTTGTGGACCTTATTACTTCCGGACATCCAAAGGTGGTTGTGGCACGTGGATTCATTATGAGCAAGGACCCTTCAACAAAAGCAGGGGGTACGCCACTGGGTGAAGATTTTTGGGAAGTATATATTGAGAAAACATTTGTAACAAATGAACCATTTCCTAGACCTTATGGAAACAAGTCCACAATTGGAGATGCATATCATTCAACTGTAGCGTGGCATATTGCTAATGTACTAATTTTTAATTTTATTTTTTAATTAAAATACTAAAGAATAAGTATCAATTACTAACGATTGACTTTTTTATTTGTAGGTCGAAGAGGATGTTTGACTTTGATGAAGAAGGATCATACATTATATAAAATTTCGTTTCACTTCATGTTTTCTCGATTTTTCTTATTGGACATGTGATACATTTTATTTTGTGGATGGATACTTGTTCCAAGCACAATTATGTTTATTTACGATAAATGCTATTAGTTTTAATTTAATCACGTTTTAATTTACTTACTGTCCTCTTAATTTAATGTTTTGGTAATGTATTTGTATATAAATACAATACTTCTTATAAATGATTTTTTTAACATTTGTTCCCAGTCATATATTGCAAAATAATATCAACATTTTGTTTAATGCCGCTATTATCATTTTCGGTATTTTTTTAGTGCCGCCAAAAGTGTGTTGAACATTTAATAGGTGTTGCAAAAGGTTATTATCAATATTTTTTTAATGCCGCTAAAAGGTTATTACCAGCATTAATATAAATGCTTAAAAATGTCGCTAATTTTTTACGGCATTTTTTAAAATGCAGTTGTTCTTTTACCACATTGGCTACCACACTTGTGGAAATGCCGTCAAAAGTGCCGCTAACTTTTCGCGGCATTTTTTAAAATGCCGTTTTTCTTTTACCACATTGGCTATTACCGCACTTGTGGAAGTGCGGCAAAAAGTGCCGCAAAAAGTGTTACCGGTATTTTTAGTGTTTTTCTCGGCATTTAATTTATGCCCCAAAAAATCAATATTCCTGTAGTGTTTCATAGTAAGCCACGTTATTTACTACATCCCGATCAAGTAAGCATTTTAGATATTGGTAAGCATCGATTGCTCATTCAAAAGCATCAGATATAAGAATATCAACTATCTGTGCTTCAGTAAAATCTGTACGACCAGCTTTGAAGTAGTCTATACACTTCTTCATCAACTCTGTATCATGAAATGACAACAGTTCCATCCTGGCAATAAACTAGCAAGGAAAAGTAAAAACATATCAACAATGATACAGCTATATCGAACAAGTAAAAGAGAAACTCAGAATAAAAGAAAAAAGTTTATTTTATTAATCATAGAAGCTGAGGGTACAACCAAAGTTACAACAAAAGGGAAAATATAAAAACAAGACAAGTAAAGATCCGAACAACCTTACACCTTCTCTATATTCCCTACAACATCATCAGTCAACTTTGAGGAAGGAATTGGTTGCTCGGTGGGTAGTTGACATTGCTCGGTAGAGGGAGTGGCTTGGTGAACTTGCTTAGAGGACTGAGAGATAGTAGGAGAAAGTGTTTATTCTATAACTAACAAAAAAGATTCATCAGATCCATCTTCATCTTCCTCTTCTTCTTCAATAGCAAGAGGAGGGCCATGAATATGCCTCTAAAATAACTCAAAATCTTCAGCAATGTTCAATTCTTTCAAAGCGATAGTCCATCCATCCCTGAAGAATTTTACACTTTCATACTCCATCTAGGTAGAAGCACCAGTAATGGCTTTATTCCACCTTTTATACCAGCCAGAGCTAAAGGCTTTCTTCACTGTAGCTTTTCTCTTCAACCTCTTCGAGGAAGTATTTTCCTTAAGGAGATCTTTGGCAGACTTCACCTTTTCCTCAAGATATTTCTTACGCCGTTCAGCCTCTTGAAGCTTGCCCTCAATTCCCACTTTGCTGGAAACGACAACCTTGAACTTCTCCTCTACCTCCTTGGAAGCATTTACATCCGCCTTAGAAACTTCCTCAGCTTTTTGTTGAGGTGTTTCAGCAAACTTAATTTGATTCTCCCAAATAGCTTTGTCCTCCTCATACTTCTGTCGGGACTCCATCAAAGATTTTGACAACCCAGCGAGGGCTTCTTCCCCCCCAGTGGATGAAGTTGAAGCCTAGATAGCCTCATCCTTCTCCAGGATATTATTAAAATACACCAAAAACTGCAAGAGAAAAAGAATCCCAAGTAAGAATATGGACATAATACAAAGAGGTAAAATAGTAAGTGTGAGGGTACATACTGATGCAATATGTTGGGCTGCTAAATCAGAAGTCTTCTCCCAAGGAATAGAAGTCTCAACAGCTCAACAATTAGGAAGATTACAAGACCTGATCATTTTTTTAGCCAAGCTAGGAGAAATGAGAGCTGGAGTACTGGCTCTCAAAGAAGGTACATCAACCCCAGAAGGTTGGGCAGCAGCATCTACAGTCTTCTCAGCAAGACCCCTTCTCAATCTTTTCAAAGGAGTAGCTTCAATCAAAGGTGTTGTCTCTTTTTGAATAAGGACAACCCCTGAGAAGTGGGAACTGAGTGATAATTAATTAAACTAGATTCGCAAGTTTCCAAGAACCCCCTATTTAATTAAACACCCTAAACATGCATCTAAGGTGCGTGTGTCAACCCATAGATAAATAAAGCATGTGACACAAAAATATGCTGAGACACAGATTTCAGGAAAAAAACCCTTTCGGGTAAAACCTTTATTTCACTATGAATATACAAGTCGCAACTTACAATTACATAGAGAAATCTACAATGGATCAACGAGCAGCCAACCCACAAAGACACGCAGTCTTGAACTCAGCAAGAGAATACACGAAGCACCCTCCAAGGACTCGCAGCCCAAACAACAAAGGAAGAACCACAGCTCTCCTTAATGACACGCAGCCATAAAACTTTGTAGAGACTCCCTTAGCAATGACACGCAGCCCTCGGTTGCAAAGATCTCTCCACAAAGATGAACAGTAACAAATGTTGTGTTCTAGGGTTCCAAAAGATTCACAAAAGTAATTGGGATTTTTGTGTGTGAATCAAAAAGATGTTTGGCACATCAAAAATTGAAGTCTTATTGTGTTTGTACTCTTAAAAACGTTTTCTCAAAGACTTGAAAAATATACCACCGAAAAAGGTATATATATAGGAAAAATAAGTTGGTGGATAAAAAGCTCACGGAACTGATCGAGTTTATCCCAGGCGGACCGGTCCGGCTTGGAGGCAGATCGGTCCGACCTCGGATCGGTTCTTTTAAAATATGGCTTTATCGGTTCACTACCAGTCCGGGGTCTACTGGATCTTCAGCAAGGCGGATCGGTCCGGTAGAGGGCGCCGGATCGGTCCGGTATAGAGGCGGACCGGTCCGGCTTCCCAGAAAAATAAAATCTTTTAAAAGCCTCATTTTGCTTGAAAAAACTTACTTCTTATTTTTATAAAAAAAATATTTTATAAAAATTTCCCAATACTAAATATGAACTTTAAGGAACGTAAAAACAAAATTTTACCAAGTTCATTCTCGCAGAGGCTATGATGTTGAAGACACTTTGATATTCGGATCTGTTGATGTAGATGAGATCTTGAGTTTCTTCAACGGTGTAACGGCGTACGACATACAAATTGATAATGGACAAAAATGTCCTTACAACCCCTTCAATCAAAGGTGATGCCTCTTTAGGGGAAACATGGGGATTCTTGTTAATAACTTTAGCAGGAGGAACAACATCCTTTTACTTAGTTCCTTCAGCAGGCACATCATCTTTTCTTTTCTTCACCCCATCAGCACCAGGAGTAACCATGGAAAAAAGATCAGGCATCCTCCTTTTCTTCGTCATCAGGTCGGTAATAGAAGTACCCAAGTTAGGGGAAGATTCTTCAACAAATGAAGAAGAAGCTGGAGCCTGCTCAAGGTTAATCACCAAAGGAGGAACAAGAGGTCGAGCAATAAAAGAAGAAGTGGTGTTCTTGTATTGCAGCAAATAGGAGGTAGACCTCATGTGTTCCCCAGCTATTGCTCGATGCAATCCCTAGATAAATTTCCAATCTTTTATATTAATATCACTCTCTTTTGGGGATTTTCTCTTACTGTCAACTGCAACAAACAAATATATATATATATATATATATATATATATATATATATAAGTGTTAGTGACGCATTTCATCAAACAAAAACAAAGTTAAATTGGAAAAATAAAAACAACATATCCCATTGCCATAAAGTGGACATCTGGGACCTTGGTACACATCTTTCCCTTTTAACGGGGGTGTTGCTAATTTTTCATCACAACCCCATGTTCAAAATAATCCCTATTAGCATCAGGGAGATTGACCACTAAAGCTCTGTTAGAATACCTAGTTTTTAAATAAAAGGTGGTATCACTAGTAACCCATTTATAACAGTACATAATTTCAGGGAATACCTAGACGAGTTCCATGAATTTGATTTAACCTATGTACGCCATTAATTACTCTCCATATATTTGGAACTACTCTTGCAGGAACAATATCAAAATATTGGTAAAATTCCAAATACAAGGGATTAGGCGGGAAAGAAAAACCATATTCAGCTACAAAAATGGAAGGAAGCAAATGTCCCTCAGGTAGAGAAAATAAATCAGAAGGGCAAGGAGGTTCTTCTAGAATAACACAAGAAGGAATCGCAAAATCATCCCTAAACTTATCCAACGATTCGATAAGGTAAAACATGGTGGCTAAAGCAAAGAAAGAAGAAATTCTTATAGAAACTCAAGGATTCAGCCAAGGCGGATGACAGAAAGAACTATCGTGGGAAGAAAAAGTGAGAAGACAAAGAGTTTGGAAATATAAAAGGCAAAAGGTAGAAGATAATTTGATTCTATTGTATTTAAATGCGCTGCTTTGGGAAACGGAAAAAAGTAATGATCACTAGAGACGACGATTACGTTTTCGGCGGCTCAATGATGTAGAAGACGCAAATATCCAAGCGTCTATCGGAGATTCAAAATATTTATGAGTTTTCCATTTCGCACTCAAAATCATTAAGGTCACGAGTGTTGGAGATCTATAATCCAACAAATCTGCGTAAACATGTCCGAGCAACATTTGGGCATAATATTCCACACTCTCATATCCAACCTCAACTATGAAACATTGGGGGCTTCCGTTGATACAAAAATTAGTCAGTTGACTTGGACCAGTTACATGAAGATGCTTGTCATCCAGCGTAGCATCAATATGTTTTACCGAGCAACTTACAATGCCGAGCCACTCAGCGCGCCGAGCTACCCAGCGTACCAAGCATCTAATCAGGAAGATCAAACGACAAAAACAAATTCAATGAACATTCTTATCGTGTACAGATGTATATGTCTATTAATTAATGACATATTGTTTATTCACACTGAGAGCCCAAGGACTATAAATACTTTGTAACACCCCCCGTAACGAGGTAAGCTTCCATAAGCGAACATACTCAAGACTAAGGCAAATTACCCAGCTATACAAAACAGTGGACGTAGGCCATTTTCCTAAGGCTCAACTACTTTAAAAATCCTTTGTCTTATTTATTTATTCCTATTTATCTGTGATTAATTAATTATATCAAATCTAGTTTTTTACATCAACAGGTGGTGTGTATATCTATTGTTTAATTTGTATATATAAGCTACTTGCTATCACGGGAGGTTTCGTGACGTGGATGATCTTATTCTGATGAGCCCAAATGGGGGATATTGACTTGTACCTGAGGACATAGAACAGAGGAACTGAGCACCCCTTGTGAGAATAAGGGTGTGACCGGTCATTTGGGTGCATGAGGTATGAGCGTATCCCAAAGGATTAGAACTATGTTTGCCTCTAATGTTGTGTCATTTGATTTATGGTTCGAGGGAGATTATCCGAACTAGTGTCCTTATATAGTATGTGATGTACCAAGACTTAATAGCACAATATGCCCGCACCGTAGGTCTCCACCTAGGGGTTATGTATACGTATATATGATAAGATTGATAATAGTATATATATGTATGATTGATACTACTACAAGTGTATTAGTAGATAAGATAGAGAGTGATATCTAAATTAACCAATATGTATGAGAATTGAATCATTTACTGGTAATTCCAAATGAATATAAAGAATTAGAAAATATAGTATCGTATTTTATGGGCGATACAGGTGGGCACTATAAATGAATAGATGTGAAGAGACATAGGCCAGACCAGTTAGGCAGGTAGCATAACTAGGTGAATTAGAGTTGTACATTAGGTGTTCACATTAGTTGAGGAGTGAGGATCTCAAGCGAGAGCACGTTGTACTAACATGTATGTAATATCTTATCTTGTCGCATTTCAAACACTTGATTAACCTTTCAAACTGTTTTACTTGGGATCTGGCCCGTTTCAAATCCTTTCTATAAAACAATTTTAAGTGCTCAGCCACATGGACGCCAGGCATAGGAGTCCCTCCATTTGACGTGTTGCAGCTGTTGTGGAGGATGCAGGACCTTTCTATTAGGCGCCTTCACTTTTATTCAGTTCTTAGTTCTATTTACTTATCTCAGTCAGTCATGTCGGCCATTCATAATTGGATACTATTTCCAATGATTTTGTATTTCTAGTTATTTCTGTTTATTTCCAACATTGATTTAGACTTTACTTATGAATGATTGTAATTGGATATTCTCTGGAGTGTTATTCCAGACCCAGTTATTTACTTATGTTGTTATCTCATTATTCATTGTTATGTGCACGAAAATGGTGAATGATATATTTATTCCAATTTTATTTGCTGCATGTTAATAGTTAAGATTAAAATTTTGTCACCAGAATACTAGGGTAATAGTAATTAAATTGAATTTTAACAGTGATGCTAAGAATGACACCATTAATGGTTCCTATTTAATTTAATAATTGACTGATCACCCATGTTTAGAATGGGTGGGGTGTCACAGATGGTATCAGAGCTAGGTTCTAGTGTCCTTAGGATCTGTGTGGCTCATTACACTACACCAAAATAGTCAAATTGACACCCTTCAACCGGCCAACCTTCTCACAGTAATTGACCGTGAGAAGGTCGCGACAAAGTTTTGTCACGGTCAATGACCGTGACAAACCTTATAAACTTGTCACGGTCAAAGACCATAACATTTTCGTGATAATTCTGTCAGTAAAAAACCCTTCTCTCTTCTTTTTTCCCACCAATTTCTATTCCCTCCATTTCTCTCTCTCTCTCTCTCTAAGCGACTGCACACTCTCTCTACGATTTTGGTACATTTCTCTCTCTATTTCTCTTCCATTTGTGTATATGTGTGTGTAAATGTGTGTGTGTGTGGTGTATATATGTGTGGGGGGGAGGGGTAAGGGCTAGGGGGTGTATATATATGTGTGTGTGTGTGTGTGTGTGTGTGTGCGCGTGTGCGCGTGTGTGCATATGTGCGTGTGTGTATGTGTGTGTGCATGTGTGTGGTGGGCAGTGGCAGTGGGGGGGAGGGGGCAGGGCTGGGGTGTGGGCGGGAGGGGGGGGGCAGGGGCTGTGTGTGTGCGCGCACGCGCATGTGTGTGCTTGTGTGTGTGGTGACGGGGAAGGGGGTGGGGTGGGGTGGGGGGAAATGGAGTGGGGGTGGGCCTTGTTAATTTTTTTTAATTAAATTTTTATTGGTTTATTATATATTGTTGCTCATATGCAAGTAGTTCCCCTTGTAAAAGAATTTATTGATTAAATATTGATTGGTTGTTAATATTTTTAGTAAATTAATAATTAGTTCCCCTTTCATATGCAAGTAGGATTGCCCCTCATTGTAAATTAGTAAAATAATAATTGTATACTTTAATTGTCAGTTTAATTGATGTAAAGAATTAATTGAGTAGATGAATTAGAAGGAGTACGGGATACACATTTGTTGTTGCTACTGCGGTTGGATTATAGTGGATCAATGTTCAGTTGGTTAATTTTAGAAGTGGCATGACCACTAGATTATTGTCCATATGGTGGTGGGATTTTTCAACTTTTTTTTAAAATTACTTTGTATCACGAACAATATATATATATATATAGTATGATAATTAAATGAAACATACTTGAAATTACATATAGTGCGCATTGATAGTAGCCTTCTAGTTCTTATGTGTAAATAGCCCTTAGACCCGTTCGAGAGTAATTACCCCTGTAATGAGATCTCTTGAATTGTCCCGTTTGGACAGTTTGGGACTGCATAATTTATGTATAATAATATTCTTAGTGGCTTACAGTTGTTACTTTTGGAGGAAGTTCTTCAGTTGTATCCTAATGTCCTCTAGGTACATACTAGATTGGCAAGTGTGACTGTTATTTCAATTGATCAATTGAAATAACACTCATACTTGTCAACCTACTTCGTGTACTTGGAGAACTATGGGGATATGATGTCGATTTTTTCTCAAGTCGTAACAATGTGCATGAGATGTTAAGTATATTATAGAAATATGCGGTCTTGAATGGGATAGGACCACTCACCCTTTAGAGGAGATGGAGGAAATAGGAATTTCTAATATAAATTGAATTTGAATTTCAAATTTAAAAATCGAATATAAATAAGACATAATTAAATGAAACATACTATAAATCTAAGTTTTGTTTATACTAATCCATGAATATATGCTTCTTACCTTTAATAGGTAATTAGTTGTGGTAGTTGTGATGGGACATCCTAAATACAATGAATGGATGGGTGAGACAAATAGAATGGGGGATGTGTTTCGCAGAGGTGCTAATGAATTTGTGAAATACGCAAAGAGATGTCATAATGATGAAGAGTTTCCGTGTCCGTGTGCTAGGTGTAAGAATAGTAAGGTGTTTGAGTGGAAAACAGTTGAACTACATTTGTTAAGATGGGGTATGCAAGATATTTATCGATTTTGGAGTTTTCACGGTGCATGGAAAGTTCCTTTTGCCCCCTTACAACCTTCACAATAACCTTCAACAAGTCGGATAGATGTAGAAGGGGACAACATAGATCATAATATGTTAGGGGATTTAGTTGATGATGTGTACGAAGTTTATAAAGCGGAGGAGAATGAGGTTACTGATGATGTACAAGGTTCAAGTGCTCGTGAAGATATCACGGTAAACCTTGATGATGACTACCAAAGTTTAAAATTTAAGGCGATCCAACCATTATAATTTGGTTGTGAGAAAGATCAAACAACTTTATATGCTATGGTTGGTTTTCATAATGTGAAGACGTAGTATGGTTTATCTTGCAATAGTGTGACACGAATTTTGAATTGGGTGAAGGGCTTACTACCCAAAGAGAATACGCTTCCAAATATCTATCCTGCTATGAAGAATAGTTTGAAAGGTTTGGGAATGAAGTATAAATCGATTCATGCTTGTTTGTATGACTGCATACTATACCGAAAGGAGTATAAAAATCTTGATTGTTGTTCGGTATGCGATGAACCTAGATATGTCCAATCTAATGGCATGGAAGGAAAAAACTCAAAAATGCCTCAAAAAGTGTTGAAATATTTTCTTGTTGGGCCAAGATTAAAGTAATTTTTCACAGTACCATGGATAGCAGAGGCAATGACTTGGAATGCCAAGCAGAAGTAGGGGTAAGCTCATGCGTCATCCTATTGATTCTACATCTTGGAAAAGGATGAATTATGAGTATCCCGATTTTGCTTGAGAAGAGCGCAACATTTGTTTGGCAATATCAACACATGGTTTCAATCCATTTGGAAATCTAAGCACCAATAAGAGTGTATGGCCAGTGATCCTAGCCCCACTCAACCTCTCTCCTTCACAGTGTATGAGACCTGAATTTTCGATGTTGTCATTGTTGATACCTGGGCCAAAGGCACCAACTGATGACATCGACGTCTACCTGGCTCCTTTGGTAGAAGAATTAAATGAGTTGTGGGAAGAGGGTGTGCAATCATTTGACTCTTTTAGAAAAGAAGAGTTTACGTCGAAAGCTATGTCGATGTGGGGAATTCATGATTTTCCAGCTTATGGGACATTATCCGGTTGTGTAGTACATGGTTATTTGGGGTGTCTTGTTTGTGGAGAGGAGACTGAATCTCTTTGTCTATCCACTAGCTTAAAAAATGTATACCATTGCCATAGGAGGTTTTTACCACAAGCTCATAGTTTCAGATTTAAGAAAGGTTCTAATTTTTTATCGGGCGGGGTTGAACATAGGCTACCTCCAAGACAACTTTCAGGTTCAGAAATTCAAAGTAAATCTTTTGAATGTGGCCCTAATATGCCAGGTAAGAATCCCAAATTTAATAATGTCAAGCATAAGAAGACCCCAACTAGGAATGAAATTGATACAAGAAAGGCATGGTCTAGGAGGTCAATTTTATTTGACTTTTCTTATTGGAAGAATAATCAGGTGTGCCATGTATTGGATGTGATGCATGCAGAGAAGAACCTCGCAGAACATATTGTGGGCACTTGCCTTAGGGGGAGTCATTCGAAGGATGGAGAAAATGCACGAAAAGACCTTAAATCGTTGAAACTTAAGCCACAACTATGGTTAAAAGAAGATAGTAAGGGAAGGACAATAATTCCCCCTGGTGCATTTACTTTGACGAGTGGGGAAAGGAAGGTGCTTTTAGACAATATATAATTTGAACCATTTAATTTTTCGTCTAACTTGCAAAGGATTGTGAATTATGCTACTCATGATTTACAGAAGTGTAAGTCCCACGATTGGCATGTGATCATGCAATTGGTTCCTCTACTGCTTAAGCACCGTTTATCCAAGCAAAAGGATCTGCGGAGGGCTATTTTGCAAATTAGTATTACCTTCTCACTTTTGTGTGAGAAGGTAGTTAATCGAGAACACATAGTGGCCGCAAAATTGGCGATGACCAAAGCAATTTGTGTGTTGGAGAAGTACTTTCCTCCAGCATTCTTTGACATAAGTGTTCACTTGTTGGTACACCTATGCGACGAGGCACTTCTTCGTGGTCCAGTTAGATATCGGTGGATGTATCCGTTTGAAAGATTGATGAAAGTTTTTAAAGATTACGTCAAGAATACGCTATATATTGCAGGATCAATTGCAAAGGAATACATCACCATGGAGTCATCAATCTATACTCAGGAATATATTCCTGACTCGACCAGCGTTAATGACACTGATGAGTTCGTCGATGATGGTGGTCATGTGATGGGAAAGCGAGTGAAATTAATGAGTTTGCAATATAAACAAGTAGCTCGTTATCTATTTGACACACATGAAGATGTCGAAGAATGAAAAAAGTAAGTTTAAATTATTTTAAGTTTTACATTATTTTAGAATATTTTAGGTTATTTTATACATGATTAATTTTGTAATATGTAGAATATATGAAGCCTGTGAGAACAATAAAAGACGAAAAACAATGGTACAATCAGACAGTGAATTTAGACTTGTGGTTATCACAAGAAGTAATTATAATGAAAATGGCCATTATATAACGTTACGTTACACTCAAACTTTACAACTAATCTAACTAATTTATCTATATTCTCAGCTCTAAAAGACAGGTGATTTGACATCAAGGCTTGCTCATCTAGCCACTGGAGCCTTGTTCATGGCACAAGAGTACAAAAAGCATCGATTGAACGGTTATGTATTCGGTGTAAAAGTGTATGAGGAAAGTAAAAATGTATAAAACTCAGGCATTTTATACACGGCTCTAACTTTCTTTCGAGTGGGCGCAAAAGATAAAAACCTCGTTGAAGCTGAAATGACTTACTATGGTGTAATTCAAAATATATTTGAATTGAATTATATAATCTTCAAAAAGGTTGTATTTTACTATGATTGGGTAAGAGTTGGGGATAAAAATGCTTGTAAAGTTGATCCTGGTACCGATTTGATCATGGTTGACTTGTCCAAGTTGAAGAGCAACGACCACGTAAGTGATGAGTCGTTTGTTTATGCATTTCGAAAGGTCGACCAAGTGTTTTACTCAAAGTCTATCAACAACGAGTCGTGGTCAATTGTCCTACATGCGCCAAAGCGTCTAAATAGTAGTTTGGATGACTTGGCTGCTCCTACTGAATATCAATCCATTTTTTATGATAACACGAATTTGAAATATTTTTTTAATTTGTAATAAATATTCCAATTTGCACTTTATCAATACATTTTTAATGCTTTTAATTGATTTGCACTTTATCATTTTCACTCTTTTGTAGTGTGCGTGTGTGTGGGTAGTAGGGGCGGGATGGGGATGTTTTGGATTTTTAGTAATTGTATATATTATGAGTCTGATGTTGTTGTTTTGAAATTCATAATTGAGGCATTAAAGAGTAATAATTCATTTGAATTTGTACTAATAACAAATTTTTTTTATAGAAAATGTCTCTTTCAAGTATTAAAGCGAGGATGATGATGATGATTATGATGATGTCGTTTGGGCTCGATTGTAGCGGAGGTGACGAGGGCTCCTCGGCCCCTAAGCTCCCCAAATATGCCAAACTGGGGATGGCCGTCGAGAACACGACGGGGCTATTAGTGAGTTTCCTCGAGCTGGTAAAGACGATCATCGGCCCGGGGTACACTAGTTGGAGGGAGGTGCCAAATGATCTCAAGTTAGCTATTTGGGTGGCACTACAGGTAATGTATTTATATTTATATTTATATTTATATAAATATGAATATTTCAATTTCAATTTCAATTTAATTTAATTTTATATTTATTCGCAACTAACATTGTATTTGTTGGACAGGAACAATTCAGCCTGGCCCTAGAACTACGCGATTTCATCTTAGAGCAGTTGAGGGAGAAACAAAAGACGTGGAAGAAAATATGTGGACCCGGTACTTTGAGAGGACCGTGACTCCGTTATCCGAATGCGTGACTCCATCCCACTGAAGGAGCCGATCTCATTGGCACAATGGAAAAAGTTCATTGACAATGATATTAGGGAGCGACAAATGGCATCTCGCCAATTGGGGAGGGAAAATCGGGCAAAAAATACGGATGTGCACTACTCCGACCGGACGTCTTACGCCGAGGTGGAGCATAGGATGATGGTAAGATTTAATTTTTCTATAATTACAGAAATATGTTATTCTGCATTATTTTAGTTTGCGGGTGTTGATACCAAATTTAGTCTGCTGACGTGGACTAATTATGTAGAGACACGTGTCAATCTACATGGCACCCGAAAACATTTTTGAACAACACCTTGACTCCGAGGAACTCAACCTCCCCGACCAACTCAGGCGCTCCGAGAAATAAGTGTTCTCCGAGGAACTTTATTGTACCGAGCAACTCATGTATGCCGAGCTACTTAGGCGGTCCGAGCTGCACCTCGTTCAAAGCATTCATATCCGGATAACCAAGAGGATGACTGCACATTAAATGCACAGTTATTATCGTAAAGATGTACATTCCAACTGGACATTTATGTACTATTCTTTCACATGAACAGCCTCAAGGCTATAAATACATTGTATCATCCTCATTGTAGGGGGGCTCAGAATTTCTTGGTAAAATCTGTTATCGAGAATTCTGCAAACAGTCAACAATAACAAATACAGTGGATGTAGGCCATTCTTATAAGGCTGAACCACTTTAAAAATCTTTTGTCTTATTTATTTTTATCTGTGATTAATAAATTAGTGATAATCTAATTTTTTACATCAACGGATTGGCGTCGTCTGTGGGAATCGACTGTAATTTTCGTTTTTCACCAAAATCATTCATCATTAATGGCAGATCATCCAGAATCCAATAATCGAAACGCTGGGATTCCCCCAAATCCATCCACTCTTCCAAATGTCCAAGATCTGGCCGGAATCATGGCTAATCTAGCCCAAGGCCAAACAGCCATGCAAGAAACTATACGGGAACTCATATAAATTGTCCAGGGTGGAGTATCTATCCATTCAGGACAACAAAGCATTCAAAGAAATACCGCTTACCTTTTAGGCGAACATTATTCCCAGAGGAATCTCGATCTAGACGTACCAATTCATATCGCACCGAGAGATCTAATGATTTTTCTTATCAACCTGGTCGAACTTCATCAGTACGAGATACAGATACTGAACAAAACATCACTCTCTCTCTCCAGAAAGGACTAGTGCATTGGAGAGATGAAGTAGGGCTTCTCCTTTTGATCGTTTGGGCGCTAGGAGGAATAGGAATCCTTCTAAGGCTGTGTCAAGGAACTTTCGACAACCATCCAATCTAAGGGAGGGTTCTGCCCAATCATGACCAACTATTCGCAATGAAAGATCCCAGGAGGCAAATTCAACACGATTAGTTTCTCGAACCAACAGGCCTGAAGAGGGAAATGATGCATGGAAAGGCTCTATTCAAAGGTTGGAGGATAGACTAGGGGAAATGGCTAAGTCCAAGAATCCTATACAAAGAACTTTTGTCTAAGGGGCACCTTTTATCCGGGCAATTGTGGATTTTCCCACACCATCAAAGTTCAAAGCACCTGTTGTGACTCCTAAATATGATGGAAAAACTGACCCTGTCCTTCATATAGAATAATACCAAGTTGCTGGAGATATCTATGCCGTGCCAGACGAGATGAGATGCAGGGCATTTTCGAGAACTCTTACTGGATCTGCTCAAATATGGTACAATAATCTTCCTCGGGGGAAGATTTCAACTTTCTTTCAACTGGCCAAGATCTTTATTGGAAATTTTCGTTTTGGAGCAAAACCAGTTAAACGAGTAGAACACTTGTTAAGTGTTAGACAAAAAGCAGGTGAGAGCACCAGGGATTACATAACTCGTTTCAATAACGAGAAGCTCAAGTTATTGATTACGAGGAAAAGACAGCAATTACTGCTTTGATGAGCGGACTATTACCAAATAAATTGTACTACACTTTGGCCAAAGATCCGCCTAGGACCATGTCAGAACTAATGGCAAAAGCAGCCAAAATCATGAATGTCGTGGAAGCTATGGCTCCGAAGAAGAACATGGACACTAAGGAGACGAAAGTTGAGGCCGAGAAGATTGAGAAGAAGGATCAGAAGAACAATGGTGGTAATAAGCAATCAAAAGCAAAGCCATCATGGAAAATGTTGAAGAAAATTGGAAATTATACTCCTTTGAAAGTAGACATAAACCACGTTTTGGAAGAAATCAAAGACAGCGAGGAGTTAAACTGGCCAGAGAAAATAAAGACAGATCCTGACAAGAGGAATAAGGTCAAATATTGCGAGTTCCATAAATACCATGGTCACACGACCAAAAATTTCATAGCTCTTCAGAATGAAATTGAAGCATTCATCAGACGAGGAAAGGTAGCCAAGTATGTTGATCACAGAAATGAAGGAAAGAACAACGACCGAGCAAGACAGAGATCTAGATCTCCTCATCGAGCAGAAGATGACAAGAAAAGAGATCATGAAGATGATCCAGAGGACGACCCCGATCTCCCCAAAAGACCAAGACAGCCAGAACGTGAGGTATTTTCAATTCATTTTGGATCATTTGATTGTAATGTTATTATAGGTGGAGATGCAGGAGGTGGAGACCTTACTGCAGAGAGGAAATATTACCTCAATGAGGCTCAAGCTTGTTCATATATTCAGCGAATAAATCTAGCTGAGGATGACCACCCGAGGAAGGTAAATAAAGAAAAACTAATCATCGATTTCTCCAAGAATGACCTCGCAGGTGTGTTATATCCTCATGATGATCCATTGGTGATCAAAATGAGGATGAAGGAAGTAATGATCTCAAGAGTACTGGTAGATAATGGTAGCTCGACGGATATCATGTTCTACTCATGCTTTGACAGCTTAAATTTAAAGTTGTCCCAGTTAGAGCCTTATCACAGGCCCCTCCTCGGTTTTACTGGTGAGAAAGTTTTTCCACTTGGGACGATCAAGTTGGATATGTTCATCGGTACATGGCCCGCTTGTCGAACAAAAAGAGTGCGCTTTTTTGTGATGGATAAGAATGTTCAATCAGATTACAATATCATCATGGGAAGGGTAGGATTGAAGAAGTTCGAAGCAGTACCATCTACTGTACATCAATGCCTAAAATTTCCAACCAACTTTGGAGTAGGAATTGTAAAGGGTGACCAAAAGTTAGCTCGAGAATGCTACTATTCATCTGCCGAGCAGGAAGAACTGGAGGAATCTAAGAAAAAGACTACTACCTATCAAGTGGATGAAGGTGCAGAAATTGAAACATTTGATCCCAGAGACGAGTCACAGCTCGTAAAAGGCTAGGTGGTGGAAGCCACTGAAAATGTCACTCTGGACGACGAACCCGGAATGAACAACTCAAATAAGTTCGTCATTTGGATGCCTCACTAAAACAGGAACTGATAGTTTTTCTAAAAAGCAGAAAACAAACTTTTGCATGGAGCCATGAGGACATGCCAGGAATAGATCCAAATTTCTTCTGTCACGAGCTCATGTGAACAAGGTAATCAAGTCAGTGAAGCAGAGAAGAAGAGTGTTCAGCCCCGAAAAGAACCAAGCTATACACGAGGAGGTCGAGAAGCTCTAGAAGGCTTGCTTTATTGAAGATGTCAAATATCCAGAATGGTTAGCTAATGTGGTGATGGTGAAGAAGAAGAAGAAAAACAAGTGGAGGATGTGTGTAGACTTCACCGACCTCAACAAAGCATGCCCAAAGGATCATTTTTCTTTGCCCCGAATTGATCAATTAGTGGATGCTACCTCGGGACATGAGCTATTGAGCTTCATGGATGCTTATTCTGGCTACAACCAGATTAAAATGAAACCTGAAGACAGGGAGAGTACCTCTTTTATTACCCCTATGGGAACTTATTGTTATAATGTTATGCCTTTTGGGTTAAAAAATGTAGGTGCAACATACCAGCGGCTGATGAACAAGGTGTTTGAAGAGAAAATCATTTACAATATGGAAGTTTATGTTGATGATATGCTGACGAAGAGCAAGAGAGTTGCTGATCATCTAATTGACTTAGGCCAGACCTTTGATCAACTAGATAAATATCAAATGAAGTTGAACCCTACCAA
Organism: Sambucus nigra; assembly: GCA_949130495.1. Taxonomy (NCBI): domain Eukaryota; kingdom Viridiplantae; phylum Streptophyta; class Magnoliopsida; order Dipsacales; family Adoxaceae; genus Sambucus; species Sambucus nigra. The sequence continues at coordinate 131,499,967 of OX422219.1, read as the reverse complement.
ATGTATATTCAGATTACGAGAAGGCATGTTCCATGGGTATATTGTCAACCAACGTGGTATTGAAGCAAACCCTGAAAAGATCAAGGCTATATTGGGACTACGATCTCCAACGACGAAGAAGGAAGTACAAAGTCTCACAGGGCGAGTTGCAGCACTTAATAGATTCGTATCATGAGCAACTGATAGATGCCTCCCACTATTCAAAACACTTCGAAAAACGTTTAAATGCAATGATGAATGCGAGAAGGCCTTTCAAGAGTTGAAGAAATACCTGGGAGCACCTCCACTGTTGTCCAGGCCAGTGATGGGAGAGAGATTGTACTTATATCTGGCAGTTTCGGAGAATGCAGTTAGCTCGGCATTGATAAGAATGGAGGATGGAGTGCAAAAACCAATTTATTACACTAGCAAGGCCTTCCGAGGAGCAGAGATCAGATATTCAAGACTAGAGAAGTTAGCACTAGCGTTGATCGAAGCGAGTAAAAGAATGAGGCCATACTTCCAAGCTCATACCATAATTTTGTATACTGATATGCCATTGAGCAAGCTCTTCATAAACCAGAGAAATCAGGGAGATTAATGTACTGGGCAGTAATACTTGGTGAATATGACATAGTTTATAAGCCTAGATCGTCGCTTAAAGGGCAAGCAGTAGCAGATTTCATCACAGAATTCACTTATCCTGACACCTCGAGGAGCAAAAGTTGAATACCGACCAATCTGTGGATGTTACATGATCATCAAATTTAAACTCCGGCCAATTTAAGTCGGTTGACGGTCAAGAGGAGATGATCAATGAGCAGCAAGAAGTGCTAGGGGAGGATATAAAGAACCAACAAATATTCCACCGAGGAACATTATCCGATAAAAAATTTGAGGACGAAGTACCTATATGGAATCTGTGTGTGGATGGCTCATCTTGCAGTACAGGTTGTGGGGCAGGGATTGTTTTAAACAGCCCGGATGAAATCGATGTGGAGTATGCTCTCCGCTTTCAATTCAAGGCTTCTAATAATGAGGCTGAATATGAAGCTATGATTGCAGGTCTTAGTTTAGCAAAAAATATGGGGGCAGAGCAGGTCATTATATTCAGTGGCTTACAGTTGATCGTAAATCAAATGCTGGGAGTGTACGCAACAAAGGGAGAATTGATGATCAAGTATTATACGAAAGGAATGGAGATTGTATAGAGCTTTAACGCAGTACAGTTAATTAGAACACTAAGATTGGAGAATGCAAGAGCAGATGCTTTAGCTCGGTTATCCTCAGCCACACGCACCGAGATACGAAGAATAATCCCAATAGAAATTTTGGCTAGCAGGAGCATCGACGAAGATCTGATGATGAACTTTATTACCCTTGATTTAGGACCATCTTGAATGGCTCCCATCAGGGCATATATTGAAGAAGGGTTTTTGCCAACTGATAAACTGACAGCCAAGAAACTAAAGTTTAAAGTTGCTCGCTATGTATTGAATAATGGTATTCTATATAGACGAGGAATTATAGTAGGTTTGCAAATATGGGTGCATCCCTCCGAGGTGAAAGACTTGATTGAAGAGATCCATCAAGGGTCCTGTAGAGCCCAAGTAGCAGGTCGGACGCTTTTGCAAAGAATAATAACGCAGGGATACTACTGGCCAATGATGAGGGCTAATTGTAAAGCCTATACCAAAAAATGTGACAAATGTCAACGCTTCCCCTATATCTGAAGAACTCCCCAAGAATTGTTAACACCCATTACTTCCCCTTGGCCATTTGCCATGTGGGGAATTGACTTAGTTGGGCCACTTCCAACGACCATGGGAAGATTTAAATATCTCGTGGTCGCGGTTGATTACTTTACTAAGTGGGTGGAAGCTGAGCCCCTTATTGATATGGCATATGACAAGGTGTATCAATTTATATGGAAGAACATCATTTGTAGATATGGTCTTCCTCATGCATTCATTATTGATCATGGAACTCAATTTGATAACGAGGAGTTCGCTGCATATTGTCATCAGTCAAATATATTAAAAACCCACTCTGCACCAGGCCATCCCCAGAGCAATGGACAAACTGAGGTGACAAACAGAACGCTGCTGAATGGTTTGAAGAAAGGACTGAATGATGCGAAGGAAAATTGGATCAATGAGCTACATTCTGTGTTGTGGGCTTATCGTACTACACCACGAGCAGCAATAGGAGAATCTCCATACATGCTGGCATTTGGAGGTGAAGCTGTTATACCTACCGAGCTGGGCCTCCCCACACACAGAGTGCTGAATTTCAATTCTCCTATCAGTGACTTGATGAGAAGATTAGATTTGGATATGCTCGAGGAAGTTAGAGAAGAAGCAGCAATCAGGAATGCTGCATACCAACAATGAACAACTCTGTTCTACAATAAGAGAGTAAAGAAATGTGATTTGAAAGAAAGGGACTATGTGCTAAAGAAAGTAATTCAAAAACATAACAAACTAGAAGCTAACTGGCATGGGCCCTACAGAGTAACATAAGTTGTTCGAGCAGGGACATATAGGATTGAAAACATTAGAAGGAGAGGAGTTTAAAAATGCATGGAACGCAGAGCATCTGCGCAAATATTATCAGTAGTTCAATCCCTATATAATGCAGTTTTCTTCAATATGAATAAAGTTTTGGAGGTTTTACGCAATTCTCTCCTTTTGTTGAAATTTTTTCGGAATACTAGTGCTACACACTACGCATCAAAAAAGCCACCAACTACGGTTGGTCGGGAATAAAAATCCACCAACTACGATTGGTCGGGAATAAAATATAAGTCCATCAACTACGATTGGTCGGGAATAAAAATCCACCAACTACGATTGGTCGGGAATAAAAATCCACCAACTACGGTTAGTCGGGAACAATCGGTTAAACAAAGCAGGATCATGGGATGAAAGTCGTTTCATGACTTAGAATTAAAAAGTGATAAGTCACTATAATCAAAAAATAAAATAGAATTTCTTTACTTATGGCATATCAAATTACCACCAACTCTAAGTTGGTCGGGAAATAAAATATCATCAACTCCGGTTGGTCGTCAAATAATTATCACAAACTCAAAATGGTCAACAATAATTTTTTACCAACTCTAGTTGGTCGGCAATTTAAAATAACACAGGACATTTTTATTTTCTTACAAGATATACATATACATTCATCAGAGAATAAAATAGATATTTTATAAAGTAATGACAATCAAGATTGCAGAGAAAACTAAAAGTTCCTTCATTAAAATCAGAACATATTACATAGAGAACAAATTATATATTACATCAAAAATCATATTCTACTGGCTTTTTCCCTTCTGCCTTTGAAACAAGCTCTACTCCAGCAGGAGGATCATTTAAGGCATACGGAGAATTTATGAAGTTCAAATCTCGAAGCATCCTGACATTCATTACTGATGGCCGATCAAGTAAGTGCTCCGGATGAGATATCTCAAAATTAAAATAAAGACTGTAGTCGCCGAGATACTTGGAGATTAAGCACTGAGGAATTGCCCGAGCAGGAAACCATCTCATATCAAGTTTAAAAGGTGGCACAGGCAACTCGAGAAACCCAGGGTCATAGTAATCCCAGAGATAATGGCCCTGCTCCAACTGTAACACCCCAAGTGCATTCAGCCATCCTTGCTTGTAACCCTCGTTATTTGAATTCTGGATCCGATCATCAAGATGGCAGAGGGCTTCATTGTAACCAGCCATCCAAAACTCTCTAGGCTGTTTGTGAAACTGGTAGGTTAACCTCTCCAGTTGCTCGTGGAGGTTTTTCACTAAAAGTTCTTTATTCTCCAAGGCAGAGCTTTATGTAGAAAGTTTCTCTTCGAGGGTCAGAATCTTCTTGGACATCTCTGCTAATGCTTAATTCTTTGCCATCAACTGTAAGGCCTGATTCTCTAAGGCCGCCTGTATTCTAGCTTCTTCAATAGTAACCCGAGCAGCCCTTGCTCGTCCCCGAGAAGCTCTTGCTCGTCCCCGAGCAGAAGTAGAGGCTCCAGTCCTTTTTAAGGTTTCCAATTCATCTCTCAAATTGGAATTTTCAACCTCCAAAAATGAGAAACCTTCATCGTTAACAGGGACTAAGGCTCCCGAAAAAGATGCTGCAGATTTCAATTGAGATATCTTTTCTCTCAAAACATTGTTTTCCTGCTCCAGCAGCTTCACGATTTACCTGTGCTCCTCAACCTCAACCCTTAGAATTTTCTCTTTCTTCTCGTAAGCAGCAATGAACTTATCATATCCTTTTTCAGCATTTACTTGCTGGTATTTTTTCTCATATCCCTGATGCAAAAGGGCGGAAGATTCCTTGTATTGTTGTTGGAGTTCCTCGATGGTTCCTTGAAGATCCTCAATCATCTCATAGTATGCCACATTATTGGCAATAGCTCGGTTAAGCAGGCATTTCAAATACTGATATGCTTCAACTGCTTGTTCAGAAGAATTTGGACCAAGGATGTCAACAATTTGAGCCTCGTTTAGATCTGCATGGCCAGCCTTGAAGTAGTCATTGCATTTTTTCATCAGTTCAGTATTGTGAGCTGACAAGAGCTCTATTCTAGCCATAAACTAGTAAAGAAAGGAGATAGAAAGAATTAATAAGAATGCAGACAGAGCAAGAAGAGGAAAAAGTCAAGATGGACAATCAAAAGCTTGAATTTTCATTTCATCATAAAAGGTAAGTACAAAGATCAAGATTACACTGGAAATGAATAAAAAAATTAAAACTCGAGCATATTTACACCTTCTCCTTGTGTTTTACAACTTCCTCGGGAAGCTGGGATGAGGAGGATGGTTACTCGGAAGATAAGGGCAGTTGCTCGGCTAAGGTACTGGTGGGCTGAAGTTGCTCGACTGAAGAGCTGGCAGGCTGAAGTTGCTCGTAGAAAGTTTGAACAACTAGAACAGGAGGAGATGGATCTCCAATCATCATGGAGAATTCTTATGAGGCATCTTCGTACTCTTCTTCTTATCCAGGAGAGGGAGGAGGACCATGAACATGATGCTGGAATAGGTCAGAATTCTCAGTGATCTTTAACTCCTGCAGAGCTGCAATCCATCCGTCCCTGAAGTATTTAAGGCTAGTGAATTCCATCTGAGAGGACATGGAAGCAAGGCCTTTGTTCCAACCTTTGTCCCAGCCAACGCTGAAGGACTTTTTAACCGCAGTTTTTCTCTTTGCTTTTTCTGAGGAAATCCTCTCAGTATGAAGCTCCTCGGCAGCTTTCATTTTTCCTTCTATCTCCTGCTTCTGACGATCAACGTCACGAAGTCTAACAACTTCCTCTTCAGTTTTCTTGAGCTTGCTCTTAAGTGTTCTTGAGCTTTTCCTCAAGCTCTTTATTTTTCTTCTAAAATTCTCTCATTTTCCTCTCCAATTCTTAGGAGGCCTCCACAGCTCAATCCCTTTCTTGCTCGATAGACTTAACCTGCTTCTCCCAAGAAATTTTATTCTCCTCATACTTCTGATGAGATTCCTTCAAAGATTAGGTCAATCTAGTAAAAGCTTCTTCTACACCTCCCGAGGAGATTGAAGCCTTGATAGCTTCATCCTTCTTCAGAATGGTATTGAAACATGTTACCAGCGGGAAAAAGAAAATAAATGTAAGTCAGTACAAGGACATAACATTGAAAAATGAAAGTTTAGTTTAACAATACTTACTGAGGCAATATGCTGAGCTGCCAAGGTAGTGACTCTGTCACGAGAAAGACTGTCTTCAATACCTTGGATCTCTGGGATAATCCAAGACTTCACCGAACTCATGGCAGAGCTCGGAGCAACAAAAGTGGGAATACCACTTCTAGCAGTTGAAGGCTGAGAGATAGATTCAGCCGTTTTATCCGAGGAACTTTTCTTCAACTTTCTCGTAGGAGCAGGAACATTCTCAACCAAGGATGTCGTCTTGGTCGATGATATAACGATAACCTCGTTTGGAGGAGAAATAGCAACAACCTTGCTCGGAGCCACTGGGGGCTTCTCAACAACCTTTTTAGCAGCAATTGGAGGGGGTGCATTAATTTTTCTTGTCCCTTCCTCTGGGAAATCCTTCTTGTTTTTCTTGGCCTCTATATTGGTAGAGTCTGATTTGTCAAAGAAGGTAGGAGCTCGTCTTATCTTCATTCTAGTACTGAGGGGAATATGTGATTCAGGGGAAGAACTCTCAAAAGTTGGTAATGGGTAGATGTCACCCACAACTGGACGAGCAGTAAAGGATAAAGTATAGCTTTTTTATTGCAACAAATAAGAAGCTGATCTAATGTGTTCGTCAGCAACAGTTTGGTGCAAACTCCAGATAACTTTCAAGTGTCTCAAATTGACATCAGTTTCTTTGGGGGATTTTCTTTTGCTGTCAACTGCAAATAAACAAAAAATTCAAATGTTAATGACGCATTTTATCAAACACAAAGAAAACATAATTTCAAAAATAAAATAAAAATAACCTATCCCATTGCCATAAGGGGGACACTTAGGACCCTGATATACATCATCTCCATTTAATGGAGCATGTTGTCAATTTTTCATAACAACCCCATGCTCAAAGTAATCCCTGTTGGCATCTGGGAGATTGATAACTAAAGCCCTATTTAAAAACCTAGTTTTTAAGTAAAAAGTACTATCACTGACAACCCATTTATGGCAAAACATAATTTTTGAATTCCTAAATGGGTTCCATGAATCTGATTTAACCTATGGACCCCGTTAACTATTCTCCAGGTATTGGGACCTATTTTTGTAGGTACAACGTCAAAATATTGACAGAATTCCAAACACAGGGGATTTAGAGGAAAAGAAAAGTCACATTCGGCCATAAAGAGACTGGGGAACCAATGTCCCTCAGCCAAAGAAAAATAGTCTGAAGGTTTAGAAAGTTCTTCCAACATGACCCATGAAGGAATAAAAAAATCAGAGCAAAATTTATCAAGCGACTCAACAAGGTAAACCATGATGAATAAAGAAAATAAAAGATAAGGAAGAAGATCTTATAGGAAAAGGATGGATCAGTCGACAACGAACAATGGAAGAAATGAACACACAAGATAATGAAGAAGTAAAGAAGTTCTAAGATGCAGATTTGAAAAAGTAAAAGACGATCGAATTTTCTGAAGCGTTTAAATACTTTACCTCGGGAATAGAGAAAAACAATGATTACCAGGATGGACGATTGCGTATCCGGCTGCTAAAAAGAAGAAAAAGGCATAAAAACGAAGCGGTTATAGAAATTCAAAATACTTTAAAAGCCTGATACTATGCACTCAAAAAAGGAGTTATAAACAACGGAAGATTGTCTAAAATCCATAATGTCTAGGCAGCAGAATGTTCCATACTTTTCTTCAAAATCAAACTACGAAACTTTGGGGGCTTCTATTGATACCAAATTTAGTCTGCTGACGTGGACCAATTATGTGGAGACACGTGTCAATCTACATGGCACCCGCAAAAATTTTTGAACAACACCTTGACTCCGAGGAACTCAACCTCCCCGACCAACTCAGGCGCTCCGAGCAATAAGTGTTCTCCGACGAACTTTATTGTACCGAGCAACTCATGTATGCCGAGCTACTTAGGCGGTCCGAGCAGCTTAGGCGGTCCGAGCGGCACCTCGTTCAAAGCATTCATATCCGGATAACCAGGAGGATGATTGCGCATTAAATGCACAGTTATTATCGTAGAGATGTACATTCCTACTGGACAGCTATGTATTATTCTTTCACATGAACAGCCTCAAGGCTATAAATATATTATATCATCCTCATTGTAGGGGGACTCGGAATTTCTTGGAAAAACGTGTTATCGAGAATTCTGTAAACATTAAATAATAACAAATACAGTAGATGTAGGCCATTCTTTTAAGGCTGAACCACTTTAAAAATATTTTGTCTTATTTATTTTTATCTGTGATTAATAAATTAGAGATAATCTGATTTTTTACATCAACAGCGGGGTCGATACTAATTTTGCATTATTTTATTTTAGGGGACGAGGAGTGGTCCTGGGGGTAGGCCATATAGGCTCGATACTTATGTGGCTATTCAGACGAAGAAGGGTAAGGATAAGGAGGTGTCCCCGATTATCGTGTCTACGATTGTAAGTAATCCGACAGTTTACTTTTTATTAATTACGTTATAATTTTTTTAATTATTTATTTAACTAACCATGTGTTTTTGTCATTTCAGGAAAAGCTTAAGGAAGTGCATGAGTCGTAGTCTGATGCCGACAATGCATCTTTGTCCACAGACACACTCAGCCAAGTGCTTAGCACTGCTCGCAAGGGGAGGATAAGGGGGCTGAGCTCACGGGTGGCCAAATCTAGGATCATCGGATTGGAGACGAGAAGCATCAGGTTGGCTCGAACGGTGGACTCTCATGACGGGGTCCAATATATGTTCTCATTCATGAAGCATTCGTTGGGCAAAAATCGTAAGGGGAAAGGGAAGGAGAATGTGGTGGAGGAGGACGAGGATGTGGACCTCACTGCTTCATCGCCGACACGTGCGGACTCTGATGATACAGTCCCATTTTTAGCTCCCCTTGACCGGTCGATGTCGACACATGGTTAGCCGAGCGTGTTTATACAGGACATATTTGATGGCCAGCAGATAGGGTGGGGGTTGAGAGACCCGAATACCCTCGAGAGTATGTTAGTTCATGGACGTGCCCTTCAAGACATCGAGGCCAAAGTGCTCATAACGCATGTGATACCCGGGAAGGATAACTCTCCATTGTGGTTGCACGAACAATGCGGCACGATGAATATACAAGGGTGTATGAATTCGTATATCGTGTGGCCTATCCACCTCCTCAAATCTACCCTAGACATATAGTGATATTATTTTAATTGAATTGATTTGACTATTTACATTTGAATTATATCGTGATGTATATTGTTTTGAATTTATATTTGAATTATCTTTATTTTATTTAGATATATGATATTTTAACAGGTACAACGTTGCTATAACAGGTACAAATATATTGTTGGGCAGTGACAGTGGTCATACTGCCCAGTAGATTTTATTTTCAATTTTGCCCAGAATTATCACGGTCATTGACCGTGATAATGTTTTAAAGATTGCCATGGGTTTATCACGGTCTAAGACCATGATAAAGATTGTTAAGGTCAAATACCGTGACAGGACCATGACAAGTCTAATGAACTTGTCACGGTCAATGATCGTGATAAGTTCATGACAACAGAAGTTGTCACCCCCTTACTTATCACGGTCATTGACCTTGAGAAATTGGACTTGTCACGGTCAATGACCATGATAATTCGGCAGATTTGGTGTGGTGATACTATTTTCTGCATAGTGTGCTTTGATATAGAGCCCTATTATTAGGACTGTTATAATCTTTATTACTCATTTACATTTTCAGCTATTTTAAGACATATTGAATTGTGGATTGATGGAAAATTCTTTCTCGTTTTAGATGCCTCCTCAATGTAGACCACGAGCCACCCCAGAGGCACAAATAGCTCAGGCCCCAGTATCTATAAGTTCTATCAAGGTTGTCTCCATTATAGAATAGGTAGTTAATGCAACCCTGACTACTTTCACCCATCAGGCACCATAGGCGCCACCCCAATCTCAGGTGGTTGCTCCGGATCCTGACCACTCATTTCCTTCTGCTTGGGAACGTGTTTGGGATGCTTTTCAGAAGGCACATCCTCCAGAGTTTTGGGGGAACCCCAATGTAGTTACCGAATGCCAATGGAAGAATAATATCCATAGGAATTTGAGGACGTATGAGCGCATAGAGATATAAAATCAGATATTGGCTACCTTTAAGCTAGTAGGGGCAGTATTATAGTGGTGAGAGTCCATCACCACTGTGTAGGAAAGGGACACCTTGACTATTCAGGAGTTTTGAGAGCGGTTTGATTGCAAATATTTCCCTTTTATCATCCAGACTGAGATTAGGAAAATAATTTTGGATGTATCTTAGGAGGGGAGGACAGTAGCAGAGTATGAGGAGGAGTTCACCAGACTAATAACTTTTTATTCTCGATGAGGTGTCGACGAAAGAGAAAAGGATTCAGTTTTTTGTGAATGGTCTTACCTGGAGGATCCGACAGTATTTGTTTTGTAATCCAACCCTGAAGACTTATACGGAGGTGTTGAATGAAATGCTACTACACTGTCAGGACCATCGCTTCCATGTTAAGGGAAACAAATGCTCGATAGAGTCTGACCAGTAGGGCAGGACTAAAGGTAGAAGTGCCGGTGGAGCATAGTCGACTCAGAGTCAGCAGAGGTAGGGTGAGCAGGGTTCCCACCAAGGGGATGCTACTAAGAGGTTCTGTTCAGGGGATGATAGATAGGGAAAGGGTGGATTTAGTCAGGGCCACTAGGGCTAAGGTAGAGGTGGTAATGGATAGCAGGGTTGAGGACAGAGGGGCGATACTTTTACGGGCATATGTTTTGTTTGTGGAAGAACTGGCCACAAGCGATAGGATTGCCTTGATAAGGGCAGGGCTCAGACATAGAAGGGCACCCACCAGGAGCCTCAATGACCTATCTTCCCTGCCACCCTCCCAGCACCAGCCCCGTACCAACCTTGCTTGCAGCACCTATCTCTCCAGTAGCCCCACCCCAGTAGGGGTAGTTACAATATGGGCGCATGTATCACGTCCACCAGGCTGTAGCTCCACAGGCTCCACCCGCTATTGAGGGTATGTTTCTTATCCATGTACTTTGGGGCGCATTTTATTTGACACTAGGGCTTCACATTCGTTCATAGATACTATATTTGCATGAGCCGAGGGGTTATTAAAGATGGTAGGTAGTAAAGTTACATGTGTATACTCACCACTGGGTAGCGGGACACTGATTTTGTTTATATTCCAGGTTGTGAGTATAGATATTAGGAGACTAGTTTTACCTAATGATATGCTTGTATTAGATAGGTCAGAGTACGACGCCATCATAGGCATGGATTGGCTAGCTGAGTATTAGGCCATGATTAACTGCTATAACTGGAGCATAATGTTTGCGATTCTTGGACATGAGGTGTTCTTAGTGGTGATGCCTCATCGTGAAGGAGGATATTCCACTCATTTGTATTACAAAGAGGAGGAGACCTCTCAGGGGATGGTGATTTCCATTGATTCGATTCCCGTCGTATGTGAGTTTGCTGATGTGTTTCAAGAGATACCGGGATTGCCCCTAGCAAAGAGATTAAGTTTGTTATAGACTTAGCACCGATAACTCGGCCAATAGCTCGTGTACCGTATTGTATGGCTCCTATAGAAATGAGGGAGATATGAGATCAGATTGAGAAGCTGTTGGGGAAGGGCCTTATACGTCGTAGTAATTCGCCTTGGGGAGACCTAGTATTGTTTGTGAAAAAGAAATATGGGTCTTTACACCTGTGTGTGGACTACCGGGAGTTGAATAAAGTCATGATATGGAATAAGTATCCATTGCCCCGAATCAATAACTTATTTGATCAGTTAAGAGTAGCAACCTATTTTTCTAATATAGATTTGAGATTCGGGTATCACCAATTGCGCATTAGGGAGCAGGATGTGTCTATGGATGCCTTCTAGACGATATATGGGTCCTACGAGTTTTAAGTTATGCCATTTAGGATAACCAATGTTCCAGTCGTGATTATGGACTTGATGAATAGGGTTTTCAGATAGTTCTTGGATCAGTTTGTTATCATCTTCATTGATGACATTCTGATTTATTCCCGGACTGAGGAGAAGCATGTCGAGAATTTGTGTCGGGTTTTACAAACACTGCGTGAGCATCAGTTGTATGCGAAGGTTGAAAAATGCAGATTTTGGTTGCATGAGGTATAGTTTTGGGGGCATATTATTTCTGAGTTGGGGATGTAGGTGGACCCGAGTAAGGTGTCAGCAGTGAAGGAGTGGGGACAACCAATGACACCGACAGAGGTGTATAGTTTCTTGGGGTTAGCTGGGTACTACAGACGGTTTATTAGGACATTATCAAAGTTTGCGGGTCCATTGACTAATTTGACTCGCAAAGATGTGTCGTTTGTTTAGGACGACGCTTGTTAGTTGTCTTTTGATAAGCTAAAGGACAAGTTAACTTCTGCACCCGTACTCGCACTTCCCAGGGCAGGAGTGAAGTATCTTATTTTCACTAACGCGTCCCTATAGGGACTTAGGGGTGTGTTACAGCAAGAGAATCAGGCTATAGCTTATGCTTTCTGTAAGATTAAGCCTCATGAGAGGAATTACCCCACCCATGACTTGGAGTTCGTGACAGTCGTACTTGCGTTGCTGATTTGGAGGCACTATTTATTGGGAGAGAGATTTTTCCTATTCACAGATCATAAGTCACTGCAGTACTTGTTCACTCAGAGAGAGTCGACTATGCATCAGCGCAGGTAGATTGAATTTGTGAAAGATTATCAGTTTGACATCCAGTATCACCCGAGAAAGGCTAATGTTGTGGCAGACGCATTGAGCTGCAGGCTATTAGGGGATGTAGCTGAAGTTTGGAAGGCGAAAGGGAAGGAGTTAGGACATCAAGATTCAGTTGCCCGATTATTTATGTCAGTTATGACTATCACCCCCTATATTGTCACAAGGGTGGTACAGGCACAAGCAGCAGATTCTTTTTGTCAGGATCGGATTAGATAACTTTTAGTTGAGGGAGACGAGTCGTATTCCCTGAGTTCAGAGGGACGTTTACAATTCAACAGGAGATTGGTGGTCCCATAGGGGGAGGATTTGTGACACACAGTGAAGGCAGAGTCACACGGGTCACGGTTTGTGGTGCATCCTGGAGGGGATAAGATGTACCAAGATATGAGACAACGATACTGGTGCAGTGGGATGAAGAGAGACATTGTTGAGTTTGTTGTGAGGTGTACCACTTGTCAACGATGGGGTTTTACAACCGTTAGATATCCCGATGTGGACATGGGAGAGGATTTCCATGGATTTTATTACTGGGTTGCCTACTTCACAGAGAGGTCACGATTTCATAAGGGTGATCGCGGATCGATTGACCAAGGTAGTTCACTTCCTACCAGTTCGGACTAATTTTACTACGGGATAGTATGTCCAAATATTCATTGCTAAGATAGTGAGGTTGCATGGGGTACTGTTAGATATTGTGTCCGACAGGGATAAGATTTTTGTATCTGGATTTTGGAAGAGTTTCCAGGAGGCTATGGGTACCGAGTTGCGGTTGAGTACGGCTTATCACCCGCAGATGGACGGGAAAACGAAGAGGACTAATCAGATGTCGAAAGATATGCTATGGACGTGTATCCTTGATTTAGGGGGAGGTTGGGAGCAGTATCTTCGCGTACAATAACTCCTACCAATTCACAATTGGCATGGAACCATTTTAGGCACTGTATGGTAGACCTTGTCATTCACCCACTTATTGGTTAGAGGTGGGGGACAACAATATTCTTGTACCGGAGTTAATTCAGGATACATCGATCAAAATTAAGGTGATTCGGAGTCATATATGGATAGCCTAAGACCGACAAAAGAGTTATGCTGATGCTAAGAGGTTCTTCTTGGAGTTTAATGTGGGGGATCAGGTGTTGCTAGGCATATCTCCTATGAAGGGAATAATGAGGTTCTACAAGAAAGGGAAGTTGGCATCGAGGTACGTGGGGCCATTCCCTATCATTGAGCGGATTAGGTCGGTCGCATACAGACTTGGGTTGCCTGAGCACTTGCATAGGATTCATGATATATTTCATATTTCTTCGTTGAGGAGATATCTCCGGGATGAGTTGGATCACACTCACATTACTTTGGAAGAGATTGATTTGCAGCCCGATATTTCATATAAGGAGAGGTCGGTTGCTATCTTAGACCATAGTGAGAGGAGACTGGGGTCGAAGGTAGTTCCACTTATGTGAGTTCAGTGGGGGCATCGTAATGTCAAAGAGTCCACTTGGGAGCACAAGGATGAGATGCACAAAAAGTATCCAGAGTAATTCATACCAAGTATTCCCTTTTTTTGAATTTTGGGACGAAATTCCATTACTAGGGGGGAAGTATGTAACACCCCATAATTTTAACGATTTTTATATTGGGAACTAGTTGGGATTAATTAAATTATACTTGGAAAATTAATCCGATAAAATAAATAATAATTAGCGAGATAAGGGTTAATATTTATTTATAATGAATATTACGTAGTGAATGTGTAGTAATAATGATAAGAAAATATTATGATTTTCGTAAGTGAGAAATACGGTGGTTATAGTAAATTTAGTGGGGATGCGCGTATCAGTCGTGTCGGGACTTAATTTGGAAAATAAAATATAATTTCACTTTCGATATTCTTTATGGTTATTTCGAGCGTGCCAGTGTATCTAGAAGGGTCGAGATAGTCAGAAAAGTCTACCCGAGAGTTTAGCTTGGGTACCTGGGAACTTTTAAGCCAAACCGATACCCCGAAAGGGTACTTTGGTCTTTTAAAACTTTGGAGATAATAAACCCACGAAATTTAGAGGATTATGTTTGATAACATGTAAAGGGAATTAGGGTTATCAGTTACCTGCCCAAAAGAGGAGTCAAAGGAGAAAGAAGGAGAATTATCCTTAGGGTTTTAAGGAAAAAAACCCACGTTCTTGCACCACCACCACCGGATTGTAGATCGGGAGGAGGAGAACACAAATCCCACCACCACCCATGTAGAAATAAAATTTTACATTAAGACAAGTGTTTATCTTGCTAACTTTTGATTTGATAGACCATCCATGTTATAATATGATGATTTCTTATAAAACTTATGAACTTTAATCTTAAAATTTTAGGTATAATCCATATTCTTGGGTAGGATGATAATATATTTGATCCCTGGTATATGTAGATGAATTTTGATGAGAGATGTCATGAAATTGGGAAGAAATCTGGAATAATGTTAAGGTTCTTGAACACGAATAATAATCTAGAGTTTTTAGAAATAAATCTTGATTAAATCTAATTAGGGGTTGTTCTGTAGAGGTTTAATGATTCTAATACATTAAAAATCATTGATACATGTTGCTATAATTTTAGAGACCTTTGGTTGGGAGTTTGGGATAGTGTAATGTTGATTTAGAGGTTTAACAATAGAGGATTCCCATAACAGTGTAAGGAAGAAGATGATAACTGCTACGACTAATTTATTCGACTCCTTAGGCAAATCGATTCGAAAAAAAAGATCCAGTTTCCCAGATTGGCACAATTTCCCCTCTTTTTCTGCTTAGAACTTATGGGAAATAATTGGGTTGACCTTTGAATTAATTTTAAATTCCTAATGAGAGATTTTCTAATTACCAGTAGGTTAATGTTGGGTTTGAGGTTAGTCAAACGAGGAAATTGTAAGGCTAAAATTTATTAAGCTTAACGGGTAATAAAAGCTTATTCGGATAATGATTTCATGTTATGGAAAATTAAGGGAACGTAGGACCGAGACGAATAGGCCTTGAGTGAGATACCTACTGAATTTACTTAACGGACAAAGGGTAACTATTTAGGTATTGGGAAACACTCGGGATTATACCATGAGAAGTATTATGCTAAGTAGGATATTTGAGAGTTATTATACTAAGTACGGGGCATATGATGTAGGTTACGTGTGTGTGTGTGTGTGTGTATATATATATATATATATATATATATATATATATATATATATATATATATATAGATGGTGTGTATATCTATTTTTTGATTTGTTGTGTAATCATACCTAGGCTACTAGCTAACACAGGAGGTTGCACGACTTGGACAGTTTTATTCTGATGAGCCCAATTGGGGGATATTGATTTCTAGCTCAGGACATAGAAATTAAGGATTGAGCACCACTTGTGTAAATAAGGGTGTGACCGGTCATTTAAGTGCGTCATATATGAGCATATCCCAAAGGCTTAGAACTATGTTCGTCTCCAATGTTGTGTGATTTGATTTATGGTTTTAGGGAGATTATCTGAACCAGTGTCCTTATATAGTACGTGATGTACCAGGACTTGATAGTTGAGTATGCCCACACCGCAAGTCTCCACCTAGGGGTGATGTATACGTATATATGATAAGAGTGATAATAGTCTATATACATGTGGTTGATCATGCTACGAGTGTATTAGTAGATAAGATAAAGAGTGATATCTAAATTAACCAATGTGTATGAGAACTGAATCATTTAATAACAATTCCTAATGAATATAAAGAATAAAAAAAGGTAGTATTGTATTGTATGGCCGATACGGGTGGGCACTTTAAATAAATAAATGTGAAGAGATTTAGGCCAGGCCAGTTAGGCGAGTAGCATAACTAGGTGGATTAGAGTGGTACATTAGGGGTGCACATTAGTTGAGGGGTGAGGATCTCAAATGAGAGCATGATGTACTAACATGTATATAATATCTTATCTTGTCGCATTTTAAACACTTGTTAAACCTTTTCAAACTGTTTTACTTGGGCTCTGACTCGTTTCAAATCCTTTTTGTAAAAATAATTTTAGGTCCTCAGCCACAGGGACGCCAAGCATAGGAGTGCCTACATTTGACGTACTGTAGCTACTGTGGAAGTTCCAGGACCTTGCTATTAGACGCCTCCATTTTTATTCATTTCTTAGTTCTCTTTACTTATCTCAGTAGGACATGTTGTCCATTCATATTTGAATACTATTTGCAAAGATTTTGTATTTCCAGTCATTTTCGTTATTTTCAGCATTAATTTAGACTTTACTTATGAATAAATGTATTTGGATATTCTCTAGAGTGTTATTCCAGACCCAATAATTTAATTATGTCGTTATCTCATTATTCATTGTTATGTGCATGGAAATGGTGAATGATATATTTATTCCAATTTTATTTACTGCATGTTAATAATTAAGATTAAAATTTTGATACCGCGTTACTAGGGTATTAGTAATTAAATTGAATTCTAACAGTGATGCTGAGAATGACACCATTAATGATTCCTAATTAATTTAATAATGGACTGATCACCTAGGATTAAAATAGGCGGGGTGTCACATAATGCTTAAATTAAGTACCCATATTTGATCGCGCACACCTAGTTATGATGAACCCTTATTACAGACCTTATTGAATAAAAATGTTAATGTTGTAGTATATAGAAGGAACTATACTTTTTAATTAGTATGAAACTATTGTGGCTCACATTGATGTCTTATTTGAGTAAAGTGCCTATGATGAACTATATAAGATAACAGAAGGTTTAAAGTGTGCCTTATGATAATTATGGACCAAGTGGGAGCCTATCAGAATTATATATTCTAAATAATTCACATATCCATAATTTCATTCATAATTATGTGAGTTAAAAGTCATACTGGTTTATTGAGGGGTTCTCCAGTATACCAAGACTTAATTTCATTTTGTTTTTTTTAAATAATCATTTTATCTTGATTTCAAAATTAAAAAAAACTCTTGATTAACTATCTTGATGGACGATCCAGATTGAGTGACTATTAGCAATGGAGTTATTACCCCGCCTATAAAAAGGAGTTTGATTCTCATCATTCAGACACTAAATATTACAACATAATAATATTAGGCTAAGGGAAAGCAACACCAACTCTCTAAAGGCAACTTTTGGATGCAACTAGCGTAATTTCCAAAATCAAGTGGAGGTGATATTCGGGTTCAAGTTGAGGTGAATTTTAGATCAAATTGGAGAGTCATTTACTCTTCCGAAAAAAAATGGACTTGAGGTATGTTTATTGATATTTTCTTTATTATAATCGGTGATGATCATATTATTATAAGATCATAAATTCGAAGATATATAACATATAACAATTTTATTATTAAGGACTAATTAAATGTATAACTGTTAAATCATATATTAGATTATTTTTTTTTGTAAAATGGTTTATTATTTTTTTTGTAATTTATTTGCAAATATGATGTATTTTTAAGAAGCAAAATGCTTCAAATGACTTGGAGATGGTCTTATAAAAAATAATTTTACGTTATATAGATTGTGTGAAATCGATAATACGTCTCAATCTAATCCTGAGATCTTGCAAACTCCAAATTTTAGAGTTGTGAGTGAAAGAAAAGTTCGGATGAGGAATGAATAAACTAATTCCTTTGCAAAAGTTAAATTTATCATTCAATATACAAATTTACCATTCAAATAATTGTTGGAATTATATGAGTGAAAATATGTTGGTTTATTATTTAATTATTTATTTTGGTTGGGTCTTTATGTTTTAAGGCAATGAAATACTTCGAAAAGTTGGATCATTATTTTTATGGTGGAGAGACAGTTCAGGAAAGACATGTCCTTATGTTTTGAAAGTTATCTAATCTAACAGCCGTGTTTTGAATATGTGTGTAGAAGAGACATGTCTTTTTTAAATGGTCTTTTATGAAGAATCAGATGAGACTCTATAAATTGACTTCTCCTTAATCATTATTATTATCCATCTCTCTCCCTCTCTGCATATTTGTTCAATTCTCAAAGTTCGAGTACAAACTACAAAGTCGAGTTTGCTGGTTCTCGAAGAATTGAAGCGGTACTACTTAGAGAACATAATTCGTTTATCTTGGGAGATGATTGTTCAAACACTTTGGGCGTCATAGAGGGAGCATATTCATTTTAAGAATATTGTGTTAAACACAATGCTCAAATTTAATTTTGTAAGTTCATCCTAACTATTGCTTTTAATTTTCAGTGCATATTTAATTTACAGTAAGAATGTTTTTTTTTTTTGGGTACTTTAAAGACAAGAATAATACCCACACTTGTATAATAAATTTTCGGTGGCTTAGGATTTCTTTTCTCTTTTTGACCTTTTGTATGCTTGGCCTGCCTCAAAAAGGTTTAATCTTGAGGTCATGATTCCTAATTACAATTACTTAGCACAACAACCACATATAGTGTGGCAGTTGAAATGGGCCAAAAGAATCTTATGGTGATTTTCACCCCACACGGTATTGTACTGCACTTTGCATCCCCATGTAAAAGTCTTTGCGCTATGTTAGTTTAGTGAGACATTTTTGTAGCTTTTAGTCAGATATTTTTTGTTTTAGGGCTGCAAGTCAAATATTTTAAAATATATAATTTATATAAAGAGGGGAAAGCATAAACCCAATACATTTATATAAAGATGATAAGTCTCATTCAATACCAACCATCAGTAACCAATGCTGCAGCCTCGTATGCAAAACCTTACAAGAAAGAAATTATTTCACGTACGCGTATCTTTCTTTCCTTGAGCTAAAAAAATGGAGAAAAGCTCTGTTTTGGGGTTTTTCCTCCTCCTTCACATTGTTGGCACAGAAGGTGAGTTTAGCATGGGAGGTGTCTGGATTGGTGGGGGAATGGACCATGAGAACAACCCAAACCCATCACTCTCGAAGCTGACCAATGCCTATACGGCTCTTCAAGCATGGAAATCTGCAATCAAAGATGATCCATTTGGAATTTTGAGCACTTGGGTTGACTCAAATGTTTGTGCTTACAAAGGGATTTTCTGTTCAGATGTTGAAGATGAAGGGGCAGTAGTTGCAGCCATAGATCTCAACCATGCAAATCTCCAAGGCACACTCGTGAAACAACTCTCTCTTCTTTCAGATCTCTCTCTCATCCACCTTAACACCAACCGCTTCACCGGTCCAATCCCCGACTCCTTCAGACAACTCACCTCACTCACTGAGTTAGACTTGAGTAACAATCACTTCTCCGGTCCATTCCCCACTTCGACTCTCCTCATCCCAAACCTCCTCTACTTAGACCTTAGATATAACTCCTTCTCAGGACCCATTCCCCAACAACTCTTCAACAAAAACATGGACGCCATTTTTCTCAATAACAATCACTTCAATGGTGAAATTCCCCAGAATTTAGGGAACTCGCCAGCTTCTGTCATTAATTTGGCTAACAATAATTTCACCGGTGATATTCCATTTAGCTTTGGTTATATGGGTCCAAGGTTAAAGGAAATTTTGTTTTTAAACAACCAACTAACTGGTTGCATTCCTCAGGGAATTGGGTTGTGGTCGGATTTACAGGTGTTTGATGTCAGCTTTAATTCTTTATTGGGTCATTTACCGGACTCAATATCTTGTTTGAATCAGATTGAGGTTCTAAATTTCGGACACAACAAGTTATCTGGAGTTTTGCCGGATTTGGTTTGTTCATTGAGGAGCCTTGAGAACTTAACTGTGGCTGACAATTTTTTTTCTGGGTTTAGCCTCGGGTGTAGCAAGTTAAATGTGGGGTTCGATTTCTCGTTCAACTGTATTCCGGGAAGAGAGATGCAGAGACCTCAGCCGGAGTGCTCTATGATCCCAGGAGGTGGACTCAATTGTATTACAATTCCTTCGGCAAACCCTCTTAACTGTGGGTCCTTGCTTCAAACCCAAGAGATCACCACTACACCACCCCCATTATCTCCTTGAGGGAGATAATAATAATACTTTTTCTTATTTTGTCTGTTGAAAAGAGAGGGAGACAGAACAGTGAGTGGACCATTATTGTAAAAGAGCTGGGTGATGACTGTCTCTCATTCACTCAGAATTTAATGTCGGCCAACTTTCTAATTCATTACTTCACAAAATATTACGCGTTATCATCATTGTCTTCAATGGATAATTATTATGAAAGGGGATAATTGCAAATTTAATTTCACTAGGTGGACGTTATAATTTTAAATAAATTTAGATAATTGCGAATCAAAATTTTACAAATATTTTTTATACAAAAAATTTATATTTTTTAAAAAAAATAAAGAAAAAACATAAAAACTATATTTTTATAAAAATTGTATTTTTTAAAAGAATTAAGCTCACTTGACCCTCGAGTTTGGCTATGGATTGAGTGTTTGCGTGCAAGTTCTCTTTGGTGAATTGGAAGACATTTTGAGTTGACTGCTGGAATTGGAGTGTAATACTTGTGCCCAATATTTTATTATTTCTCCCATGTAAATGGTAATCGTATGAAACCCTTGAGATTTGGATATTCAATACACGGGTTTTATCTCTGGTTGGTTATTCTTTGAGCCTTGATGATAATTGTTGGAAGCTTGTGGGTGAAATCGGAGATTTAAGGATATTCTGTGGATCAAATGAAATTAGGGTTCTTTGGAACGAGGTCTCAATCTCGTTTGAACGAGAATGCGGTCGTTCAAACGAAAAGCCCTCCTTGTTCGAAGTGGACATCTAACAACGATTGAACGACCCACCTCTGCTTAGGTACACCATCTCGTTAGAAGGTCATTCGAAAGTCTGATCGAACGAGATCTTAGTCTCGTTCGAACGAGGTCCCAATCTCGTTCGAAAGAGGTGTCCAGAAATTGAATTTTGCAGCTTGGAATATGCTGTCAAAACCTAAACTGTTGGATTAAGACACCTATCAAACTCCTGTAGCAGCAGAGCAATTCGTGAATAAGGTTTAGGGGATTTTAATAGCCCTTGAGAGCCCCACCACCTCAAACCACCTTACACCACCATATATCCAACTTATGCCACCACTTTTAGAAGCATTCCACCATATTTAATCCCAGTACACCCATTTCCTGCATTGTTGGGTAGAGCTACGAATTTTGGAGGTGTTGATGGGGATTCTTGAAGATGAAGATGGAATATTAATGGAGTTTGAAGGGGGTTTTACTTAAGGCTTTCATGGAGCATGCTTGTGAAGTTAGGCAACCTCCTTGAGGCCACCTTGGGGGGGGACCACAGGAGGTGGGGGGTTACCACTACCTTCTTCTCCATCCAACCATTTTTCGAGCTCCATTTGAAGTGGAAAAAACTCCACTCTTAAGTTTAAGAATCTATTTTATTAGTATTTGATCTTGCATATAGAGTTTAAGAGTAGGATGCATATGTGATTTAAGAATGATAGTTCTTATAAATTTGTGAAAATAGATTTAAGAAAAAGGGTTTCAATGGTTTTGAGCAAAATGGTATATTTCAAGAAAAGTAGGTGTTTAAACATTTTTATGGAATAAAATTTTTTGGGAATTTTTATGAACAAATAATTTCAAAGTTTTCTCGTAAAATTGGGATTTTTGTATAAATAGACATTTACTTAATTATTGGAGAAATTAAAATGTCTTTTATGATGAAAAACATATTTTTATCTATATTGTGAAAAAAATTCTAATTGTAAGGTTTGAAGACTACATCTATTAATAAAGGAAATGTTATTTTCTTATAAAGAAGTCTTTAAATGTTCAAGGATTTCTGGGAATAAAAGTAATGAGATAAGAAGATTTTCAACCCGAGAAGTATGTTACTCCAAAGTATTAAATAAGTGTTAATGAGATAAAAAATACTTAAGGAGTTAGTGTGGGTAACTTAATGATATTTTGGAAAATAATACTTGTGAAAATGGAAGAAAGGAGAAGTTTGAAAACAAATGTGTAAAATGGTAATTTTACGTAAAGTGTAATATTTTTATGAAATAAAAATATTGGAAAGGGCGTTACACAAAATGATCCTAAATGAACATGATTTGGAATAAAATTAATGTTAGAGTAAAAGGGATAAGAAATAATGATTTTAAAGTGTAACACAAGTTGGGGTGAAACCTTGTGTTTTGATTTCGACTAGAAAAAAGGAATAAGTGTAATAATGTGGATATTTGTAAAATATTAAAACACATTAATGTGGACTCGGATGACACCAGAACAATTAAGGAGGTCTTGGAGCCATAGGGTGAAGGACCCAAACTCACACGCCATAGCACATGGTATAATAGCTGGAGGTGTAGAGCGCGTTAAAGTATGCACGCATATTGAAAAATTCCGAAAAAAAGATAATGAAAAATGGAACATGTCAAGAAATGGGTTGTATGGTGAATATGTAGAAAGACACCCTAACGTGATTGAAATAATGAATGTTTCGATAAAGGATAAATTGACAAGAAATGTAAAAATTGATTAATGTCCATAAAGTAAAGGAACGGTAAAGTGTATTGGCTAAATGGGTAGTTAAGAAATCGAAGGAGGTTTAACCCATAATTAACACAAGAGTGTGCTTATGAGAGTTTTCAAAGGAAAAATAAGTATATTCTAGCACGGTGCTTGAATGAGTTGAAAGGGCAATTTTCAATGAAAGTACTAACGTGGGTTGGTATGAACAAAGGGGTAATTCCAGTGAAAGAAACAGTTTTCCCTTATTAAGTATATATATATATATATATATATATATATATATATATATATATATATATATATAGAGAGAGAGAGAGAGAGAGAGAGAGTATAGTATAGTATTTGCATGTGCACGTAGATATAACGTGTTAGAGTCTCATTTCTGCTATTTGATTATATATTGCATTGTTGTAATTGCCCACTGGGCATTCGTCTCATTACATTGTCTTTATTACAACAAGTTGGTTGCGGTTCTGTATTTTGAGAACGTTGTACGGGTAAACATTCTTTTTATTTTACGTTAGTAGCTTTATATGCTTGGATTCCAGGAATGCTTCCCACGGGTCCCTCACGTAGCTTGAATCAAATGGAAATCGCATGTGAAACAAGTGAAATGTTAATCAAATAAAATCGAACTAACAACATTGTGTAGGATGTTTCATTGTACTTCACACCTATCGCTCAGGTCGAGCTGGGTTGACCACAGGTACCACATAAATTCGGGTTGAGGTGTTAGATAGAGCTGACTTTGAGCAAAAAAATTCACCGTATCCTCTAAATCTTGAATCTTTTAGGATGAAGGATATGATGGTTTGGGGGAATTCTGTTGGAAACCTGAGGGTGGGTTACCTGAAGAATGACCAACACCTCTTTGGTACTTACCTTTAGACCACGAAAGATTGGGGTGGTCTCAGCATCTCGGATTTTACGCATTGGAATATGGGTCATACTTTGGACTATTTTGGTAGAGGGATTTGGCTTGCTCGGTGAGTGACTTGTGGTCCAAAAGGGCGGGATAATTATCGAATAACTGTTCGAATGCGTCACAAAGTATACACATAGGGAAACCTATGTGTTGCACGACCGCAGGTGCGGTACGATTGCCCTCTTTGCTCATCTCTAAAGATTCTAAGCGTCGAATCAATGTGACCACTTTGGCATTTAAATAATAACTTTGTTAGACTTGGTGAGTGAAACCCTCATTTGACGTGGTGGACCTAGATTCTCCATTAGGTTCCCATCACTGGGTCTCTTTTACTACGGATTCTAGGAATACCCATATTTCGACCTCACTTTTCTCTTTAAAATCACCATTACATAGTGGCTCGAACATAGTTTGGGTATTACAATTGAACCCCTCATACAAATTTGGACTTGACATTCCATATCAATCCTATGGTACAGGCATTATAGTAGCAAGTACTTGAATCGCTACAAATACATCCACAAGGATTCTCCCTCCTTTTGGCTAAATGTGTTGATGGCAGGACATATCGATGGGGAAGAATTTTTATAAAAATTAAAAACTTATTTGATTCCATGTGGTTATGGGGGTTCTAAGGCGTTAAACCAACTATTTTATATGTCTTTCAATGAGAAGGGAATCAATTTAAGTTTAACAATCTCGTTAGTGAGTTATTGGTACTTTATGGTCCCACAAATCACTTCAAACTCATACACGTGGAGGCGGGGATATTCTTTTTCGGTTCCCTGAAATGCGGGAAACAATTGAATTGTTCCCAAATGAAATTGAAAATTATTCGTATTGTACTCGAGTAGAAGTATGCATGAAGATTGACTAGACCTAACTAGATAAAGGTATTTTTTAAGGGCATGTGGTACTAACTCATCTCCCATCTCGGTGAATATCAAAAATCTATCTACGTAAGTATTGGGAATGCTAGACTCCACACTCGACAAACGACCGGTATGATCTCGAAACCAGCTTCTCATATACTATGCTCACTCAAACTTTCCTTTTTCTTTTTAAATTATTGTTATTTTTTATAAATATTTTTTCAATTATTTTTTATGTAAAGAAAATTAAAAGCAAATAATTTGCCTAAAATCGCACAATTCCTAGCTAACACAAAGCAAATTGAATTATTTAATTTGGGTGGGGGAAATTTCAATTTTTAAATCTAGTTTTTTTCTAGATTTATCGACGACAGCGGGGGTCTCCGAATTAATCCGCCTAATTATCCAACTCATACTCTTTGACAAGAGAGAATTTAAAAGGCGGCTAACTACGGTTATCGCCTCAAATTATGCTTTTCCCTCCAGGTAGGTGGTTGGTATAAAGACTTATTCAAAATCACCAATCCCAAACAAGGTAAAACGGAAACGATTTGACAAGTTCACATTGGAGTAGTTTTTAATTCTAGCCTCGTTATGAAAGTCAAACGTGCTAAATTAAATGAAAAACTAAACCACATAGGAGCACACAAAAATGTACCTTCGGCATTGACTTTTTACGGTCACTTGTTTACGTCAGGACGAAGTTTAAGTTGATGTCAACCACGAGGAAACGTCACATACGTTTCAGTTGTTCCCCAGAGTTCCTTGTGCTCGTGATAAAATTGAACAAGTTTTCTTCATGTTCGATCACCATTGCACACTTTTTTTGAAATTTTCTTCACTTTTGCGCCCCCCCCCCCCCTTTTTTTCTTTTCTCCTCCCTTTTGAATGTGATTTTAAAAAATAAAATAAAAAGAAATTGCACAAAGCGTAAAGTGCGACACAAAAAAATAATAAAAAATAAGAATAACACGACACACGCACGAGTATTGTATTTAACACAAAACAAAAATAACCAAGCATACTTATGAAACAAATTTTAAATTTTTTATTTTTATATTTTTTATATTCTGGAAAGAGAAAAATTACTACTAGAAATAAAAATAATTTTTTATGAATTTTTGTTTTGTAGTGAGACTACTTACTAAAAGAATGATTCTGAAATTTTTCAGAAAAATAATTTTTTTTTCAATTTTTTATGTATTTTTATGATAAACTAGTGCTACCACTACCCTTTACTTAAAATATTAGGTACTAATTTTTTTATTTTATTTTTGAATTTTCATTTTTTTTTATATTTTTATGAATTATTTACTAACAAAAATGCTAAAAGTAAAAAAACTAGTCCAAAAGTTGAAATTTCTTTTTAAAAAATTTGAAAAAATCCCCGGCAACGGCGCCAAAAACTTGTTTGACAATTTATACAGCAAGTGCATGGCTATAGAATAGCGAGTGTAAGTATGAAACGAACCCATAAAGATTTATCATTTTTTTTTCGTTTAAAATAATTATGACTATCCAACTAGACAAAATGGTCTTAGAGAGGAGATGGAATTTTAAACTAAGCTAACACATATAAAAGGTACGACTACGAAATATATAATCAAGTGTAAGAGAAAACTAAGACATTGGATCCATTTATCACATTAAACTAATACCGTGAAATAATTTAAACTCGTCATTCCCGATTTACAACTCAAATTAAACCGGCTCTCGTCGCATTTAATTAGAAAAATAACACGGTTAAGTTCACAATAAAATTTGATGTCTCTGAATTTAGACGTCTAAGTTCACTTTTAAATTTCAAAGACTAGTCTTTAAGCATGGACTATCAATTAATTTAATAAAAGTATAACCCATTAAAAACCATTCACACTTGAAAAAAATAATTTTTTCAAACAAAGTTGAAGGTTTAAAACATACTCTCGTGTTGTTTTAAATGAATACCGAATTTTTAAAACTTTTAGAACATGTAGGGAAATAAAGACGAATTTAAACTACACACAATATTAATCAAACATAATAAACTTCACCCAGTCGTAGTTGAGAAACTATGCTAGCATCATTGAAGACAAAATAAAAGTGAAAGAATGAATAATAACTTTCATTAATAAAACAAACTTAAAAATTAATTGTGCCTTACACTTGATCTTGATAAAATTTTCCCCACAAAAGAATAATTCTTGGTCCTCAAAAAACTATATTGTCATAATAAAAGTACCAAATATTATTGTAAAAGCTCTTTAAAATTTTCTATATAACATAATGAACCCAATCGCCTTACTTATAGGCTTAGGGGTAAGGTGTTTGATTTTGGTCCAAGCACCATTTTACTGGTTGTCTTTAGGTTGGTAATTATTTCAAAAACAACAATTAAAAATATACTCACGTGGAACTCTTTTTTATACCAATCTGATAAGGATTTTCGTCCAAATCTGGATTTAACAGCTGCTAAATTTTCACTTAAAAAATAAGGGTGGTGTGTGTGTGGGGGGGGGGGGGGGGGATTGAACCTAGGACCTCTGGGTCCTTATGCCGCACATGAATACTGCACCAAGCAATATTTCAAATATATTGTTGCAGCCAATTATCTTTAAACTCTTCTTCAAGCTGAATTTCATGTATTCCCATTTTGAACCTCATAAATTAATAACTTTGTCAAATGACCTAGAATCTTCATCAAACTTCACGAGTACATGTAAAAATATAAAATAACTTATATTAATTCAAATTCAGTCCTTCAAAGTTTAAAAAATTTCCAATTTACCGCTAATTTTATTTTATTTCTCGAAATTCATAAGTTACTCATTTTAATTCGAAATTCATCCAAATTTCATGGAGTACTTTACTCCGCCTATGTAAACATTCAAAAATTATATTTAGGACCATAAATTTTGAAAATTACCTTTTCACACCCTGAGGTTACTAAAATTGTATTTTTAATTCAAATTTTATGCAAACTTACATTTTTCTTTTTATTTACCAAAATGACTCTAAAAGATCATTATGTATGAAACAACATACTTAACAAGGTCTAGATTTGAGCATATATAATATAAAATTATTCACTCACCGGGACTGTCGATTTGCACACCCCCTAGTTCCTTATAAAAAGGGGACGACCCTTTTCATTTTTTACACTTCCATTCAAGTGAATTTCTCCATTTCTCTCTCTAGCAATCAGTTTTCCAGCATATTTATTCGAAAGAATTTATGGAGGATGCTGAGGCGCTAATATTTGGTAGTCATAACACCTATAATGATTTTGATTCTGTTCTTGATGATAGGGTTCTATTGGGGGAGCCGGCGAATCATCATTCTGTGAAGGTGAGGAACCCAGATGGTTATTAGTTCTTTGTTTTTAATTTTTTTCTATTTCCCATCCCTTTTATCCTTGGGATGCTAAAGGGTTTTGGCTTACGTGCAGATGGATATCGAGTCATCGTGTATTCATTTTCTTGGTTCGATGGGGATGAAAAAAGTGTGGGACAAACTCCCTCGGGCAGTGCAATTGATGGTGGAGGCTGTTGGATTTGTCCCTCTGGTCGGGGCTTTGGATAAAACATCGTGTTCATCTGCAGTGCTATGCGCTCTAGGAGAGATATGGTGAAACAGACCCATACATTTCACTTGGGTGTCATGAAAATGATAGTTACGCCCCTGATGTTCATCATTTGACTAGGATGGAATGTGAGGGTCACCAGATCGTGGCAGACCGGACTTTATGTGTATTGGAGGTCACAACTTGGGCTGCCCTAGGAGATACTGGGAAGACTGTTTCTGAGGATTCTATTCGGATATAAATGTTAAAGAACACTTTATTGTATAGGCAGATCGATGAGACTAACGAGTGACAGGTACGACAGGCAACTTATTAGTTTATTTTGCTTTTGCTGGGAGGGTTCGTTGTGTTTTATGAGTTGTGATATCGTCCATTTGTGTTTTCTTTCTTACTTGAGGATCATCTCGGATATTCATCTATATAACTGGGGGAACTTTTCACTAGTTTCCCTTTATACTTCTCTTGATGCTTTCAGTCATTATTGCTGATAAATTTTTATAGGGCCCACATAATTTCTAAACATAATCTTTAGATATAGTTTTCCCTTATTTTGTTCATTTTCCTCCCATTTTTCTTTTTTGACATTATGAATTGCTTTCTCTAGAAATGGTTATGTGAGGTTATTGGGTACAACGTTGGATTGATATCCTTAAAGGCAAGTGAGACGCGTAACTTCTCTAGGATGTATAGGTGAAGAAAGTCATTTTGAAGGATGTATAGGAGGCGTTGAACGCCTTGACGAGCAATCAGGTTAGGTTTGGTTTTTATCGTTTCTATGGATTTCATGTTTTTTTGCACTTGGTAGATTACTGACTTTTGTTTGGAAAACATATGACATTCTACCTTTGACACTTGTCCCTAAGGGATGAAGGGTTATGGGCATGCATGCCCAGATATGGACATTGTTAGCTGATAAGTCCGAGCACATCTGGTACCTAGGGGAGAGGGTGGTTAGGCAAGTGATGGGGGGGTGAGGTGTAGGTACCCTTGAGTTTATGAGGCGGGTGAAGGAGATGTCTGATGAGGCGAGGGTGATGGTGATGGAGGGAGAACCCTATATTCTTTACACGGAGACGACAATGGGATATGATTACTTAGAATTTACGACCAGTTGATTTATGTCATCATCTATCTATGACGTGGAGGGGATGCCTCCACCAGTAGTAGGATCATGGAGAGGTAC
Organism: Sambucus nigra; assembly: GCA_949130495.1. Taxonomy (NCBI): domain Eukaryota; kingdom Viridiplantae; phylum Streptophyta; class Magnoliopsida; order Dipsacales; family Adoxaceae; genus Sambucus; species Sambucus nigra. The sequence goes on along the minus strand of OX422219.1, from coordinate 131,470,566 downwards.
TAGTGCACCGGTGGGTTCAGCTCATAGCTCGGGGGGTGGCAGAGCGACGACGAATGAGGACATTCTTGTTCAGCATCTCTCCATTCCTTCGTAACATATTTGGCTGGGTAGTTGGGATGTTGTCTCAGTGCCTCATCATCCTCAGGCGAAGATATATGGTTTTGCGGGTCTTCCTGTAAAGGTTCTCCAGAGAGAGGCATGACTTCCTTTTTAGTTTCACACTCCTATTTTTTACTTTTCGCTCTTTATTATTGACTTGTTTACTTTTGTTGGATTTGTTCTTGTGGGACAGTCAAGATTGGATGACTTCAGTGTCTGACCATATGAGAAAAATGGTTGAGTCTTGTATGGTTCCATCGACCACTCTTGAGGAAAGCTCTGGTTATAGGAGTGGGGGATCTACTACTCTTCATCATGGGAAAAAATTCTTCGAGGTGATTGAGGCGACGATTTTATAGTTGATGGTGTTTTTGGAAAGCTTGGGATGCGTACCGATTTATTATAGTTTTCCTTATTTTTTACTTTTCTTGTCCTCTTTGTACCTGAAAATGTAATCATTCCGATAAATATATACAAGATGCATTTTTCATTATCTTGGATTTAAATGACCTAGTCTACATGCACTTTAATTTCCTAGCTCAGGTTTTTTATTTGTTGTAAAGGTAAGTAGAAAAGATACAAAAAATAATCCAAAAAGCTTTTTATAGGCAAACAGTTTTTTTCCCCCAAAAATGGTCTTTATTGGATGGGTACATGCAAAAGGGGAGATTAGGAATTTTATAAAAATGGGTGATGCCAATTGACATATCCCTTAGCCTGCATATCAACATATTGGTCAAGTCCAAATCATTTTTCTAGATTTTATCGCCCTTCTTCTGTACTTAGGATTACTTAGTAATGGTAGTCGTGATAGCAGGTCGGGCCTTCGATTTTTTGCGGGTGTTCTTTGGGTATAAAAAAGGGTTTGGAGGGGGTTTCATCACCACACTTCAATATCCTCTATATCTTCCAAGTCTTGTTCTTTTCTTGAAATGGCACTTTCCATGATTAAATCATTTTAAGCTTATCACGAGGGTTTGGAAGCCATAAGCCTTTATAATGTCAACTATAATGCTTTTAACCCATGCCCTATCTCCTTATGGCCTAACCATTCTAAGGGTTGGAATCTTTTGAAAGCGATATCGAAGTTTTGGTATCTTGAAGAACATGTATTTCTCTTTTTCCTAGATGTAGTATTCCCTACTTATGAGGAGTTTTCTACAATATTGGGCATCAACCCAGGTGTTGTAGTAGCTATATTGAACCTGGCTCATTTTCTTTAGGCATCATTACCTAAGTTACTTCACGTTTATCCTTCGGCTACTCGATAATTGGTTCAAGGAGGAAGTATTGTTCTCCCAACGGTATTTAACTCGATGTGCTAAAGAGACTATACTGATAATGGATTTGCTAGTGCTATGGGACTTGGGGTTAACTGCTAGGGTGCTTTTAGTGGCTGGTGACATGACAACGGTCCTCCAAGTGGACACAATAGTGTTATGAATGTACTAACATTTTAATATTTCTATCATCATATTGATAGAGACTATTAATGGACTGAGTGCCTAGAAATAAGGTCAGATAAATTTTCTATGGGGGATCCATATGATGCTATTTAAGTGGTTGTCGGAGAGATTTCACCTGATGGCTCCTCTTGAGTACCCTCTGGTGGGTGTTCCCAATTTCTTTGCACAGTCTTTTTTTAGGGTTGGTTCATCTATGAAGAACTGGGTAAATTGGCTTATGGAGCATAGTTCCAAGAATCTTCACTCGTCCATGCCGTGGTAAGAGAATCTGTAGCCTATCCTGGGTAACTACCGATATGTTCAGTTAGTGGGCCTTTGTTAGACTTCTTTCTTTTTTCCATAGTCGATTCTACATCAAATGGGATGGGAGAATATCATTCCTACTCATATAACAAACTTCTTTCCCATGGATAATCTAACTAAATCATTGAGAATAATTTTTGGGCCTTTGTGACAGCGTCGCCGACCATCTACCCATCCGTTTCAGTATATTGGGAGGTTGGATTCGAATCTGAGGACTATTTGAAGTGGCTATGGAAGCAGGTGGTTATGAAGATTTGTGTTGAGGATACTGGACAAAGGTGGCTTCTGATATTTGACACTTTATAGGAGGGTGTCATCGTTTTATCTCAGATGATCACGGTATTTCGTCGCATGAAGTGGATACAGAATCATAACCAAGATGGGGATTCTTGGGGTCCTCCGAGGACTGTAAATAATGACGAGGCAGGTGCATCTAGTTATTGAAATAGGTCTTGAATATGAGGTAAGTGTTGGAAATATGTGGGTTTGTTGTAGGTTAAGTTTGAGGTTTTTGGTTTGCAAAGTTTGTAAAGGATTTGGCCATTTTTCGTTCTTGTAACTGATGTGCAGTGTAACTACCATATTTTGTTTTTAAATAAAATATGATGATGATTTCAACGTATTTATCTTTCTTTTTGATGAATTTATTTTATTTGAACTATCTACATTGATCGCTAAGGCATACATAATCATTGTGTTCATGTAAATGATGAGAGAGACTAATTTTCTTGGAGCGAGAAAAGAATAGCATTTTGTGAAAGAAAAGTACCATGCCCAAAGTTTCTTATAGGATGCCTACGTGCCTCTGTAGGATTTAAAAATTATGTATTTGTTTTTTAAAAAGGAGATTTTTGAGAGAACCAGGTCCCAAATAGTTCTGAGTCAAAAGGGACAAATGAGATTTTTTTAGAATAGAAGGGAGGTGAGAAGAGTCGTAGCGCGACGAGAGTTTGGACTAGGGGTAAAATATCTTTAGACGGTCCAAATTGACTGGACACACCATTTCCTCTCCATCGTGAGCATAGGAGTGCTACCTTGTAGGATCTTATTTACAATATAATGGATGCTCTAGTTGGGCTTGAACTTTACTCTTGGAGCCTAGACGGGTTCTATGATATCCTTGAGGGAAATATCTCCTTCTTGGATATCGCAGTCCTTGACTTTATATTAAATGATTATGCATCACGACAATGGTACCATTTTATATGATATAGGACTTCTAGTATTAATTTATCTAAGAGTACAAGTCCGCCGTAGAGACTTTGTTGCCAATCTTCTTCGTTGACTTGACTATCAAGCATAACCTGTAGGGAAGATATTTTGAGTTTGACAGGTAGGATTGCCTCCATGCCATATACCAGAGAGTAAGGAGTTATCCCAGTAGGCATTCTGATTGAGGTACGATAGCCCCAGAAGGCATACAAGATTCGATCGGCCCAGTCTCTATAAATATCGGTCATCTTAATGATGATGGTCTTAAGACTTTTGTTGGAGGCTTCGACAACCCTATTAGTTTATAATCGGTAAGGAGAGGACTTGAGCCTTTGGATTCCATACTCATCATCTAGTTCTTGACCTCAACTTTAAAATGGAGCCCATTGTCTGATAGCAGCTCATGGGGAACTCTGTAGCGATAGATGATGTTCTTCCTGATGAACTTAGCTTCTTTCATTGCATTCAATACTGTGTATGACTCAACTTCAACCCATTTCGTGAAGTAATCAATGGAGACCAGGATGAATTCATGCATATTTTATGCCTTGGAAGTGACTTTCTCAATGATATTTATGCCTTAGGTGGAAAAGGGTCAGGGAGAAGTCACGTTATATAATTCCCAAGGAGGTAAGTGCTGAAGGTTGGCAAACTATTGTCATTTAAGGCACCTTCTCATGTCAGTAGCGTAGTCTTAAACCATGGTGTTCTTACCCTAACAAATGATCTTTTTAGAAATCTATAATCGTTCATATGGGGTCCCCATTCCCCATTGTGGATCTTCGACATCGTGTCTTCTACCCCAGCCCCTACTTTGTAATGTAAGTGTGTTCTATCAAAATATCTTTTAATGAGTGTCGTGTCACAAATAAAGTACTTAGCAGCCAACTTGCAAAGGGTCGCACGGTCTTTCTTGTTAGTGTCTTGAGGATACCTAACATGCTTGAGGAGGTGCCAAATGTCATAATATCACAATCCTGTTATGTCAAGATCTTATTTTATAGAGAACTCAATGTGGTATCAATGAGTGGGTACTTCTTATTTCTGGACTAGAAATGGGCCTATTGTTATCACCGCGAGCATGTCGACCATGGAGGTCAAGGTTGCATTGCATCGTCTAGTCTATTTCTAAAGAGAGGAAGGTAATGGAAGGTGATATTTTCAAACTAGGAGGCGATCTCTTTGAGGTGAGCATGGAAGTTTAGGAGTTTTTCGTCTTTAATTTTCCACTTTCTGAAGATTTCCCCACAATGAGGGTTGAATCTCCATAGACATCAATGTGCTAGATTCCTCTTTCGAGGGAGATCTTGAGCCTTTCATGCCTCATATTCCATCATATTATTGGTGCAAGGGATGTCCAATTTTATTACAATGGAAGTGTGAGAATCATCGGGGGCGATCATAAGTATCCCAATACCGTATCCTTTATTCTTAACGGCTCCGTCGAAGAACATCTCCCATTTGATATTCTCATGAGAGGTGCAGAAGATGTCTTTATCTAGGAATTCAAAAATGCATACCTCATCTCCCCCATGGGGTTGTCGAAAAGGTAATAAGAAATGGCCCTTTCCTTCATGGCTTTTTGTGTAACATATGTGATGTCGAATTTCGCTAGTAACATAAATTATTAGGCCATGAGAATGGACAAGGAATGATTCTTCAACATGTATTTAATTATATCCATTCGGGATACCAATTTGATAGGGAATGCAAGCATGTATTGCTGGAGCTTCTGCATGACCCAGACAAAGGCGACACACGCCTTTTTTGATGCAGTGTAACTCACCTCGTACCCAACTATCTTTCGATTATTGTAGTAGATGGATCTCTCCTCACTTGATTCTTTGATGTATTAGGCTATCATAGCCCCTATTATATTATCTGTGATGGTGATATATAGGATGAGGGGTAGACCTTACTGCTAAGGCATGATCATCAGAGGTCATGTGAGGTACTATTTGATCTGATTAAAGGCATATTGGCATGCCTCATTCCTGATTTTGGCTGAATCTTTTTGGAGAATCTGGAAAATGGGTTCGTCGATAGAGGTTAGTTGGGTGATAAACTGACTGAAGTATTGGAGTTTACCTAGAAATCCACACACGTCTTTCTCCATCTAGGATGATGGAATATCGAGTATTGCTATGAGTTTGGCTGGGTCTGCTTTGATCCCTGTTTTACTGACCATGAAGCCAACGGTTTTACCCTTCATGACACTGAAGCTGAATTTATGTGGATTAAGTTTCTTTTGGTATTATCGCAGCCACTCGAAGAATTTCAACCTTCTCAAGTTTTTTGTAAGCACATAATCTCCATCGACGAGATTTTACATAAAGTATGTTGTATACCGTTACAACCGTCGAAGGAAGCTCACGATCGAATATTCAAGACGATGGATCCGAATATCAAATTTCTTCAACAACGGGCATCTACAAGATCGATTTTGGTAAGGATTATGTTTAATTTTCGAAATTGGTTTATGATAGTATTGGGATATTTTTCAAAACTTCTTTTTAACAAAATGAGGCATTTTTCTAAGTCAAAATAATTTTTGGAAGACCTGCAGGTGAGATTTTTAAAATATTAATTTTTCACTTTTGTTGTTCAATTGACAAAGCAATGTCGTTCAAACGACATTGACAAGTCGTTCAAACGACCCCTTTGAACGGCATCACATGCCATTAGATAGGTCACAAGATAGGTCATTTCTTTTGTGCTTCAAACGACCACGTACTGTTTTGCATTTTTTAAGGTCATTTTTAGAGTCGTTCAAATGACATATAATGTCATTCAAACGACATCAAGAAGTCGTTGAAATGAGATACATCACCTCAAGTATTTTGTTTTGTTATAAATACCTATTTTGGAAAACTTTTTCATTGAGACTTCTGCCAAATGAAAATTGCAAATCTGCAAAATTTCAATCTTCACTTTTAGGGTGCAAAACTTTGTTTTTGATTCACAAAATCATCCCGTATACTTTGGTGAATCATTTTGGAACCGAGAACACTTCTTGTCAAAGTTTTTCATATAAAGAAGGAGATCTCTACTACTCGATTGATAGTTCTTGCGGTAGCTATTTGCTGACGACTGCGATCATTAGGGATACTCATGGGTATTCATTACTGACGAGGACCGAGGTTCTTAAGATTGTGCTAGGGAGTGGTCTATGTGGATTTTTGTGGGAAATTCATTGTAGATTTCATTATGTAATTGTAAGTTGCGATTTACATTAGATAGTGAAATAAAAAGTTTTACCCGAAAGTTTTTTTTCTTCTTTTGAATTTGGTATTGTCCCTTGATTTTTGATTGCGTGCTTTATTTACTTCATGATTTAAATCACTTAGATACATGGTTGGGGTTTAATTAATTTGGATTCAAGATTGACTCTAATTAAATAAGTTTTAAATTGGAAATTTACGAATTAAATAAATAATAGATATCACACTTTCTCATTTTGGACTCGATCATGTTTTCGACATAAACTACAATCTCCATGTGGATAATATTGTGCATAATAGTTGTAGAGGCCCTTTGGTAGGTAGCCCCCAACATTCTTGAGACCGGACGGTAAGACTGTGTAGCCAAAGGTCCTGATGGTCAGCGCGCATCTTGATCCGATTGTCTACGACAAAATGGTCGACCAATAATTTGAGGGCATTACTCGCAGTGTTATCGATGATCATGTCGATGTTGGGTAGAGGATAATCATCATTCGGGGATGCTTTCTTCAAATATCGATAGTCAACACACATGTGGATTTTTTATTTTGATTTCGACACAGGGACGATATTCGCAAGCCATGTAGGGTATTTGACCACATGAATAAAACCTACATTCAATTGTGTCACCACTTTGTCTTTAATTTTGAAATACCACTCTATAATGAGCTTTCTCAGTTTCATATTGACAAGTTTTCTTTCTAGGAAGGTAGGAATATCGTGTTGTGTTATTTTTGGGTCAATACTAGGCATGTTTTATGACTATATAAAGACATTCATGAATTCTTTTGAATGTTCTTCTAATTGCAAATTATCATGCTTTTTGAGGGGGACCGTATCCTAATCTCGAACGAATTGCTACTAGAACCAAGATTGATAACAATAGTCTCATCATTATTAGTTTAAATGCGGTTATGTTCTTTAGTTTTTTCCTTATTGAGATCTATTAAGAATGGTTTATTTGTTAAATAATCTACATCAATCGTTTGATTAGAAAAAAAGACACTAATGTAAGGCAAAAAAAAGACACTAATGTAAGGCACATCAATATACTTGAAATCATCATTTATTTCATTGAAAATATTTTTAGGAAATACAACAGTGAGGACCTCATCAAAGGAGGCCTCATTCACAATTACATCATACGGGTTCAGATGTTTCTTGCAGGGTTCAGATTGACTTGTGCAGGCTTGACAGGGAAAACATGACTATTGAGGAGTGGCTTATCAGCACTGGCAATCTTTTTTTACTGGTCAGACGGCTCGACTTCTAGGTGGATCATAAATATATTCAACCCTAATATATGCTGGTCAAACGGCTCATTGGTATTACTGCCCTCAAAATTCTTGGTGCTTTCTATAGATTTAATGGTTAGAACCTCATGCTTAAGTTCTTCATGCAGAGTAACTTCGTCTTTAAAGAAGGTCTATAGTCCCAATTTCATATTTTTCTCTATAGGTTCGTACCATGGGTCAGGGAACCCAAATAAGGGGAAGTCTTCACCCTCTTGTTCATCGCTTGAGCTGTCAAAGTCATCATCCCAACCGATGGCAACAATGTCATATTTTTAAGAAATATTAATGCATTCCACAACCTCCATAACTTCATCTTACAAGTCTTTCCACTTAGCAAGAAAGTATTAAAAGGAAGGGATTAGACACCCTTAGAGCTTTAAAACTATAATCATCTCGAAGACGATGCATATTTCGAGCTTTTGATGAACACATTAGACATAATCTACATAAAATCATCTAAACTGAACTCTTTTACATGTACAAACTATGATTTGGATTTTCGAGCCCATTTTATAGTTTCCATGAACATAGTGCTGATCTTTTCTCGGTTTTCCTCTCCGAAGGTCATTTCTAAGGGAAATTTTAGCCCAAATTCCTAAAGCTGATCTAAGACCATGATCAGTTCCATGCCTTCCCTTCTAAATGAGTAAGAATGATAATATAGACCCTGGTAAGGAGATATAGATCTTGGTCGGTGGGATTCTTAGGATGTTAAAGGAAAAAAGGACAAATTTTGAAGGCTTGGGTAAACTTGTGGATGGATTGGGGATTTTGATGATCTTGATTCTAGTGAAAGGGTCAAATTCTAGGTTTTCTTCTGAGAAGATGGCATTCACTCCAGTTCGTTGTTCTAGGAAAGGGTTCTGAGTGGTATTAGGCGTTGGCTCGATTGTTGGGGGTAATGATCCTCCTTTTTATGAGGCTTTAGATAACATTTTTCAGATGAAAACACAAATCAGTGGTGTGTTAGAAAATTTGGCAGAAGTCACAACGAGCGTCATGCTTGAGTTTTCAGGGAAGGGGATCTAGTAATGGTCGGGGTTCTATAGGTTTGATGAGATTTTAGGCTAGAAGGGCTTGATAAAATTTTGTTATAATGTTTTGTATATACCTTTCTGAGTGGATTGGGATAACTTTTGGGTATCTATGAGGTAGCAGATTGAAAAATGTTATTAATGGTTGGGACTGAGGTATTGGATGGCTTATCATACTTCTGAGGTATGAACTTCCTGGTCAGCCTTTTTTACTTAGATTCAATTTTCTAACTTGTGACCCATTCTTTGATTTTTACCCCTACCACCCGGAGAGCTCTAAAATGGGGATAATGTTGGCCTCCCATTGAATTTATGATATGGGTAAAGATGTTCTTTTTCACGATGTATACATACTCTTCTTCTGATGGTCGGTTTGTCATAGTAGTTGCTTTCTCCCTTAATCTTCCGATGAAACTACTAACTGATTCACCCGAGTTTTAGTTGAGCAGTTCTAGGTCTCGACAGGTAGCTTTCATCTCTTTATTACACTTATACTGAGTCATGAATTCTTGGGCCATATCTTCCTAACTACAAATTCTATATTCTTTGAGGTACAAGAACCATCAAACGAGACCTTCTTTGAGATTTTATTGGAACGTATGAGCCATTATTTCTTTCGATACTCCGAGGAGATTCATGGCGCAATGATTGTTGTGTAGGTGCACAATTGGCGGTCTAATCCTTCCAAACTTCTCGATATCTGGCATTTTGAACTTCTCTGGTAATCGAGGTTTAGGATAGGGATACATATAGGTGTAATCCACATAGTTGCTCAAGATTTTGACTTGGTTAAACCTTTTAGATAATAATATGAAGTCTTCTTTGACCTTGTTCAATTCTTCTTCCTTGGTTTTAATAGGAACTAGCAGATTACCCCTGGGTTGGGCAAGATTTGATATTTGTAGTTGAGCTAGTGGCGGTCCATTGGAAGGTAGGGCATGCAGGACATGCTGGTACTCTTTCGAGACCCATACCGATTCTGGAGCTTGTGGACCCATAACATGGGGAAGAAGAATTTCGATCTTAGGATCATCGGGAGTCTAAAACCCAGAGTTGTTTCATTTCCTGAACTTCTGCCTGAATATTGTCGATCTTGGCGTTGAGCTAATAAAGGACTGCCATCAGATCTAGCTGTACATTTGCATTATAATCAATATTCTCAGTAAATAGTTTTTGGATGGATTTATCAAATTATGTAGAAGCAGTAGAGGAAACGGTGAAGCTTTAGGGTGGCTTAATGGAAGAATTGAGCCAATAAGATGCTAGGCCAAGATTGGGGTATGCGATTGCACCTGAGAGGGATAAATGATTTTTGCATTTATTTTGAGGGAACAAGGAATACTTTTGGTATATTTTTTTTTCCTTTTTTTTGAAAAGGGATAAATGTTTTTGGTATTTCTGATAAGGGGAAAAGGAAAATCCTCAGCATAGTTATTATTATTAGGTTCCACTTGTATTATGTTCCGCCTAGGGTGCAAGTGAAATGCCGAATAGGACCCGACTCTGGGAAAAGATAGGGTATGCAAGACACGATTTGACTTGTTTCCAAATTCATAGAGAGGGTCCTATTTTAAAAATGGGAAAAAAGTAGAAAATTTGAGTGGTAAGGTGACCCAAAATTTTGGTAGAATTTTGCGTTGGAATCAGCAAACTAGGTATGAGTGTCCTACGACCAACACTTATATGAGGTTGATGCATTAGTGGGTTAGTGTAAAAGTTTCCCCCTATATACAAAAATATTTTTTATTTTTTGAGAAAAATTGAAAAAGCCAAAAATATTTTATTTTGATAAAAATTTTGGAAAAAGATAAATAGAGTTTTGTATTTTTTTTACACCGTTTATGGATGGACATTTAGGATGATCGAGTCATAATTTCATTCCTTATCCATGTGACTATTTGATAGTGTTTTGATATGCGTCATCATTTCATTTTTTTGCTTTATAATGTTTAGAGTCATTAAGCTGTAATTTGAGATTACTACCTACATGTTTGACTCTTAGTCTCCTTTAATGCACAATTGCACGAATTTGTTTAAGTATTATACTTGTCTATCACATGTTGGTCGAAGTGTTTCCATCTCAATCCTGTCTTTAAAACGAACCAAATGCGATAAAACTAGACAATGAAAGTAGTGCATGTAAGAACCGTTGCTCGTGAGGAATTTGTTTAATATAAAAAAATAATGAGTGAACACGGGAAAGGGATACGAGAGTACAAAATTAACTCATCGTGAAACCCACTGTTTGAAAAAAGCCCAAAAAATTTAAAGGCAATAAAAAGATAAATATGCCAAAAAGGGGTCAATAGGTTTTAGATCACCTCAAAAGAAAAAAAAAGATTTATTATTTATGAGGGAGATTGGTTGGAAATAAATCAACGGATTTGCACGTCGTGACAAAGTCTTGAAAAAGCATTACATAATGTTAGACGTTATTGGTGTGGAAATCATTTTAAACCTTGATGTGTTGATTAGATTGAGTCGATATCATATGAATTCACATTTTTGACACCTAAGGATGATTTTGAGATCATTCTTTAGGAGTATCCATATTCATCGTGCACATATGTTCTGTTTGGTTTTTTTGATTTTCCTATCGAATTTGTTCACACCCATTCATTCCGTTTCCACGATTTGGTTATCTTAGTGTAAATTCATGGTGTGTGATTTTTTGTAAAATTATTTTTGCATTGGAAGCTTTCAAGTATATCCTTGATGATTGTAGTTGTTTGCTTTGCTTGTCGTGACACTCCATGTTTATTTTGGGTATTCTTTTCCTTGTCTATTTCGGACAAATAAAAATGGGGAGAGCGAATTTTGATTTTATGGGGGATAATTGAGATTTGATATTTATTTTGATTTATGTTTATCTCATTTCAAACTCGATACATCATGGCGGTATTTGTTTCTTGTCTCTTATGTTTAAGTACAAAATTTAATATCTTATTTTTCCCACCCTCGTGATGAAAGAGAAAAGAGATTTGAAGATTTAAAGTTAAATATTTTTTTTAGACTTGTATTTTTAGTACCTTTTCAGTTTTGGGTTCATGCAAGGGTATTAGATTTATATAGGAATTTTGATTTGATAATTCAGATGTTTTTAGTTTATACTGGCATAGACATAGGGGGATATTTCTAAGGACATATTTTACGTAGTCCTGTTTACATTAGAGTATGTCATATACTGCTACAACCGTAAAAAATTTATTCAAGTTCAATAATGCATCTAGATGGATCCGAATATCAAAATTCTTCAACAAAAAAGCCTCTGTGAGATTAATTTTGGTGTGGTTGTATTTAAGTCCCTTAATGGTTCATTTAAAGTGTTGGGATAATATTTCTAAAATGTTTTTAAATACCTGAGGTGTTGTTTTTCGTCAAAAGAATTTTTTTTAACTATTGAGGCGGAGCTTTAATAAAAAATAATTTTCGCTCAGGTCGTTCGAGCAACCTATCAAAGTCGTTCAAATGACATCAGTATGTTGCATGATGTCGTTGAAATGACATTGAACCCCGTTCGAGGGACGTCCTTATTTTGTTCGAGCGATCTGTAGACTCAACTTTTTATAAATAGCTTGTTAAATGAGTCCTTTTTCATGAAGAAGACCTAATGTTTTTCAATCTACAAAAACTGCAAACAGTAGAACAATCTTGTCTTCTTTAATTTAGGGTTTAAACTTTTGTTTTTCAATTCACAAAAATCCCAATAGTTTATTGAATTGTTTTTGGAACCCAAGATACATATTTGGTGAAGTTTCTCTTGTAGAGAGGGTACATTTATGACTGACAACTGCGTGTCTTTTGGCAGTACTCGTGGGCGTTCCTTGTTGATTCTAAACTGTGTGTTCTTGTGGGCTGCTGTGGTTGATCCATTGTTGACTCTAAGTTGTGTATCTATGTGAGTATCTGCGTGATATTCATTGCATATTTCATTGTGTATGGAAGTTGCGATTTACAATTACATAGTGAAATAAAAAGGTTTTCCTTTTAGGTTTTTGGCTGAAATCTATGTGTCAATAATTTATTTATGATGGTTTGATTTTACCCACATTTGTATGTTTTAGCGCTGAATTTGAAAATTGACTCCAATTAAATATGTTTAAAATCAAAATTTGCGAATTTGGTTAAATCAATATTACACCGCATTTACAAATTGGTATTAGTGCTTTTTAATCGATCACCACTTTTACAGCTTTACTACCACCCAAGAATGACTAACATAGTGTATAAGTCACTCAAGGAACCCATCAACCTCTAGGGCCACCCCTATAACACAAAAATAGTTAACATAACTTTGAAGATGTTCACATACCCACAACTATCAATATATACAGGGAATACACATATAATCCACTCATACAATAAATATCATAGTCACTTCCATATGGGGTGGCATCTCTCACCACCAAAGGCATATCCTAGTGAACACAAAACCATAATCCACGAGATTGTGTCAAAGCAATCCACATATAGAAAAATAACTCTCAACAAAACACTATGCCCAAACAAATTACATTACTACATGATATATAGATATTATGAATCAGCACTTCATTATATCATAGATAAAATAACTCCAGCAATAGCCAATCTAAAATTCCCACATGCCACAGTGCTCACTTGACCCATGCATCCATAAAGAACCATACAAGAATAGGCGTACCTAAGCCCATATCTCCAAGCAATATCTACATGCACCGAGTTATTATATCCCCAAAACTATATATCATCAATTTATGCTTCAATCTGTGTAATAGTAAGTACACGTAACCATTTATCCACATCGGGTGGTGGGTCACATACTATGCCACACCTTACCTAAGACCAAACCATAATATTCCAACATAGGTCAACTCTCAATCTTGGCGGAAAACAAAATACCACTATTTCAGGAGTAGTAGAAAGTTAAAAATATACAGTGACTTTAGCAAGTAAAATAAATCACATCCACTTTAATCCCCACATCGTTGCACCCACTCTTAATAAGGTGCTACTTTCCAAATCATGCAAAATCTACGTATATCACCCAAGTGTCGGTAGTAACACCAACAAATTAAAATCTCAACCAAACCATCTTTGGTTGTTATTTACAATGCCCATAATCCACATTAGGGCACCTTTCAACTACATGACCATGCCATAAATGCCATAAAAATGATAATCACAAATCACCTTAGGAGCTCTCTTTCTCACATCAATTCATTATTTCGTAACATCCTCTCCCGTTTTTCCTAACTATCTTTAATAAGGGTACTTTATGCCTCACATTTGTAATCACGATCCTTAATCAACACATGATCTCTCCTTGATCCCTTTGGAACTTATTCGTTCTTTATATTTTATATAACTAATTCATTCGCAATATCGCCCAAAAAACGTATTAAACCCATTCCTAAAATAATCTCTTAATGAGTCATCTCAACTTAAGCAACATAACATCAATCATCTCCTCTCTAGTTTCCACCTACACAGTTCTACTAATAATTCATTCCTCGCCAGTTCCAACCCATATTCCGCAAACATGCAGTGACCTTATTCATAGGTTAAAAGTTCTCACATTACCATCACTCTTAATATCTTACAGTTTTAACAATACAAATCAACCTCACTCGAATCTAAGGAAGACAAAATTCCTCTCTCTTAGGGGAATTAATCACACATAAATTCTGAGGTTACCCCAGCAATGCGGGTCGGTGCGCAAAGACTTTATGTGCGGAAGTAAACTATTGTTTGAGTAAACACCTTAAACCTACGAGTTTATATGAATGATTCCAAGGGGGACCAAATTAAACTTTTACTTAATTTGATTAACTTTTATGAAAATAGTTTTAATTTTCAAAGTTAATTAAAGTCCAAAACAAATTCAATTTTTAGGCGAGTTTCTAATTATTAAGTCCTACCTTTTCGTATGAGGTGAAATGCAAGAAATGTACAACACACGGTATTTATTTAACGTCGCAAAAACCCTTCCCCGGGAAAAACGACGGACTCCTCTAGGAGTCACCTAAACTACTTTCACTAAAACAATAAAAGAATAGGTACGAGTTACAAACAACAAACGTAACAATTAAAGAAGAATGATCTAGCTATTATCCCACACGACCAAGTCTCTAACCAGGTTGCTTATTCAGTTCTCTCTTTAACTTCTCCTCACTTGTTTTTGCGTTCTTCACTTCTCAGCCTCCCCTTTAACTTCTTTAAGCGCAGGTTGGCTCAGTGCCTATTATTTACTTTCTAGTGAAGTGTGTGTGATGCAACAGAATATATAACACCTATATCTTTGCAAGTCTTGTGTTATTCAAATCAAGTCAGTTTGACTTTGAATACACCTTTGAAAAACTTCTTTTCTCTTTCTTTAAATCTTGAACACTAGACTTGTTCAGATATTACACAAACAAAGATGTGTCTATGTGAATACGTGAGTGATTATATGTGAGTGATATGAGATGCAAACAATTTCTGAATCACTTAAGCAATCAAGTAAGCATGTTCACACAGATATATTTCTACACTGAACAGAAATAAATCATATCAAGCATACAGTCAGAAATAATACAAACTGTTTATAACTAGTTCAGATTAAAATGATTTAATCCAGTTTAGTTTAAGTTCCAATCAGTCTGAACAGTTCAGGTTCTTGATTAGGTCCAGTATGTTCTTGTTCTCAGTCCAAGTCCTTGGTCAAGTATACAGGTACAAATATGTTTAGTCCAAGGTCATATTTCCAGTA
The DNA here is from genome assembly GCA_949130495.1 of Sambucus nigra. Lineage (NCBI taxonomy): Eukaryota > Viridiplantae > Streptophyta > Magnoliopsida > Dipsacales > Adoxaceae > Sambucus > Sambucus nigra. The sequence goes on along the minus strand of OX422219.1, from coordinate 131,455,206 downwards.
TCAGGTAGTTAGGTTCCGATACACAACTTATATTAGGTTTAAATCTCTAAACCTAGAATTAGTTCCTCTTTCGTGTAAATCAGACTTTCAAAAAGAATCAATTTAAAACAAAGTGTTTTAAATGAAGTAAGATCAATACTGGTTCTAGTGTGTGTAGTGTTTATAAAATATATCAGCACAATACTTACACAAACACTTTAGATCTAGCACATAACAGATCAGAAAATACAAGAAAACAAGAACAATAATAGAGATACTCACAAAACGATTTTTCAGAATGAAAAATCAATTGATTTGGAAATGCAGAAATTCTGAGATTAAAAACCTTCCATTCTTGAATCCACAAAACGTCTTGAAGACTCAGCAATGTTTTTTAAGGAATACACAAAAGATTTCACTGAAAATACTGGTGTTTAGTCTCTCTCTCTCAGAATTAATTTTGGCAGAATTTATGCTCAAAAACGAATTTTCTCGGGTTAAAAAAATGAAGGCACAAAGTCTCTATTTATAGAGTGCACAAGTGTGTGCTGATAGGTGTAAAATAAAATCACAAGGATCACTAACAAATTACACAGAACCGTTGATAAGAAGTAGATCTTGTGGCTGAGAAAGAAACACAAAATGTTCCATTAAAAATAAGACACGTGTAAAGCAAGTTGTTCGCACTAACTGAACAAGAAACAATCTGTTATATAAAACGCAGTCGTTTTAAATGAAAAACCACAAACCATTTTCGGTTTTATGTAAAACCGCGGGCGGTAAAAAAAAATCCGACGTCGTCGTTTCAAAGAAAATGAAACCAGTTTTGATTTTAGAAAAACCGAGGGTGAACAAACCGGACTGAGATCCAGCTGTAAAGCAATAAAAACTTACCGTTTATAAAAGTGCGAGCGACGACACGTCGTTTTTCAAAAAGGCAGTTTCGGTTTTTAAAAAAAAACAGTAAATTCGGATGTTACCACGACGTCGTATTAAGGATATCTATTTCCGGTTTTTAACGAAAACTGTGGGCTAAAGAGATATCCTCCAAACTAGAAGTCAGTTACGGTCAAGATGGGTCAAATCGGAGTCAGCCATAGGACCTGTTTAGGCATGGGGAATACGCAGCTGACAACAGGTATGGCGGTCAAAATCTATGACCAAGGCAAGAGCTAATAATATGCCTAAATGCACACGCCAACAGATATGCCAAACCAAAAGGCATGGGTAAAGCAAACACACGCATACATAAACAATATATAATACAATATATATATTGCATATAAAACAAAAGGTATGCATGCAACATTTAAGCATGACACATTCTAGCATATATATACAATATATAAACATACTAACATATCTATATAAATATTAACATGCACGCACATCTAGGGACACATGCATACACACATACATATATTAACATATATATAAAAACACACGCACGCACACAACATATATTATGTATATATAATATATATATATATTAATATACACGCATATGCACAGTAAACATAAAATAACAAAATGTATTTTTAATTTCAAAAAAAATATTCTGTAATTTTTATTAAGAAAAAATATTTAGTGTCAAAATTTATTTTCAAAAAAAAACATTTTTCTTATAAAAATTTCAAATTAAAATATTCGAACTCAAAAGAAATAATTTTATTATGATAAAATAAAACATTATCATAAGATATGATAAAAATGCAAAATGCAACGTGGTGTTGTGTCCTATGTGACATAATTCCTATGAGCCATAAGTTTACCTTTTTCTGAGATGGCGGACTGATTGGAGATCACATTTGATGTAGATGGACAAGGAGCGCTTGGAGTCGATGTGGGGACACACAATCCTAATATTACAAAAATATTTTGTCAAAATTTCAAGTCCAACTAGATGAAGTCCTATATAGCTAAAGCACGAAAAGCAAATCCTAGGTGTGCTCTATATAGGGCCTTCAAACTCCCCCATTGGACTAATTTTGACAAAACCCTTGAGTACATCAAATGATATACTAAGGAAAAATAATACCTAATATTTCCTATACAAAAAAATTATCTATCTACCCACCCATCCTAGAAAAGAAAAAAACAGAACTCGATCAGATGCACGGTTAAGAAAATACCTGCAAAACATAAATACACAATCTGCCAAGAAATCAAGTTAGTAGCATATGCTCTACCAAAATATTAATATGACAGAATAAAATGTGCAGGAACTTATAAGACAGGTAATGTATGAAAAACAACAACAAAGGACTAAAACATGTACTCAATTCTCCCCCATTTTGTCTAAATTAGACAATGGAAAAGAAAAAAAATAAGTGTTAATAATCTGCAAAATAAGCGTCTCCTACATTACACATGGCTTTAAGAGATACCGGTTATTAGTAGATACCTTTATCCTAAAACCTCGGAGATCTAGTATACAGAAAGCAGAGTAAACACAACTAATTGTCGAGTACAGTCATTCCAATCATATGTCGCAATTTCTCAAACCGGGATTTATCTAACGGTTTAGTGAACAGATCAGCTAGTTGATTTTCAGTAGGAATATGTTCGATTACAAGTTCTTTTGCTTCAACCAACTCTCTAATAAAATGATGTCTTATGTTAATGTGCTTAGTCCTACTATGCTGGACAGGATTTTTGGCAATACAAATGGCACTTTCATTATCACAATAAAGGTGTACTTTGGACTGAATAATACCATAATTTGATAGCATTTGTTTAATCCAAATAAGTTGAGCACAACATGCACCAGCAGCAACATATTCAGATTCAGCAGTTGATAAAGTTACACTAGTTTGCTTTTTACTAGACCATCCAACGAGATTCTGTCCTAAATAATAGCAACCACCCGAGGTGGAACGACAATCATCCGTGCTCCCACCCCAATCCGCATCCGAGTATCCAATTATCTCACAAGAAGAGTCATTGGTATACCAAAGTCCAAACTCAATTGTGCCTTTAACATATTTTAAAATATTTTTAGCACAAGTGAGGTGAGACTCTTTCGGACTGGATTGAAATCGCGCACAGATACAAACAGCGTACTGAATATCAGGTCTAGAAGCAGTTAAGTATAATAAACTACCAATTATGCTACGGTATAATGTGGGATCTACATCTGGGCCACTATCGGATTTGGATAATTTAGTTTTTAGAGCCATAGGTGTAGAAGAAATTTTAGCATTTTCAAGTCCAAATTTAACAAGTAAATCCTTAGCATATTTGGATTGTGAAATAAAGAGGCCATCACTTTGCTGTCTTATTTGAAGTCCTAGAAAATACTGTAGCTCCCCCATAAGTGACATCTTAAATTCACTACTCATGTCTTTTGAAAACTGTTTAACTTCATTTGGTGAGGTTGACCCAAAAATGATGTCATCTACATAAATTTGAGCAATCAAAATGTCATTTTTATTAGATTTCTTAACAAAAAGAGTTTGGTCAACACCTCCTCTAACAAACCCATGTGAGGATAGAAAAGCAGTCAAACGTTCATACCAAGCACGAGGGGCCTGTTTTAAACCATATAAAGCTTTCTTAAGTCTATAAACATGATTAGGGAGTTTGGGATCTTGAAAACCTATGGGCTGCTCAACGTATACTTCTTCGGAAAGAATACCATTAAGAAAAGCAGATTTTACGTCCATTTGAAAAAGTTTAAATTGTAAGTGACAAGCAACAGCTAGAAGCAATCTCACTGATTCAAGACGGGTAACCGGGGCAAACGTCTCGTCACAGTCTATTCCTTCTATTTGAGAATAACCCTGTGCTACAAGTCTAGCCTTATTTCGAATGACTATCCCTTTTTCATCGGTCTTGTTTTTGAAAATCCATTTAGTACCGATTACTTTGATATCCTTGGGCCTTGGAACTAAATACCATACGTCATGATCCGTAAATTGAGCTAGCTCCTCTTGCATCGCATCAATCCAATATGAATCATTAAGTGCCTCATTTACTGATTTTGGTTCCACGAGGGATACAAAAGCAGCCATATGAGCTACTTGACGTAATTGATTTCTAGTTCTTACGGGCGCACGAATATCACCAACAACTTCAACGGAGGGATGATCTTTTGAAACCCAGTTAGGCACGGCAAGGGTTTGTGCTGGTAAAGATTCATCTTCTGTCAAAACTGAATCATTTAAAATATTTATATCCAAATCAGTTTCTACAGGTGGATCTTTACTAACAGGTTCAATAGTGCTATCAATTACAACAACATTAATAGACTCTACAATGGATTTGGTTCTTAAGTTGAAAACTCTTAAAGCTCTACTATTCTGAGAATAGCCAAGAAAAATGGATTTATCGCCTTTGGCTTCAAATTTTGAAAGATTATCACGATCATTGCACACATAACAGATGGAGCCAAAAGTACGAAAATATTTCAGATTTGGCTTTTTGTTGAACCAAAATTCGTAAGGGGTCATTTTGGTATTCTTCCTAAGATATACACGATTGATAATATGAACAGCAGTAAGACAAGCTTCTTCCCAAAAGTATAGAGGTAAATTTTTAGCATGGATAAGGACTCTAGCCATTTCTTGTACAACTCTGTTTTTCCTTTCAACAACTCCATTTTGTTGAGGAGTTTTTGGAGCACTAAACTCATGAGAATAACCATTAGCCTCACAATACTCAATGATACCAGTTTCTTTAAACTCACCACCTCTATCACTTCGAATTCGAGTTACCTGGGTGTCTTTCTCATTTTCTATCCGAGTCAGAATTTTCAAGAAATTGTTAAATGTTTCTGACTTAGCTTTCATGAAAGCAACCCAAGTAAATCGAGAAAAATCATCCACAATAACTAGGATATAAGAATTTCCATTCAAACTAACAGTCCTAGTTGGACCCATTAAATCCATGTGTAGAAGTTCAAGAGGTGCCGTGGTGTTGATGTCTTTAACCTTTTTGTGAGGAGATTTGGTGATCTTACCCACTTGACATGGACCACAAACAGCAGAGGGGCATTTCTTTATTTTAGGTAGACCTCTAACAATGTCTTGTGATGATAACCGATTTAAGGTATCAAAACTGATGTGCCCCAACCTATTGTGCCATAGGTCAGTATCATCTAAAAGAGTAACATTACAAGACAAGGAGCCAGAAGCTTTGTAACAGTTGTCTGTGGTACGATTGCCTTTTATGTAATTTTCTCCCATATTAGTCAAAACATCACAGGAGGTTTTGGAAAATTTAACTTGGCAACCATTATCACAAAACTGACTGATAGAAAGTAAATTAGCTCTCATTCCTTGAACTAATAACACATCATTAACATTGGGTAAACCTTCTTCATTAAGAGTACCTTTGCCAATGACTTGGGAGGTCTTACCATCTCCAAAGGTCACGTTGCCACCTTTATAATGAACAACATCCTTAAGTTTGGTAACATCACCCGTCATATGACGCGAGCATCCGCTGTCTAAGTACCAACCAGCACTATGCATCTCACAGCGTAGGGCTGTTAAGACTACAAAAGATTTTAAATTTGAATGTTTGAGCTGGGGTCCTAGATCATCAGATCTGATCCAAATAGGCACCAATTTAAATTTGTTTCGTGCAATAATTTTGGATCTGAGAAAGGGTTTACCAAATGGTCTAGATTTGTGATTAGTCCAAGTTCGAGGCTTACTAAAATAGTGAAATGATCCACTGCGATTTGAGGTTTTACAACCTAATCTCCCACTTTTTGGGTTAAAGTAAAAATTATCATTTTTCTTTTGAAACCATGGGCACTCAAAGTTTTGGTGTCCAAAAAGATCACAAATAGTGCAGAATTTATTAGTTGTAGGAATGCTAGAAATACAATGTTTTCTAACAAAGCAAGTTTCAAATTTCTCACCAGAATTGGAGTTAACATGTCTAGAAGGTCTCTTAGCAGGGGGACAGTATCTAGAAGAAGATGTTTCAACAAAATTTTCAATGAAGTAATCAATGTCACTTTCAAAATCATTTTCGATTAAAACTTGTTTTCCTTTGGCCTTTTCATTTGACTTGCTTTCCAAAGGAAGAGCCATTTCTTCCTTGGCTTTAACAAAGAGGACTGGTTTGGAAAAATCATTTATTTTCGTAATAGGACCATCATAACCAAACCCTCTTGTATCACCATGATAACGTTGGACAGCAATCAACTCTTCAAGGTCAAAGAATTTTATGTCACGACTACGACACATTTTAAAGGCAGTTTCACAAACTTCTTTAGACTTCTCAACTTGCAAAAGTGCAGCATTATATTTGTCTTCTAAAGAAGTCAGATTTTCATTTAGAGTCGTAATCTGAATTTTAAATTCAAGTGACTGTTTTTCAAAATCAATTTTGACATTGCACAATTCCACGGAATTTTGTTGAGTTATCTTATACTGATTCTCTAGGGATTCACTAAGCAATTTAACCAGATTAGATAATTCTTGCCTATTTTGCAATGTTCTCACATACAGTTCAGCATAATCATCATAAGCAACCCTATTATCATTATTCACCGTGTCACTGGGTGAAATGGGGCAATCTTCGGGTTTAGTGTCACACAAGTATGCACGTTTAGCATCAAATGGTGCAGTTAATTCTAGCATAGATGGCTGATTAACTAGTAAAGACTTAGCAGCAGCAATTAAATCAAACACTTCATCAGAATCAGAATTATCTTCAGAATCAGACATTCCAGCAAGATATACATCTCCACAACAGTCATAAACTTCTCCTAAAAACGCAAGGTAATTTGATTCAGTTTCAGCTTGGTCTTCTTCTGATTCAGAATCAGAGGAATCATCCCAAGTTTTTGTAATGTTTGCCTTGAACTTTTTAGGATACTTTGACTGTGGTTTGGATCTACATTCAGCAATAAAATGTCCAAGTTTACCACAATTATGACAAGCCATTTTCGATTTATCAATCTTACTAGTAGAACTATCATGATCAGCCTTTACTTTAGAATTTCTATTATGGGGTCGATTGGCCTGACGAGATTGATTATTCTCTTGCATACGTCTTTTAGCAATAGAGTTTCTATGCTTCAAGAGTTTCTTAAATTGAGAAGACATAAGTGCAAGTTGATTGTCAATCTTATCAATGTCATCCGACTCAACATCAGATTCATTATCAGACTCAGATAGTTGCCTAACTACCTCATGTTTGTATTTATTAGGACAGGTAGTTTTAAATGCAACTTTAGAAGAACTGGTCAGATCATTCTTAGCATAAGAGGTAAGAGTCTTTCTAAAAGCTGTTTCAAGTTCCATAGTTCTCAATTTAGAACTAAGCAGTTCAGGCGTAAGAGAAGGATCATCCATTTCTTCAATGATATAACGTTTATGATCAAATCTAGGGGCAAGGGATCTCAAAATCTTAGCACATACTTCTTGATCAGTATACTCAACATCATTAGCATGCAACAGGGTAATAATATCAGTCAAACGCATATAGAAATCGTCAAATGGTTCGTTATCTTTCATAACAAGCATATTGTACTGTTGGATAAGCATTTGAGTTTTACATCTTTTTACCCTAGCATCGCCTTCATGTGCTATTACTAATGTATCCCATGCGTCCTTACTGGTGGTGCAGTGACAAATACGTTTCAGTTCATTTTCACTTACACTCATGAAAATGGCATTCTTACCCTTATTATTGAAATTGCTTATCTTTTTCTGATCAATATTCAATTCAGTGGTTTTAAGTTTTCTAAAGATAGTGCTGCCTTCTGCTATAGGAGTGGTGGGGTGTTTATAACCATTTTCAATTAAATCCCACACGTCATCTCCTAGTGTGCCTTGAATAAATGCTACCATCCTAATTTTCCAATACGAAAAATTTGAGCCATCAAAAATAGGAGGTCTGCTAAAATTGCCTAGCCTAAGAAGTTGACTTGAATCATCCATTAAAACAAGGTGAAAAGTGTTTAACAAAAGTTTTAAAAATGATCTTTAAAAGTCTAGCTCTGATACCACTTGAGGTTACCCCAGCAATGCGGGTCGGTGCGCAAAGACTTTATGTGCGGAAGTAAACTATTGTTTGAGTAAACACCTTAAACCTACGAGTTTATATGAATGATTCCAAGGGGGACCAAATTAAACTTTTACTTAATTTGATTAACTTTTATGAAAATAGTTTTAATTTTCAAAGTTAATTAAAGTCCAAAACAAATTCAATTTTTAGGCGAGTTTCTAATTATTAAGTCCTACCTTTTCGTATGAGGTGAAATGCAAGAAATGTACAACACACGGTATTTATTTAACGTCGCAAAAACCCTTCCCCGGGAAAAACGACGGACTCCTCTAGGAGTCACCTAAACTACTTTCACTAAAACAATAAAAGAATAGGTACGAGTTACAAACAACAAACGTAACAATTAAAGAAGAATGATCTAGCTATTATCCCACACGACCAAGTCTCTAACCAGGTTGCTTATTCAGTTCTCTCTTTAACTTGTCCTCACTTGTTTTTGCGTTCTTCACTTCTCAGCCTCCCCTTTAACTTCTTTAAGCGCAGGTTGGCTCAGTGCCTATTATTTACTTTCTAGTGAAGTGTGTGTGATGCAACAGAATATATAACACCTATATCTTTGCAAGTCTTGTGTTATTCAAATCAAGTCAGTTTGACTTTGAATACACCTTTGAAAAACTTCTTTTCTCTTTCTTTAAATCTTGAACACTAGACTTGTTCAGATATTACACAAACAAAGATGTGTCTATGTGAATACGTGAGTGATTATATGTGAGTGATATGAGATGCAAACAATTTCTGAATCACTTAAGCAATCAAGTAAGCATGTTCACACAGATATATTTCTACACTGAACAGAAATAAATCATATCAAGCATACAGTCAGAAATAATACAAACTGTTTATAACTAGTTCAGATTAAAATGATTTAATCCAGTTTAGTTTAAGTTCCAATCAGTCTGAACAGTTCAGGTTCTTGATTAGGTCCAGTATGTTCTTGTTCTCAGTCCAAGTCCTTGGTCAAGTATACAGGTACAAATATGTTTAGTCCAAGGTCATATTTCCAGTATCAGGTAGTTAGGTTCCGATACACAACTTATATTAGGTTTAAATCTCTAAACCTAGAATTAGTTCCTCTTTCGTGTAAATCAGACTTTCAGAAAGAATCAATTTAAAACAAAGTGTTTTAAATGAAGTAAGATCAATACTGGTTCTAGTGTGTGTAGTGTTTATAAAATATATCAGCACAATACTTACACAAACACTTTAGATCTAGCACATAACAGATCAGAAAATACAAGAAAACAAGAACAATAATAGAGATACTCACAAAACGATTTTTCAGAATGAAAAATCAATTGATTTGGAAATGCAGAAATTCTGAGATTAAAAACCTTCCATTCTTGAATCCACAAAACGTCTTGAAGACTCAGCAATGTTTTTTAAGGAATACACAAAAGATTTCACTGAAAATACTGGTGTTTAGTCTCTCTCTCTCAGAATTAATTTTGGCAGAATTTATGCTCAAAAACGAATTTTCTCGGGTTAAAAAAATGAAGGCACAAAGTCTCTATTTATAGAGTGCACAAGTGTGTGCTGATAGGTGTAAAATAAAATCACAAGGATCACTAACAAATTACACAGAACCGTTGATAAGAAGTAGATCTTGTGGCTGAGAAAGAAACACAAAATGTTCCATTAAAAATAAGACACGTGTAAAGCAAGTTGTTCGCACTAACTGAACAAGAAACAATCTGTTATATAAAACGCAGTCGTTTTAAATGAAAAACCACAAACCATTTTCGGTTTTATGTAAAACCGCGGGCGGTAAAAAAAAATCCGACGTCGTCGTTTCAAAGAAAATGAAACCAGTTTTGATTTTAGAAAAACCGAGGGTGAACAAACCGGACTGAGATCCAGCTGTAAAGCAATAAAAACTTACCGTTTATAAAAGTGCGAGCGACGACACGTCGTTTTTCAAAAAGGCAGTTTCGGTTTTTAAAAAAAAACAGTAAATTCGGATGTTACCACGACGTCGTATTAAGGATATCTATTTCCGGTTTTTAACGAAAACTGTGGGCTAAAGAGATATCCTCCAAACTAGAAGTCAGTTACGGTCAAGATGGGTCAAATCGGAGTCAGCCATAGGACCTGTTTAGGCATGGGGAATACGCAGCTGACAACAGGTATGGCGGTCAAAATCTATGACCAAGGCAAGAGCTAATAATATGCCTAAATGCACACGCCAACAGATATGCCAAACCAAAAGGCATGGGTAAAGCAAACACACGCATACATAAACAATATATAATACAATATATATATTGCATATAAAACAAAAGGTATGCATGCAACATTTAAGCATGACACATTCTAGCATATATATATACAATATATAAACATACTAACATATCTATATAAATATTAACATGCACGCACATCTAGGGACACATGCATACACACATACATATATTAACATATATATAAAAACACACGCACGCACACAACATATATTATGTATATATAATATATATATATATTAATATACACGCATATGCACAGTAAACATAAAATAACAAAATGTATTTTTAATTTCAAAAAAAATATTCTGTAATTTTTATTAAGAAAAAATATTTAGTGTCAAAATTTATTTTCAAAAAAAAACATTTTTCTTATAAAAATTTCAAATTAAAATATTCGAACTCAAAAGAAATAATTTTATTATGATAAAATAAAACATTATCATAAGATATGATAAAAATGCAAAATGCAACGTGGTGTTGTGTCCTATGTGACATAATTCCTATGAGCCATAAGTTTACCTTTTTCTGAGATGGCGGACTGATTGGAGATCACATTTGATGTAGATGGACAAGGAGCGCTTGGAGTCGATGTGGGGACACACAATCCTAATATTACAAAAATATTTTGTCAAAATTTCAAGTCCAACTAGATGAAGTCCTATATAGCTAAAGCACGAAAAGCAAATCCTAGGTGTGCTCTATATAGGGCCTTCAAATTCATCATCAAAACCTTCATATTTTTCTAGAAAGCAACAACTATTTGCCCTCTCTCTTAGCTACACAAAATCTTAAAAAGGAATTCTACTAGACTGAATTGCCATCACAATCCATATTACCATAAGCAAAACCCAAATCTCTAATAGGTTCCTCAAAACATGACTTCTTTAATGTCTTAAAAAGATTAACTCAACGTGAAACACATTCACTATTTATGTCTATAAAAATATCTAAGTTGCAGACACTACCCCAAACCTAATAAATCTCCAAAAGTATTCTTACAGTGGTGGTGAACGACATTGTCCAACCACGCATTTTATCTTTTACCACTAACTCACACAATCTTCCTTACCATAATACTCTAAGCTTGAATACTCCTCAAGTCTTAACGAAGCTCAAACTACTACGAATGATGCTTACAAACGTCATCGCAAAACCAGAGTAAAAAAACCTATGACAAGATCTAACATATCAACTAACGCTCAGCAAAAAATGAAACAGGCGTAACACATTTTCGAAGGACATTAGAACTTATATACTCTAATACTAACTATAACACCCCCGATTTTCCACGCCCATCTGAACACAAAATACAGAGATCACTAAAATAATTTATATCATTCTTAGCATCAATGATAAGCAAAACTACAGTAAATAAAAACCATCCACTATATAAACTCAATGAAGGATAACAATAAGAATAAGTAAAACTCCAATAACTGAATCCACTAATATAAAATCCTCTTTTATGCAAATGTTTCAACTGAAATAAAAAGAACACATTAATAACCTCCTCTAAAATAAAATCCTAAATACACATGGTTACTACAATGAACTAGTGATTTATACTCTAAGGATACCGAGTTAGATCTCCACTACTGCAAGTTTGACCTCTCAGCCCTACTATACCTGAATATAATAATAATAATATTATTATTAATAATAATAATAATAATAATAATAATAATAATAATAATAATAATAATAATAATAATAATAATAATAATAATAATAATACACGTTGGGGGAAAACATTTATAGATATGGGTTAGAGCTTGAAAGTTGCAAGAAATATTTCCAGTATCAACAATGTATAAATCATGCGACTCATTTACAATAACATGCAACCCATTAACGCTCACATGCAATAAATACCTCACCTCTCATCTAGGGAAAGTACTACGTTAATGTCCCAACCCAAGGCATAAAACTATACTAAGAGTCTTTATCTTTAGACTAATAAGAAAGTAACTGATAAACGAATATAATAAGAATGTAACTAATTACATTCGTACAAAATACAACCCAATACTCAATCTTTTACTTATTTATATTCTCACGATGGCCTATCATAACATTTACTTTGTCTTTACTTCTTAATTAACCATCTTCTTCACAGAATTATAGTGTATGTTTATCATACGATCCCATACTACCCCCACTCATGTCACCAAAAAATAAGATATACACAATCTCATAAAGCACACACATAAATGTGAAATAAGGTTTAGATTAAGTCTCCATCACATGACGAATATCATATATACATAAAAGTCTCATAATAGCCACACGAAGGCATCTACCTTCGGGGGACCTTTTCGTGTTTCTATCAGTAAACACATAGGAGTCCCTCGCCTAACGGGTTTTAAAATAAACATACACACAAATATAAAATGGGGAATCACAATGTAATCATACCACCTGGTAGTCCCATATCGAAACTCGACGGATGGATCAGGTCACCAACCTCTCTCACCATGAAGTCCATGAAGTTTAGACCGACTAAATGTATAATCAAAATATATCATAACATAATCCAACACCACTGGCTCCAACTAATCTTGCCCAATGGGTCAAGTTATCATGTATCTCACTCACGAAACGGTAACCAACTAAATGTGTGATATCGACCTCCATAAAATCTTGCATTAACAACCAGGCGTACGGTACACAATCATAACACTTGAATACAAAACCACAACTAATAGATTTACCATAAGTAACGGGTATGTTCACATAAGCACATAATTTATATACATATACACTCAACATATATAAATACATGATAGCGTATACTCTCACGCATACCCAAATCATCTTAATCCCCGAATACCAGATTATCAAATTAATTACGGTTTACTATCTATAAAAACCATATCAAACATATACTAAAAAGTGGGATATAGCATGCTCTCAAACGTACCCCAAATTGTCCCAATCCTTAAATACTGAATTTTTCATTACGTTCTTAGGCTTATCAACTCTCAAACCTTGTGAATCCAACTCTTAGTTCATTATGTCTCTAAATCATGATCATCTACACACACACACACACACACACACACACATATATATATATATATATATATATATATATATATATATATATATATATATATATATATATATATATATATATATATAGAGAGAGAGAGAGAGAGAGAGAGAGAGAGAGAGAGAGAGAGAGAAAGAGAGAGGGAGACTCATACATACCAAGTTTATATACAAATATTTTTAAAATAGTAAAAAAATTATTTTTGGGTTGAATATGTTTATATAGTATTTAGACATTTAAAGGGACCCATATAAAAAAATCAGCTCAAAATAACCATTTTTTGTTATTTTTTAAAAATCGGTCAAACTTCCACAACTTTTAAAGTACTTTAAAAGTTGTGAAAGTTTGACCGATTTTTTAAAAATGGCAAAAAAAGGTTATTTTGAGCTATGGGTTCCTTGAAGTGTTTAAATATCACATAAAAAGATTCAACTCAAAAATATTGTTTTTAATATTTTATTAAAATAGATTTGTGTCAGTAAGTATGTAAACTTAGTATGTATGAGAGTTTGCCTCTATATATATACTCTCTCATATCATAAATATATGTCTCCTCGTTTAATAACTAAGTTATTCGCATGGCCTATAATATCTCAATACATGAATCAACCTCCAAACACTTTAGTTCATTACTCTCCAAACTCAATACATACATACAACCATAGGATATCGCTCACTTGCGCGTCTACCCAATTCAACCCAATCCCAAAACTGGCTGGAACTAAATAGTACTAATCTTTAAATCTCTAACCTACATAACTATTACCAATATTAACCAAGTCTATTCTCTCAATAACTAAGTTAAACAACCATAAACAAAAAACCATCCCAAAATCACCAACCCAAAATTTCATCCTTGCCCACCGTTGGTAAAACATTTATGAGAAATTTATAAAAATACTAAAAAATATGAACCAGTGCCCATGCATATGCAATTCAACAATCTATAATTTTTGGGGTCGATCAATCGATGGTACCTGTAAGATGGACCTTCTTCTTCATTATAGGATTTAACCTATAAAACCTCTATTAAAACTTCTCTAAGCTCCCAAATCAGATTAAAAACCCCGCAAAATGAAAAAGTACTACTTTTAATTCAAGATTAAACAGTCTAAATGGCTCTAGACAATTTTTTGAAGAAACTCTTTTTCTTAAAACAAACAACTAACAAAAGATGCGTATGAGCAGAATTATGAATGAGATATTTCAGGTATTATGTATCTAAGTTATGAAAACCAAAACTAAAATCAGTTTTAAATCGGCACGCCAATATAAAGGGATGAGAGGAAGATTAAGTACGCAAGTGCACAAAGATTTTAACATGGTAAAACTCCACCCAATTGGGAAAACATCCACACAGGCCTCTACACCTCAAAACAAAAATCTACTAAAATAGAAAAACAGATTACAACCTATATAATAATCTAAACACACAATTAGACCTAATATAAGTTCATAAAATATACCAGATCCTCTGGATTATTCTGACTTCTCCCAAGGCTCTGATGTTGTAGATGTTCTCTCAGCTTTGTAACTCCACTCCTTTTAGCTTTACGTCGACTCTTAAAGTAAAAAATCTCTTTACCAATATCTTTTAGTGTTGTAGTGTGAAACTGTTGTGATGTGACGTGCCTAACACATGCATGCAACTCACACACACTTATAACATAAAGAATGAGTATCAAATTACAAACAAATTTCTAATATGCAAAAGAAATTTCTAAAATCAGTTTGATCAAAACTCTCAGACTTTGTGATCTTTAATTTTATCCGCAGATAAAGAGGGAATATTGATATATAAAAGAGCCAAGATCCTAAACACTTTCTTTATTAAAAAATGTACAAATATTTCACAAAGTGTGAAATATATGAAAGTGTAAATCCCCAATCAAGATCTCAACTCGATCTAAGCCTGAATATTCTCATAAACAAAAATTAGAAATGATTTTTTTGGTTTAGATTTTGAAAGCAACATAAGCGTTTAAAAAAATCCAACAAAAATAAAGATTTCTCGAAAGAAGAAATCAAACTCAGTAATATATACGTGTTATGTATCACAGAGTCTCAAATCTCAACTTTCTGTGAAAGAAAATGAGATTAGAACTACGTGACTTAGTTGGACAAGAGATTAAGAACTAGAGATGATGGATCTTCTTAAATCCCAAAATAACTCAACTCTCAGAAGGGTTTTCTGGTGAGAATTTAACCGAAGTTAGGTTAGGGTTATATTTCTCTCTCTCTCTCTCACTCTCTCTTTTCTCTCTTTTTTCTCTCAGAGGTGAAAATGAGACAAAGATTGTAAACGTTGCACATATGAGTCCTATTTACACTAGAGGATGGAAGGCTCTGGAAGGACAAATCAAGTCAACGATCAGGATTGAATACAAATGATTGAAGTAAATCTAATGGCTGACAAAGCACCGCTTTTAAAAACACTCTGATTGGTTCAAAGGGTTAACACGTGGATCGCTTTTGAAGACATGCATGAAGCACCCTATATCTTTGACTCATTTGAGTCTGCATTATATAGGAGCTCATCTAGTTTGGAAATAGTGACAAAATTGTGTCTATCCCAAGATGAACCAAAAATCCTCAGAAACTTCAAAGCTTCATTGATATTCCTCTACAAGTTCTTAAAGGTATAACACATACACCACACACTAGGACTGCATACATATGGTGTTTTATTCATGTGATGACCTTGTGTGAGTTAAATCCCATTAATATTATTTTTAATACTTTTTGGGATTAAATTAGTATTTTCTAAGTATTTTAAATAATTTTTGGAAATTAATATTGGATCTTAATAAAGTTTTTGGGTTAATTTGTAAATATTTTTTATGCCTTAAAACAATCTTGGGTAGAAACCAAAATCGGAAGAAACATTTGTGGGTGGAATTGAAATTTTTTAAAAACCAAAAACACGCGTTTGTAAGTTGATCTTGAGCCTACACATGTTGCGCACACAACGGTTCGATTTGTATTTTCTATCACTCACATACCTGTGACCTATTCTGGACCTTTGGATCGTCTTAATCTACGGTCTGCATGTGTTTGGAATCAATCCAAGTGTATTGGTTTTAACCAATCAGTGTTGGCTATTGCATTGCTTATTAAGAACCCTTGGATTTACATCGTTTTAACTGCTTTTAATCCCAGCCCTTGAATTTGAACCATCATTCCAGATCCTTTGAACACTAGTATAAATATATGCATTGGGTGAGGCAATTAGAGACTTTTATGATTTCCTCGTCTGAGAGAAAAAAGAGAGAAGAGAGAGAAAGATTAGAGAGAGAAATAGAAACCCTAATCCAAACTTCGTCAAATCCTAAATCAGAAATACTTTTCTGAGAGTTTAAACCTGAGTGTTTAGTTCCTGGTTTTGAGAAGTTAATCCTCTTTTATTCTTGATCATCCTTCCAACTTAGTCACTTTGGTAGAGTTTTCAGTTTCTCTTCATAGAAACTTAAGATCTCGTCTTTGTGATACAAATCACATAGATAGTTCACTATCTTGATTTCTTATTTCGAGAAATCTTGTTTGTTGGTTATTTTAAAACTGTTTTTATATTTTCAAACTTTAAACAAACAATTTTCATTCTGATTTTATTTTACTCAAACATCAGACTTGGATCTAGTTTTGAGATCTTTATTGGGGATTGTGCTTTCTAAATAATATTTTCAAAACAAGAAAGTATTAGGATCTTGGACATTTCACAACAAGATTCCCTCTTGATCAGCGGTTATTTTGAAAGGTTTAAAGTCTGATTTAGTTTTGACTAAACTGATTTTAGAATATATTGCATATCTAGTGATTCTGTAATTTGTTAAATCATTCTGTCTATATTAAGTGTGAGTGTGTTGCATGCATATGATAGAGAGCACATAACCACTACACTTTCACTCTACCACACTTAAAGTGTTGGTTGTATGATCTTGAACTTGTTTGAGTTGACGTAAAGACTGTAGTCGTAAAAGTTACGAAGCAGGAGAGAACAGCAACAACAACAACAACCTACAGAGAAGTCATATTTAATCCAGAGGAGTTGGTAGAAAGTCTGAACTTAGTTTAGGTGTGTTTGTGTGGTTTGATTATTAAATAACTTGTAATTTGTTACTCTGATTTTAGTGGATTTTCTTTTTGTGACGTAGAGGTCACCGTGGATGTTTCCCCAATTGGGTGGGATTTTACCACGTTAAAAATTACTTGTGCACTTATTCATTTTCTCATCACCTTCTTCTAAGCTGTGTTGATTTAATAGTTTAAGTTTTGTTTTTCAAAACTAGTTTATTCTAGATCTGAAATAAGTCGTTCGAACTCGTTCAAAACATTTTAATAATCATTTGAAACACATCTTATGTTAAGTTTTATTTTGATTAAAAGAGTTTCTTCAACAAACACTTCAGAGCTATTTTAACAGTTTAATCTTGTATTAAACATCTTAAGTGGTGTTTTTCAATTTGTATCAGAGCTTTGTTGTTTTTAAAATCTTTTAGATCCCGTGTTTCTGAAATTATTTTTTCAAAACAAAAGTATGGACGAGAAATTTGAGAGACTAGGTAACCTGACTAGACCCCCTCTCTTTGATGGAACTAATTTCCCTTACTGGAAGGTAAGGATGATTGCTTTCATTCAAGGAACTCTGGGAGATGAAGTCTGGGAAGTTATAGAAAATTGCTACACTTTTCCTACTAAACTAGCTGCTGAAGGAAGTATTGTGAGAATCAAGAAGTTACTAAGCGAATTCACTAAAGATGAGAAACAAATTTCACTATGTAACAATAAAGGCAAGAATGCCATATTTATGCCTATTAACAAACATGAGTTCAAGAGGATCTCATATTGCATAACTTCTAAGGAAGCAGGGGATACCCTTGTAACTGCACATGAGGGTGATACGAGAGTTAAAGCTTCTAAAACTCAAATGCTTATTCAACATTATAACTCTCTAATCATGTTTGAGACTGAATCTTTTGATGATTTCTACATTAGGTTAACTGACATTGTAACTAAGTTGCATGCAAACGGTATAACCTATGAGAGAAAAGAGATTGTTTCAAAAATTCTAAGATCACTTTCACAGAAGTTTGACAATGAAATATATGCTATTGAGGAAATGGATGATCAAAATCTTACCCCAGAACTCCTCAATAGTAAACTAAGAACTATGGAAATGTAACTAGAATTCAAGAAATAATTGATCCAGACCAATAAAAAATAGGGTAATTCTAATCTTATTTTTTTATCTAAGTTGATCAAACCTAACCTTGACCTTGACTCTGATGAGGACTGTGAATTGGATAACTTCGATAATCAGATTGCTCTTATGTATAAGCAATTCAAAAAGATTGTAAACTTTATAAACAAAGTTTCTTCTAGACAAGGGAAACCTAATTACTCCAACACCTCTAATAATAGGGCTTATGAGAGAAGACATGACAGACAAAACATTGATGATCACAAGAGGCCTCAAAAAGACCTTAAAAATGTTGAATGTTATAGATGTGGAAAATTATGACACATGGCTAGTGACTATAGGGTTAACTTAGACAAAAACCCCAAACACAATAGTGCTCAGATATGCAAGACTTGGAATGACTCAAGTGACTCTGAAAATGATGAACCTGAGTTATCCAACTCTTATGACCCTTGCATGTTATTTTTTTCTAAGATAATCTACAATAATGATAAGGAAATTAATCATACCATGACTGATGTTGCTTCTTCTGATGTGTTTAACTTAATGCTTGAGAATGATTGTAGTACTGAAAACCGTGTGTGTGTGAGTCAAAGTGAATGCCTTATTGATGATGACAATGTGTGTGTGAGTCCTAAAATTGAATCGATAGGGGACACTGCACACTGCTCACTTAATTATTCTGATAATGAGGACCTTCCTGACATTCACAGACTTTACACTAAAGCACTCAAGAAAATCGCTAGACTAGAGAAGCTTGTTAAAGATCTTTCCAAGAAATTAGAGTCCTTAAATCAAATAGTTAAACAAAATGCTGAAGAGTATACGTCTCAAAATTTAACTCATGATGAGGAAATAAAGTCTTTTGAACAAATAGTGAAACACTTGACTGAATCCAATAATGTTTTGGAAAAGAAGTATAAAGAATCATTATTAGAATTTGAAGAAACAAAAAAACACGCATCAACAGTCTTCAAAAAAATTTCAAAATTTGAAAGCAATTCTAATTGTTTTGAGGACTGTGTTGCTCATAGTAAGAACAATTCTGAAGACAGGTCTGGAATAGGCTTCTACACCAAAAATATCAAGCAAACCAAACCTTTTGAAACCATAAAGTTTGTTATTGGTAGGAAAAGACCTATGGAAATTTATCCAAACTTTCAATCTTTGAAAAATGATTTTGATAAAAACCATCAGTAGTTAAACATTGATGAGACAATTACCTCTAAGCATAATATTCAACTTAAAGACAAGTACGTTTGTCCTGCCATTAGAAAGAGTGAGACCTCATTTCAAACCGTTCCCTCTAGAAATAATGCCAAAAGTCATAATTTAGGGAAGCCTATATTCAATAATTTTCCTAAAGACTTAACTGCTATGAGCAATATTTATTACTCATACTGTGATGTGTACGGACACTCTTTAGATGGTTTCTATTCCAAACGCCTATACCAAACTACCTATCCCTCCTTTACCTATCAGAATTTTAACTATTCTAAGAGAAGCCATAACAATTATGTCCTTCCTAAACCTCCAGACAGAAAGTCTAACTATCGAAAGAGAAAGATAAGATCTAATACTAAAAGACAATCATTAAGAAATAATCCTAGAGTCTTTTCTCGACCAAATGCTCAAAATGTTTATAACAACAATAAAATTGCGCAAAATCTATTTAGACAAAAAATTAATTCTCGCAAGTTTTATCAAATACGAGCTAATAAGTGCAAATTGAAAACCAGAGCTATTTGGGTAAGAAAGGATGATCTAGTACCCCAGATGACATATAACATAGTGATCAGTGGTTTGAAAGCTGAACACACCACGTTTGGATGGTACTTAGACTCTGTATGTTCTAAGAATATGATCGGGGATGATTCCAAACTCTCAAACAAAACTAACTTCTCTGGAGTCAAAGTCTTATTTGGAGAGGTGTTTCAGCCCAGATCGTTGGCAAAGGAATACTACATGAAGACGGATTACCTGTTCTTGAAGATGTTTTATTAGTAAAAGGTCTTAAGGCTAATCTACTAAGTATTTCACAATTTTGTGACTCAAATCATACGATCACCTTTTTGAAGAGGAATTGCAAAATTTTAAATGAAAATGGTGAGTGCATCATTACAGGACTTCGTACTCCAAATAACTGTTACACAGTCAATCCAAATACAAAAGTCTATAACATTGCCAGAATGGATGACAATGAATTATGGCACAATAGAATGGGTCACATAAATTATGGCAACCTTAGTAAATTGTCCTCTCAGGAAATTGTTAGAGGTATTCCTAAAATAAAACATATTTCTAACATAGTCTATGGTCCTTGTCAAGAAGGAAAAATAGTTAAGGCATCTCATAAAAGGGTTATAGACATTCTATCCTCTAAACATTTAGAACTCATTCATATAGACCTAATGGGTCCTTCTCGTACTATTAGTCTTTACGACAATAGTTACATTCTAGTTATGGTTTATGATTACACGAGATTCACTTGGGTTGATTTTTTAAAGCAAAAGTCTGAAACCTTTCGAGTGTTTTTGAAAATCTTACTTCATTTAGAAAATGAAAAGGACTCCCAAGTAGATAGAATTCGGAGTGATAGAGGAGGTGAATTCATAGATTCATATGGCATTGAATATTGTGACTATAATGGTTACAAACACGAGCTCAGTGCTCCCAAGACACCCCAACAAAATGAAATAGCTGAGCATAAAAATAGAACTATTCAGGAAATGGCAAAAGTTTTAATACATTCCAAAGAATTACCGAAATACTTTTGGGTTGAATCAGTTTGTACGGCATGTCCATTATCAATAATGTCTACCTTAGGAAGAATTCTAAATATACCCCCTATGAACTTTGGTATGGCAAAAAACAAAAGCTTAAATATCTTAGGACTTTTGGTAGTACATGTTATGTCTGTGAAGACATAGAACACTTATCTAAGTTTGAAATAAGAGGGGATAGAGCTATATTTTTAGGTTATTCACCTGATAGTAGAGCCTACCAAATTTACAACTTACGTACTAAGACCGTGATGGAATCCATTAATGTGATTGTCAATGACACTTCTGTAGAAAGTAAAACTATTAGACCAACTATTGGGGATGAGTCTAAAAGTCTCCTAAAATAACTGAGTCTTTACCAAGAGAGACCCCCTGAAGTGCCTAACTGGGTTTCTAAAGACCATCCCCTAGATAAAATTGTTGGTAATCCTATAGCACCTGTTTGTACAAGATCCCAACTTCCAACATTGCTCATTTTGCAAGTTTTTTTGTCTCTTATTGAGGCCAAAAATGTAAATGAAGTCTTGAATGAACCCTTGTGGATTACTGCAGTACAAGATGAACTTCTTCAATTTATCATTCATGATGTTTGGTATCTTGTACCTAGGCCTGGAAATGAAAGAGTTATTGGCACACGTTGAATTTTTAAAAACAAGATTGATGAGTTTAGGATGATCATTAGGAATAAAGCTAGATTAGTTGCCCAGGGCCACTATGAGATTGAAGGAATAAATTTCGAGGAAAAATTTTCTACTATCACTCGCCTCGAATCTGCTCATTTACTTTTTGCCATAGCATGTTATTTACATTTCACACTTTACCAAATGGATGTAAAGTCTGCCTTCCTTAATGGAATTTTAACTGAGGAGACCTATGTAGAACAACCCAAAGGGTTTATTGACCCTCATCATCCAAATTATGCTTATTGTCTTAAGAAAGCTCTTTATGGGTTAAAATAAGCTCCTAGAGCTTGGTATGAGCATCTATCCACCTTTATTTTAGATAATGGATTTAGGACAGGAGGAAATGACCAACCTTGTTTGTCAAACATTTTGACAACAACATTACTATTGCTCAAGTATATGTTGACGATATCATTTTTGGATCCACCTCCCCTTCAGAAGCCAAGTCTTTCTCAGACATTATGCACAAAGAATTCCAAATGTCGCTTATGGGGGAGTTATAATTTTTCTTAGGTCTTCAAGTTAAACAAAACTCAGAAGGTTTATTTGTTTCGCAATCTAAATATGCATTAGAGATTGTAAAAACATTTGGCCTAGATACTACTAAGGAAGCTAGAACGCCTATGAGTACCTCTGTCAAACTCTCCAAAGATAAAATAGTAAATCCATTGATTCTACTTTATACCGTAGTATGATAGGAAGTTTTCTCTGCCTAACTACCTCGCGCCCTGATATCATGTACTTTGTTTGTGTGTGCGTCCGTTATCAAAATAATCCTAAAGAGATCCATTTATTATGGGTAAAAATAATAATTAAATACATAAAAGGCATTCACAATTTAGGGCTATGGTACACTAATGACACATCGAGACTGACGCTGATTGGGCTGGGTATTACGACGATAGTAAAAGTACTTCTGGCGCATGTTACTACATCGGTAACAACTTGGTTAGTTAGAACAGCAAAAAATAGCAATGCACTTCTTTATCCACTGCAGAATCTGAATATATCGCAGCTGGAAGTTGTTATGCCCAATTATTATGGTTGCAACTAATGCTTAGAGATTACGGTATAAATGAAGAAAAACTACATCTCTATTGCGATAACCAAAGTGCAATAAATATCTCTAAGAATCCAGTTCAACATTCTCGAACTAAGCATATTAAAATTCAATATCACTTCATACGAGAATTAGTTGAATCAAAAGAACTAGAGATTAATTACCTGTCTACTGATCTATAATTGGCTGACTTGTTTACAAAACCTTTGGACTTTAAGCGTTTTGAATCTTTACGTAAATCAATTGGCATGGTTTTGGCTGAATAATTCTTTTGCTTAATTTATATAACTGCCAGATTTTCACTTGCTTATAATCAATCTATGAGGATGTAAGGCATAGATGTTAGTATAATGAAAAATAACACCTCATATATCTATTTTATGTAGGAGATTCATGTGAATTCTCGTTGTTTATTCAAGTTACTATTTATCCACATGTTTATAATTCTCCTTATTTGATTCTTACTGCCCTTTGTCCATTTGAGACAAAATGGGGGAGAAATTTTGAATCCACTTGGACACTCTTGTACATTCTCATCTATTGAACTTGATCTTAGGTATCTTATTACAGATTTTATTACCTCTTTATTGCATCAAATTTTGATAGCGTAATGGTTTGTACATAATTGAGTTATGTAATTTTTTCATTTCTAGGAGATTGGGTAGATAGATTTTTTTATAGGAATAGGATTTTAATATTTCTTTTTTCATCCTTAAGAGTCCTTGTTGACTCAAAGGAGATTTTGTCTCATATTTCCAAAGGGAGATATTTAATCACCCTATATCTTTGACTCACTTGAGTCTGCATTATATAGGAGCTCATATAGTTTGGAAATAGTGACAAAATTGTGTCTATCCCTAGATGAACCAAAAAGCCTCAGAAACTTCAAAGCTTCACTGATATTCCTCTACAAGTTTTTGAAGGTATAACACATACACCAAACACTAGGACTGCATACATATGGTGTTTTATTCATGTGATGACCTTGTGTGAGTTAAATCCCCTTAATATGATTTTTAATAATTTTTGGGATTTAATTAATATTTTCTAAGTATTTTAAATAATTTTTGGAAATTAATATTGGATCTTAATAAAGTTTTTGGGTTGATTTGTAAATATATTGTATGCCTTAACACTATCTTGGGTAGAAACCAAAAGCAACAGAAACATTTGTGGGGGGAACATGAATTTTTTAAAAACCAAAAACACGCATTTGTAAGTTAATCTTGAGCCTACACGTGTTGCACACACAACGGTTTGATTTGTGTTTTCTATCACTCACATACCCGTGACTTATTCTGGACCTTTGGATCGTCTAAATCTACAATTTGCATGTGTTTAAAATCAATCCAAGTGTATTGGTTTTAACCAATCAATGTTGGCTATTGCACCGCTTCTTGAGAACCCTTGGATTTACATCGTTTTAACTACTTTTAATCTCAGCCCTTGAATTTGAACCATCGTTTCAGATCCTTCAAACACTAGTATAAATAGATGCCTTGGGTGATACAATTAGAGACTTTTGTGATTTCCTCATCTGAGAGAAGAGAGAGAAGTGTGAGAAAAATTAGAGAGAGAAATAGAAACACTAATCCAAACTTCGTCAAACCCTAAACCAAAAATACTTTTCTAACAGTTTAAACCTAAGTGTTTAGTTCCTGGTTTTCCTGGTTTTAAGAAGTTTATCCTCTCTTGTTCTTGATCATCCTTCCAACTTAAGCACGTTGGTAGAGTTTTCAGTTTCTCTTCATAGAAACTTGAGATCTCGTCTCTATGATATAAATCACATAGATAGTTCACTATTTTGATTTCTTATTTCGAGAAATCTTATTTGTTGGTTATTTTAAAACTGTTTTTATGTTTTCAAACCCTAAACCAACAATTTTCATTCTGATTTCATTTTACTCAAACTATAAGACTTGGATCTAGTTTTGAGATCTTGACTGGGGATTGCGCTTTCTAAATAATATTTTTAAAATAAGAAAGTGTTAGGACCTTAGATATTTTACAACAAGATTCCCTCTTGATATACGGTTATTTTGAAAGGTTTAAAGTCTGATTTAGTTTTGACTAAACTGATTTTAGAATATCTTGCTTATCTAGTGATTCTATAATTTGTTAAATCATTATGTTTGTATTAAGTGTGAGTGTGTTGCATGCATATGTTAGAGAGAACATCACCACTACACTTTCACTCTACCACACTTAAAGTGTTGGTTGTATGATCTTGAACTTGTTTGAGTAGAAGTAAAGACTGGAATCGAGTAAAAGTTACGAAGCAGGAGAGAATATTAATAACAACAACCTTCAGAGAAGTCAAATTTAATCCAGAGGAGTTGGTAACGATTCTGAACTTAGTTTAGGTGTGTTTGTTTGGTTTTATTGTTAAATAGCTTGTAATTTGTTACTTTGATTTAGTGGATTTTCGTTTTGTGACGTAGAGGTCGCCGTGTATGTTTTCCCAATTGGGTGGGGTCTTACCACATTAAAAATTACTTGTGTACTAATTCATTTTCTCATCACCTTCTTCTAAGTTGTGCTGATTTAATAGTTTAAGTTTTGTTTTTCAAAACTGGTTTATTCTATATCTGAAATAACTCATTCAAACTCGTTGAAAACATTTTAGTAATAATTTGAAACACATATTGTGTTAAGTTTTGTTTTGATTAAAAGAGTTTCTTCAACAAACAGTTCAGAGCCATTTTAACAGTTTAATCTTGTATTAAACGTCTTAAGTGGTTTTTTTCAATGCAGGCCTTTGATAAAATTGATCCAACGGTTCAAGTAAAGTCTCAGATATGTGAGGTAAAGAAAACACAAATCTAGCCGTTATAATACCAACACGTGTAAGGCTACGATCAACTGAAAAATGCGTGTTTTTTATGAATGAAAGAATTCAAATTTCCCCCACAATATTATATAGCACTTTCGATTTCTACCCAAGCAAAGTTTAAGGCACTTAGGGAAATTATAAAACAACCCCAAAACATTATAAAATCCAATTTGAAATGTTTAAAAATTGTTTTAAAAATCCCTAAAATTATTTAACATATCCCCTAAAAATTTAGAAAATCATTTTAATGGGATTTAACAAACACACTCCCATATTATGAAGAATGCAACATATAAATGCAATCCTAGGTGAGGTGTTGGTTTTTTACCTTTAGGAATTTTAGGGGAATTCAAATGTAGAGGCTGAAGGCTTTTTGGTAGACTAGGATATGACTCAATTTTGTCACCATTTACAAAGTAGATGTGCACCTATATAATATAGACTCAAATGAGTCAAAGATATAGGGTGCTTCAATCTCCCCTTTTGAAATATAAGACAAAATCTCCTTTGAGTCATCAAGGACTCATAGGGATACAAAAGAAATAAGAAAATCCTATTCTTATACAAAAATTCTATTTACCAAATCCTAGAAAAGAAAACTACATAACTCAACTAGTTACATACCAATACCCTATCAAAATTCTGATGTAAATGAAGGTACTGATTCCTGAAAATGAGATATTTAAGATAACGCTTTTTAGTTGAGAATACCGCAAGAATGTCTAAGTAGACTCAAATTTCTCCCCCATTTTGTCTCATTTGGACAAAGGGCAAAGAAAAAAGTATGAAACAATAAATCATTATTCTTCCATAACCATACCAATAGATTTGCGCAAAGATTCAAATCGAAGATAATCCAGTGGTTTAGTAAATAAGTCAGCTAATTTCAATTTAGTGGGCAGGTAATTTATTTCTAACTCCTTAGATTCAACTAACTCGCGTATGAAATGATATCTAATTTTAATATGTTTGGTACGAGAGTGATGAACTGGATTTAAAAAAATATTAATCATACTTTTATTGTCACAATAAAGATGTAACTTATCTTCAGTTATACCATAATCTTTCAGCATTTATTTTATCCAAAGTAATTGAGCACAACAACTTCTTTCGGCAATATATTTGGATTCGGTAGTAAACAAGGAAGTGCAGTTTTATTTCTTACTAATCCATCCTACCAAATTGTTACCAATATAGTAACATGCGCCTGAAGTACTCTTACTATTATCGGAACACCCAACCTAATCAGCATCAGTGTATCCTATTATAGTACTAAAAGTGTCTTTAGTGTACCAAAGTCCTAAGTTTATAGTTACTTTGATGTATTTGATAATTCTTTTAACTCATAATAAATGACTCTCTATAGGATTGTTTTGATATCGGGCACACACACAGACAAAGTACATAATATCAGGACGGGAGGCAGTAAGGTAAAGTAGGCTTCCTATCATGCTACGATATAAAGTAAAATCGATAGTTTTACCATTCTCATCTTTTGAAAGTTTGACAGAAGTACTCATAGGAGTCCTGGCTTCTTTTGCTATTTCTAGGCCAAACTTCTTGACAATCTCAAAAGCGTATTTGGATTGTGATACAAATAAGGCATCTGAATTTTGCTTAACTTGGAGTCCTAAGAAGAATTGTAACTCCCCCTTAAGTGACATATAAAATTCCTTATGCATAAAGTCAGAAAATATTTTGACATCTGTAGGGGAGGTAGATCCAAAAATGATATCGTCTACATATACTTGGGCAATGGTAATGTTTATGTCAAAATGTTTGACAAAAGGAGTTTAATCATTCCCTCCTCATTTAAAATCGTTGTTTAAAAGGAAGGTAGATAATTGTTCATACCAAGATCTAGGAGCTTGTTTGAACCCATAAAGAGCTTTCTTAAGCCGATAGACGTAATTTGGATGATGAGGGTCAACGAACCCTAAGGGTTGTTCTACGTAGGTCTCCTGAGTCAAGATTCCATTAATGAAAGCAGATTTAACATCCATTTGATAAATTTTGAAATGCAAATGACAAGCTATTGCAAAAAGTAAGCGAATAGATTCAAGGACGGTGACATGAGCAAAAGTTTCCTCGAAATCTATTCCTTCATTCTGAGAGTAGCCTTGGGCAACTAATCTAGACTTATTCTGAATAATCATCCCACATTCATCTGTTTTATTTTTAAAATTCCAATGTGTGCTGATAACTCTTTTATTTCCAGGCCGAGGTACAAGATACCATACATCATGTATGAAAAATTGAAGAATTTCCTCCTGCATAGCACTTATCCACAATGGGTCATCCAATGCTTCATTAACATTCCTTAGTTCTATAAGAGAAAGAAATCATGAATAATAAGTAAGAGTGCCTAGCTGGGATCTTGTACGAAATGGCTCAATAGGATTACCAACTACACTATCTAAAGGATGATATTTGGAAACCCAGTTAGGTACTTCAGGGTTCTCAGTTGGTAAGGACTCATCTATCTCTGGAGAATCATAATTTAAAATGTTTTCAGATTTATCCACTATAGTTGGTCCTTTGATCTTACTCTCTACATTAGTTTCACTTATAACCACATTAATGGATTCCATCATGGTTTTGGTACTAAGATTATAGACACGTTATGCTCTACTGTTTGGAGAATATCATAAGAAAATAGCTTTATCTCCTCTGGTTTCGAATTTAGATAATTGTTCTCTATCCTTACAGATATAATAGGTGCTACCAAGGGTTCTAAAGAATTTAGGTTAGGTTTCTTCCCATTCCAAAGATCATAGGATATTTGTTTGATATTTTTCCTTAGATAAAATCTATTGATTATATGACACGTTGTACGAATGGATTCTACCCAGAAATATTTAGGTAGGTTCTTTGCATGAATCATAACACGAGCCATTTCTTGAAGAGTGCGATTTTTACGCTCAGCAATTCCATTTTATTGAGGTGTCTTAGAGGAACTAAATTCATATTTGTAACCATTATAGTCATAGTATTTGATGATACCCGAATCTATGAATTCTCCTCCTCTATCACTATGAATTCTATCTACTTGGAAATCCTTTTTATTTTCTATACGAACCAGGATTTTCAAAAACTTACGAAAAGTTTATGACTTGTGTTTTAAAAAGGAAACCCAGGTAAATCGAGTGAAGCCATCAACGATAACTAAGATCTAACTGTTTCCTCAAAGACAAACAGTACGAGAAGGACCCATTATGGATGATTTCTAGAGGTTTAATGGATATAACTTCTTTAACTTTCTTGTGGTGAGCCTTAACAATTTTTTCTTCTTGACAGGGACCACATATAATGTTTGAAATTGGTTTGAACTTAGGAAGACCTCTAACTATCTCTTGGGAGCACAATTTACTAAGACTATCATAATTAATGTGACCCAACCTATTATGCCATATCTCATTGTCATCAATTTTGGCAATGTTACAAACCTCTGTACTTGGATTGACTATGTAATAGTTATCTGGAGTACGGAGTCCTATAATAATGTAGTCACCTATTTCATTTAAAATTTTACAATTGTTCTTTGAAAAGGTGATAGTATGGTTGGAGTCACAAAACTGGGATATACTTAGTAAATTGTCTTTAAGACCTTTTACCAAGAGAACGTCCTCAAGAACAGGTAATCTTTCTTCATGAAGTATTCCTTTACTAATGATCTAGACTGATACACCATCTCCAAGCAAGACTTTTCCTCCGGAGAAGTTAATTTTGTTTGAAAGTTTAGAATCATCCCCGGTGATATGTTTGGAACATCTAGAGTTTAAATACCATCTAGATGATGTGTTCATCTTTAAAAGCACTGATAACAATATTGCATTTCATCTGGGGAAATAGATCATCTTTTCTGACCCAAATTGCTCTAGTTTTCAATTTGCGCTTATTAGCTCGTATTTGATAAAACTTGCAAGCTTCTGTCTTTTCTTTATTAGATTTTTGCACAGGTTTATGAGTATTATAAACAGTTTGAGCATTTGGTTTAGAAAAGAATCTAGGGTTCCTTCTTGTTGATGATCTTTTAATATTAGTTATTTTCTTCCTATTTTGATAGTTAGAATTCTTGTCTGGCTGTCTCAGAAGGACATAATTGTTTCGACTTCTCCTAGAATAGTTGAAGTTATGGTAAATAGGAGAGTTATAGACCGGATTATATAGTCATTTGGAATAGAAACCATCAAGGGAGTGTCCATAGACATCACAATAGGAGCAGTTATGATGGCATGTAGAACTCATAACCTTAGGAAAATTATTATTTGAAGGCTTGTCTAGGTTTTGAGCTCTAGTCTTGTTCCTAGGTGGCACCGAATGAAAAGATGAATTGTCTTGTCTAATAGGGGGAAAACGTATTTAGCCTTATGTTCAACATTATGCTTAGAGTTACTTAATTCACCAATGTCTAAATTTTGTTGTTTTGAGACAAAATCCTTTTACAAAGTTTGAACATCTGGACAAGTTTCAACAGGTCTTTTGCCACCAGAGACAAACTTGATAGGTTCAAAAAAATTTGTTTGCTTGGAATTATTGGGGCAAAAACCTATTGCTGTTCTGTCATCAAAATTTATCTTACTTTCAGCAAGACAATCTTCAAAACATTTAGAGTTATTTTCAAATTTAACAACTTTTTGAAAACTGTTGATGTCTTTTCTTTTGTTTGTTCCAATTCTAACAACGTCCCTTTGTATTTCTTTTCCAGAATTTTATTTGAGTGAGACAACTCTTTTAATTTTTGTTCAAAAGTTTTAGTTTCATTCTCATGAGTTAGACATTGAGAAGTGTACTCTTCAACATTCTGTTTGATCATATGACTTAGGGTTTCTATCTTCTGTATAAGATCTTTGACAATCTTTTCAAGTCCATTGCTTTTCTTGAGAGTTTTTGTGTACCGTGTGTGAATGTTAGGAAGGCCCTCATTGTCGGATACACTAATGTGCAGTGTGTAGTGTCCCCTAATGATTCATTTTTAGGACTCACACACCCATTGGCATCAAAAATAGATCGTTCCCTTTTACTCTCACACACTGCGTTTGAAGCATTATCAACATTCTCAAGTAACAAAGAATACAAATTACTAGGAATAACATCATTTAACATAGCATGATCAGGTTCCTTATCATTAGTGTATATGATTTTAGCAAAGAAAGACATACAAGGGTCATAAGTGTTACATGACTCAGGTTCATCAGTTTCTGATTCAGTTAAGTCATCCCGAGTCTTGCATAAGTTACGGTCAATATCTAAGTATCCTAACTTTCCACATCTGTATAATTCAGTGTTCTTAAGGTCTCTGCTAGGTTTGTTGTCAAGTCTTTTATTATGAGGCCTATTATCAGAGTTATTTGGATAGGTAAGTTTGCCTTGTCTATTTGTAATTTTATTTCTGAATTTCATAATTTTCTTGAAATGTTTAGACATTAAGGCAATCTGGTTATCCAATCTCTCTAACTTATAGCCCTCATCAGAATCTAAGTCAATTTCAGGTAAATGACATTCAGGTTTAGTCAATTTAGAAGTAAAGACAAGATTGGAAGTAGACTGTTTCTTATGGGTCTAAGTTAATTATTTCTTAAACTGTAATTCCATTTCCACGATTTTTAGCTTACTATTGAGGAGTTCAGGGGTAAGCTTTTGATAATCCATCTCCTCAATTGCATATCGCTTATTGTCAAAATTTTGTGGAAGTGGACTTATTATTTTATAGACAATTTATTTTCTATCATGTATTATCCCATTAGCATGCAACTTAGTCACTACGTTTGTCAACCTAATGTAGAAGTCATCAAATGACTTAGAGTGTTCTACTTCTGGATTAAAATTTGGGTTTTGGCAGCTTTAACATGTGTGTCTCCTTCATGTGCAGTAACTAAGGAGTCCAATGCTTCCTTAGAGGTAGTACAAAATGATATCCCCTTAAATTCGTGCTCATTGGTCGACATGAATATATCATTTTTGCCTTTGTTATTGTTAAGGGAAGTCTGTTTCTCTTCTTTAGTGAATTCACTTAGTAACTTTCTAATCCTCACAATACTTCCTTCAGCGACTGGTTTAGTAG
The DNA here is from genome assembly GCA_949130495.1 of Sambucus nigra. Classification (NCBI taxonomy): domain Eukaryota; kingdom Viridiplantae; phylum Streptophyta; class Magnoliopsida; order Dipsacales; family Adoxaceae; genus Sambucus; species Sambucus nigra. Next base: position 131,423,287 of record OX422219.1, on the reverse strand, counting down.
GAAAAGTATAACCATTTCCAATAGCTTCCTAGACATCATCTCCCAATGTCCCTTGGATGAAGGAAACCATCCTCACTTTCCAGTAACGGAAGTTGGTTCCATCAAAGAGAGGGGGTCTGGACAGGTTACCTAATCTCTCAAATTTCTTGTTCATTATTTTTTTTGAGAAAATAATTTTATAAACTCAAGATAATTTTTTTTTATAAAACCATAGCTCTGATACCAATTGAAAAAGTACCACTTAAGTTGATTAATTCAAGATTAAATAGTCTAAATTGCTCCGGATATTTTTTTTAAAGAAACTATTTTCTTAAAACAAACAGCCAACACAAGATGTGTATGGAAAGAATCATGAACGAGACATTTCAGGTATTATGTATCCAAGTTATGAAAACGAAAACTAAAATCAGTTTTAAATTAGACCGCCAATAAAAATGGATGAGAGGAAGATTAAGTACGCAAGTGCACAAAGATTTTAACGTGGTAAAACCCCACCCAATTGGGAAACATCCACGGAAGTCTCTACACCCCAAAACAAAAATCTACTAAAATATAATAACAGATTAAAAACTATATAACAATCTAAACCTATAATCATACCTAATCTAAGTTCAGAAAATTTACCAACTCCTCTGTATTATTCTGACTTCTCCCAACGGTTTGATGTTGTAGATGTTCTCTCAGCTTTGTAACTCCACTTCTTTCATCTTTACGTTGAATCTTAAAGTCCAAAATCTCTCTACCAACACTTTTTAGTGTTGTAGTGTGAAAGTGTTGTGATGTGACGTGCCTAACACATGCATGAAACTCACACACACTTATTGCAGACAGAATGAGTATCAAATTACAAACATATTTCTAATATGCATAAGAAATTTCTAAAATCGGTTTGATCGAAACTCTCAGACTTTGTGATTTTTAATGTTATTCACAGATCAACAGGGAATCTTCCTATATAAAAGAGCCAAGATCGTTGATACTTTATTTATTCGAAAATGTAAAGATATTTCACAAAGTGTGAAATATATGAAAGTGTAAATCCCCAATCAAGATCTCAACTAGATCTAAGTTTGGATATTTTCAAAAACTGAAATCAGAAAGATTTTGTTGGTTTAGGTTTTGAAAGTAACATAAACGTTTAAAAACATTCAATAAAAATAAAGATTTCGAGAAAGAAGAAATCAAAATCATTAATATCTACGTGGCATGTATTACAGAGTCTCAAATCTCAACTTTCTATGAAAGAAAATGAGATCAAAACTACGTTATTTGGTTGGACAAGAGATTAAGAACTAGAGAGGATGGATCTTCTCAAATCTCAAACTAACTCAACTCTCAAAAGGGTTTTCTGGTGAGAATTTGGCCGGAGTTATGTTAGGGTTTTATTTCTCTCTTTATTTATCTCTCTCTCTCTCTCTCTCTCTCTTCTCTCTATTTTTTCTCTCAGAGGTGAAAATGATTCAAAGATTGTAAACGATGCACATATGAGTCATATTTATACAAGAGGATGGAAGGCTATGGAAGGACGAATCAAATTAACTATCAGATTGAATACAAATGATTGAAGTAAATCTAATGGCTGACAAATCACCACTTTTAAACACACTCTAATTGGTTCAAAGGGTTAACACGGGGATCGCTTTTAAAGACATGAAGACCATTGATAAAATTGATCCAACAGTTCAAGTAAAGTCTCAGATATGTGAGGTAAAGAAAACACAAATCTAGTCGTTATAATACCAACACGTGTAAGGATACGATCAACTGAAAAATGTGTGTTTATGATGAATGAAAGAATTAAAAAATCCCCCACAATATTATCTAGCGCTTTCGATTTCTAACCAGGCAAAGTTTTAGGCACTTAGGTAAATTATAAAACAACCCCAAAACATTATAAAATCTAATTTTAAATGTTTAAAAATCCCTAAAAATTATTTCACATATCCTAAAAAAATTTAGAAAATCATTTTGATGGGATTAACACACACTCCAATATTATGAAGAGTGCAACACATATATGCAATCCTAGGTGTGGTGTTGGTTTTTTACCTTTAGGAACTTTAGAGGAATTCAAATGTAGAGTCTGAAGGCTTTTTGGTAGACTAGGATATGACTCAATGTTGTCACTATTTCCAAACTAGATGAGCACCTATATAATATAGACTCAAGTGAGTCAAAGATATAAGCTTCTTCGCCAAACATCAACCTAACTATTGGGTTATGAGCCTAAATGTATTTTAACAATTATTTAAGATCAATACAATAAAAAATAAGATTTAATTTATCAATTTCATACTCTTAACCTAGTTCATCATTAACGTGAAAAGGGTCAAATTACTCTTAGATTTCTTACTCAATCTACAAATTGACATGGTGGGTTTACTTAATATTATAAGTAATCCCTAAAACATCAGTTATATTCCATATTTACACATCTACAATATTCAATTTCACATTCTCTCCATAAAATTGCTAGTTCTCAGTGCATAGGAATTTGATTCAACTTCTGATTAACCCATATACATAAACATCATTAAGACTAATAAAATGAGGCCCTTAGCATGCGTTATAATCTCATACTAACGTAGGGAAACATGTATCTATACACCCCACTCTGGTACCCCCATACACCTGCATAGGTCCTTGAGCAGTCCTTTTTACCCACGTACCCCTGGTCCCCCTTCAAACCCCAAATCGGAGATCACTGATGCATTTTGAGATCCATAACTTTGGTTAACTCTCAAAACTGATAATATCTCAACACACTTTCATAGGGATCGAAATTCCCTTCCTAACGGTCCACATAATGGGCAAATTGTACTTATCGTTTGCATTTAGCACGCATTTTACTCGAAAGATCATCAGACACTTATCGAGATATGTTTGACTTTAGTCAACTCTCAGACCTAAGAATTTATTAACGAAATTTATTATGTCTCTTAATTCCTTTTCTAATGGTCCATATCATGTGTGAAGTGGATTTACGCTTCACATATAGCTACCTTTTTACTCCAAAATTATAAATTTGAGGTCAATGGACACTTTCGAGATTCGTTTGACTTTGGTCAACTATTGGACCCGAGAGTACCTCAATGCTCTTTTACAAAGTTCTGGATTCTCTTTCCGATGGTCATGACTATGCATAAAACGGGCTCATAATTTTTATTTTACGGACATTTTTTTTTAAAAATCCACCTTTGGACTGCCAATAAATACCCCCTCAACTAAGCCTATAAGCAGAGGGTACTTTACTTAGTCACCAAGTTTGACTATTATGGAGATAGGAAGATCAAGGCTTATACCGATTAGGAGACCCCCCAAGCTATAAAGTTTCATATTTAAGGAAGCCTTGACCTATTTGTTCAGGACCCTTTTTCAGAACCTTTGGGTACTCACCTCGAAATCAATGCTCAGCTTTCGAAAATATCCCTTTCCAAAAATTATCTCTAAAATTCCATTTCTTCACTCTCACCTCACTTTTTTACGACCATTACATCACCCATAAAAATCATCCTGCATCTCATCCAAATCGTATCTCAAGTTGCATAGAAGGTCTACATCCCCTCTATTCGAGTTCATTACTTAGTATCATTTCTTTTACCTTACTAGTCTTAGTATAATTGTGCATTTAGATTCTATTTTATCACCTATAATCACCTTTTTATCTTCATATATTCAAAATCTTATTTTCATAAAAACTCCAAAAGAGGGTTCATCTATAAATCCCAAAATAAGGTTTTCTCCCACTTTTAACATTTATACTACTTATTCACATTTTCTTCACAAATCAAAATAGAAAACTTTAGTTTTGGGTGTATTAAGCCCCACCCTTGTATTATTCCGAACTATGTGGACTTTGTGCCAATTTTGGCTATGTTGGTGTCCCGATTTTCCTTGGGATTCGACTCCTCTTTGTCTTCGTTTTTCGCATTTTATTCGTTACCCTCCCACTACTATTTTCATATAAATACTTTTGCCTACTTTTAGTAGTACCTTCAGAAATTCGTACTCATTCATTCATAATGAGTCACGATCCACCATACTGCTCATATATATTGGATTTATTGTCATTTAGTAGTCCCGTCAGGCATGTATATTCACTCTTTTATAGTGAATCATGATCCAATGTATTGTTCCCATTTTTACTACATATATATTTTCATTTCTTTTAGACGCACTCCTTAGAATGATTCGTTCCTGTCTTTCTCATGACGTGAACACGATGATTTCACTCCTCACTCACTCGTGCACAATACACAATTTAGGATAAAAGGATAATATTTTTATGACCCATGAGAGATCAAAAAGGTGGAATGGGTGCCTAACACCATCTCTTTCTGTAAGTTAATCCCCGAACTTATGATCTATTAGTTTCGTATGCATCAATTAAAATTTTGATTTTATTTCTTTGAGGACAAATATATATTTTTCCTAGTTTGAACAAAAGAGGTTGGTGACTCCATTTTCATACCCTGAAGAGTGCCCAATATGTGTGTTTCAAACAAAACCAAATTTTTCTCAGAAAAATTATCCAGCAAACCAAGTTGTGAAAATCCAATTCTAACTTTAAACCAATTTTATCTTGATTAATCCTAAACATGCATCTAGTGATTAAAGTAAGTAAAGTAAAGTAAAGAATAATCACAACGCTGGATGTACGAGGAAAAACCCCAAAAATGGGAAAACAACCTCGGACGGCCCAAGCCAGACAATCACTATGAATAATGGTTTTACAAAGACATATTATCCTTACACTAAGACTTGATCCCCACGGGTCTTGACGCTCCTTCTCATCTTCTACCATTCTTCAATAGTGCCCACGCAGAAATTTTGCCTTCCACGATACCTGTCCACAACACACACGTTCACGTATGTCTCGGTGTCCATTGAATGGCTTTGATTCGTCTATGATGTCGAACAAGAAGTCCTTTTCTTTTCTTCACCGCAAAACCCTTTGATGTTCAATGTGTAGAACAAACTTCTTTGGTGCAGCAAGATCACGTAAACATAAACTAATGATAACTCAGATCTTTGCAAACTCTAAGGATGTGTTTATGCTTTGTAAACCTTAGAAAACATGTGCAAACAAGTTTCTGGTTCGTAAACAGTTTTCCAGAATGCACACCTTACGAAATTCTAACGCAAACACTGTTTAGATAGGATTTAAATGCTGCCTCGATTTTTGTGTCATTTGAACGACTTAAGGATCTCGTTCGAGCGACTTAGCATCTCTTTCGCGTGAGATCTAACGTCGTTCGAGCGAGACGTTTGACTTTTTGACTTTTCAGTTAAAACGTTTCTTCAAAGAGACCCAATAAAGTCAAAATCCTTTTTCGAGCTTATCAGAATTAGAACGTAGTGTAAACCTTTTTAAAAAATATAAAACATTTTAAAATATTTTTCTTTATAAAAATACATCCTTATCTTTTATAAAAAATAATTTCAAGCACCATTAATTATACGCATTTATACCTGAGTGATCTAGAAATGCAATTAACTTTAAAGACGATTAAACTTGCACCAATAAAACTTCGGCATGATTAATTTTTTGAAGATTTGTCGCAACGTCTTCAATTTTCTTCAATATGTCATAGACCAAGTGGGATCGTGACAAAATAAAAATCTCCCTATGAAATATTAAAAACAAGTTTTGTTCACGGAATTAAGTTAAAATAATATAGGGACTCAATTGGAAATTTATTTCCTTACATACCCCCTTTTGACGATGGTCGCTTTATGTACATGGGAGCCCGCAAAAATTGCGTGAGTGGTAGAAAGGAAATTCTCTTCCTTGAATCCATCTTCACATAAATCCTTTGGGGTGCACCTGATGAACCTGCATGGCCATAGTGGCAACTTCGCTAAGAAATTTGATTTAGAGGACTAAACTCTTTTTTTACTAGGGATTTATTTTCCTTTCTCTCATTTTCTCCATATTTCCTTACATGTGTATATATTTTCACTTGTATATGCTTCTTACTCTCATACTCATATATTGTATATATGTCATGCTCATGTCACACTATCCATGTATATTCTTTACCTCTGTCTTGATTATTTTATCATTACATGTGTATACAATCTTATCTATCACATGCTCCATGCTTTCTTCATTATATATATATCTTGCTTCACATTAACTTGTATATCTGTCATGTGTTAATTATGTCTCATATATCTCTCACATGTTAAGAATTTAAACGTCTCATATATTTGTTAAGAAAATTTTTTTAATGTCTCGTATATCTGTCACATGTTAAGAACGACAACTTATTTAGTGACACCCGACATAGTTTGGCGGTGGTGGATGGCCACCTTGCTTGCCAGATTACGCGGGGTGTTACACCTTCCATTGCCCAAGTACCTTCGACATATATCGAACGGTTCCCCTGCATCATACTGATTAACCAAACTCAAGAAGAGAGGTATATAACAGGAAACTCGTTCATGTACGTTAAGTATATATATTTCTCTCTCACATGTACCATCCCCACGAGTTATATTATTAGGCCATTAACATACACTGAGGTTTATCACATGGTTTTCTACATATAACAATGAATGGTTGCACTTATAGGAAAGAGGCATATTTTGAAAGTCATGTCGAAGGGGGGAACCCTTACACTAACTTCTTATACATAAACCTTATATAGAGTCTACCCTAGGAAACTCATACCTAGTTTTTCGATTTTAACACGAAACTCTGTCGAAATTTTGGGTCGTCTTACTGCCAATATTTTGCGATATTTTTTCCATTTTTAAAATCAGATCATGTCCATGAGTCTGGAAAGAAGTTACACCATGTCTTGCATCATGTACCACATCCCTTAACAGACTCAAGTCATGTCCGACATTTCACTTGCACCTAGGTGTAACATAATACAGGTGAAATATAATAATAACAATTACACTGGGGGATTTCCATTCCTCATTTCTTCAAAAATACCAAAAGTATTTTCTCCCTCTTTAAAAAACATTATTTTTTAAAAATAAAAAATAACGTTATTTTATTTCCCTCTCGAGTGCTACCGCATACCCTAACTTGGTCTGGCTCCCTATTGGCTCAGATTTGCTATCAAGCCACCACAGAGTTCTACTCTCTCATCATCTAGGAACCAGATAATCTTATCAGAGATACCTTATGAAGAACATATATAAGAGTGTCAATGTTCATCCGAACCTACTGATAATACTTTCTCATCTTGGTGTAAAGATAAATAGTCTGCAAGACAATGTCCAAGAGACACGAAGAAATAAAGGACATATTCTTGAGGTGCCTGAACCAAATATTAACTATCCTCATGTTGTGGGACCATAAATTCTTGAGTCGATGCAGTCTCTCGAAGAGTATCACCAAGATTCTCAACCTCTACATGTCTTGCCTATCAATAAATCATTATCAGATCACTTTCTAATCCCTCACATTAATTAGCCAGGGGCTAACCTACCAGCGCCCATTCTTGTCAATCCTAAGGATAGGGAATTGAGCAGGTCAAGGAAGATCTTGGGTTATTTTCTAAGAAGCGCGATCATGTCAAAGTCTCTAAAAATTATGTGAATTACACCCACATGTCCCTTTATACGAAGGCCTGGTTGCCAAAGAGGTCAAAGATGCATGTTGCAAAGGAGTTTAGAGGTAATAGACCTCCCAGTGTGTATATTCGTATCTTCCATAATTACATGAGTTTACTAGGGGTTACCAAAGAAATCATGGCTCATATGTTCTAACAAACTCTCAAGGAAAGTGTCCTTTGTTGGTTCCTATCATTAGAAGAAAACTAAATTCGGAGTTAGGAGGATGTACCTAGGGAATTCATGACCCAATGGAAGTATAATGAGGAGTTAGAGGTAACTCACCGAGAACTTTAAATTCTTAAGAAAAACCCGAAGAAGTTGTCAGCAATTTCATCAGTAAGTGGCAACTACCATGACCAACCATCCGTCTGAGGAGGATCATGTCAGTATCGTGAAGAAGAATTTGTTTCGGCATATTTATACCTACTATTACCCTCATGTATGAGACCTTCAGGAGGCTTAGGTTGAGATTGAAGAAAGTTCCTATAGTCAGATGGTCACGTCTGAATCGAAGAAGCCAATAGGGTAGTTCACCCCTCATAAGTATGATAAACCAATTGCTACTACTATCTTAGTTATCAATGACATCTCACAGCCTGCCACTTCATGGGCAACAAAATTCCGCTTTGTTGATATTCAAAAAAAATACATTGAAATTCATGATCCCTCTCAAAAGTTTATTAAGATCTATTATCCCGAAATCTCATCAAGCCTTTAGACCCTCGTCTTACCCAATCCCCTTCCCAGTAACTTCATGCATGATGCTTATTGTGACTTCCACCAAATCATTGGGCACACCATAGATAAGTGCTTCCACTTGAATAATGTCATTCAAGGCCTCATAGATAAGGGTTCTATTGATTATCTACCAAATTCTAAGCTAAACATGATCTAAAATCCTTTACTAATGTATCATGTCAGCACGCATGCCATTTTCACCGATGAAGGCTAATATTTTGACCCATCCAACATAATCAAACCCATAAATAAATAAACCCCTTATAGAAGATCAATCAAGTCACCTAAACCTATTTAAGTTTGCCTAGTTTTCCTACTACACCCTTCACATGATCCTTATCAAGATCTTTCTCGCATGGAACGAGCCTACATCACTGTTCGAAACCCGCTAAAAAATAATAAGTATGGAACTGCAAGCTATCTTAGAACATCTCAAAAGCTTTAGGATGAAATTACCATCTGAAATGATTCTTGAGGAAAGTAGTTGCGATAAAATCATTCATGTGAACATAGAGGCCCCAAAGAGGGACCATCAGTCAAACGATTGGTTTGTGCCTCTATAAAAATTCAGCTTCGATAGCATTATCCAAGCTATGTCAGAAGAATTTACCAAAATAAGAAGATATGTGAGGCTTTTGAGATGCTTATGGTGTTGAGACTCTGGGGGTATTTATTCCCTTCTTTTCAAAACTTCTCTGCTACTTGGGAAGACTTGTATGAGTAAACGATTGAAGTTATAGAGTGCATCGATTTTTTTCAAAACATATTATTGCTACCGGTTAAGGAGACGACTTTAAAACCTCGGATGACTAAGATGGTGAACCTAATGATGAAAATACCAGTACATTTGCCTCCTTTTATGGAATGATCTCTTTCGAAGAAGTTTTGTCAGGGATAAATGAGATATCTCATACAGGTGAGATATATGAAGAAACTGAGTTTTTATTCTTCCTCGCATCTATAAATCATATGACCCATTCAGGGTGATACTATAAATATCCAATCTTCTCACCATCCAGTTCACCTGTAGATGAAGAGAAAATGGATAGACAAAGAGATAATGATGCCTGAAATGCCAGTTGGAGAGAACAAAATCCTCGATTAACTAAGGAAGACCCAAGCCAATATTAACTTGTGGGTACTCTTTATGTCTTACCAACATCCACTACACCAAAATGGGTAAATTATCACCCTTTAAGCGCTTAGCCTTGTCATGGTCAATGACCGTGACACAAAACACGCATTTTGTGTCACGGTCATTGACCGTGACAAGGTCATGACAAAGCATTGTCACGGTCATTGACCGTGACAAGACCGTGACAAATGTCGCAGTAAAAAACTCTTTCCCCTTCTTTTTTCCCCCGCCGTTTCTTCCCTCCTTTTTTCTCTCTCTCTCTACGCTGCTGCTGCTCTCTCTCTCTACTTTCAGGTTACTCTCTCTCCCGCTCTCTCTCTCTCTCTCTCTTCCATTTATATGGATATATGTGTGTGTGTGTGTGTGTGTATATGTGTGCGTGTGTGTGTGTGTGTGCATGTGTGGTGGGTGGGGGTGGGGAGGGAGGTAGGGCAGGGTGGGGGTGGGACTATTATTATTATTATTATTATTATTATTATTATTATTATTATTATTATTATTATTATTATTATTATTATTATTGTTGTTGTTGTTGTTGTTGTTGTTGTTGTTGTTAATTAATTATAAATATGAATTTAAAATTTGAAAAAATCTCTATTTTAATTGTAATAAAATTAAAATATGAAAAAATGTCATTAAAATTACATTAGATAGTGATTTATGTAAAATTGTCCCCTAAATTTGGTTCAGTCTTAATTAGGTTCCTAACGTGAGTGACATGTGCCAAGTTCATTAGAGGAGTTAATTTTATGTTAAAAGTTGGACAAAATTAAAACAATATGATAATTTGAGGGCTCGATTGGGAAAATTAAAACATCAGGGACCCACCACCAAACTTAAGGGACACATATTTTATTAACCCTAAAAATAAAGATTCCTTTTGCATAACTTTACATACACTCTTAAGGATTTCGATTATGGTGCTAACTCATGTACGATGTTAATTGTGGAGAAAATATACTATGCTCTATATTATCATGAGACATGTATACATTGTGCATCAATAAGTACAAGACAAATATGAAAGAAGTGACATGTTAGTCTTAATAATAACCAATAATGATTCACTATTACTTGACATTACTTTGGTGGTGTATTGTTGGGTTTAACCACCACACATGTTACCTTGCATTCTTTACATAAAATTAATTGTGTACATGCTTGCAATATATGAGGTATATTTCTATAGTATTGAGTATCTTGTTGTAAGAATTAGTAATGACATTGGTACAATATTTTTATCATTTATTAAGACTTTAAGAAAGATTTGTAAACCTTGATTGTTTGTGAGCATTTATGACAACCTTGATTGTTTGAAGTTAGTGGTGGGTGGGGGGTGGGGGTAGGGGGTGGGTTAGGGGTCGGGGGCGGTGCGTGTGTGTGTGTATGTGTGTGTGTGCGTGTGTGGTGGGTGGGGTGTGGTGGGGAGGGGTGGGGTAGGGTGGGGTAGGGGTGGGGCAGGGTGTGTGTGTATGTGTGTGTGTGTGTGCATGTGGGGTGGGTGGGGGTGGGGTGGGGTGGGGTGGGGGTGTGGGAGGTTATGCATGTGTGTGTGTATGTGTGTGTGTGTGTGCGTGTGTGGTGGGTGGGGGTGGGGTGGGGATGGGGAGGGGGTGGGGTAGGGTGGGGGTAGTGGTGGGGCAGGGTGGGGGGAGGGGGCAGGGATGGGTGGGTGGGGGGGAGATGTTTAATGGTAACAATTCATTTTTATTTGTTGTAATTGTACATATTTGCATGTCTTCTTTTAATTCATTTTTATATGTAGTAATAACATTTTTTTACAACAAATGTCTCCTTCAGGTATTAAGGCGAGGATGATGATGCTAGTTATGATGGTGTAGTCTGGGCTCAGTTGTAGCGGAGGCGACGAGGGCTCCTCGGCCCCTAGTCTCCCCAAATATGGCAAATTAGGGATGCCCATCGAGAACAAGTCGGGGCTATTAGCGAGATCCCTCGAGCTGGTAAAGACGATCATCGGCTCGGGGTACATTAGTTGGAAGGAGGTGCCATATGAGCTCAAGTTAGCTATTTGGGTGGCACTACAGGTAATATATTTATATTTATATGAATATTTCAATTTCAATTTCGATCTCAATTTCATTTTATATTTATATTTATATTTATATTTATTTGCAACTAATATTGTATTTTTTGGACTAGAACAATTCAACCTGGATCCAAAGCTACACGATTTCGTCTTGGAGCAGTTGAGGGAGCAACACAAGACGTGGAAGAAAAATATGAGGACCCGGTACTTTGGAAAGACATGAGAGTCCATTATCCAATGGCGTGAATCCATCCCGTCGAAGGAGTCGATCTCATTGGCACAATGGCAAAGGTTCATTGACAATGAGATCGGGGAGCGACAATTGGCATCTCACCAATCGGGAAGGGAAAATAGGGCAAAAAAGGCTTACGTGCACTACTCCGGTCGGATGTCTTACGCCGAGGTGGAGCATAAGATGATGGTAAGATTTAATTTTTCTATAACTACATAAAATATATTATTCTGCATTATTTTAATTTGCGGGGCCGATACTAATTTTACTTTATTTTTTTCAGGGGATAGGAAGTGACCCTGGGGGTAGGCCACATAGGCTCGATACTTATGTGGCTCTTCGGACGAAGAAGGGGAAGGACAAGGAGGTGTCCCCAAGCGTCGCTGACACGATTGTAAGTAATACGACAGTTTACTTTTTGTTAATTACGCTATAATTTTTTAATTTGCTTATTTTACTAATCATGTGCTTTTTGTCATTTTAGGCAAATCTTAAGGAAGTGCATGAGTCGTAGTCTGATGTCGAGAAGGCATCTTTATCCACAGACGCACTCAGCCAAGTGCTTGGCTTTGATCGCAAGGGGAGGACAAGGGTGGTGAGCTCGCGGGTGGCCAAATCTAGGATCATCGGATTGGAGACGAGCGACACCGGGATGGCTCGAATGGTGGATTCACATGACGCGAAGCTGTCTCGTTTGGAGGCGACGGTCCAGGATATGTACTCATTTGTGAAGCGTTCGTTGGCCGAAAAACGTAAGGGTAAAGGGAAGGAAAAGGCGGTGTGGAAGGAGGTGTGGGAGGACGAGGACGAGGATGCGGACCTCGCTGCTTCATCGCCGACATGTACGGACTTTGATGATCCACTTCCCTATTTGGCTCCCTTCAACAGACCGATGTCGACACTTGGTTGGCCGAGCGTGTTTATAATGGACATATTTGATGGCCATCGGATAGGGCGGGGATTGAGGGTGAACTAGTTCATGGACGTGAGCTTCAAGACATCGAGTCCAGTGTGCTCGTCACGCATGTGATGCCCGGGAAGGAGAACTCCCAATTGTGGTTGAACGAACAATGCAGCAGCGTATATTAGTGGATGTGTTAATTCGTATATCGTGTGGCCTACTCACCTCCTCAGTGTTAACCATACCCCAGACATTTAGTGACATTAATTTAAGTTTGAATTGAATTGTTTTAAATTATTACATTTGAATTATATTTGGATTATATGGTGATGCATATTCTCTCTATTTTGAATGTATATTTGCATTATCTCTATTTTATCTGGATATATAATATTTGAATAGGTACAACGTTGCTATAGCAGGTACATATATACTGTTAGGCAGTGGCAGTGGCCATACTGCCCAGCAGATTTTTTTTCAATTCTGCCCAGAATTGTCACGGTCATTGACCGTGACAAGTCCTTGATAAAAGAAGTTGTCACGGACTTGTCACGGTCAATGACCGTGATAATTTTTTAAACACTAAAACGTTCCTTAACCGTGACAATTCTAATGAGCTTTTCACGGTCCATGACCGTGACAAAAAAAAATTATCTCGCCCAGAATTGTCACGGTCATTGACCTTGAAAAGTCCAACTTGTCAAGGACCGTGACAATTAGGCAGATTTGGTGTAGTGATCATAGAAAAACCATGATCAAGCTTCTCATCGTACTTACAGTTACTCCCTCTACCTCCCCTGAAGAAGCAGTTCATTTAGTGGAAACCTTAACTATTACCAGGCGTGTCTCCTTTGTCGATGATGAGATTCCAAAATTTGTTTCATATCATAATTTTCCTCTTAATATCTCATTGGAAGTCACGGGGAAGAAAATTATGCTTGTGTTTGTTGATAATGATTCTGCTTTGAATATTTTTTTATTAAGAACTTTCAAATTCCTAGGATTACATGTTAGTGGACTCACTCCTACATATTCCGTTGTGCGTGCGTATGCAGGAAGTTATGGGTTCGATATCCCTCATACTAGGGGATGGTCTAATATACCCTCACAAGGAATTTCAAGTCATAAATTTTCCTACTTGCTTTAACTTGCTCCTTGGGAGACTATGTCTCCACAGTATTAGAGGAGTGACCCCTTCCCTACAACGAAAGCTGAAGTTCTTCACCCATAATCAAGTTATCACCATCATTATAAATAATGACAACTCTTATGGCATTGGCACAAGTAGCCCCATCTTAGAGATACATCACAACGCAAATGATATATTCCTCTCAGGCATCAAGATTGATCTACCCTCTCTCTCCTAAAAAGGGACAATTTCAATGACAGAGTATGCCCAGAGCATAGCCCGCATGGTAAATATGATCCACATGTTCTTAAGCATGCATTTTATGACATGAATGGGGATTGTCTATAGTTCTAAAAGAAGCCTTCCCTCCGTGTGGGGGGGGGGGGATATAAACCACCTTCAGTTGATCTCATGGCACTCTGTCATCCATATCTAAATGTAGTATTGGAGAAAAATAAGTGTTCTCCGGTGATTCTATAAATGGGAATTTTATCAGAGATGGTGAGGGTGTCCCCTTTTACAGTTTCCCTGAGTCATAGTATGATGTTTCTAGGAAGAAGATGAAATTGGAGTTTGATATCTTTTTCGAAGATAAGATTACATGGACAGAGGGCCCAGAGGATCAGGTGAATCCTTTAGCTATCAAGTTTTCCAACTCAAGATCTTCAAACATGGAAAGAACTGAAAGAACCAATACATGAGCCGTTTGCCTTTCATACACTTGGAATGGATTTCTACATGATCCACACCAAGGCTGAGCCATCCGAACCCATCCACAAATATCATACCTACTGATAAACCCCTCTTTAACTAGTGAAGCATCCCGATCAACCCAACTCTACCCATCTAAAACCCTGGCATTCACATTCTAAAAATGAACCAAAATATGTTTCTTCTTTGGTTATTACTGATATGAATGTAAACAAGGACTCTTTTGATGAGGCTCACAATGTTATATTTCTAGTAAATGTTGTTAATAAAATAAATGAAGATTTCGAGTATCTTATTGTGACTTATTTTAATTGTGTTGATTATAATCAAATAATACTATAAGAAATAATATATATGCCAACGTTTTTTTAGGTGTTTTAATAAAACGTTGGCATATAAATAATTTGCGATGTTTATTTAAAAAAGTTACTAAATTTATTGGCGTTTTATCTAAATGTTAGGAATTAATGACGTTTAAGTGTAAAACGCCGTAAATTACCGACGTTTGTTATTAAACGCCACAAAAAATAGACGTTTTTGAACAAAAACGTCGGGTACCATTTTCTCGTATTTTATTCCTACACGCAATATGCCAAACAAAACCTGGGACTCTAAATTTTTACCTATACTAGTTTCCCGCCAATACTCAATCTTATGATCTAAAATTTTCATCCAATACGCCATCTGATGCTGTAGACAATCAAGTCGTTAAATTTCAATGGAGACGATCAATCTCATCAGGTAAGGAAATACTTTTTCACTTTGCTAATCTGAGCGCATCAATTACTATGAAATTATTGTAGTAAATCTCATCAAGTAGTCACAATAGGAAAATAGTTAATAGGGTTTTATTTAGAGACAATCAATCTCATCAGGTCGCAATATCTGTAGAGTCCGTCCCCTCCAATTCCTTCCCATAATCAATCTCTCTCACACTCGTTTTGGTAGGGTTTTATTTGGAGCCAGGACTTAATGTAGACCTGAGAATTTGATCGGGCGATGGAAGATATGAGAGTATGAAGGTGGCAATTCGGGTCAACGGGTCGTGTTTCGGGCCGACACAACAAGGTTTTTTTGGACACAAACACGACACGACGCGACACGAATTCGTGTTTTTTTAGTTAACACGAACACGACCCGAATAGAAAATAACACGGCACGACACAACACGAATACCAGAATTTCCTAAATTTCACACCTAAAAAACACGATAACATGACACGACTCATAATTCAGACACGAACACGACACGACTTCGTGTAAAAAGAACACGACACGAACATGACATATCGTGTCAATTTCATGTCATTGTTTTGTATCGTTTCTAAAATTTCCACCCCTAGTATAGATCATAGTTTTGGTTGTAATTTGTGGTTTTTTACGCCTTTGATTTTCATTTTCTGTTCAATCGCCACCTTTTCGTTCTGATCCGAGATGGATTTTTTTTGGTTTCTGATCTAATAATGTTTTTGTGATGTCTGTTTGTCTATTTAATTAATTAATCAAATGTTGGTTCTTGTAAGTAATTAATCAAAAGTTGAAATGCTCTTAGAAAAATTTGCGATCAGAGAAAAGTTGATAATATAAAAAAACTTGGACACATAGTTCGAATGGTATTTTTATCATGTATATATAAGGTGGTTGATTTTTTTTATTTTATTTTTTCTTATAATATGAAATTGCAATTTCACATATAACAGTTCTTGCAATTTGGTATATCTTATTGTATCTGGCAATTTGCAGTTCTTGGTATAGCTGATCATATAGCAGTTCTTGCGATTTGTTCTTGCAATTTGTTATAGCTGATCGTATAAGAATCCATAGGTATTTTGCATCTTATAACAGTTCTTATAACACTTCATATCTCGTAACAGCTCGTATCTTGCAAGACAAGAATCTAGCTGTTCTTGTAAATTCCCAATTTCTTATTTTGCAGTTTCATCAAATCCCCAATTTCATATAGCTGCTCGTAGTTTCGTGGTTGACTATTTCAGTTTAATCTTAGGTATGTTTATGCTCTTTTTTGTTCAAACTATGAAATTATTCACAAACAAAACATGTGTTGATATTATTTGGTTGCACAAATTGCATTTGATAATAATGTTAAATATTTAATAATAAAGTTAACTTTATTATTAAATATTTGAGTATGTATAAGTGTTTGTATATGTATAGATATTTGTGTGTATCAATCTATCATGATTTTGGTTTCATGAAATTTGGGACTCATTGTGCGTCAATTAGGAGTAATTCTCGTCTTAGACCACATGATGTGGATCACATTCATAATGAAAGATTTCATTCGTGGTTTAAAGATCATGTAAATAATATGTATGTTGAAACTAAATTACACTTTTAATTATATTATTACAAAAGCATGGTGTTTAATATAGTTTTTGTAAATGTCAAATAGGTGCGAAATTTAATTGAGACAACTAACATAGAACTATCACAAGAAATTCGAATGTTAGCTTTGGGCCCCTTAAAAAAAGTAAAAAGATTCATGGGGTATATTATTAATGGTGTTCAGTATCACACTAAGGCTCGCGAGAGGAAAAGAACAACGCAAAATAGTGGAGTCATGCTAAATGCACTTACTGATAGTTATGCAAGTGCTAGATATAGGAATCCCGTATCAGGAGATGTTAGTTTCTATGGAGTTTTAACAGATATCATTGAATTGTATTATTGTAAAGACTATAAGTTTGTGTTGTTCAAGTGTGACTGGGTTGGCAACATTAGAGGTCTCATTGCGCAAGATGATTTTGGATTCACGCTTGTAAATTTCAAGCAGTTGTTGTATCCAAGGCAACAAATCAATGATGATCTTTTCATACTAGTATCTCAGGCAAAATAAGTATTTTACGTACAAGACCCAATGGAGGAAGACTGGAATATTGTAATTAAGACAAAGCCTAGAGACTTTTTTGATGTATTTGGACAACAATATACAACCCAAGGGACTATGATAGATCAAACGGAGGTATGGACAGAGCAACATTTGGACGACACACCATTCACATGTCATGATGATGTTAGTTGGGTCAGGCAACGCGTTACTGGAATAACAGTAGATATGGAAACACAAGTGGAGACAAATGAAGATGATTAGAAAATTTTGTTAGCTAGGCATTTGAACTTTTAATGATAACTTGATTTTGAATTTTTTTATAATCATTCATATTAATTGAACTTTCCTAATAGGTTGCATATAAAGACGTCCTGGTTTTGTTGATTTCTTTTATTCATTCATTATTCTTATTAATTTTAGATTTTAGTAGTTTATTGTGGTTTTATTTCTAGTCATTATTATTATATGTTCTCTACTTGCTCGAAAATCATGTATGTGCATTTGAAGCATTTGGATTTTTAAGGTTCCCAATTATGCAAGTGCAAAAAAAAATGTGGGTAGCTGTTACTCTACACATCTTCACTACATAACTATTATGTTTGTAAAAAAATAAATGCTCGTCGACTCATTACTCCCAGTAAACATTTGGAAGGGGTTGGGCGTAAATTAAATGATGTTTCGATTGCAAATCTTAATAAACATAGGTAATGAGCCATAAATGATGAGAATCAATACTCATAATTGGATGGCATCGGCATAAATGATGAGTACTAATAATTGCAAAGCTATTCCTGTATGTCATATCATTGGAATAAAGGAGTGGTTGGTTGAATCCATTATCGTGTATAAATCTGTCATGTGCGTATGTTTTGGTTATAGTCTTTTGTATTTGGGTCTTGTTCTTCCATTTGTTGTGTAAAATTGGGTCTTTGTGCTCTTTTTGGACTATCACGGATCTATAGAAAAAATGTAGTTGGTAATGGCAATTATAGTCTATTGTAATTGTTAAATTAGTGAATTTATTTAGGAGTAAATTATTGGTGCATTTTAAAGAACAAAATGTAAGATGCTACTAGCTCTTTTCAACATACTAGACAACTCATAATTTCTCTAAATTCGTAGCCTTCTCCTTCTAATACCCACACTTCAAATCTATAAATTAATATTTTATTTTGAATTTGGACATTATTTATATCAGAAACTCCATCCACTATAGTTATTGGACTCTTATGTTTGTTGCTTAGATTATGAAGCTCGTTTCTAACAAGTTGTATAACATTAGATTTCTTATGATCCCATTGTTTTACAAGGTATGCTAACTGAGAGGAACCCTTTTCAGCTTAATTGGCGAGCTTGAATAGCTCTAACATGTGTAACAACTATTGTTTGCATACAACAGCTATAAAATCTGTACAGCTCTTACGCAGCAATGTATTGAAAAATAGAAGAGAAATTACTCTCCATAATTCTCAACACATTTCATTTAAACAGTGCTGCATTTTCTTATTAACAGCACTGACTACACAGTGCTAATACAACAATTATTTCTTCTAAGTTTTACACTTGTTATTTTGTTTATATATTCGTGTGTGTGTGCATATATATGGTAAGCCATACGAGTCTAGGATTAGATGTACGCAACTATACACCGTGTGTACACGGACTATTTCATTCAAATCTGAAACTTGGATTCGTGACCTTCATTCAAATCTATAACAGATTTCATACCAGACTTTTTCCCACCGTGTTAAAAATTTTGGCTAAAGATGTTCATTATTTCTATTTATCTTGTGAAAGTACATTGTTTTTACTACTTTGTTTCTATTAGTTGATCGTTAATAAAATAGCAGTACGTTGTTTTTGCTACTTTAATTCTATTAGATATATTCATCCATAGTCCAACTAACATTAATGTTTGATTTTGTTTTGTACAGTACGATGACAACATGTAGATCTCAGACCTAACACGTTAGAGGAGCTATGCCATCCCCTAGTGAGCCGCAAGAGCACATAGGCGAAAGACCATTTGTCATGCCTCAACCTCCATCGAATTGGCCACCTACTAACGCTACTACTACACCATTTTGTCGTCCGTTGTCAGACAATAGTGAACAACAAGAGCATGATGCAAGTAAGACAAACTGATATTACACAACTGATTTTGTGGTTGGTTTTGGTTGGATATTCAAAAAGACGACTTACCGAATTCCCGTACCTAAATTAGATTACTAAAACTAGTGTTCATAATCACTAATTTTTATTTGCATGTCTATATATAACAAGATTACTAATTTTTATCTTCGCCTACTTGATACTTAGTTCCTAGTTCCGATCAAGAAAAGGAGGAGCAAAGAAGAGTTCGTGGCCCCACTTTAATGCATAGCGGGTGGGGTGAAGATGGTGGAATTTTAAACATCAAGGTGAATGAGCATGGAGAACCCATTGAGAAGACATCATCTAGACTCGCTTCAAATTTGGGGGTTTTAGCACGCAATGGGCAGTTAGCACCATTGACATTCCTTGATTAGAGACATGTTTCGAAAGAAGCGAAGAATGGAATTTGAACTCATATCACGGTATCATCTACTATTATATAAAGCTATCGGTTGCCAAATTTTCAATTTCTCATATTACCCTCACTTCACTAAATATGAAGATAGATATATGGGTAATTTTATATATACTCGTGGAGATAGTTTTATAAAAATTACAATCATAAATGGATCTTTCTTTTATGCAACCATAATTTGCATAGACCTTATGTAACCATAATTTGCATAGACATTTGATTTTCATTTATACAATCTAAAATAACATTGGTTGATTCTTTTGGTTCCGAATTTGTGGTTTAGTTCTCTAACATGTCGTTTTTACAGGACAATACAAATGCCACGAATGAGATGAGAAAATTCCTTATGGAGTCCGTCGAAAAAAAGTGGAAGGAGTGGAAGGCCACTACAAAGAGTGAGGGTTATACTAAATATAGGACTAATGAGGAACACTTGGCGCATTGTCCCCCAAAGGTCGAGGAAGATCAATGGAAAACACTCGTCTATCATTGGAACTCGGTTGAAGCAGAGGTATATTTTAGCAATATTGTTAACATGATTATATATTTGATTGGGTGTTTTATCACTTTGATCATGAGATCCATATATTGATTGTACATGTGTATACGTATGCACTAGTGGATGCGCGTGCCTAAACACACGTGTATATGGTAGTGTCTGACACCATCACATGATATATATCAGCTGTGTTTTCCATGTATCAGGCAAAAATTGCAAAAAACAAAGACATCCGTGCACATTTGGCAACACCGCACACATCTGGTAGGACTAGTCGTGCTCAAGTTAAAAACAAGGTAAAAGTTTGAATTTTAATGATTACTATGTTCTTTTTTCATAGCGGACAAATTAATTGAAAAGATATGATATCTTGACACTTAAAATCTTATGCTCGTAGATTGCTAAAAGAATTGGACACCAACCAACTCGTAAGATGGTATACAAGGAGACACATATAACCAAGGATAAGGGTACAGTTAATGAAGAAGCTGCTCGATTAATTGTATGCATATTTTGGATTTTAATGACAATTTAAACAACTTGATTTTTGTTTGCGTGTCTATTATCTTTTGAGAAAACATTATTTTTCATTTGAAAATGGATTTAAGTGCCAGTCAAGTGTTAGTTTTCAAATTATATTTGTTGGAACGGTATTCATTATGATAGTTTGATTTGATTTTTACAGAAAGAAATGGACGAACGAGAATCGCAACATCCAGATATTGCGAATACCGATTTTGCACGAGATGACATATTTGGACGAATTATGGGACCTGAAAGGCATGGTCGTGTGCGGATGTTTGGGCTTGGTGTCACGCCGAGTATGGTCTTCGATCAATCATATACGATGTCCGAGGCTCAAAGGAGGGATATTGAGATGCACCGTCAACAAGAGTTAGAGAGGATGCGACGTGATATGGAGGCTGAAAATGAGCGGGTACGGCATGAGATGGAGGCAAATTATAAAAGGAAGAAATTCGAAATGAAAGAACAGATGGAAGCTCAAATGCAAAAAAAGTATCTGCTATGGAATATCGGATGGAAGCTCTGGAGGCTCATATGTGTGCGAAGGGTAGTTTTACGCAATCTCCACGAGATGTGTCTTCAAGCACTAAGAAGGTCAATGATTATTAATTATAGATTTATACGAGTACGTTCGGCTAACGGCTAATTTTCATGCATTACATCTGATATTTTTTTGTATTCCTATAGGTTCCTAATGGATTCAATCTTGATCCTTTAGCATCGTTGCAGTCGTCGATTCAATTTCGGTCAGAGGTTCAATCGCAACGACAATTGCAACCACTAAGGAAAACACTGCCACAAATGATATCAAGATCCCAACTTCAAAATTATTTTCAGGTTAGTCTATTTTATTAAGAAAATATTTTTGTCTCTCTTTTTTCATAAGTTAATCATGTTTCACTCTACTCGCATAAATCCATAATTCTACATACATATTTGTGTAAAATCTTACACATCATGTCGAATTTGGATAGATGTCTTAGAAGTGTGTGTATAATTGAATATATATGTATTCAATGCTTCTATTTTATTCAAATAATCCAATAAGGGGGCCTTGATTTGTCTTCTAAATTTTCCAGACAATTACAAATAATGTTTCATTTGCTACAGCACATTTTTTCCTCTCTATTTGAATAATATTTTACTTCTCCCTTTGTCTCTCATCAAAACTCAATCATCCAAGAAAATTAGAGACTACATTTTGACAAAACATCATTATGCTAGTTATCAAGCTGGAAATGTGTGCTCGGATCTTTATAATTTCGAGCATGGAATATATATTCTCTTTGCCCCTCTGTATATTGTGTGTGTTGTTTAATTAGCATCTATGTCCATTATCATACCTGTGTTTTAGCCATTGTGAGACACTTGTCTTTTTTTATTTTTAAAGAACTAAGATTCTGAAAAATTAGAATTGATAGGTTGGAGGTTTCCCATGTGTACAAATATAAAATATGTAGTTCATTCCATAATTGAGGTGAAACCAATACAATAAATTAGGATCAAAAGTAGTAGTCACAATATGAAATGATTACATTCAAAACTTAACAGTACCACTACTTAATCATTGGATACTTAAAGTAAATAACTAAAATACTTAACTGTTCATTAGATATTGTTTAATGTATCATTTCAAATATTTTGAAAAATAGAGTAAAAATATTTTCAAACTCCTCAGATTAGGTTCTGCTCGTGATATGAGTCCCAATCATAGCTACATCCCCAAAATCATGGACCAAATTAGTTGGATTCAATGTACGATTGCCTGTCATCTATATTATCAAAGAAGTGGTGCATCTCATCATAATCTTGAGTGGCTTCTTCTTGTATAGCTAGTGGCTGTGAGGCAAGTAGCTGAGATTGCAGATTCTCACTGTTATTATACTCTTGTTGAAGCCACAATGAGTTAGAATTTACGTTATTACTATCCTTAACATCAATGTTGTAACCAGCATTGCCACTATTAGCGTATGAGTAATGAGATCCAATTGGACATTCTGTTAGGGGATTACTAGCATGTGGAGTGTTAAAAAGGCCCAATGTAGAATTGTGATTGGGTGGTGGTGTTGATGAGATGTGGTGTTGGTGATTAAGTGAGAGCTACGTGTGAACGACGTGGAGTTCTTCTTGGGCCTGTAGGATTTGGTTACG